>CAWUFW010006480.1:0-600000 GCA_963921515.1 Calotriton arnoldi
ATGCCTACCACTACTACCACCCTTAGCCAGGGGGGCAGGATGCCCACCACTACTACCACCCTTAGCCAGGGGGCAGGATGCCCACCACCACTACCACCCTTAGGCAGGGGGGCAGGATGCCCACCACTACTACCACCCTCACCCAGGGGGGCAGGATGCCTACCACTACTACCACCCTTAGCCAGGGGGCAGGATGCCCACCACTACTACCACCCTTAGCCAGGGGGCAGGATGCCCACCACTACTACCACCCTCACCCAGGGGGGCAGGATGCCTACCACTACTACCACCCTTAGCCAGGGGGGCAGGATGCCTACCACTACTACCACCCTCACCCAGGGGGGCAGGATGCCTACCACTACTACCACCCTTAGCCAGGGGGCAGGATGCCCACCACTACTACCACCCTTAGCCAGGGGGCAGGATGCCTACCACTACTACCACCCTTAGCCAGGGGGCAGGATGCCTACCACTACTACCACCCTTAGCCAGGGGGCAGGATGCCTACCACTACTACCACCCTTAGCCAGGGGGCAGGATGCCTACCACTACTACCACCCTCACCCAGGGGGCAGGATGCCTACCACTACTACCACCCTTAGCCAGGGGGCAGGATGCCCACCACTACTACCACCCTTAGCCAGGGGGGCAGGATGCCCACCACTACTACCACCCTCACCCAGGGTGGGCAGGATGCCTACCACTACTACCACCCTTAGCCAGGGGGGCAGGATGCCTACCACTACTACCACCCTTAGCCAGGGGGCAGGATGCCTACCACTACTACCACCCTTAGCCAGGGGGCAGGATGCCCACCACTACTACCACCCTTAGCCAGGGGGCAGGATGCCTACCACTACTACCACCCTTAGCCAGGGGGGCAGGATGCCTACCACTACTACCACCCTTAGCCAGGGGGGCAGGATGCCTACCACTACTACCACCCTTAGCCAGGGGGCAGGATGCCTACCACTACTACCACCCTTAGCCAGGGGGGCAGGATGCCTACCACTACTACCACCCTCACCCAGGGGGGCAGGATGCCTACCACTACTACCACCCTTAGCCAGGGGGCAGGATGCCCACCACTACTACCACCCTTAGCCAGGGGGGCAGGATGCCTACCACTACTACCACCCTTAGCCAGGGGGCAGGATGCCTACCACTACTACCACCCTTAGCCAGGGGGCAGGATGCCTACCACTACTACCACCCTTAGCCAGGGGGCAGGATGCCTACCACTACTACCACCCTTAGCCAGGGGGCAGGATGCCTACCACTACTACCACCCTTAGCCAGGGGGCAGGATGCCTACCACTACTACCACCCTCACCCAGGGGGGCAGGATGCCTACCACTACTACCACCCTTAGCCAGGGGGGCAGGATGCCCACCACTACTACCACCCTTAGCCAGGGGGGCAGGATGCCCACCACTACTACCACCCTCACCCAGGGGGGCAGGATGCCTACCACTACCACCACCCTTAGCCAGGGGGGCAGGATGCCTACCACTACTACCACCCTTAGCCAGGGGGGCAGGATGCCTACCACTACTACCACCCTTAGCCAGGGGGGCAGGATGCCCACCACTACTACCACCCTTAGCCAGGGGGCAGGATGCCTACCACTACTACCACCCTTAGCCAGGGGGGCAGGATGCCTACCACTACTACCACCCCCACTCATAGGATGGACAATGCATGACACAACCAGCACACCACAACCTAGGGAATGCAAGATAAAGACATCCCCCCACCACCATGACAAGCGTGTGTAGGCTGTGTCAAATGCCTACAACACCGAACATGACTTTGAACATACAATGTGACCCCCTAGCACATGTGCCACACATATATGTGTGTGGCACCCACAATGCAAGCAGCCCATGACCATTGTGGCAATGGGGCCTAAACCCCATCATCACAGTGACCAAAAGGTAAGTGTGGGGTCCATAGCTGAAGCACATTTTGACCATTGTGGCAATGGGGTCTAAACCCCCATCATCACAGTGACCAAAAGGCAAGTGTGGGGTCCATAGCTGAAGCACATTTTGACCATTGTGGCATTGGGGTCTAAAACCCCATCATCACAGTGACCAAAAGGCAAGTGTGGGGTCCATAGCTGAAGCACATTTTGACCATTGTGGCAATGGGGTCTAAACCCCCATCATCACAGTGACCAAAAGGTAATTGTTGACAAAGAAAGAGCTGCAACTGCCAAACTGCATGGATCATTCCTGGTCACAGAACCAAAAACTCATGTGTGGCAAAGTAGTGTATGTGTCCCATTGCAACATAAATTGGGGGAGCCAAATACTGCAGTGCAAATGAAACATTCCTTTGGCCATGTGCAGACAAACAACACCCATGGGGGCTGAGACCGTCAACAGTCATCAATGACACAATGACAGAAGTGACCATCAGAATGCAGAACCACATATTTGCACCAATGGGCACACAAATGCAGATACCCTGTGGAGACAGCAGATGTGAGGTGAACAGATACCATACCATGGCAGCAATGGGACACACAAACCATGATCACTGTGCTGACCGATGACCTAGGAGTCCCAGGGACAGCAGGGGAAACACACCAAACAACATACAGCCAATGGCACACCCAAGATATGCCAATGCAGTGGTGCAGATGCACAAACACAAACAGGCAGACCAACACTGTCATCATACACAGCAGGTGAGGGGTGGGGGTGCCAGTGTCCCCAGGCAACAACACAACACATGAGGAGAGCTGAATACCAATCATACAGATGTGCATACACTGCCACACTAAGGTAACTCATGGATCCAAATCCCCTATGTGGGCAAGCAGGCATTGACAGGTGAGAGGGATCACAAAACACACATGTCACACAGGCACGTAGGAACAACAACTGACACAGCAAGTCACAGACACACCACAGCACCACCCCCAGGGCCCCCACAATGTGGTGACCCTGGGCTGAATAAAAATACCACTGTGATGACAAAGCTAAATGTCGTTCACACTGTGAACCACAGTCAGGTGTCCTGAGCAACAAACTACCATCACACCTACACAAGCACAAATCAATCAGCATGGCCAGTAAGCCAAGGCCAACATGGAGGCAGGGGACTAGCCGGGCAACAACTCTCATCTGCACACACTCAAGACCACACCCCTCGACCTCCAACAATGTGCAGCAGTGAAGTACACATGCACTGGTGACATTGCACATGCACCCATGACTATTCCAGGGTGGTGGGTGGGAACCAAGGTGTAGAAACACATCACACATGGACACTCAACAAGACTCCTGAATGTCTGACACACTGCACACTACGCTGTACATGGACATGACGGCAATACCACACCGACCAATGGGATCCCAGCCACAGTCACACACCAATGAAGAAGCCAAGGTCACCCACAAAGAACACACATAGACAACAACCAACATTGCAGCCCGGACCCTAAGGAGTGCCAGCAGTCACACACACAACGTGTCACAATCACTGAAAGATAACACAAACTGGAAATCACATGACAGGGGCAAACAACAAGTGCCAAAGGGAAACCTGACTGTGACCCATCTGCGTCTGCACACAAACTCTGCCCTGACAGCAAACACACCTATGGGTGACACCCTGATGACCAGTAATGTGCCATGCACCCACATCACAGAGAACACAGGGAGAAGACTTTGGGGGAACATAGCTCAAGTCAGCAAGCATCACAAACAGGTACAACACTAGGGATCACAGCATGCGCAGATGAATGGAAGTGAACACACAGACATGCACATACAACACACACCTTGGGCGCAGGCAATGTCACACGTGTACACACTGCCATGAGGGGACTCCACTCCTGTGTGAGGAAAGCTGTGCCATATGTTGCCTCAGTAGGGCCCCATCATGTCAGCTGAGCACTTGGTCACACAATCAACAATTAGCACCAAATGAGGGCTCCCATCACATCAGCCTGGTCATGGATGTGCCAACGGAATCATCAGCACAGATCCAACACACTTGTATAGCAATGTTGCACTGACTACACGGATGAGTCCCTCCCCATTGATGCCCAAACCTGCATGTCCACTGGAGATGGCAACACGGTCAGGGAAGTAGACAAATGCAACGATGGCAGGCACAACAGATGTGCAGGGGTGGAAGCCACAGATATGAAATTGCCAATGTAAGTAGGAAACCCATTGCCAAATACTGAACACATGACACCCTCAGATGCTGCTATTGATGACATGGATACACCACATGATAGGACACATTCCCCCTGGACCACATGGGTTCCTGCACAGTAACACTTCATAATCATGAGACCAGATATCACCATCACTGCAGCAAGGGCATGGTTAGCTGCACCAACAACATGTACATCTGAAGCATGAGCACTAGAGAAAAGAAAGTTGCTTTATTCAGCATATGTGTTGTTTGATAACGACGTCCAGAAGAAATTAGAGCAAAGGCCAATGGCCAGTCCATTGTCAAAGTTCAAACAGGGTGACACTGGCAGATGTCACCCTACGCATGCCTGCACAATACCAGGGACAATCCACTAGGAGGGGCAACCGGGGGGCAGGCCAGGCACCGCAGGGACAGGATCAGGGCTCACCAGGGGGAGTCAGGGAAGGGGTGGTGGGTGCTGGAGAGCCACTGACAACTGCAGTGGAGGTGTCTGACATGGTGTGTGCCGGCACAACTGGGGGGCATGACACAGATGTCGTGGGTGCCGGCACAACTGCAGTGGACCCTGCAGATGGGGTGGACAGGTCCGCCACTGCAGTGCCCAAGTCAGACAGGGCGGTAGTGGACTCCACTGCAGTGCCTACCTCCAGGGGAGGAGAATGGGGAACAGGCAAGGTGGGTTGGACAGAGGGGAGGACACCCTCACCACATCAGTGGCACAGACAAGCGCAGCGGGGGGTGTGGTGCTGGGAGAGCAAGTGGCAGGGGGAGAAGGCCGGAGCATCTTGGGGATGGTATATCTGTGGGTGGGGGAACCTGGGGCAGGGTGTGGTGGGGGCACCTGTGCAGTGGGGGCCTGAGGGATGGAGGACGGAGACCTTGTGCCTGAGCTGCAGGGCGGTGGCGGGGTCTTGCTCTTACCACTCCGGGGGACTTGCGGGTGGGGGCCTCAGTCCGTCTGCGCCTGGGGGAGGGTGTCCGGGGGCGAGGGGCACTCTGCTCCGTGTGGGTGGGCTTCCTCTTCCCCCGGGATGCTGGAGCAGCTTCATCGGTGGGGAAGAGGCCGAGGTCACAGAGGAAGAGCTGCTGTGACTTTGGGGTTGCAGGTGAGGCAAGGGAGGGTGCTTTGGAGGGAGAGGGAACTGAGGACTGCGCAGTGCATGTGGATGCGTGTGTGTGTTCCAGGGCCCCATCCCCTGTGAGTCTGGCTTCAGTCCCCTGAATGTGCGTGCGTGTGCGTTTTGTCATTGGCGTGTGTGTCAGTGTGCTGGATGTGTGTGTGCTGGTGTGTGCCTGTGCCGGTGTGTGTGTGCCTGGGATGGGTAAGGTGCTGGGGAGTGTGGATGGAGCAGAGGCAGGAGGGGTGAGGGACCGTTTGAGGAGGGACACTGCTGCCGTCAGGGAGGAGTCCATGGACCTATTGCCCCTCTGTAGGTCAGACATGCCCGATGAGATGCCCTCCATGAACGACACCAGCTGAGTCAACAGCGCGGTGTGCGCATGGAGGACACTCAGCATGGCTGTCTGCCCTACATGGAGCTGGCGAAGGAGGTACACAGACTCCTCACTCAGGGCAGCAGGGGACACAGGGGCAGGGGGTGCGGTGCCTGGCCCAAAGGAGACACGCTCCCGGACATGGGAGCCTCCACGGACCTGGGGAATGGGAGCCGATGGGAGGGCGGTGGTGGTGCTGGTGGTGGCGGGGACAGCAACACTAGCTGGGGTGTGGTGGCTGCTGACACCCGCCTCCACAAGGGAGTCATCCTCCGAGTTGCTCTGGTCCTCAGCTGAGGTGGATGCTGCTGAGGACTCCTCGGTGTGGCTCCCCTCGCCCTCCGTGCCACTGGGTCCCTCCGACCACTCCTCGGCTGCTGACCCAGTCTGGCTCTCCGGCTCCTCCTGGTCCGTGGAGCTGTCCCCTTCCGTGGCCGTGGATGTATCTGCAAACAATGGGGAAACAGACAGACATCAGTCACCTGCACATAACGCACACACCACTGTGAGCACAGCACATCACAGAGCAAGCCCTGGCATCATTAGTTGTACATTGCTAAAAGTGCACTAATTGAACAGGAGAAGTCAATTGTCAGTCTGATGCCAAGCATGGCACTCACATCCCACATGGCCTTGCACCCATCTGTCTGGTGTCTGTTGGATTGCAACACCCCAGTGTTGACACATGCACCAAGTACACAGTAGTTGGACAGTGCAGAGGACACGGTGTGGACACATCACAGCTCTTGCCACTGAGTCAGTACAGGTTTCCGGATGTAAGGGATGCCCAGAGTCAAATAGGAAATGCATGTGATGCATACCAGCGACAGACACCATGATGCACCCATGTCCTGATAGCCAGCGCCACTATGGTGTGCATGTAGCACATGTCACTCCCCTGCAGGCTCACCAATCAGTAGACACATGCCATGGCGGAGGCATGACTGCAAAGTCATACATCACTGGCTCAGTGATGTATGACTTTGCAGCCAGACAACAACACTCTGCACTGTGTCACAATAGTAGGTCATGGGGAATGCAAGTCCTGGAGCTGCACAAGTGCACATGTACATCCCCCCACAACACATCCTCTTAACCCTCATCTGTCCAGGTCATACCTATTGGACATATGGGAGACCTGTGACACTACCCTCTGAACCTGAGCCCCTCACACTCTGCTGTGCATGGGGAACAGCTGCCTGAACTTCACATTTACATGCCCCAGTCTGCATGGGCAGCTGATCAGACACCTATGTGTCACACAAGTATCGTCTCCTATGGTCACATCTCCAGTGGCATGCTGAGCCCCTACCAAGAAACTCCACAGCAGTCCTGGCGACTAATCCACAGCACACTGACACAGAGGCAGACACCTGAGGGGTCAAATCACTGTGCACAATGTGTCCGCTGATACACGGGAGTGGGAGTACAGAGTGTATTGTATGGCCTGGAGTAGGCATGACTGTCCAGCCCCACATGAATGAGGGATGAGCCCTGGACTGTAGGCAGCTGGCTAAGTATGTGTGACACACGTCATATACATACTCCTGGGGCCCAAACATTGTTCCCACCCGCAGCATGGGTGTGTGCCAGGTACCCCAGCCACATGTGGTGGATCAGCTCAGCAATTGGACCACAGATCAAAGTAACACGCTGAATACATGTCAGAATACAGGCATTGTGTAAGCAATGGACCCACCCATGATGCCCACCACAGAGTCAGGGAAACAGATGCTGTCTCCCACCTTGAGTCAAGCAAACTGCAAGGACACAGTCCTAAGTGACAGAATTCCCTGCATGTAAGGGCCACACCTGGGTATCAGATGAGGAGTGGGCAGTGCACAATAGAGGGACATGGCTCCTGGACAACATGACTGCTGTACTGTGGCAGTTTAACCAGGCCCGAGGAGGGCACATAGCATGTTAGACAGAGTACACAGTGCAGTCTTTGACTCACCCCCTCCTTGCTGCTCTCTGGCCTTCAGCTGCCCATCCAGGTCTGGAAAGACCACCGCCAGGATCCTGAGCATGTGGGGGGTCAGGGTCCGTGTTCCGCCCCTCCTGCGAGGAGGCGACAGCTTCAGCTGGACCCGTGCAATCCTCCGGGTCCAGCCCCGAAGGTCCTGCCACCTCTTTTGGCAGTTGCGGATCCGGCGCTTGTAGACCCCCACGGACCGGACAGCCCGGACGATGTCCTTCCATATCTCATGCTTCCGATGGGCAGAAGCCTGTCAGGATGACAAAGTGATAAGGCCATTACTACACATGCAACATATCCGTGCATGACACAGTTGCATATACATGTCGCAATCACAGGGGCACATGGTGTACCCAGGCAGTGCACGGCTGCCCATGGACAGTTTTCCAGAAGTCACTACATGGTATCATTGCATGGGGAGTAAAACCCTGTTCAGAAGCACTGTCACTGCACCATACCTGTCCAGTGCAAGTCACTACACACTATGGGGGGTGACAACTACTCAGTGAGCCTGCTAGCCAGTGGTGTGCTGACTCTCAGCCTTGCTAGTCAGACAAAATGCACATTCAGAAAGGCAGTGCACAGAACACTCACCTGCTCCCCTGGTGTCCCATACAGCTTGCTGTACTGTGGAAGTAGGCTGTCCAGCAGGGCCTGGTTCTCCTCAAGGCTGAAGGCTGGGGCTCTCTCCACAGTACGTGCCATTGCAGGGTCCAGAGGGGCAGAGACAGCAGCAGTGCAGTGGCAGATGTCGTCCTGGAGCATGTAGTGCAGGCAAGTGGGCTCTCAGGGGAACAGGCAGCAATATATATGTGCTGGAGAGGCAGATACTGTCCCTTGTGTCCAAAGTGATAGGTCCAAGTCGTTTGCATCTTCTGAATCTGGCCAATCCATGGAATAGCAGCACCAAAACACGCCCACAGCATCCTTCAAAACTTCAACTTCATGACATACATGATTTTGCAACATTGTTGTGGGTGACCAACTGATTTTCCAGCAACCGACTCGTTCGAAATTCGAAAACGCGTCCGTTGCCAGGCAAGCCCATTGTCAATGGGTGCGCACCGATCGGTCCATTGAGGTACAACGCGCACAGGGGTACAACGCGTACCCGCACACATTGAAAGCAATGGGCCGGCCGGAGGCACCGATCGGTCCATTGCTGTTCAACGCGCACAGGGGTACAACGCGTACCCGCACACATTGAAAGCAATGGGCCGGCCGGAGGCATCGATCGGTCCATTGCTGTTCAACGCGCACAGGGGTACAACGCGTACCCGCACACATTGAAAGCAATGGGCCGGCCGGAGGCACCGATCGGTCCATTGCAGTTCAACGCGCACAGGGGTACAACGCGTACCCGCACACATTGAAAGCAATGGGCCGGCCGGAGGCACCGATCGGTCCATTGCTGTTCAACGCGCACAGGGGTACAACGCGTACCCGCACACATTGAAAGCAATGGGCCGGCCGGAGGCACCGATCGGTCCATTGCAGTTCAACGCGCACAGGGGTACAACGCGTACCCGCACACATTGAAAGCAATGGGCCGGCCGGAGGCACCGATCGGTCCATTGCAGTTCAACGCGCACAGGGGTACAACGCGTACCCGCACACATTGAAAGCAATGGGCCGGCCGGAGGCACCGATCGGTCCATTGCTGTTCAACGCGCACAGGGGTACAACGCGTACACGCACACATTGATAGCAATGGGCCGGCCGGAGGCACCGATCGGTCCATTGCAGTTCAACGCGCACAGGGGTACAGCGCGTACCCGCACACATTGAAAGCAATGGGCCGGCCGGAGGCACCGATCGGTCCATTGCTGTTCAACGCGCACAGGGGTACAACGCGTACCCGCACACATTGAAAGCAATGGGCCGGCCGGAGGCACCGATCGGTCCATTGCAGTTCAACGCGCACAGGGGTACAACGCGTACCCGCACACATTGAAAGCAATGGGCCGGCCGGAGGCACCGATCGGTCCATTGCTGTTCAACGCGCTCAGGGGTACAACGCGTACACGCACACATTGAAAGCAATGGGCCGGCCGGAGGCACCGATCGGTCCATTGCAGTTCAACGCGCACAGGGGTACAGCGCGTACCCGCACACATTGAAAGCAATGGGCCGGCCGGAGGCACCGATCGGTCCATTGCTGTTCAACGCGCACAGGGGTACAACGCGTACCCGCACACATTGAAAGCAATGGGCCGGCCGGAGGCACCGATCGGTCCATTGCAGTTCAACGCGCACAGGGGTACAGCGCGTACCCGCACACATTGAAAGCAATGGGCCGGCCGGAGGCACCGATCGGTCCATTGCTGTTCAACGCGCACAGGGGTACAACGCGTACCCGCACACATTGAAAGCAATGGGCCGGCCGGAGGCACCGATCGGTCCATTGCAGTTCAACGCGCACAGGGGTACAACGCGTACCCGCACACATTGAAAGCAATGGGCCGGCCGGAGGCACCGATCGGTCCATTGCTGTTCAACGCGCACAGGGGTACAACGCGTACCCGCACACATTGAAAGCAATGGGCCGGCCGGAGGCACCGATCGGTCCATTGCTGTTCAACGCATCACTGTATATGTGACTGGCATAGGTCAGCATGCCTGTCTCAGATGGACATATGCCAGCCACAGATAGCTCCCAGGGAGTGAGGGGCACACCTACATCACGACAGCCTGTCCAAACCTTATCATAAGGCATGTAAGGCTGCATTTCCTATTGTGTGTATGTTGGTGTACATGTTGTCCTGTGGGTGTCACCTGTGGGCAGCCACCCCCAGGCTGTGCACGTGTTCATGGGGACAGGATCCTGGGTGTTACGTGTACGTGACCACTGTGATGTGCAACTGTTCATATCTGTGCATGTGTCATGGTCACATTTCACAGTGGTGTTTGTGTATGTCATGTCACATACCCCGTGAGTCCCATGTGGGACGGTATGTTTGAGCCAGGGTGTCCCAGTGGCACAATAGTGATGGCCCTCCACAGTCTTTGTGCATGTAGTGTTTACAATGTCTCTGATTTCATGTGCACAATGGGAGACAGTCTCCACATCCACGTTGTGTGTGCATGGACTCTGATGTTGTGCGTGTGTGTCACAGACGTCCATGGCTCTCCTGCCATGGCAAGTGTGGCCACTACCTGTGGGGGTCATGTTTGTTTTGCTGTGGTGTACACATGATACTCCAGGTGATGCCAGTGTCCATGTGGCATTACAGGGTCCCTGGGAATGTGCCTGTCGTTGAGCTGTGGTGCCTGGGGCACATCTGTCCTCACATGTCACTGGGGGGGTGACTTTGACACAGCATCATGATATCCAATGGGCCAACCTGGGACAAATTGATGCCACCTGTAGGACCGTGTTGACAGATGTTGGCCATGTATGTACCATACATGTCGTTCCGGTACTGCACACTTCATGTAGTTGTGCCTCATGATGATGTATGTTGGGAACTTGAGTGTGTTCAATGCCGCATATGTGGGGTGACTGACGATCTTGCTTACTTCTCCTCTGCACTGCAGGGCTCCTGCTGTCCATCGGCCATTCCCAGACCTGGCAACGATGGTGGAACGGGACAGCATCCGACGGTACCGCTTCACCAGGCAGCTGATTGAGGATTTGGCAGTGCAGTTGTCCCCACATTTGCAGCCTGGCCGGCCGTATCCTACAGCGCTGACCCCCAAGGTGAAGGTGATGGCAGCCCTACACTTCTTTGCCACCGGTACCTTCCAACATACTGTGGCGTCTGCTGGTGGGATGTCACAGACCATGTTCAGCCGTGTGCTCCGCGATTTCTTGGCGGCAATGTTGCTCTTCCTGAACCGGTACATATATTTCCCTAGACTGCGACGACTCACTGACGTGAAGAGTGACTTTTATGCCCTGGGGAGGATGCCGCATGTCATTGGCTCCATTGATGGGACACATGTGGCTTTGGTACCACCACAGGCCCAGGAGCAGGCCTACAGGAACCGCAAGCACTACCACTCGGTCAATGCACTGGTGGTGTGTCTTGCAGACATGACCATCACACACGTGTGTGCCCGTTTCCCTGGTTCAGCACACGATGCCTTTGTGATGAGGAGTAGTCGCATCCCCAGGTTGATGGCACAGATGCAGAACCAGCGTGCCTGGCTTGTCGGTGTGTACTGACTTTGTGCCATTGTGTGTGATCTGATCTGTAGTATTCCGCCCACTTTTCCAAGTCAGCTGATGTGCACTTGTCTGTCCGTAGGTGACTCGGGATACCCCAACATGCCGTGGTTGCTGACACCCCTCAGGAACCCTGTGACACCTGCCCAGATGCGCTACAATGAGGCACATGGTCGGACCAGGAGAGTGATTGAGCGGACCTTTGGTCTCCTGAAGAGCCGCTTCCGCTGCCTGGACAAGACCGGAGGGTCCCTCCCATATGCCCCTGCGAAAGTGTGCAAGATTATCATCGTCTGCTGCATGCTCCACAACCTGGCAGTGCGGAAGGAGTTGCCTCTCATCCAGGATGACGATGACCAACATCCGCCACCTGTGGAGGATCCTGGCCTGGACCACGATGCCAGTGACGATGATGATGATGATGATGGTGATGGTGATGTCCGCACACAGCTCATCACCAACTTCTTTAGCTGAATGTGAGTATCCTGAGGTGTCATGTCAATGATGTGAGTTGGCATGATGTGTGGGTGGTGCTCTGGTGCTGTTGGAGTGTGTCCATGGGCTACTTGACAGGATGTGTGTTGCGATGTGTGGTGACAGGTGGGCTGTACTCCCCAACAGTGTTGACATGCTAATTTGGTTCTGGGTGGGTATCTTGTAACATGTATTGTGCATGAGTTTTGCTGATCTGTCCTGTACTGCATTGCTTTTGACTGTGTGTCATTTCTGTCCTTCACAGGGTACTTTCAGATTCGTTTGGTCAACTGTGTCCACCGACGACGTGATTGCACATCCAGGCTGGTAGCTGTTGTGTCCCTACAGGTGATGTGCGCCACACCCATGGACTTCCTTCCGTCTACAGTTGTTGACTGTGTGCCCGCTACCAGGTGGGGTTACCTTGCATCTGTAGTGGTTACGGCATGTTGCTACTGTGTAATAAACCTGTGCTTCACTTAGTGATGTGCGTTGTCTGTGGTCACACATTTGACTGCCATTTGCTTACTGCACCTGTGGGCTACTTGACTACAACTGGGAATGGGTGTGGTGTCTGTGCATTGCACCGTCTTCCCTGGCAACATCAGTGTAGGCAATGAGTCAGATGGCCTAGGTGTGTATGTGTTGTGTAGCCCTGGTGGTGTGTCTCCCTCATATGTGTCACGTTGCCTGTACTCACATGCCTGTGTTGTCCTTGCTGTTGCAGTTCGCATACACAGTGTAATTTTGCAGTTCATCATCCCCATAACAGCACCCACGTTGGAATCACGACAGAGGCAAGTATGGTGTATTAGTGTGTTTATTGTGATACATCTGTGTTAATAGTGCATAGGATGGATTGTGCTGTACATGAATCTTGCAATCCCAAGTTCCTAGGTGAATTGAAAGTCCAGGTAGACAGGATCCCCAGTATCGGGGCCACAGTTGTCTGACACATTGTTCCAACTTGTACTCCCCATGCAATGTGTGGGAGTAGTGTTGCCATCAACAGGGTGAACAGTCTGTGCACAAAGGCGAAAATCCAGAACAGGTTCAGGCTTCCTGGGAGTTGCGCTTGGCCATCAACCTCTCACTTTCCCCTCCTCGGACGACCCCTCTTCTTGGGGGGGGGGGGCCCTCAAGTGCAGGCTGCTGCGGTGCAGGGGACTCTCCGCCAGAGTCCTCCTCCCTCCCTGTGGCAGTTGCAGTTTGTAGGGTACCAGATGTTGTTGGCACACAGGGAGGTGTGGACTGGTTGCTGTTCATCTGGCGGAGGCATTGTAAAATGTCCCTGTGCACCGCCGTCATCTCATGTAGTACATCCCACTTGGACTCCACGCGGGACATGTGGGAGTCCACACGTGACATGTGTGACTCCACGTGGGACATGTGGGAGTCCAAGCGGGCATGATGGGCAGCCTGCTGCTGTTTGATGTCTCTGAGGAGCCCCACTACCTGGCTGAGCTCTCCGGTGCTGGACTGGTACGCATCAGCTATGCGTACCAGTTGTGGGTCTTCATGCACACCAGCAACGTCTGCAAGCAGCGACCTCTGTCTCCCACCCCTCCCACCACCCCTGCTGACATGTGCAGTGTGTGCAGTTGCACGCACAGATAACCCTGGTCCACCTTGGGGGGGGTGGTGGTGGTGGTGTCCATGGCCCCAGGTTGGTCCAGGGTCACTGCGCTGGTGTTGTTCCTTATTCTGTCCATGTCGGCAGGGATGGTATTCGTGGTGACAGTCGTTGGAGGGGTGGGTGCAGGGGGTGCAGCTGGTGGACCTGCTGGTGCTGCAGCTGGTGGTCCTGCTGGTGCAGCAAGTTGACTTGCACCGGATGTGCCAGGTTGTTCATCGTCCGAGGAGGACAGAGGCTGTACGACGCCAGTGAGCTCGGCATCCTCTTGAGCCTGGGACTGGGACTCCTCAGCGTCTGCTGCTGTGTCCCTATCATCACCTGTTTTTGGGAGACACAAACAATGTATTTCATGTTTCTGCAGGCATCAGTGGTTGACACACCTGACAGTTGTGACTGTGCCTCGGGGTGCGGGCCTGTACATTGTAGTGTCCTAAGTCGTCACAGTTAGGGGTTGATATTGGTGTGGCACATTGTCCTGCATTATTTGGGCATTTCTATGTATTCTCTGGGGTGTGAACATGGTCTGCATTGATTGTGTTTGGTTGACAGCCAGACCTCCTTCCCACCCACCCACCCACCCAGTCAGTTATCCCACCATGGAACGTGCTTGCATTGCAGGGAGTGGAAGTTGTCTCTCAGGATGTCAGTCAGTGGTGTCCTGCTGTTTGTTGGTGCACAGTTGGCAGCAGGGCCTTGTGCTCCCCACAGCAGTAGCCAGTGTCAGCCATCTTGTGAGTCCTTCTCCACTCCCTGTGATGTGAGCATGGTTCAGGGTGGTGTTGATGGGACAGTTGTGGGGGTGAGCAATGTCTGTGACTACGACTCCCATCATGCTATTGCCTCCACCCCCTTCCCAGCATGCCCATGCTTCCTTCCTTTTGACTCTGCTTCCCTGTGGGGTGGGCTGGCTGTGCTGACAGGATGGCTGGGAGTGTTGTCCTGGCAGTTGTTTGGCTAAGAGTCCCAAGAGTGTCCCTGTGCTTCACACAACATAACCCAGGGTGGTGGTGCTTTGTGGGATCTTGTGTTAGGATGGAGGGCATTGCATTCTACCAGGTGGGTACTGTGGAGTTTGTGTTGGGGGGGGGTGAGGGGAGGTGCTGGTGACTATAGTCAGTGCTGCAAGTCCCCCTTCCCACCCAGCCAGCCAGCCAGATATCCCACCATGGAACGTGCTTGCATTGCAGGGAGTGGAAGTTGTCTCTCAGGATGTCAGTCAGTGGTGTCCTGCTGTTTGTTGGTGCACAGTTGGCAGCAGGGCCTTGTGCTCCCCACAGCAGTAGCCAGTGTCAGCCATCTTGTGAGTCCTTCTCCACTCCCTGTGATGTGAGCATGGTTCAGGGTGGTGTTGATGGGACAGTTGTGGGGGTGAGCAATGTCTGTGACTACGACTCCCATCATGCTATTGCCTCCACCCCCTTCCCAGCATGCCCATGCTTCCTTCCTTTTGACTCTGCTTCCCTGTGGGGTGGGCTGGCTGTGCTGACAGGATGGCTGGGAGTGTTGTCCTGGCAGTTGTTTGGCTAAGAGTCCCAAGAGTGTCCCTGTGCTTCACACAACATAACCCAGGGTGGTGGTGCTTTGTGGGATCTTGTGTTAGGATGGAGGGCATTGCATTCTACCAGGTGGGTACTGTGGAGTTTGTGTTGGGGGGGGTGAGGGGAGGTGCTGGTGACTATAGTCAGTGCTGCAAGTCCCCCTTCCCACCCAGCCAGCCAGCCAGATATCCCACCATGGAACGTGCTTGCATTGCAGGGAGTGGAAGTTGTCTCTCAGGATGTCAGTCAGTGGTGTCCTGCTGTTTGTTGATGCACAGTTGCCAGCAGGGCCTTGTGCTCCCCACAGCAGTAGCCAGTGTCAGCCATCTTGTGAGTCCTTCTCCACTCCCTGTGATGTGAGCATGGTTCAGGGTGGTGTTGATGGGACAGTTGTGGGGGTGAGCTATGTCTGTGACTACGACTCCCATCATGCTATTGCCTCCACCCCCTTCCCAGCATGCCCATGCTTCCTTCCTTTTGACTCTGCTTCCCTGTGGGGTGGGCTGGCTGTGCTGACAGGATGGCTGGGAGTGTTGTCCTGGCAGTTGTTTGGCTAAGAGTCCCAAGAGTGTCCCTGTGCTTCACACAACATAACCCAGGGTGGTGGTGCTTTCTGGGATCTTGTGTTAGGATGGAGGGCATTGCATTCTACCAGGTGGGTACTGTGGAGTTTGTGTTGGGGGGGGTGAGGGGAGGTGCTGGTGACTATAGTCAGTGCTGCAAGTCCCCCTTCCCACCCAGCCAGCCAGCCAGATATCCCACCATGGAACGTGCTTGCATTGCAGGGAGTGGAAGTTGTCTCTCAGGATGTCAGTCAGTGGTGTCCTGCTGTTTGTTGGTGCACAGTTGCCAGCAGGGCCTTGTGCTCCCCACAGCAGTAGCCAGTGTCAGCCATCTTGTGAGTCCTTCTCCACTCCCTGTGATGTGAGCATGGTTCAGTGTGGTGTTGATGGGACAGTTGTGGGGGTGAGCAATGTCTGTGACTACGACTCCCATCATGCTATTGCCTCCACCCCCTTCCCAGCATGCCCATGCTTCCTTCCTTTTGACTCTGCTTCCCTGTGGGGTGGGCTGGCTGTGCTGACAGGATGGCTGGGAGTGTTGTCCTGGCAGTTGTTTGGCTAAGAGTCCCAAGAGTGTCCCTGTGCTTCACACAACATAACCCAGGGTGGTGGTGCTTTGTGGGATCTTGTGTTAGGATGGAGGGCATTGCATTCTACCAGGTGGGTACTGTGGAGTTTGTGTTGGGGGGGGGTGAGGGGAGGTGCTGGTGACTATAGTCAGTGCTGCAAGTCCCCCTTCCCACCCAGCCAGCCAGCCAGATATCCCACCATGGAACGTGCTTGCATTGCAGGGAGTGGAAGTTGTCTCTCAGGATGTCAGTCAGTGGTGTCCTGCTGTTTGTTGGTGCACAGTTGCCAGCAGGGCCTTGTGCTCCCCACAGCAGTAGCCAGTGTCAGCCATCTTGTGAGTCCTTCTCCACTCCCTGTGATGTGAGCATGGTTCAGGGTGGTGTTGATGGGACAGTTGTGGGGGTGAGCAATGTCTGTGACTACGACTCCCATCATGCTATTGCCTCCACCCCCTTCCCAGCATGCCCATGCTTCCTTCCTTTTGACTCTGCTTCCCTGTGGGGTGGGCTGGCTGTGCTGACAGGATGGCTGGGAGTGTTGTCCTGGCAGTTGTTTGGCTAAGAGTCCCAAGAGTGTCCCTGTGCTTCACACAACATAACCCAGGGTGGTGGTGCTTTGTGGGATCTTGTGTTAGGATGGAGGGCATTGCATTCTACCAGGTGGGTACTGTGGAGTTTGTGTTGGGGGGGGTGAGGGGAGGTGCTGGTGACTATAGTCAGTGCTGCAAGTCCCCCTTCCCACCCAGCCAGCCAGCCAGATATCCCACCATGGAACGTGCTTGCATTGCAGGGAGTGGAAGTTGTCTCTCAGGATGTCAGTCAGTGGTGTCCTGCTGTTTGTTGGTGCACAGTTGGCAGCAGGGCCTTGTGCTCCCCACAGCAGTAGCCAGTGTCAGCCATCTTGTGAGTCCTTCTCCACTCCCTGTGATGTGAGCATGGTTCAGGGTGGTGTTGATGGGACAGTTGTGGGGGTGAGCTATGTCTGTGACTACGACTCCCATCATGCTATTGCCTCCACCCCCTTCCCAGCATGCCCATGCTTCCTTCCTTTTGACTCTGCTTCCCTGTGGGGTGGGCTGGCTGTGCTGACAGGATGGCTGGGAGTGTTGTCCTGGCAGTTGTTTGGCTAAGAGTCCCAAGAGTGTCCCTGTGCTTCACACAACATAACCCAGGGTGGTGGTGCTTTGTGGGATCTTGTGTTAGGATGGAGGGCATTGCATTCTACCAGGTGGGTACTGTGGAGTTTGTGTTGGGGGGGGTGAGGGGAGGTGCTGGTGACTATAGTCAGTGCTGCAAGTCCCCCTTCCCACCCAGCCAGCCAGCCAGATATCCCACCATGGAACGTGCTTGCATTGCAGGGAGTGGAAGTTGTCTCTCAGGATGTCAGTCAGTGGTGTCCTGCTGTTTGTTGGTGCACAGTTGGCAGCAGGGCCTTGTGCTCCCCACAGCAGTAGCCAGTGTCAGCCATCTTGTGAGTCCTTCTCCACTCCCTGTGATGTGAGCATGGTTCAGGGTGGTGTTGATGGGACAGTTGTGGGGGTGAGCTATGTCTGTGACTACGACTCCCATCATGCTATTGCCTCCACCCCCTTCCCAGCATGCCCATGCTTCCTTCCTTTTGACTCTGCTTCCCTGTGGGGTGGGCTGGCTGTGCTGACAGGATGGCTGGGAGTGTTGTCCTGGCAGTTGTTTGGCTAAGAGTCCCAAGAGTGTCCCTGTGCTTCACACAACATAACCCAGGGTGGTGGTGCTTTGTGGGATCTTGTGTTAGGATGGAGGGCATTGCATTCTACCAGGTGGGTACTGTGGAGTTTGTGTTGGGGGGGGGTGAGGGGAGGTGCTGGTGACTATAGTCAGTGCTGCAAGTCCCCCTTCCCACCCAGCCAGCCAGCCAGATATCCCACCATGGAACGTGCTTGCATTGCAGGGAGTGGAAGTTGTCTCTCAGGATGTCAGTCAGTGGTGTCCTGCTGTTTGTTGGTGCACAGTTGGCAGCAGGGCCTTGTGCTCCCCACAGCAGTAGCCAGTGTCAGCCATCTTGTGAGTCCTTCTCCACTCCCTGTGATGTGAGCATGGTTCAGGGTGGTGTTGATGGGACAGTTGTGGGGGTAAGCAATGTCTGTGACTACGACTCCCATCATGCTATTGCCTCCACCCCCTTCCCAGCATGCCCATGCTTCCTTCCTTTTGACTCTGCTTCCCTGTGGGGTGGGCTGGCTGTGCTGACAGGATGGCTGGGAGTGTTGTCCTGGCAGTTGTTTGGCTAAGAGTCCCAAGAGTGTCCCTGTGCTTCACACAACATAACCCAGGGTGGTGGTGCTTTGTGGGATCTTGTGTTAGGATGGAGGGCATTGCATTCTACCAGGTGGGTACTGTGGAGTTTGTGTTGGGGGGGGGTGAGGGGAGGTGCTGGTGACTATAGTCAGTGCTGCAAGTCCCCCTTCCCACCCAGCCAGCCAGCCAGATATCCCACCATGGAACGTGCTTGCATTGCAGGGAGTGGAAGTTGTCTCTCAGGATGTCAGTCAGTGGTGTCCTGCTGTTTGTTGGTGCACAGTTGCCAGCAGGGCCTTGTGCTCCCCACAGCAGTAGCCAGTGTCAGCCATCTTGTGAGTCCTTCTCCACTCCCTGTGATGTGAGCATGGTTCAGGGTGGTGTTGATGGGACAGTTGTGGGGGTGAGCTATGTCTGTGACTACGACTCCCATCATGCTATTGCCTCCACCCCCTTCCCAGCATGCCCATGCTTCCTTCCTTTTGACTCTGCTTCCCTGTGGGGTGGGCTGGCTGTGCTGACAGGATGGCTGGGAGTGTTGTCCTGGCAGTTGTTTGGCTAAGAGTCCCAAGAGTGTCCCTGTGCTTCACACAACATAACCCAGGGTGGTGGTGCTTTGTGGGATCTTGTGTTAGGATGGAGGGCATTGCATTCTACCAGGTGGGTACTGTGGAGTTTGTGTTGGGGGGGGGTGAGGGGAGGTGCTGGTGACTATAGTCAGTGCTGCAAGTCCCCCTTCCCACCCAGCCAGCCAGCCAGATATCCCACCATGGAACGTGCTTGCATTGCAGGGAGTGGAAGTTGTCTCTCAGGATGTCAGTCAGTGGTGTCCTGCTGTTTGTTGGTGCACAGTTGGCAGCAGGGCCTTGTGCTCCCCACAGCAGTAGCCAGTGTCAGCCATCTTGTGAGTCCTTCTCCACTCCCTGTGATGTGAGCATGGTTCAGGGTGGTGTTGATGGGACAGTTGTGGGGGTGAGCTATGTCTGTGACTACGACTCCCATCATGCTATTGCCTCCACCCCCTTCCCAGCATGCCCATGCTTCCTTCCTTTTGACTCTGCTTCCCTGTGGGGTGGGCTGGCTGTGCTGACAGGATGGCTGGGAGTGTTGTCCTGGCAGTTGTTTGGCTAAGAGTCCCAAGAGTGTCCCTGTGCTTCACACAACATAACCCAGGGTGGTGGTGCTTTGTGGGATCTTGTGTTAGGATGGAGGGCATTGCATTCTACCAGGTGGGTACTGTGGAGTTTGTGTTGGGGGGGTGAGGGGAGGTGCTGGTGACTATAGTCAGTGCTGCAAGTCCCCCTTCCCACCCAGCCAGCCAGCCAGATATCCCACCATGGAACGTGCTTGCATTGCAGGGAGTGGAAGTTGTCTCTCAGGATGTCAGTCAGTGGTGTCCTGCTGTTTGTTGGTGCACAGTTGGCAGCAGGGCCTTGTGCTCCCCACAGCAGTAGCCAGTGTCAGCCATCTTGTGAGTCCTTCTCCACTCCCTGTGATGTGAGCATGGTTCAGGGTGGTGTTGATGGGACAGTTGTGGGGGTGAGCAATGTCTGTGACTACGACTCCCATCATGCTATTGCCTCCACCCCCTTCCCAGCATGCCCATGCTTCCTTCCTTTTGACTCTGCTTCCCTGTGGGGTGGGCTGGCTGTGCTGACAGGATGGCTGGGAGTGTTGTCCTGGCAGTTGTTTGGCTAAGAGTCCCAAGAGTGTCCCTGTGCTTCACACAACATAACCCAGGGTGGTGGTGCTTTGTGGGATCTTGTGTTAGGATGGAGGGCATTGCATTCTACCAGGTGGGTACTGTGGAGTTTGTGTTGGGGGGGTGAGGGGAGGTGCTGGTGACTATAGTCAGTGCTGCAAGTCCCCCTTCCCACCCAGCCAGCCAGCCAGATATCCCACCATGGAACGTGCTTGCATTGCAGGGAGTGGAAGTTGTCTCTCAGGATGTCAGTCAGTGGTGTCCTGCTGTTTGTTGGTGCACAGTTGCCAGCAGGGCCTTGTGCTCCCCACAGCAGTAGCCAGTGTCAGCCATCTTGTGAGTCCTTCTCCACTCCCTGTGATGTGAGCATGGTTCAGGGTGGTGTTGATGGGACAGTTGTGGGGGTGAGCTATGTCTGTGACTACGACTCCCATCATGCTATTGCCTCCACCCCCTTCCCAGCATGCCCATGCTTCCTTCCTTTTGACTCTGCTTCCCTGTGGGGTGGGCTGGCTGTGCTGACAGGATGGCTGGGAGTGTTGTCCTGGCAGTTGTTTGGCTAAGAGTCCCAAGAGTGTCCCTGTGCTTCACACAACATAACCCAGGGTGGTGGTGCTTTGTGGGATCTTGTGTTAGGATGGAGGGCATTGCATTCTACCAGGTGGGTACTGTGGAGTTTGTGTTGGGGGGGGTGAGGGGAGGTGCTGGTGACTATAGTCAGTGCTGCAAGTCCCCCTTCCCACCCAGCCAGCCAGCCAGATATCCCACCATGGAACGTGCTTGCATTGCAGGGAGTGGAAGTTGTCTCTCAGGATGTCAGTCAGTGGTGTCCTGCTGTTTGTTGGTGCACAGTTGGCAGCAGGGCCTTGTGCTCCCCACAGCAGTAGCCAGTGTCAGCCATCTTGTGAGTCCTTCTCCACTCCCTGTGATGTGAGCATGGTTCAGGGTGGTGTTGATGGGACAGTTGTGGGGGTGAGCTATGTCTGTGACTACGACTCCCATCATGCTATTGCCTCCACCTCCCTTCCCAGCATGCCCATGCTTCCTTCCTTTTGACTCTGCTTCCCTGTGGGGTGGGCTGGCTGTGCTGACAGGATGGCTGGGAGTGTTGTCCTGGCAGTTGTTTGGCTAAGAGTCCCAAGAGTGTCCCTGTGCTTCACACAACATAACCCAGGGTGGTGGTGCTTTGTGGGATCTTGTGTTAGGATGGAGGGCATTGCATTCTACCAGGTGGGTACTGTGGAGTTTGTGTTGGGGGGGGTGAGGGGAGGTGCTGGTGACTATAGTCAGTGCTGCAAGTCCCCCTTCCCACCCAGCCAGCCAGCCAGATATCCCACCATGGAACGTGCTTGCATTGCAGGGAGTGGAAGTTGTCTCTCAGGATGTCAGTCAGTGGTGTCCTGCTGTTTGTTGGTGCACAGTTGCCAGCAGGGCCTTGTGCTCCCCACAGCAGTAGCCAGTGTCAGCCATCTTGTGAGTCCTTCTCCACTCCCTGTGATGTGAGCATGGTTCAGGGTGGTGTTGATGGGACAGTTGTGGGGGTGAGCTATGTCTGTGACTACGACTCCCATCATGCTATTGCCTCCACCCCCTTCCCAGCATGCCCATGCTTCCTTCCTTTTGACTCTGCTTCCCTGTGGGGTGGGCTGGCTGTGCTGACAGGATGGCTGGGAGTGTTGTCCTGGCAGTTGTTTGGCTAAGAGTCCCAAGAGTGTCCCTGTGCTTCACACAACATAACCCAGGGTGGTGGTGCTTTGTGGGATCTTGTGTTAGGATGGAGGGCATTGCATTCTACCAGGTGGGTACTGTGGAGTTTGTGTTGGGGGGGGTGAGGGGAGGTGCTGGTGACTATAGTCAGTGCTGCAAGTCCCCCTTCCCACCCAGCCAGCCAGCCAGATATCCCACCATGGAACGTGCTTGCATTGCAGGGAGTGGAAGTTGTCTCTCAGGATGTCAGTCAGTGGTGTCCTGCTGTTTGTTGGTGCACAGTTGGCAGCAGGGCCTTGTGCTCCCCACAGCAGTAGCCAGTGTCAGCCATCTTGTGAGTCCTTCTCCACTCCCTGTGATGTGAGCATGGTTCAGGGTGGTGTTGATGGGACAGTTGTGGGGGTGAGCTATGTCTGTGACTACGACTCCCATCATGCTATTGCCTCCACCCCCCTTCCCAGCATGCCCATGCTTCCTTCCTTTTGACTCTGCTTCCCTGTGGGGTGGGCTGGCTGTGCTGACAGGATGGCTGGGAGTGTTGTCCTGGCAGTTGTTTGGCTAAGAGTCCCAAGAGTGTCCCTGTGCTTCACACAACATAACCCAGGGTGGTGGTGCTTTGTGGGATCTTGTGTTAGGATGGAGGGCATTGCATTCTACCAGGTGGGTACTGTGGAGTTTGTGTTGGGGGGGTGAGGGGAGGTGCTGGTGACTATAGTCAGTGCTGCAAGTCCCCCTTCCCACCCAGCCAGCCAGCCAGATATCCCACCATGGAACGTGCTTGCATTGCAGGGAGTGGAAGTTGTCTCTCAGGATGTCAGTCAGTGGTGTCCTGCTGTTTGTTGGTGCACAGTTGGCAGCAGGGCCTTGTGCTCCCCACAGCAGTAGCCAGTGTCAGCCATCTTGTGAGTCCTTCTCCACTCCCTGTGATGTGAGCATGGTTCAGGGTGGTGTTGATGGGACAGTTGTGGGGGTGAGCTATGTCTGTGACTACGACTCCCATCATGCTATTGCCTCCACCCCCTTCCCAGCATGCCCATGCTTCCTTCCTTTTGACTCTGCTTCCCTGTGGGGTGGGCTGGCTGTGCTGACAGGATGGCTGGGAGTGTTGTCCTGGCAGTTGTTTGGCTAAGAGTCCCAAGAGTGTCCCTGTGCTTCACACAACATAACCCAGGGTGGTGGTGCTTTGTGGGATCTTGTGTTAGGATGGAGGGCATTGCATTCTACCAGGTGGGTACTGTGGAGTTTGTGTTGGGGGGGGGTGAGGGGAGGTGCTGGTGACTATAGTAGGGTGCTGCAAGTCCCCCTTCCCACCCAGCCAGCCAGCCAGATATCCCACCATGGAACGTGCTTGCATTGCAGGGAGTGGAAGTTGTCTCTCAGGATGTCAGTCAGTGGTGTCCTGCTGTTTGTTGGTGCACAGTTGGCAGCAGGGCCTTGTGCTCCCCACAGCAGTAGCCAGTGTCAGCCATCTTGTGAGTCCTTCTCCACTCCCTGTGATGTGAGCATGGTTCAGGGTGGTGTTGATGGGACAGTTGTGGGGGTGAGCTATGTCTGTGACTACGACTCCCATCATGCTATTGCCTCCACCCCCCTTCCCAGCATGCCCATGCTTCCTTCCTTTTGACTCTGCTTCCCTGTGGGGTGGGCTGGCTGTGCTGACAGGATGGCTGGGAGTGTTGTCCTGGCAGTTGTTTGGCTAAGAGTCCCAAGAGTGTCCCTGTGCTTCACACAACATAACCCAGGGTGGTGGTGCTTTGTGGGATCTTGTGTTAGGATGGAGGGCATTGCATTCTACCAGGTGGGTACTGTGGAGTTTGTGTTGGGGGGGGGGTGAGGGGAGGTGCTGGTGACTATAGTCAGTGCTGCAAGTCCCCCTTCCCACCCAGCCAGCCAGCCAGATATCCCACCATGGAACGTGCTTGCATTGCAGGGAGTGGAAGTTGTCTCTCAGGATGTCAGTCAGTGGTGTCCTGCTGTTTGTTGGTGCACAGTTGGCAGCAGGGCCTTGTGCTCCCCACAGCAGTAGCCAGTGTCAGCCATCTTGTGAGTCCTTCTCCACTCCCTGTGATGTGAGCATGGTTCAGGGTGGTGTTGATGGGACAGTTGTGGGGGTGAGCTATGTCTGTGACTACGACTCCCATCATGCTATTGCCTCCACCCCCTTCCCAGCATGCCCATGCTTCCTTCCTTTTGACTCTGCTTCCCTGTGGGGTGGGCTGGCTGTGCTGACAGGATGGCTGGGAGTGTTGTCCTGGCAGTTGTTTGGCTAAGAGTCCCAAGAGTGTCCCTGTGCTTCACACAACATAACCCAGGGTGGTGGTGCTTTGTGGGATCTTGTGTTAGGATGGAGGGCATTGCATTCTACCAGGTGGGTACTGTGGAGTTTGTGTTGGGGGGGGTGAGGGGAGGTGCTGGTGACTATAGTCAGTGCTGCAAGTCCCCCTTCCCACCCAGCCAGCCAGCCAGATATCCCACCATGGAACGTGCTTGCATTGCAGGGAGTGGAAGTTGTCTCTCAGGATGTCAGTCAGTGGTGTCCTGCTGTTTGTTGGTGCACAGTTGCCAGCAGGGCCTTGTGCTCCCCACAGCAGTAGCCAGTGTCAGCCATCTTGTGAGTCCTTCTCCACTCCCTGTGATGTGAGCATGGTTCAGGGTGGTGTTGATGGGACAGTTGTGGGGGGGGCAATATGTGTGACTGCGACTCCCATGATGCTATTGGCTACACTGACTTGGCCAGCATACACAGAATTCCTTCCTTTGAGTGGTCTTCACTGTGTGTTGGTGTTGTTGTGGTGGCTACATGTGTGGATGTGTTTGTTAGTTCTATTTGTGCCACTGCCTAGCTGTAGTTGTGGTTGTGTTTGTACATGTGTTGGCACGGTTGGATGTGACTTTTTTGATGGCATGTGTTGTGTTTCTCTGACTGACATACACATTTTGGGATGATTCTGTTCTGGTTGCTGTGTGATTGCTATGAGTGCATGGTTTGACTCTCCCCTTGACAGTGATGTGTGTGTGTTTTGTGGCAGTATATTGTGTACATTTGTTGTGTACTCACCAGGCTCTGGGATGTCCTCTAGTCCATATATGCTCACTGGCGGTAGGATGGCCCGCACCTTCTCCTCCCAGGGCCTGAGGTATATTGGCTTGGCAGGAGGGCCACTGCCGGTGTGTTGGCTGTTGATGTAGTCTTGCTTCAGCAGTTTCCGTACCCTCCTGCGCACGTCATACCACCTGTTCTGGATGTCGGTCTTTGTGCGCCGACATGGTGATTGGGCGTTCACCCTGTTGATGATCCTCTCCCACATCTTGGTTTTCTGCGACATGGGGGTCTGTTGGACCAATGTGCCAAACAGCTGTGGCTCTACCCTGAGGATCTCGTCTACCAGGACTTCCAATTCACAATCTAGGAACTTGTGATTCTTCTTGGGGGGCATGGTGATGGGTGGTGATGGTGAGTGATGTGTGTGTTGGTGTGCAGGTGAGGGTGTGTGAGTGTGTGTTTTGCTGGGTGTATGTGAGGTAGGTATTTGTTGGTGTGCTGATGGTGTGTGGCTTGTGTGAGGGATGAGCTGTGGGTGTGTGGTTGCTTTCTCTTGGGTGCTGGCAGTGGAATGGCATTTGCAAAGGCTCATGGTTGTGATTTGTGTCCTTTATATAGGTGGAGTTGTGGGTGTGTCTTTGTTCTCTGTCCCCACCCCCCAGTATTTATTGGCTTGGTAATTGCTTGTTTGGCCTTTTTTGGTTGATTTTTCCTTTGTGCTGTTTGTGTATGTTGGAAACGTTCTTGTGACCGAGTCGGACCCTGCATTGGTCTCGTACGGTGTTTTCCGTTTCGTTCACGCTGTGTTTGTGCAGTTTTGTATGCTGCGTACGCGTCGGTCGCGGTGTATTGTGTTGCTTCGGCTCGGTTTTGTATGCGTGTCGGTCGTACGGCTTGTCCTCCGTCCGACTCGGTCGTGTTTTTCGCGCCTTGCATCGTACTTTGCGGTTTGGAGTTGGCGGGTACGATTCGGTCGGATTTGTTCCGGGTGCGTGTCGGTCGGTTGGATTAGCGTGTTTTTCCGGCCGGATTGCTATTTTCCGAGCGGCTTGGTCGGTCGGCTTGGTTTCCTAACGTGTCGGTCGGATTTATCGCGGCTTGCATCGTACTTGGCGTGTCGGGCGCCACTGGTACGTGTCGGTCGGTAATTTTTCCGGCTCCGAGTCGGTCGGTGCTTTTTCCGGCCCGAATCGGAATCGACCCCATAGTCTGTTGTCGAGTTCTATTGAGCGGGAGGGAGGGATTGTTCTCCCAGGGTGTATCTATTTATCTACGTTAAGGGTCCCGGCACGTCATGTGATCAAGACCGGGGTGACCTGGTCGAAACGCGTCATGCTGTGGAGGTTGCAATAAAGCACTAAAGATTTCAAAAAAATACGTTGTGGTCCGTACCTGATTTTCCTAAGATACAGAATTTTCTTCAGGACTGTGGTTCTTTATATATATATATATATATATATATATATATATATATATATATATATATATATATATATATGTACCAATAACATAAAATCTAATTAAAAAAATATTCTATTATAAATTAAAACATTAAACTATTTAAAAATCTTCAAACTTAAATTTCCCACTCCAGTGAGTGCAACAGTAGGGAAAGTGTTGGATAGCGGAGGAGTAAAAATTACTATTCCCACTCCAGTAAGTGCAACAGTAGGGAAAGTGTTGGATAGCGGAGGGGTAAAAATTACTATTCCCACTCCAGTGAGTGCAACAGTAGGGAAAGTGCTGGATAGCAGAGGGGTTAAAATTACCATTGCAACTCCAGTGGGTGCAACAGTAGGGAAAGTGTTGGATAGCGGAGGGCTAAAAATGACTATTCCCACTCCAGTGTGCAACAGTAGGGAAAGTGTTGGATAGCGGAGGGGTAAAAATTACTATTGCAACTCCAGTGAGTGCAACAGTAGGAAAAGTGTTGGATAGCGGAGGGGTAAAAATTACTATTTCCACTCCAGTGAGTGCAACAGTAGGGAAAGTGTTGGATAGTGGCGGGATAAAATTTACTATTCCCACTCCAATAATTGTAAAAGTAGGGAAAGTGTTGGATAGCGGAGGGGTAAAAATTACTATTCCCACTCCAGTGAGTGCAACAGTAGGGAAAGTGTTGGATTTCAGAGGAGTAACAATTAATATTCTCACTCCAGTCAGTTCAAAATTAAAAACAAACTAAATTTTAACAATAAATTTTTTTCAAAAAACAAAATAAATTAAATAAATAATATATAAATGTGTTAAAAATTCAAATACAAATGTATTTACTATAAAAAGATTATAATCTTAAATAATACATATAACAAATACTTTAAATACATATAACAAATACCTACAAATATATTAAATAAAATAAAAAACAATTTCCAAACAAATAAATATTTTTAATTAAAACTTATTTACAAACAAAAACATTAATTATTACATAAATTTACATTTTTTATTTCCTACCCTATAACACTACACAATTCACAACACACATCTACATTTAAAATTTTTTACTTCTTCAACTAACATAATTAATTACCAATTAAATATTATTAATTAAAAAAACTCAAAACAATTATTTAACTTCCCACACTTTACCCCAATAATCCTCACAACCCACAGTTAAAATTAAACTAAAAAACTAATAGTATTTAACAACTAATTATAAAGTAAGTAAAACTAATTTACTCATCACACTGTACCCCTATAACAATAAAACCCACACACAAAAAATATAAACAAATACCCTAATCAAATATAAATTAATTATTTAATATTAATGATCAACTAAATTTTAATTAATTAAACAAAAATTGCTTCCCACCCTTTACCCCTATAAACCCCACAACCCACACCTAAAATTAAAACACAAATTCCATATTTAATTTTCAATTAATTAATTAATATTAATTAACAACACATTATTATTAATTATTAAAAAATAAATTACTTCCCACCCTTTACCCCTATAAACCCCACAACCTGCACCTAAAATTAATAACACAATTTCCATAATTAATGTTCAATCAATGAATTAATATAAATTAACAACAAATTATTAATTAATCAAAAATAAATTACTTCCTACCTTTTACCCCTATAAACCCCACAGCCCGCACCTAATTTTTTTACACAATTACCATAATTAATTATCAATCAATTAACTAATAATTAACCAATTAATAATAAATTACAAATAAATTACTTCCCACAATTAACGCTATAAAATCTAAATTAAATAAATAAAAAATAATAATTAATTTATAATAATTAAATTACTTCCCACCCTCTACCCCTATAAACCCACAACCCGCTACGGAACTAAAAAATGTAAAATTTATTTAAAATAAAATTCATAACTAGTAAAAATTTAACAGATATATTAAAAAACATAAACAATACTTATACAAAAAACATACATCATATACATTAAAAATATAAACTAAAATACAAAACACTAATTAAAAAATCGATATTTTAAACATCTATATTTTTGCAAACAATATTAATGACTTCCATATTTAAAAAAATTATATTTCTTACCTTAATTCGCTATTCCTGACCATGATATTCTTGCTGTCGATATTTCTGAATCACGATATTTCCAACTCGATATTTGTGAAAGTCGACATTTCCGACTCGATATTCTGTCTCAGCACCCTTCAGCAAACCCTGGCTATTTATCCAACTACACTTTACTGCTGGAGGTTCTGGAGCCAATAGTTACAATGCTAACAGCATAATTTCAAGTCACAGAACACAATATGATGTCTATTAAAAGGTCAGAGCTGGATTAAAGCGAGACATTTGTCACGGGGGCACATGGCAGCTATGAATGTCACACAACATCAGTAACACCTTTACGTAGTAAGGGAAAGAGTGCAAAAAAAAAAGGTGAGCATGATTAAACCATCATGTTTCACGGTTCATGTTTCACATTTCAAATCCAGGCCTACAATTTAATCTGGTGTAATTAAAAATTGTAATGGTTTCACATGGTACTATGCTGTTGGCAGGGTTGACCACCCTGAATGTGTCATAATATTCAATAAAGAGCAGGAGAAAGACCCCCAGCTGTGTTCAGGAATTGATTTAGTAAAACATTTGAATCCAGAAAAACTCTCAACCATGGCAGTGTGAATGTGAGAAGTAATGAGATGTGAGAGAGGGTAATGACATGTGAGCGTACAGTACACAGACTTTTTAAGCTTAAAACAGTCTATCTCAAGACCATTGGACACACTGCCAATAGGAAGCCGCTACATATCCTGCATTACTTCTCCTATAAATTAAAGATGTGTTATTCAACAATCACTGCAAAAAACAACATGTTTTGCAAACAATGGAAAAAAAATTTTTTTGTCTTTTTCAGGGGTTAGGCAGCTGAATAATCACTGATAAGCACTGATTTCAAAACGTTTGGAAAACACCACTGAAATCCACAAAGAATAAACACTGAAAACAGGACAGCCTAGGTTTAATATATCTTCCCCAACCTGAAACACATATTTAGGCCTGTTAGACCTGGCATCCTTGGCGTGGGTTTCCCCTGTATTTTTGCCTTTGCCTCCTCTGTTTTTGCTGTGTGTTGGACTTCGTTTTTACTGGTCTAGATGCTTTGGGCACTTTGCCACTGCTGTTCAGTGCCAAAGTGCAAGTGCCCCCTCTGTAAATTGTTGTCATGGATAAGTGTTTCCATAATTGGTTTATTTGGTTTACTGATAAGTCCCTAGTACAGTGCACTGTGTGTGCCCAGGGCCTGTAAACCAAATGCTGCTAGTGGGCTTGCAGCAAAGGTTGTGCCACCCACACAAGCAGCCTTGCAAAAGGGTCTCAGGCCTGCCATTGCTGTGCCTGTGTGCAGTTAGTACTGCCATGTCGACCTGGCAAGTGGACCCACTTGCCAGGCCCCAACCTCCCCTTTTCTTACATGTGAGTCACCCCTAAGGTAGGCCCAAGGTACCCCTGTGGGCAGGGTGCAGTGTATGTGAAAGGGAGGACACGCCCTGGTGTGTGTAGAATGTCCTTATCGTGAAATACTGCCAAATTCGTTTTCACTATTGAGAGGCTATCTGTCCCATAGGATAGAATAGGGAGTTTACTTATAACATCTTAAAGGGAGAACTGCCCCTGGGATTAAGATAGGAAAATGGAGTTTAGTATGCCTGAGCTCAGAAAAGAAAGATGCATCTTTTAGTAAGGATGATTTTTATATTCTGGGTTTGAAAATACCACTTTTAGAAAGTTGGTATTTTCTTGCTTAGCCATCCGGTGTGCCTCTGCTAGGTTTGTGTATTGACTGTCTGGCTTTGGAGTGACAGGGGCTGGGGATGTGCATTCTGTTCAGACAGCTACTTGGGGGGGTGAGGTGTGTTCTGCCTTTCCAGGGTGAGTCAGGGATGGGCTGAATAGAATTGGGCTGCATTCAGAGTAGGGAGAGGATATTTCTTTCACACCTGAATGGGCCTGGTCTGCCTTAGACAATGTTGTCTCCACCTCCTGCCAGGAAGGTGCACCAGAGAGGACAGAACTGGTTCTGGCTGGACAAAGACACTCTCTCGCGCCAGAGAAAAAAGGATTTTGTGCTATAAAAAGTGGGGCCAGACATAAAAACTTTATATCACTTTTGGACTTCAAGAGGAACCTCTGTCAAGGAGAAGAGCTGGAAGAAACTGGAGGAGTAGTACTGCCCCTTTGCTGTGTGCTGTCTGGGGTTGGCCTGCAGTAGCCGTTTCTGCCAAGGAGAGGAACTGTGTGTGTATCCTGCTTGAGAAAGCATCTCCAAGGGCTTGGAAGTAGAGCTTGCCCCCTGCTCAGGAAGTCTCAGGAACAGCAAAAACTTCACCATCCTTCTGGGCACCGTCTCTGGAACCGCTGGTTTCAGTCGCCGCAGAAGAGAAGAGCAGCCGACTCTGTCACTGAGTCCGTCACTGGTTCCGTGTGCTGAAGGCACCGCAGAAGGCCCCGCCGCACTTCGCACCATATCTTTGGTCTCACCGATGCCGCTGGGCGACCGTCAACGAACTGTTGCTTGCACCGTGTCCTGTGGGCACCGCACTCCGCACCGCCTCGCTTCACTCTGCCCGGACGTCACCCACACCATCGCTGCCCGACCCAAACACCGACCAGCTCCGTCGCCTGCTTTGTGACCTGCCAGCACCGCATTGAGCACTGCATCACAAGCCTTGGCCTCACCGACGCCGTTGGACAACCGTCACCGAGCCGCTGCCTGCACCGCGCCATGAGGGCACCACACCCTGCACTGCTTCACTTCACTGCAACCGCGATGGTTGCCCTGACCAACTCGCACCAATGGGATCGGCCACAACGAGAAAGGTACTGTCTACGAGTCTGTCGACGCTTTTGCTGGCCTGTACCGACCCGGTCAGTTGGAACTGTTAGACTCTGTCGTTTTTAGCATTGCGGTAGCCCAGGACGGAGCTACCAACTTGGAAGAACTGTGTTTTTCCAGCTATTCATGCAATTTAAAGGTTATCTCGCAAAGTAACTATTTTTACAGTATTGTATGTTGGTATGATGTTTGGTCTTGTTGGTGTAGATAAAGTTTTGCTTATTTTTCTAAACTGGTGTGGTGTCCATTTGTAGTGTTTTTGCTGTTTTACTGTATGCATGCACAAATGCTTTACACACTGCCTCTGCCACTGCCTGTCTGCTCGTGCCAAGCTACCAAGGGGGTGAGCAGGGATTATTTTAGAAGTGTATCCCCCTTACCCTGACTAGGAAGAAGGGTCCCTACTAGGAAATGGGTGTAAACCATTCCCAACTAGAGACCCCCATTTCTAACAGGGCCTAAAACACACTCATCGATATCTGTACCTCCCGTGATGTCCTAATTACTGATCCTTGGTTAGTACCTAACCATTCCCTAGCTGGATCTGTTGTTGTAAAATTATGGGAGATTTCCACCCTTGTAACTGGCCCCATATGTAGAACACAAGTTGGAGCAAATTTAAGAACTTAGAAAATCAAGCTCCCCAAGGGGCTGCTGTTTTGATATGCTCAATACTTAAACTCTTATAGTCTTGGGCACACAGGTTTAAATGGGGGCGCAATATGTTGAGTCAAGCTGCAAAATCTACTCAAGAAGCATCCCTCTGACAGCAATTGCTTGCAACCACCCACGACTGCCCACGTTGGAAAATGACGCTAGGGGACGCCAAATCTCGCTTGCACTCACCAACTACCATTTCTGGAGCCTCGCGGGGAAACAAATTCTGCCAAGCAGCAATTGACGGAATTTGGCCAGGACTCCGCATCACAAGAGTAATGCGGAGTCACAAAACTCTGCCAATTCTGCAGGCGGAATGATTCATCGCACCCACCCCTATTTAAAATACAGGTTAACCATTCAAAGGTTGCCTGCAGCATCCAACATCTCCTCTCTACTTCACTCTTCTCCACCCCACAAGAGCTACAATGTGTAGATGGACTTACACTGGGGTAAGAGGAAGAAGTTGAAGTTGTTTTAAACAAATAAACAAACTAAATCAGGGCTGCACCACTATCGCATGAGCAAATAAATCCAAATGGTTATAATCAAATGCGCCTTCAGTCAAAATAATTTCTTCTTTATTGTATTGTTCTTAAAAGGCCACAGCCAACGCGTTTCGTCCTGTCAAGCAGGACTTCTTCAGGGCTGTAAGTTAAAAACACATATAAAAATAACAATAACATATCCAATACATTGAGCTGTACATATCACACATAACATAAATATGTCCAAACATATATACATACAATACCGAAGGCACTACAAACACAAATCACAAATACACAAAATAATAAACAAAAACATTATAAACTATGTCTTTATGATAACAAAAAAAAGAAAGAACAAACTCCAAAAATTAACACATACACACAATATTTCCTATTAATACATCAAAATATAATAAAAACTACCTCAACCCGAGATTGAATATCAAGACCTTCTAAACATGTAACACAATCATTAAAACAGAGAGGGAAAAGAATAAAAAGTTTTTAAAGATACCCAAGATAAGGTAATCTTTTTGTAAATAATTATAACCAGGGTCTGTCTTGATCCGGGTCCTATATTCTCAATTCATCTTATAACAGCGATGCTAATCTCCATTGGATCTCATAAGTACATGTCCTACTCTGTTACAACACCCGAGTCTAACATACAAAAGAGAAAAGAGCAATAAGATGTAGGCACCACATCAGTTATCTTCTTATGTACGTAACGACAGCAAGAATCAAGGATACACCCTCACACCATAATGTGGTAAACAACCAAACGTGTACCCAGTATCCCAAATGTGAGAAAACGTGTCCACCTATCCAGAATTCCAAAAATACAAATAGTAAAAGACACATACCGTTCAGAAAAACGCACTATGCGAATAGAAGTTGGTAGTAGCCTTGTGAGCGAATCTCCACAAAATTATTTTCTGTAATCTGTATAAGGCAAAGCAATATCATATAGCATCAGAGCCACATAATAAAGGCAATGATGAACCATATCTGAAATGCGTGCGTACAGAGCACATCTCAAAACTAAGCTAGAGCCTACCTCAATCATATTTTACGAATATTCGTCCATATTGCAAATCATTTCACCAATCCATCCAAGTATGAAGGAAAATCAAATAATCAAGTCTTCTGTCCAAATAGGTGATTTGATAGTCACGACGATGTAAGTCTTGTGCCAATAAATTAGAAATAGCACATATTATACCTATAATTAACACAAAAATCCCATGTAAAAGAACCCTAATACATATATAACTGTACAATTGCAGTCATAAAAAGATAATATTCGCTATGATTGGGGGTATGGGCGTACTTACCAGCCCCTCTAACACAGTTACCCCATACTTCTACTACGAAAGCGTAAAATAAAAAAACACAAATGCATGATTCAAATTCCAAAGCAGTGACATTCACTATTACGTGGAGCATGCTTAACAGCCTCCCTTACACAATTACCCCGTACTTCTAAACGCAAATGCATTGTTCTAATTCCAAAGCCCGAGTATGTAATTTTAACAAGTATCTTCGCAGATAACAGGCCCATAACCAATATCAGAGCGCACGATAATATCTAAGTGCTCCAAGGCCACCACCCGCTTGTCAGAATTTGACCCAAACATAACATAATTACCCCGTTCTGCATACAGCCTTACTTTATGGTGGCTAACCAGCCCGTTGTGGGGTGTATCTCCCTCCGCTCGTGTCCGATCTGCACACTACGTAAGGCCGCGACATGCCTCATAGTAAAAGTGACTACGTCATCAACACGCGCATGTAAGCCAAGGTAAAGCATGAGAGTGAAAACAGCGGACACATCGGGCCGCCATATTGTAACATGGTCATCGACAATACACAAACCTTCTATCCTATGGCCATTCTCGAAATATATAATGATTAAACCATACAGACATGTTAAAAAGCCCATATTCATTCATGATAATCTGAAATCTAAATGTAAATAGAGTTAAATTGAGTTCTTAATGTGTATGTCGTACCATAATCGTATGCATCGTGTATATCAAAAGACTACATATCAATGTGCCGGGCCCACCAACAATCACCATCCTCAAGAGTAGTCCGATTCGTTTCGAATTCAAGATAAAAATATGACTTCAGATACAGAAAACGAACACATTGAGAGTTCAAACTGCATAATACTAAGCATATTCCAAAAGGGGAGATATATCAATCCCCTTATTTGATTTAACTTCCAAGTACTGTCAGAGAAAATGGTTAAATCTGACAGTAGTTTCAAATGATTTGGAAATATAATATCATTTGAGAAATAATTATTCTATATATCAGAAAATCGAGCTTAATAATCACAATTTCAAAAGGAATGATGACTAGAGCAAGAGCTCCTTAATAGTACAGACTTACATCCTCCCACCGAATATCATTGATATACAAAGCCAAATACATGAGAAGCAAAATCTATTTTATATACGAGGTCAATATCAGATTACTAATGATGGAATCCTCATCCAAATAACATCCACATCGACCACCCAAATGCTTATGTAAGAGAAAATCGAATCAAAAGAGAAAGTTGGAACAGGATGTAACAGAGAAGATTGTGATGTACAAAGATCATAAATGCATATTCAAATATATAATTTAACATTCATAATACGTCCCCAACTCTCTTATTAGAATGTGAGTGACTTCATACATCCCATAGTGAATTACAACATCATATAGAAGAGATGGTGTACATCGACAGAAGAATGATTAATCAAGCATTGGCATTGCATCTCACAGGTGATAATGCATTTCATCATCTGTATTATGACCCATTTGTATACATTTTAAACGACATATCCAGACTGCCTCTCTGCGTCTTAAAGACAATACACGATTCCCACCCCTTGGGTGAGTTGGGATATGATCAATTCCATGATACCACACTCTGCAGTTATCCCCATGATGTTCCCTCAAATGGTAGGTCATAGGGTATTTCATATCATTGTTTTTAAAAGCTCGTACATGCTCCTGTATGCGTAACTTAAGCGGTCTAACTGTACTGCCCACATATATCTTTTCACATTCACAGCCCAAAACATAAATTACATATTCCGTATTGCAATTTATGAAATGCCTAATTTCATATTCCTTACTGTTGTTATACCGAAACAGTTTAGTCTTATTTCTTCCAAAGGTACACATATTACAGTTCATACACGTGAAGAAACCTTTGGGAGCAGGAGAGAGCCAGGTTTTGTTGACCATACTCCTAGTATAACTCGGACAAAGTAAGTTTCGAAGTGTTTTACCTCTACGAAATGTAACTTTAGGTGTGCGAGTTATATGTTCCTTCAGGCTAGGTACATCATTGAGAAGACCCCAATGTTTCCTTAAAATATTAAATAAACCTGCACTATTATTGGTATACTGTGTGACAAAGGCCACGTGTGAGTTACTACCCTGTTTCTGGCCTCTGTCAGCTTTCTTAACCAATGTGCTGGTCCTGCTGACTTTTTGAATTCGTAGGTCAGCTCTTTTCAGGATCTTGTCATCATAACCCCGTTGTCTAAATCTATTTTTTACTTCACTGATGTTATCTTTGAAGGTCACGTCCGAACTACAATTTCGACGGACTCGTGTCATTTCCCCAAACGGAATATTCCTAATCACCGATTTGGGGTGAGAGCTAGTTGCGTGCAGAGTGCTGTTACAAGACGTGGGCTTACGAAAGATGGTACTCTGTATGGAATTGTTGTCAATATAGAACAAAAGATCTAAAAACTCCATACTTGTCTTGCTGTACTTCATCGTTAAGTGTACATTATGGGGATTGCCATTGAGAAAACCATGATACTCAACTAATTGACTAGGTGACCCTTTCCACAGCAAGATGATATCATATTGCTGTGGAAAGGGTCACCTAGTCACCTAGTCAATTAGTTGAGTATCATGGTTTTCTCAATTAACACAAAAATCCCATGTAAAAGAACCCTAATACATATATAACTGTACAATTGCAGTCATAAAAAGATAATATTCGCTATGATTGGGGGTATGGGGCGTACTTACCAGCCCCTCTAACACAGTTACCCCATACTTCTACTACGAAAGCGTAAAATAAAAAAACACAAATGCATGATTCAAATTCCAAAGCAGTGACATTCACTATTACGTGGAGCATGCTTAACAGCCTCCTTACTAATTTATTGGCACAAGACTTACATCGTCGTGACTATCAAATCACCTATTTGGACAGAAGACTTGATTATTTGATTTTCCTTCATACTTGGATGGATTGGTGAAATGATTTGCAATATGGACGAATATTCGTAAAATATGATTGAGGTAGGCTCTAGCTTAGTTTTGAGATGTGCTCTGTACGCACGCATTTCAGATATGGTTCATCATTGCCTTTATTATGTGGCTCTGATGCTATATGATATTGCTTTGCCTTATACAGATTACAGAAAATAATTTTGTGGAGATTCGCTCACAAGGCTACTACCAACTTCTATTCGCATAGTGCGTTTTTCTGAACGGTATGTGTCTTTTACTATTTGTATTTTTGGAATTCTGGATAGGTGGACACGTTTTCTCACATTTGGGATACTGGGTACACGTTTGGTTGTTTACCACATTATGGTGTGAGGGTGTATCCTTGATTCTTGCTGTCGTTACGTACATAAGAAGATAACTGATGTGGTGCCTACATCTTATTGCTCTTTTCTCTTTTGTATGTTAGACTCGGGTGTTGTAACAGAGTAGGACATGTACTTATGAGATCCAATGGAGATTAGCATCGCTGTTATAAGATGAATTGAGAATATAGGACCCGGATCAAGACAGACCCTGGTTATAATTATTTACAAAAAGATTACCTTATCTTGGGTATCTTTAAAAACTTTTTTATTCTTTTCCCCTCTCTGTTTTAATGATTGTGTTACATGTTTAGAAGGTCTTGATATTCAATCTCGGGTTGAGGTAGTTTTTATTATATTTTGATGTATTAATAGGAAATATTGTGTGTATGTGTTAATTTTTGGAGTTTGTTCTTTCTTTTTTTTTGTTATCATAAAGACATAGTTTATAATGTTTTTGTTTATTATTTTGTGTATTTGTGATTTGTGTTTGTAGTGCCTTCGGTATTGTATGTATATATGTTTGGACATATTTATGTTATGTGTGATATGTACAGCTCAATGTATTGGATATGTTATTGTTATTTTTATATGTGTTTTTAACTTACAGCCCTGAAGAAGTCCTGCTTGACAGGACGAAACGCGTTGGCTGTGGCCTTTTAAAAACAATACAATAAAGAAGAAATTATTTTGACTGAAGGCGCATTTGATTATAACCATTTGGATTTATTTGCTCATTCGATAGTGGTGCAGCCCTGATTTAGTTTGTTTGTATGATTTCCCTAGGTGTAAAATAGGGGGGTGTCCCTGGACAGGGGGCACTTTTGGGAGCATGCACACAGGATAGTCCATAAAATTTTGAATTATATTGGCATAATTGGATGTGATTGGTGCCTTATTCGTTTGTTGCAGGTTCCCTGTCCAAGTTGTGTTTTTTTGTTTTAAACAAATATAAAAGTTACAGCCCCTGATGAAGTGACTCAAGCAAATTATTTCAAAGATGCAGCTCCTGGTCTTCTTTAAGTACAGGTTAATCAAGCATATTGCACCTTCAGTGTCCTGGCATGCAGTTGACGGCTGCTCGGGATCAGCAGCGGTGGGGCAGCGAGCGGGGAAGGGGGACATGGGGAGGATATAAAAATAAGGACAGAAAAAAATATATAAAAGTTTACTTACCTGCAGCTGCAGTCGCCGCATTGCTCCTCTCCATCCTTGACTACAGGGCTGGCTGGTCCACACTGCGCTAGCTCCCAGATACCAATCCTGATGCTGCTGTCATGCTGGGAATACAGTATAAGAGCAGTGCTGGGATTGGTCTGAGTGACCTAGTTTGCCTCTCAGACAGTGCCTGGGAGCCTGTGGCTTTTCTCCACCTGGCTGTGCAACAAGCCGGGGTGAGAAATGCTAGGTGCACATGACGGTTTGACCGGCTAAGACAGCCAGCTAAACCGTCATGTGCACTTAGTAATACCCATCACCCCTCCTCCCCACTGCTGTTGCACATAGAGTGCATGGCCCGCCCCGCCCCTGCTGGCAACCTGCAGGTAAGAAGAAAAATAAAATGATAATAAAATTGGTTTATTATCATTTTATTTTTCATCTGTTTAAATCTACTGCCACCTAGTGGGGCAACGCTCCTCCGCCATAACGGAGGAGCCGCCTCTGCGTGGGACGTCCCTTCTATTACACTCTTCATCACCCCACAAGTGGTCTAACATAGGACCAGATTTACATAGGGAATACGCAGAACCTCTTAAAGTAATTTTTTTTTTTTTTTTAATAAAATAAGGATGAAGTATAAAACTTATCTAACATCACTACCACAGTCATTTCTGGACCTGTGATCTACTGCAAGCTACATACATGGGTACCTGTAGCAGCATGTTCCTGCAAAGGGCTTGAACTTATGTTAACACAATGTTGCTGTTAGTCAAGGCAATGATGGTCTGGCCCTCTCACCTTTGAGGGCATTGAGCCCTGAGCCCTCTCCCTTTCTCCCCGATTTTTACCAATACTTTACTGACCTAAGCACTCATGTCTGTAACTGTGCCTGTGGGCCTTCATTTGGGTTTATCAAATGTAGCAGGCTCAGGAGTAACCCAAAGCATGTACAGATCAGTGTGACATACGTACTTTAAAGACACGAAATTATAACTGAAAACCTCTCCAACTTGGGTGACATTTTTGTAATTATTTTTTCACCATCAAATAACTACACAACTCCTTTCTATTTTGCCTTATGAAGGTGGTTCAATGCACCCAAAACTGGGCTCAAGGCCAGTTCCCAACACAAATCTGCAATTAACACAATAAAAATAGGAACACTTTTATTGCAAGATATTACGTTATCAACATTTATATACACTTCTGCCATCTGCATGGTACTCTGGCGCTTTTCGTGCCTGATGCGCGTACAGGCATGTTTGCTGAATGCAACGTTGTATGGGTTTTACATACTGGAGTGGAGCAGCTCTGCCTTATTTCCCTCCCATAAACTCAAACTGGTGCCCCTAAGTGGCCTCTAGCCTGCCCCACTCTGTAAAGAACGCGCCTTTGCTGTTCATGGGATAAGTTATTCGTGTTTTCTTTAACAGTGTATGGTAAATGCTGCAGCTCCAGATGTCCATGAGCAAAGCAAAGGCAGAGCCTAAGTAGAATCTTTGAGGTTGCAGGAGGCAGGAAGATGGGAATTTAGATGAGTTTGTGAGGCATCTTCTAACCTTGAATATCTATTTAGTTATGTTTCTATCTGTAATGTACCGAGCTAGAGACTGCAGGTGGCATTGCAGATGGCAGTAAAATGTTCAAGTTATACCGGTCTAGTGGTCTTATACACATGCCAACATGCATACCCCTCCCCCACTTACACACACAACTATTTCTAGAGACACCACTGGGCTACCCAGTGCCCTTGTAAGTAACCATCTGAATAACAGCCCTGCCCGGGTTTTGACTGAACATGCGATTTATATAACCTGCAGCGATCCCATAACAATGCTTTTAATTCACATTAACACCACTCAAAGTGGATAAAATGGAAGTACCATATGTTTTCAACTTTATGGACGAGAGGAACATCTAGCTAAATAACCCGCCACAGGCCAGATAATATAAACTGCTTGGGTGGTGCTACATAGCAAGTTAGCTATATTTTATATATTATTTTGTGTTATTTTGTTCCACTTCTTTTTGCATGTCACTGGTGTTTTGTGATAACAAATATCATTTTTGATACTTCATCTATGTAAACAAGTTAGTAAAATTGACTTTTGATGCTGCAAAGAACTACTGGCAGCTGGAAAAATTGGACATAAAGGTAAAAACACCTCTAAGAAATATTGAAACTATTAGGAATAACTAACACATAATGGGCCCAGTTCATAAAGGTAAACTTAGACCTTTGGTCTAAACTTTGGGAATTCACAGAGGGCATTTACAAGTACAATCTTTATGTCTGCACTCGGGGCTGAGATCCGGTCAGACTGCGGACATGAAGATAGTGCTCGTAAATGCCCCTTGAGAATTCCCAAAGTTGAAAACTTAGACGTTTGGTCTAAGTTTAGACCTAAGATCTAAGTTTTCCTTTGTGAATCGGGCCCTTTATATCTATATATTGTTCCAAAAGATAAATCTATCATACATCGGAATAAAGACACAATAGGATTCCTACTGGCTGTAACTGTTACTTCACACTAACTACTACATTTGAAACATGGTAGCCAATCTTCATGTAGATGCAACAATGTGTTAATCTGTGTAACGTGCAACTGTTCTTTTTCTGTTGACCCGACAGGAAACGGGTTTTGAAAAAGATGACATCCATCGTGGTTTCCAGGAACTTATTTCTGCAATCAACGCTCCTAACAGGGCCTACCTGCTTAAAACTGCCAACAGACTCTTTGGGGAGGCGACCTACAGCTTTCTGAGCGTAAGCTGGGCTGGTGCACTAAGGGAGGGATAGCTGCAAATGTTTAGTGAAGAAAATCTCAGAATGTCTCCTGATTAATGCTGCAAACAATTGTGTAGGCAATCCAGTACAAAACCTTACAATTCATTTGCTGACCTGACAAAAATTTCCTGGGGAGTTTTTTAAACGTAATTGTTTGCTTCAACAACAAAGTTAAAACAATCAAGCAGTAAAGTTGGCATTTTCTTTAGCATCAAATTGGTCACAACAAATTAATCATTATCAGGCCTAGTAGCTTGGGTACCACATTCATGTCCCCTGCTTACCCTACTTTTAGTTATGGCTGCTCACGTTCCACTCCTACTATTTCTGAGTCGTCACACTCCCATCCAGATCTCCATGGCCCATCTCGCTATGCCCCATAATCTCAACTTTTGTGAGTCCGTATTCTGGTTTATCGTAGTCTACATCTTCATTATTTTTTGTTTCCCAATTGTGGTTTAGCGTTAAGCGTCTATTGTTTTTATCATGGCGGCCTTGTGTCTAGGGACACTATTAGTCTGCTCAGCATCGACAACAGTTCCTCAAGGTCTTATGTTTTTCATTGTGTGGAATCTGCTTCATTTGAAACCGCCTATGCAGTTCCCAATTCAACCATGTCCCCAACCTAGGACTGCAGTTTTGGTGCCTGTGGTCGCAACCAGTGTATTGCTGTTCTTTTTAGAGGTAACGTTCCTAACTTAGCAAACTTACATTTTATCTTTTCTCTTTTAGATCTTGGCACTATTCCTAGTAGGCACACACTACTGGAGAATGAACAAAGGAAGGGCTGCAAGTGACCTTTGAAAGTTGTGGGACAAGCCTCATTCCCCCCCCCCCCCCCCTCCCTATGCTCCTCCTTACCAGGCACACACACAAGCAGTCAGGAAAACACAACAAATTGCATGCTTATTCATTCACACACTCTCACTCAAACACATGCACACGTTCAAACATGCTGACACATGAACACTTGGCCAAAGTTTCCCCTCCCCCAAACTTACATCTTGTGGCTCTGCGTATCTCAGTCTGTTCCTCCTGCCCACATCTTAGGTGTAGGCAACAGCAGCAATAAGTGAAGGGAGGGAGCTGCTGGCCACAGTGATAGCAGCCATGTGGTGCTAGTCACAGCAAGAGAATTTTGTGGCTCAAGTAAGAGGGCAGAGAAACATGACAGTAACAAGGTCAGGGACACGCACAAGAACAATTACTGCCTCTCAGTTTGTCTCTCCCAAATGCAGCCTTCTACTCCTCTCATTGGCTATTCTTTGCAATCGTCAGCCAATGAGCGGAGGAGACAAGGCCTGGGTGGCAGGACTAAGCACACATCATGGATCGTTTACCCTGAGCCATGGCATAAGTGTTGCATATGGCTGCACTTACCTGCTCTCACTGCTGCCTCACAGGCACACACTGCGCACTGAGAGGTTTGGGTGATATTGAAGTCATCCATCTCTCATGCATAGTGTATCTCTGCACTGCTTTGCTGACTTTTCACTGCAGGACTAGGCAGTGGGTGAGCAGTGAACAAGGCTGACAAGCTCCCCCTCCTCCAAATCTAGTGGGCAACCTCCCCTAACACTCCTATTGATGAGCTCCTTATGGACAGAGCAGAGAGACCAACAGCCTAATGAAGCACGTTTATAACTGAGCACAAAGAGTCATGAACTGCTGTCCCTACATTGGCCTCATGATAGGAAGGAAGCGAGTTTGTGCAACGACCAATGGTGGTTCACTGCACATTATCTTTAAACAATCTTTACTTTGAACTCAAGTTGCATGTGTTCATAAAGAGTGAATGATAACAGAAAAGCCACCTAGCTACAAAATATTTACTCCTCAAAATGGTTAAATGGTCCTCACTTTCTCCTCTTATGGCCCAATGGTCAACAAATAGGTGGATATTGGGGGGTGACCTTAACTGTGTGCTCAACCAGCATTAGATAGATCACACACCCCTCTCCCTGGCACCCCTGTAGTTCACAACACAAAGGCCTTCTATGATTTACTACAGCACTGGACCCTAGTGGACCTGTGGCGAGCCCACTACCATCACAACAAAGGATAGTCCTTTTACTCCCCACCTCACTGTCTGCATGTGCAGCTGGATCATAAAGTATGCTTCACGGACATTATCACACAGACAGCCTGTACTTTATATTTAGGTAACACTTTCTCAGAGCATAATCTGTTCATTGGATATATACGTTGGGGGATGCTGCCAACACCGATCCCCACATGGAAACTCCAGTCTACATGGTAAGAAGATGCAGAATTTAAATCCACATTGGCGGAGACAATCAGGTCATATTTTACAGATAATGCAGTCACTGCGACTTCCTCTCTGGTGGAGTGCGAAGCTTTTAAGGTGGTTGTGTAGGGATTCTGCATCGCAGCTGTGTTGGGAGCCCACCAGGCCATTGACAACCAATTGCAGTAGCCAGAGAAATTGCTGCAGGGATGGGAAACAAGGGCCATAACTGAACCTGTCTTGTTGCACACACTACTCTGAAGGAACGCCTATGCTGCCTGGACTGGACCGAACACCAGGCGCGTACGCATGTAGAAGTTGATTGACCGGTTCGACTCCTATCCAGGTTAGTTGAGCTGTGCAACCAGGGTACCCCGATTGCAGCTCTTTGGGATGAGGATGGCATCCTACACAATACACAGGGGGGCATAAATACTACCGTCAGCACATAGGACACTAAATTATATCGGGCCCCAACAATACGTCCAAGACTGAATATGGACCCTTGGTGGCAGTGAACCTACCCCAGGTTCCGCGCGTCTACCAACAAACTCTAGAAGGCTAGACCACAGAACAAGACATTAAAGAAGTGATTAAAACACTCAAAAGGAGCTGCACCCGGGCCTCAGATGGGCCCTCTATTGAATTCTGTGTTACATATGAAACAGTCTTTGGCCGCGCTTGTTGCGGGTATACCAGGATGCTAATGAATATGACTCCCTTTCACCCACCCAGCGTGAATCCCTTGTGGTACCAATTCCTAAACCGGGACGTGACTTGGAGATTCTGGCTTCCTACTGCTGATCTCTCTTTTATCCGATTATTATAAAATTCTCAGTAAGATACTAGCTGATTGAGGACAATGGCGGACGCGTGAGCTGAGAGCTCCGAATCAGCCCGTTATCTTATCCGCTGGAACCTTATAGCCGGAGTCGACTCGCACATCCACAGAGTCCTCGTGGGGGCCCGGGTGCTGAGGTGCACGCCTGGGCAAGGAACGAAGGCTGCTGGTGCTGAAATCTGGGAGCTGTGGCCCGCAGTGAGCAGCGAGGAGCTGAGGCCGCATCAATGGCGGCGGCGGCCTCTTCGGAACACGGGAGCCGCTCAGGACGTGGAGCTGACTCCTAGGCGGAGGATTACTACTGCCCCCGAGACCAGTGGTGTGCCCTGAAGAGCGGGGGCGAGAGTGGAGGCGAGAGCTCCCCGAGGTTGGTGCAGGGAGAAGCGACCGGAGGTGAGCCCCGGTCGTGGCTGGAGCGCGCCGGGCGGGCCCCTCTCCACAGCCGGTGGTCGAAACCAAGAAAACAGCGGCGAGAGGACGTGGGCGGCGCTCCGCTAGAAGACCGCGCTGGTGTGCCCCGCTGATCCTGGGCGGCCCACCCGGCTCGTATTATCAGCTGAGGTGTGGGACGGCCATACTCGGGACCCTGCCCGGAGGCGGCCTGCTGAGGCTTGGGGTGCGTGACTGAGCCCGGGGGCTCCGAGTCTTGCGAGGCCCTTCCTGCATGTCCCGGTTTGGAGCGACGAGCTTTGCGGGTGTGGGGAGCGCCGAGGGCCCTAGATGCGGCTGTCTAGGCCCAAATAGTGGAACCCGTACCAGAGGCCAGAACGGAGGTCGGCGTCGGCCGGGCCCTGTGCTCCGTCACACGGTCCTCAATCATCAGCGCGTGGGGCCCAAGAAAGTGATCAGTGCTGGGGCCCTGCGGTGAGTCTCTGCAGCTGGCGGGCCGTTGGAGGCCCCCAGGCGTTAAGTGGCTGGAGTGACTGGACTGGGGTGAGTGGCAGCCGCTGCGCCTCGAGCAGTGCCTGGTGGACCCTTAAAAGAGAGAGTGGAGGTGCCCCCCCCACGTGCTCAGTGGAGACTTTACCCTGCTGTGAGCCCGGATCTGCCTGGGGCGCTGCGAGGGGGCCCTATCGGCGGAACGAATTGAGGGAGGCTTGGTGCACACCTGGTGAGGTGCCTGTGAGCCGCGAGATAGTGCTGGGGCTGAGTAGAGGCCGCACCGTGGTGGAGGACGGGCTGGGGCCTGCACGGAGGGACAGACTCGGTCCAAAGTGACCTTATACTGGAACGCCTGGTTGCGTGTTCCCGGGCGCTGCTGTACCTGAGGCCCTACTGCACCAACAGTGGCCGTGTATTGGTGGAACTCACCTGCTAGGACTGCCCTGGACTCGGACTACATAGCGGTGCCTGGGAGGAACAGCGCGCGGAGACAGCGACGCGCACCAGGTCCATTGGCAAGACGTGGGGGTGACCCGAGCGGACTAGCCTGAAAGCCTGCGGTGAGGACTGCCCTGCATGGGCACAATCCTTAGCTGGACTTTGTCTACTAGGCGCCCTGTACTCCGCAAGTGATGTTGGAAGTGGACCCTCAACTGAACTAGCGAGGTACCGGCAGAATGGGCAAGCCCAGGGGACGCCAGATTGGGGCCCTCCAGGACCCGGAGGACAGTGCATAGGAACAGTCGCATCCTCCCCCGGATGATCAGGTACAGTAGTAGCTTAGCAAAATATTGGAGGCTATAGCTGACACGAAAGCTACTCTCCATCAAGATATCAGCACGGTTGCGGTGGGACTTGGCCTGCTGTGGGAGGAGCATAAGAAGTTGTCGGAGAGGGTCAAAGAGACTGAGTCTAACGTCGCGGAACTGGCGCCGGCCCACAAGGCATTGGAGCAATGGGGGCCCTCACGGACAGGGTGTGTTGGTTGGAGCGCAGAGCAGAAGATGCCGAAGGGCGCAATAGAAGGAATAACATCAGAATTCTGGGCCTGCGGAGGGGACGGATGGCAACGACATGGTATCCTTTCTGGAGGGCTGGCTCAGGAGTGCAGTGGCGCCGGAGGGCCTATCCTCCTTTTACACATTGGAGAGGGCTCATAGAGTGCCAGCTAAGCCTTTGGCCCCTGGGAGGCCCCCACGTCCTGTGGTGGCCCGTCTGCTCCACTTCCGGGATAGAGACCTCCTCCTGCAGAGGGCCCGAGCAGATGGCCCCTTCACTGTTGACAACAGCAAGGTCTCTCTCTTCCCGGATTACACGCTGGAGGTGCAGCAGAAACGGGTCTCCTACTTAGAGGTCAAGAAGGCGCTGAGAGAAGAGGGCCTCCAGTATTCGTTGATGTTCCCGGCCCGGCTGCGCATCATGCTGGATGGGAACACCCACTACTTCGACTGCCCTAAGGATGCATGGGACTGGCTGGAAACTTATAAAGGTGAGACTCCACGGGACAGGAGTGCCGGTGCCCCTGAATGGAGGGTGGTGGAGCGTGGAAAGCGCCCAAGACGGCGAATTCGTAGGGGGATGTCGAAGAAACCGTCCTCATCACAGACGGAGAAGGAGAGAGCGGAGGCGCTGCAGGCAGTGGCGGAACTAATGCGGAGTCGGAGTCCTACTCTGGATGCTGTGGCCGGTTCCTCACGAGAGACAGATGGCACTGGAACGGACACTTCCCAAAGTGACAGTGTGAAGCTCCCAGTGGTGACGCCCAATACCGCTGATGATATTATTTTATGCATTTGGTTAACTTAGGCGGTTGTGTCCCTTAGAGGGCTGCTGATTGATGTTGGCTAGTTCTAGACCCGTGCTGCTTCCTTACCCATGGGGCTGGTGCTCTCCTACAGGTGGGGCATCCCTTGCTAAATCTGTTTGGCTCACCCCCCTTGATAGCTGTACTAGGTTAAGGCCTAACTTAGTGCTGACTGTTTCACTTGATTTTTGGGCGGCCGACCGTTGTCGGACTGCCCTGGGGTTGGGGAGTTGACCACTTTAAGGGTATTTTTGCTGGCTACTTGGTCTTTTTTGCTTGCAGAGGGGTGCGAAGCTATGAGATGAGGGAGGGCGTTGAGGGGGGGGGCTCCTCTTCGCAGTGTTCCCTACCGGTATTCAGTGGGAATGGCAGAGACTCAGAGTGTACTACGGTTCCTAACATGGAACATTAGGGGGATGGGGTCTATGGCAAAGCGCCATAACATTTATTCGTACCTGCGATGCAGGGACATTCATATAGCGTTCCTACAGGAAACACACTTGAGTAGTGAGGAGGCTGGGAGGTTGAAGCAGAGGTGGAGGGGCCAGGTGTTTGCAACTACCCATTCGGCCTTTGCTAGGGGTGTGTTGATCTGGGTTAAGCCGGGGGTCCCTTTCGCTGTTGAACGATCGTGGCTGGATGTGGGGGGCCGATATGCACTGGTCGTGGGGAGGCTGGCGGGACAGGAGGTCACCATAGGGAACATCTACGCACCTAACCACGACCAGGTAGGCTTCCTGGATTCTTCCTCGGCTGTATTGGCAGATAGCCTGAGGGGCAACCTGATTCTTGGGGGGGACTTTAACTGTATTGCGGACATAGTTGCGGACCGGTCACACCCTCCCTTAATGGGGTCTCAGCCACGCCGTACAGCTCTGGGGTTTAGTGCGTGGATCGCACATTGGGGACTCGAAGACACGTGGAGGCTGCAGCACGGGGGCCACAGGGAGTTCTTTTTCTTCTCCCCGGTACATCAAGTGCATACTAGACTAGATCTGTTTTTGTGTTTCCCTGCCTTTAATAGTACTATTAAACACACTGAATACCTAGGGCGTACCCTGTCGGATCACAGTCCGTTGGTAATGATTCATCAACCACTGGGACGATGCCCCCCGATCCCCACCTGGAGGCTTAACCCGGCATTACTCGAGGATCACCCTTTCCGCACGTCACTGCACACACTCATAGATACATATTTCCCCATTAACGCCAACACAGCTTCCTCCGTACAGGTGGAATGGGAGGCATTCAAGGTGGTAGTGCGGGGTCATTGCATGGGGCAGGTGGCGGGTGCCCATAGAGAACTCCGCCGGGAACTACTGGAGCTGGAAGAGAACATCGGCAGCTTAGATAATGCTCAGGGTACTGGGGACGCCGCCCGGGTCGCATTGCAGGATGCGAGAGCGAAATATAATGATGCCATCGGGCGGCTCCGCTGTTATAATCAAAGGGAGTACTTGGACAAAGTGCAGAGGGAGGAAGGTAAGGCGGGCCGTCTGCTCGCACGGTTAATTAAGCCAGAACTAGGGGGATCCCCCATCACACAAATTGGCTTGGACTCCGGTGGGGTGGTGTACGGCCCGGATGCGATCAATGATACCTTCCTGGCATTTTACGAACAGCTATATGCTGCCCCGACTATGGCCCCCCGATCGGTGGTAAGGGAGTTCCTGGGGCCTCTGCCCATGCGTGTATTGGAGGTGGAGGACCAGGATGAGCTGGGGGAACCTATAACCCTGCAGGAGATTAAAGCTGCCATCCACACGTTGGCGCCTGGCAAGACCCCGGGGTTGGATGGCCTTCCGGCCGAATTCTACCGACGTTTCGCTGACTTGCTTGCGCCGCATATTGTTCGGCTATATGCAGACTCGTATGAAGCCGGGGAATTGCCTAGTTCCACTTGGGCAGCCTTGGTGATCCCCCTTCCGAAATCTAAGATGCCAGGAGCAGGGGTCAAAGAATATAAGCCCCTTTCCATGCTTAACATGGATTTTAAGATTTTAAGTAAAGTGCTGGCCGGTAGGTTGATACCATACATGAAGTAGTTAATACACTCTGATCACAATGGGTTTATCCCATCCCGTAACACTTCTTATAATCTGCTCAGACTCTACTCGGTTCTCTATCACGCCGAGACCCCATCCAAACTCCAGGCTGCAGTGCTCTCGGTTGACCTGGAAAAAGCTTTTGACACAGTAGGGTGGGACTACCTGTTCGAAGTTATGATGCACATGGGTTTGGGAGAAGCTTGGGTGCGGCTTCTGTACGCGGCGCCTACTGCAAGGGTCAGAACCGGCAGAACAATTTCCAGAGAGTATAAGGTCTCCCGGGGTACCAGACAGGGGTGCCCCCTTTCTCCCCTCTTATTCGCCTTGGCAATTGAACCTCTCGCTGAGAGGCTTCGCCAGGGAGGCAACGGGATTGGACTGGAAGTCGGAGGGCTGACTCACCAGGTTTCACTTTATGCGGACGACCTTTTACTATATCTGTCGGACGCAGTCGAGGGCACCTCCACGGCTCTGCGTATTTTGGACGACTTCGCAGGCCTATCGGGATTACGGGTCAACAAAGCAAAGACGTATCTGTTTCCAGTTGCGGGTCCTATCTCTAGGCCGGACACGTTGAGGGTCGACATACTGTGGGCTCAGAATACGTTTAAGTACCTGGGCATAAATGTATTCCATTCACTCGATGACTTAAAGGAGGGCAACCTGGGTAGGGCGTTGCACTCGCTACGTGCGTGTGTCCACTTTTGGCGTACGTTGCAACTGCCTGTGATGTCCCGGGTCTCCCTGTCTAAAATGGTCATGCTCCCGCGCTTATTGTACTTTTTTGTCAACCTGCCAGTACTCATGCCCAGCAGCTGGTTTCGCCCCCTGAATACCTTGCTCCGAGACCTGGTGTGGGGCGACGGGTGCCCTAGGGTGTCTCTTACGATATTGCAACGCCTCCCTTCTGAGGGTGGCCTGGGAGTACCGAATTTTGAACATTATATGTTGGCTGGTCAATTGCAATGGCTGGCACAATGGATAGAGGGTGTGAACGAGGATGGCACGTACCTGTCGTCTCCGGATTCTCTCCCTAGCTTAATAGTGGCGAAATTGCTGATACCATCGACGCCCACCCCGTACTGCTCCTTGCTTCAGCGCACTGCCTTTCAGGCCAGGAGGCACTGCCAGGGCAGAGACCGACGTCTTGCTAAGTACACCGCTATGTTGCACCTCGTGGGCCTGCCACGTGGCGATCCGCAGTGCTTCTTTACGGCTGAGCAACTGGCCCTCTGGACAGAGGCTGGGCTTGATAATGTTGGGGTTTGCTTCCTGGATAAATCCCTGCTCCCATTTGACGGGCTGGGGGAAGACTGTGGTTTACCCCCGGGTCAATTCCTGTGTTACGAGGCCTTGGCACGTACGTTTACCCAGCTGTGGCATATGGGGAGAGACGAGCCGGAGACTCACCCAGTGTTGCATGCCCTGTTCACGCTTGGGATGGCGGGGCATCTAGTGAAATGGTTTTATGTGGCCCTGTAATCAGCGCCCATACGTCCCTTAGACAGGCTTCGGGCAAAGTGGGATAGGATTGGAGACAGAGCCCTCACGGATGCGGAATGGTGAAGGGTTTTGAAGTACCCCAAGAAGATTTCCCGCAATACACGCCTCAAATATATACAGTTCAATTACACACACATGGCTTACATGACACCCCACCGCCTTAATGTGACCTATGGGGGGGAGGTCCGTGGCTGCCCCCGGTGCTTACACCCTGATGCGGATTTCGGCCACATGACATGGGATTGCCCGGGCCTGCGACCTTTCAGGGGGCGGTGCTCAGTAAACATGCTGAGGTGCTGCCCTCCACAGTGCAGACGTGCCTTTTGGGTCTCTTCCCCAGGCCACCAAAGCGTAAAGTTGGGAACAGGCTAGTGGATCTTGCGCTGGGTCTGGCGAAACGTCGCATTGCGATGGAATGGAAATCCCAGAGGGGACCAGCGTTTGACACCTGGAACAGGGACGTCCTCATGTTTGCTGGAGCAGAAGGTAGAGCACTCAGCTGGGAGGAATCTAAGGGCATGAGAAAGCACCCAATTGCCGACCAATGGAGGGAGGTGATGGCGACTTGGGAGAACCCCGAGGGACCAGCGACTAGTGGGACGGGTTCAGACTCTGGGTAGGGGCCTTGCCCTGAGGAGACTTACACTGCAATGCTCCCTGCTCCTCAGGGATAGCGCTGGGAGCAGATCCGTATAATATTGAATACTGTATGGGAGATTATACCCCGAACGTTTACTATTATGGTGGGGCGGTTTTGACTGCATCTGGAGGCCCCCTTTCCCCCATCCCCCGCGTCCCTTGTGTTCCTAGCCTTCCCCTGGGAAATTACATTATGCTATGCCTCCCCTTTTCGCAAGCTATGTACACTGTTCTATGCTTCACCCCTCTGCACAAGGCCCTTTTGCTTCGTTATTGTTTACGTTGAATCGATTTTTCTTTAGTTTCCTTTTCCTTTTCTTTTTATGGTTGTTCTTACATAAATGAAGTAGCATATCGACAATTACGAACCGCATATGTATACCTCGACCCGTTGGTGGAAACTCTCACATGTCAATTATTGAGTACAAACTCTGGTGAAACATGTACTAGGGAACATGGACTGAACCTGTAGGTGGCAGTTACGTGTTGGGTATTGGCTGGCATGACGCCCTCTGTGTTTATGGACTGTACAATGGCAGCCGATATTATTATTGGGTTTGAACTCTGGACGTTATGGGGTGTGTCTTCGCCTTGCCCTAGCGTGGCCACTGAGTAAAATGTTCGTACTATTGATGTGGTATCATTGATGTTATGCATGTAGAATATTTGAAAATGCCAATAAAAATACTTCAAGAAAAAAAAGATACTAGCTGATCGTATTCAATCTCCTTTGCCTTCTGCCCCCTTTATTGAACTCCCCACAGTTCCCCTCCACCTCCCACGCACCTTCTAGCCTCCTGTCTCCCCGCCCCTTGTCTGTGCCTCCTGCTGCATTCTCCTTCCCGCCCTTTTCCCGTGCTGCGTTAGCTCTACCCATGCGACCCCATTGAGCACTTACCTGGACCGGTCCTCCGACCAGTCAAGGCCCTTTCGGACCCAACTTCATCTCCTCGAGGCTCCTGTCTCATTCCCTCAGCTCTCTCTGCTCCTCTGCTCCTCTGCTCACTGCTTTTCCCCCTGCCTTCTCTCTGTCCCTCTGCTCTCACCCCTCATGTTTGTGCTGTTTTGGGCTCCTTTTTGCTCTTCTGCGATGTTGTGCTATTTGTTGCACTTGTGTGCTACTCTGTGCTATTCTTCATTCTTTTGTGCTACGTTTTGGTCCAATCCTTGCTCTTTTCTGTCAGTTTCTGCTCTTTCAGGCTTTTTATGCTTTTTGTGCTTTGCGCGCTCTCTCTAGTGTTTCTCTCTCGCGTTTGGGCCATTTGCCCCTGCACTCACAGCAGCCCACTGCCCCCTCCCACACTCCTTCCCACCTCCCCCGCTCATTACCTGCCCCTACTGCCATGTTCTCCTTCCAGCACCACTGTAGCCCCATCCACCACCCCCTGTGTTCCTCCCCCTCCCAGGACCTGCTTAATAGCGAACGCCCCGCTGGTGCGCCAATGACATGCCAGGGGCAAGCCCATCTGTGCCCCTCCACACTCAGCACCAGGAACCCAGGTCCGATCAGCCCCCATCGATACTCCACAGCACACCTTTGATTGCTCAACCCAATCCGGCTGCAGCAGTGCCACACACGACGGTCGAAGCTCTCACCTGAACCCACTGCCAGTTCTCCTGCAGCAGCACACCCACACACACCCTTCTAGCATCAACAACACCACAAACCCCTTGACCTAACACTGCCACTTACCCACACCCCAACAGCCACTCAGATTCATGCTTCTCAACTCACAATCTCTCAGCAAACATGGCACAGAAATTTAGGATCTTCTCAGCAGCAACGCACCAGTTGCCCTGTTCATCAGGGAAACCTCGCTCAACCCCACGTCAGCACCCGACATCGCCGTTTCTATACCAACGGGCTTGAAGATCGCACAACAACAGTGCGTTCACAAGCCAGGAGGAGGACATAGTCCACAAGGAAACCATCAAATGCTTTACATCTACTGAGAACAACACCCCATTCATGGAACACATGCACTTCCAACTGCAAATCAGCTACAGATTCATCCTAAAAGGAACCCTTGCCTAGCGACCACCAGGACCGTGGACCAACTTCATCAGTTTCATTACAGACTTCATCGCCTCCCTCACCATCAACTCCAGCTACTGAATAAGGCTTGACTATCTAATTTTTCACCAAGAAAGCAGAATGAACCCCTGCTCTACAGTCCCCTCGGAAGCTTGGATAACATCGTACTCACCCACATCGCAGGACACACACTGGACCCAATCTTTGCCACCAGTGACAGGATCATATACAACTCCACCTCCACGTTCATATTGATAGACCACTCCATCATCCACTTCCAAATCACCCCACCACAAGTCAATGCACCAACCAGCAGCAGCCTTCCAAGCCACAGCTGGGGAACAATTTCAGAAGCAGACTGGCTCAACGCCCTCAACATGGACCAACGCAACATCACCAACAACCTCAACAAGGGCATCACCAATTTCAACGAGTGGATCAAGAACTGTGCTGACTCCTTTGCAAATCCAAACCATCAGACAAAAAAAAGACAGCAAACAAGCATGCAGGTAAACAGTTTCCTTCAAGAATCCATATGTCACTGCAAACAACTTAAAAGGAAATGGAGAACCAACCAGCTGACCACCTCCAGAACTACATATAAGGCTGCACGGAGAAGGTACCATCAGCAACTAGGAAACTACAAAAAAAGAGCACTAAGAGAACACATCATTCAAAACGAGCACCAACAGCTGCAAGGAAATCTCCATTGCCAAAGAATTTACCACCTCCAAAGCAGCAGTGAACTGCATCATCCCCTCCCAGGAACTTTCTTCCACAGCAAAATAGCAAGTACCTACTGTAACTTCAAACAACAAACAGACTCCAGAGACCTCATCTCTGACCTGCCCACCATCAACCAAGACGAACACCTGACCAAATGGAAAAGACTTACCAGAAAAGACAAAGCAGCGATCAAGCAGACGGTCTACATCCGGAGCCCCAACAGATCCTTTCCCCCACCACATCTACAACATGGAAGGATCTCCGATCAGCAACACCCTCACCCACATCACCAACACCTCCATCATATCCGCTACCTTCCCAGAAGAATGGAAACATGCCACAGTCAATGCACTTATCAAAACGCCATCGGCTGTCCCAACCGAGGTGAGCAACTTCCGTCCTATCTCACTGCTCCCCTTCCCAGCCAAAGTGATGTAGAAGGCCATCAACAATCAACTCACTATTAACCTCGATCTATACCACCTTCTGACCACTCCCAATCAGGATTCAGAAGTAACCATAGCACCTAAACAGCACTCGTCATGGCCACAGATGACATACGAACCGTACTGGGCCAAGAAGAGACTGCAGCCCTCATCCTGTGCGACCTCTCCACAGCTTTTGACACAATCTCTCACCATACCCTCATCAGAAGGCTCTACAACATCGGCATCCAAGGACTGGCCCTCAACTGGATAGGGTCCTTTCTTATAGGAAGAATACAGAGTGTTCGACTACCACTCTACACAATGGAATCCAAGAACCTGATCTGTGGAGTCCATCAGGGCTCATCCCTCATTCCCACCCTGTTTAACATCTACATGACACCGCTCACTAACGTCATCAGATCCCAAGATGTAACCATCATATCCTACGCCAATGACATCCAACTCATCCTATTTCTGACCGACAAGACAAACACCACCAGAACCAACTTCATCAACTGTATGATCAAAGTAGCAGAATGGATGAGAAACAACAGCCTGAAGCTCAACTCAACTCCAACAAGACGCAAGTGCTGGTCTTCAAAAACAAGAACGTCCCCCGGGACTCTACCTGGTGGCCGTCATAACTAGGACCCACACCAAAATCCACCGACCACGCCAGATAACTGGGAATCATCCTGCACGATAAACTCAACATGACAGCGCAAGTAAACGCAGTTAGTTCCTCATGCCTCCACATCCTACGCATGCTACGCAAATGGTTGCCCCAGAACACCAGACATGCTGTCACACAAGCACTCAACACAATCAGACTTGACTACGGCAACACACTCCATGCCGGGATCTCCAAACAGCTCCTGCACAGACTCCAGACCATCCAGGACGCCGTGGCAAGACTTATCCTCAACCTCCCTTGTAGCACCCACATCTCACCACACCTCAGAGAGCTCCATTAGCTCCCAATACACAAACACAGCCAATTCAAACTCCTCACGCACACATACAAGGCATTGCACAACTTCAGACCAGCATACCTGAATAACTGCATACACTTTCACCAGCCGACCCGACACCTACACTCAGCCTCACTCTCACTCTCACACACACACACACGCGCATCCACAAAAGTAGAACGGGATGTTGCGTATTTTCCTACTTTGCGCCCAAAAATTGAAATGACCTCCCTCAACACACCAGAGCCTCCTCACTTTTCGGACTCCGCAAGAAGTTGTAGACCTGGCTCTTCGACTAACACTGCGGGACCCAGTGCCTATGCCATGTTTAAGCACTTGGATACACTCACGGGTAATTAGCGCACTGCATACACCCACTTAACATTACACTGATCCACCTGGTTTTATCTCATGGCAAAACCTCTCCTTAAACATCTGACGTCTTTACGTGGTTCGAGAGACGGCTTTAGAGACTAGCGCAATGCAATCTACCTCTCCCTAGACCTGGAAAAGGATTTTGGTTCCCTAAAGTGGGACTACATGCTCTGGGCACTTCGCCGATTCGGCATTGGCCACCAACTACTTGGCCGGATTTGTCTACATTATTTGACCTACGGGGCAGATAGGGCAATGCTACAACGATACTGGAGAATCCAGGGACCTGAGCCAGTCCAAAATGCACTATTACATGTCTTGTATGTGGTGGCATGGCAGATGACTGGCAACGTGGCTGGACCTGGCCTTTGCATGGGACCCACTGACAGCACTACCTAAACTGCAAAATATTTGGCAAGACTCACTGGGACAGGCATTGCATGACACAGAATGGCTTAAGGCCCTGGAATACCCCAGTAATATACCTCGCAACCCCTGCTTTAGATACATCCAATTCCGCATCCTCCAAAGGGCCTATCTGACCCCACAGCATTTGCATCGGATCTACCTCTCGGATAAATGTCCCCGTTGTAGAGCAGGCCCAGTGGATATGACTCACATGTTCTGGAAGTGCAGAATGCTAGGAGCTTATTGGGACTCAATGTTGTCGGACATGGCTCGGGCTATGGGGGAGACAGACTAGACACAGCACAACAATGTCTTCTAGGTCTGTTCCCATGCCCTAAAAACAAAAAAGTAATTACTCACTTCATGGACCTCACCAAGCTGCTGGCGAAGCAAGCAATAGTGATGAGTTGGAAGTCACCACTGCCCCCATCTCTGCCATAATAACGCACAGAAGTAACAAAATGGGCACATGCAGAGAGTTCCACCCTTTGGAGGGAGGCAAGGCATGGCTTGAAGAAAAATCCTCTGGCCTCGCACTTGGATGTAGTCCCTCACATTTTTACCACTCACCCTAATGACAACTCAAGGCACCCTAGACGCCCTCCCGCCATCCTTGCCAAACTCAATCCTGAGGTTCCACATGGGCATATTGTATCATGGTCCCCAACCCGACCCTGCATTCCCTTAGCTATACAATCCTATTAATGCCTTACAGCCACATATGCCCCCCATACAGAACAAAAGCAGATAGATATGCATATGTGGTGGTGAGGGGTGAGGGGAGGGGGAGTTATGTTAAATACATGTTTCTTGCTCTTTGATTCTCTTCTAAAAACCTAGTGCCCGGTGGCACAGTGTACATTTGTGATTATGATCTAATGTGTTTTATGAGAAATACAAAGGCTATTTTTACATAACCTTGTGTGGAGTTTCTTTTGTGGTGTGCCTAGTGTGTTGCTGATGTGTGTGTGTTGCGCAAACGCTTTACACATTGCCTCCGGGATAAGCCTGACTGCTCATGCCAAGCTACCAAGGGGGTGAGCAAGGGTTATCTAAGGCATGTAACTCCCTTGCTCTGACTAGAGTGGTGGTTTCTGCCTGGCTTAGGCGCAAGCCCTATCCAACCAGAAATCCAGATCATATCAGATCAAATATTAGACTGGAAGACCTGCTTATACTTTCTCTGCATACACTACTATTGTACAAACCTATGCTTGGCTCCACCACATATCTCCTGATGGCTCTGCAATGCAATTATAAGAGATTGTCAATAATTATTTTTTTTAAATGCTTAAATAACAAGAATTGCATAGTTTTAATATGTAAAAATCATTCTTAGTTCCTACAGCTTTCAAGCGTATTAGAGACTTTTGATATCACACTTGCCTTATTGTATTGTACTGCAGAATTTATATAGCGATTTACATTCCTGATAAAGCCACGTCCAGCTAGTGTTGGCCCTAGCTGGTCAATGTTGTCACAGCATTGTCTATGAAATCAGGCTAAGTTATGCCACCTAGGTTTAGTGTTATGGATAATCAAATAATTTCCTTATTGGATTACATGAGGTTTCCCAATCCACAGCTACATTTATCTTCTAGTCAGCTGTCTTAATATATGTGGTATGCCATGTCTCTTGCACTTTAGGAATATTCCTATTCCATTGAGAAATTCTACAATGCCAAGATGCAGATTGTTGACTTCTTAGGAGCCGCAGAAGATGCAAGAAAAGAGATTAATTCCTGGGTTGAAGGTCAGACTGAGAGTGAGTAGCGTCAATGTCTTCCATTTTTGCTCCAAACAATACATGTGATTATTTAGTACATATCTGGCAACCTCTTGGCTCTTGAATGAGGGTGGTCCCATTAAAGTGAATGACAGATAAACCATTTTAGGATGATGATGCAGATATGCAAAATGGGTGACCTTAAGGTCACCCTTCTTAAAACAACACGCTGTTTTTAAGGAGGGTGAATATCAATAAAAGGAGGGTGAGCTTGGATTGTCTCAGTGACAAACATTAGTCAATAGCATTTGTGGGGTGTGAGTCTCAGATCTTCCCACAAGCAATGCAGTGTACCCAGCTAAAAGAACGGGGCGCTGGCTGGGGCTTTTGAATGGGAGAAGTGCTGGGCCAGGTTTGAGGTGGTAGGGATAGAGGGATTTCAAGTTCTGTTATAAAAAGACATATGTGGATTACTACCAGACCAACAAACTCACATGCATGAACACACATACACTCCCACGCATAAGCACATATGCATGCACCCACACCAAGAGCATTCAATATGTTTTTGCTTCCTTAGCAGTTATATCATTTGTGACAACTAACAGGAGTCCTCCTGCCACCAGAATTACAGAAACTGCCCGCCTTTGGTATAACTTTCATCCACCTTCTTACAGCAATCTCTCCAGTTACTGACCTTTACAGTACTTAATTGTCACCTGCTCTATCTTTCTTCCACCAACTCAAATCTGCAGCACAAAATGGCTGCTCTCAACCACGTTGCATAAAATCGCTGCTCTCAACCGTGTTAGCATTTAGATACCGGCAAACAATCAACCATACATACATTGAATGCCTTTCGTCACATTTTACTCCTGCATTTTATAGTGCCAATCCATACATGCATTATATTTGTGTTTTTCATCTGCCATATCTAGACACACTTAATGTCCTTTAGCGTACTTGCACTGTTTTATGAACGTGTTATGAAACGTCCATCTTATGTTTACTTAAAGGTAAAATTCAGAACCTTCTGCCCCTGGGCTCTATTGATGCACTTACCAGATTGGTCCTTGTGAATGCCATCTACTTCAAGGGAAACTGGGCAAGGAAATTTCCAGAACAAAATACAGAAGAGAAATTATTCAGACTAACTAAGGTACAGTAAATTTCCCAAACATTTTAATCACATTAGTGAAACCAGAGTAAAATAAGCAAAGACGATATGAATTGTCAAACCTGTGAAGAAAGCTTTTTAGTGAAATACATAGAAAATGACTGACCATAGATCATAGGACAATTATGTCTATCCTCTGTAAAAGGTAATTGATCATTTGGTGATATCATCCGGTTGTAGGGTGCAAGCATTGGACAAGAGCAGCAAAAGTGTGGGTGTTGAGGAAGAAAATCTGTCTAGAAAGAAGACAAAACCTCTCACCCTCTTCCCATCTAACAGAAACAGAGATTATAAAATAGGGCTTCTAGGTGAATCTGTAGAAAACCCAGAGCATCAATGTTTTTGAGGAAGTAAAATCATGCATTTCCTTGCCTTCATAATAATGTTTTATTATGAACATGTCAATATCTGAATGTGCCTCAAGATCTACTGATACAATTTATTCTCGGACTTTGATTTCATTTTTATATTAACTGAAAGAGTATGTTAGTCCTAACTGGCCTGCTAAGTTTCATTTATTTTTTGAAGCCAGAATTTTAGCACCATACATTTGCGCATTTTCTGCATCTAGCCTTGTTTTAAAGCTGCCATGGCAAACTGTGACTTTGAAAAAACTTAATTCAGCGCTTGTTTGCATTGGTGTATCTACTCTTTATGGTTTAAATCTTTTTATTGAAATTTCAACATTCAATATGTTCGACGATACACGAACCATTCCTGTGCTGCAAAGACATATGTAGCATATGGTTCAATCGAATGGTCAAATCGTTGTGAACACATCTTATAATATAAAACATAACATTACGTACCAAAAAAAGGAAACTTATCAAACCCCTTCCCCCCCCTCCCGCCCCCTCCCCATTCCCTGTCCACTATCTAAGCTATCTACGATGCACCGGGGCCTGCCGGAAGAATAGTTGTCTTACGTATTCGTGAGTTATGTGTCTGAGATTCGCAGTAAACGGAGATACCTGGGGCAAGTGATTTCCCTAAATTCAGAGGAGAGGAGAGACAAAAATGGTTGCCAGAGCTCTCTGAACAAGGACCCCCTCCCTGCTGTTGTCAGGGTCAGCTTCTCCATTCCCAGGACATGCCAAAGACGGTATAGCCAACCTGTAAAGGTGGGTGCTTGAGAGGAACGCCAATGTGTAAGTATGTTTTGCACTGCAGAGCCTAGTGCTATAGCTATTAAACGGCCCCTGCGGGTGCGAGCGGGTAAGTCAAAGGGTTCGGGAGGCCTAGAAGGACGTATGCTGGGAAGCGCGGTATGTCTGTGTCTAGGTGTTTGTCCACTTCCTCTAGGATCTGGTCCCAATATGTCTGGAGATATGAGCATTCCCATAGCAGGTGTACCAGTGTGCCCACCTTCCTGCAGCCCCGCCAGCAATGCGCCCCCTGAGTGGGGTCTATCTCATGTAGACGCTCCGGCGTATAATACCAGTACGTGACTAGCTTTGTAAGGGTCTCAGTGAGTCCCATATGATATGCGGAATGGCGGGCCCTGTAATACACCCCCTCCCATTCTTTATGACTGAGGGGCCGATTCCGATCTCGGCGGGTAGTGCTCCGAATCGGATTCGGCTTTACCGGATCCGATTCGAGCCCTATTCCCGACCGAACCGTACGCAGCGTCCGGGCGAGCGAGTACGATGCGTATTCGCCGACCGACTCGTCCGGGCATCCCGACCGCTCCGACCGACTCGTTCCCGGGTCTAACCGCACCCGACCGACTTCGCTCGGACTCGACTCGCACCGCGCAATGGAGACGTTCCCCGGCCGGGTAAGTACGATGCGCGCCGCGAGCAGTCCGACCGAGCCGCGCACTCCGGCTCCAAAGAGCAGTCGGAGCCGTACTTTGGGGGTCCGTGTCGGACCCCCTGTACGCGTAGCCGTGCGAGTCGCACACAGGGGGACCCATGGGTCCCCCTACCTGTGCGTGTACGGCGCGAATCGCTTCGCCGCGTACACGCTGTAGAGGCGCACTTGTCCGCATCGCACCCATTGAGTCAATGGGAGCCCGCGTACGCGTTGTACGACAGGCTCCCATTGACTTCAATGGGAGTCCGACCGACTCGTGTCCGATGGCATACGTGCGCATCGTACTCGTTCGGTCGGACTGCACGGGTCCGATTCGGTCGGAAATCTCTCCGGGTCCGGCTCGGTCGGAGAGATTTCCGGCCCGAATCGGAATCGGCCCCTGAGTGTTCTGCCGAGTTCCCTTTCCCATCTTGTGCGCCGGCATTATACGTATGTGTGTGTCTGTCTAAGAGCATTTTATATAGGTCTGAAATGAGTTTTTTGTCCGATGTGCGGGTAATAAGCCACTTCTCATAAGTGGAAAGGTGTCTGTCCGTGGTTGGTTTAACCTGGGTATGTAACGCCCAATGCCTAATTTGAAGGTAGCCCATATTCCAACTTGAGCCGTTGGAATGGAATTATTCCGTCGACGTCAAATAGGTGGCCAAGCGAGAGGCACCCTGATGTTCTCCACCGCTCGAAAGCGGCGGTGTCCATACCAGGCTGAAAATCAGGATTGTTCAGCAGCGGGGTGAGAGGCGAGGGGAAGGTGGTGAGGTTGTGTTTGACATTGGTGTGATCCCACGTGTCAAGGATCGCTCGCGTGATGTGAGACGCATATAGATTGGGCGGTCTGTGCCTCTTTCGGAGGAAGGGAATTTCTTGCAAAGGCCTGGCGGTAACCGCTTGGTCCTGGAACAGCCAGTGCTTCTCTGACTCCAACCGATTCCATTCCACCAAGTGGCGTAATTGGGTAGCTCGGAAATAGAGGTGGAGATCGGGGATGCCAAGGCCCCCTCTCTCTGGTGGAAGCATCGCAAGTGTCTGCTTCATCCGTGGCTTACGGCCATTCCATATGAATTGTGCCAGATCCGATTGGGTCTGTTGTATCCACCCCTTCGGAGGTTGGAGAGGTAAAGTCCGGAACAAATATAAAATCTGAGATAAGATGGTCATTTTGACCGCAGCTATTTTACCGAGCCAAGAGAGAGGGTGGTGCTTCCAATGGCTCAATTCCGTACGTATCTTCTGCCTTAACCGTGTGTAGTTGATGGTAACCGTGTCCAACAGAGAAGGAGCCAGCTGAACCCCTAAATATGGGATCGCGTCCCTTGCCCACTGAAGGGGAAGTAGACCCTGTAGCTGTGCACGGGTTGGGGGCGCCAGAGAGAGTCAAGCGCTATCGACTTATCCATATTCACCTTAAACCCCGTAACTCGTGCGAAGGTCTCTAACTCTGCCAGGCACGCGGGTAATGCGAGGGCAGGGTTTGACAATGAAATGAGGACATCATCAGCGTACAGACTGACCGTATGGGTGTAGCCTCCGAATTTAATCCCGGTGGTCGCGGGGTTGTGTCGGAGACGATGAGCCAGAGGCTCCATATAAAACGCGAAAAGAAGGGGAGACAAGGGGCACCCCTAACGAGTCCCTCTCTCTATGGGGAAGCGAGTAGATACATGGCCGTTGACACGAACTGTGGCCGTTGGAAACTTATAGCAGTTCAAGATGTGTGTGCGAAATTTCTCTCCTAGTCCTGCCCGCTCGAGGACCCGCTCTAGGAATGGCCAGTGGACCCGGTCGAATGCCTTCTCGGCATCAATAGTGAGCATCATGTATTCCCCTTGTGTTCGCGAGGCTTTCTCAATGAGATGAAGGGCCCGGTGGGTATGATCGCTAGTTTGGCGCTGGGGAATAAATCCCGCTTGGTCAGGATCAATGAGGCCGGGCATATGTGGCGCGAGGCGCCCTGCCAGTATCCCTGTGTATAGTTTGAGATCTATGTTGAGGAGGGATATGGGACGGTAGGCTCCGCACTTGGTCTTATCCTTCCCAGGTTTTGGAATAACCGCTATAGAAGCCTCGAGCATATCCCCCGGGATCGCTCCGGGTTCGGCGAATGAGTTAAAGAGTTTCGTGAGAAGCGGGGCCACCAGTGCACAAAAGGTCTTGTAAAATATGGCCGAAAAGCCATCCGGCCCAGGGGCTTTAGCGAGTTTGAGGCGTGAGATGGCCGCTATTACCTCCTCTAATCGAATGTCCCCATCTAAAGAATCTGCCTGGGCTTTGGTCAGTGCTGGCAAGTCAACAGATTCGAAAAAAGCAGCACTCTCCGCGATAGACAATGGCGAGTAGGCATAGAGACGGGCATAAAAATCCCGAAACGTTTCGGCAATCTCTGCGTCCTCAGTGATTCGCCCGCCGTCCCCCCGCTGAAGCTCCCGGACCCCCTGTTTCTGCTGAGATTCACGCAATTTATAGGCTAGGAGGCGGCCACACTTGTCTCCCCCAGTGTAGTAAGCGTGTCGCAGCCGAAGGGCCGCAAACTCTGCCCTGTCTTGATCTAGCGCAGCGAGTTGCTGCCGAGTAGCCTTCAGCTGGCGCCAAACCCGTGGTGCCCCAGTCCGCCGGTGCATCTGCTCTAGCTCTTTGGTTTGTTGGGTAAGTTCCTCTCTTTTGCGTCTACGCTCCGCGTTCTCCACCGCCGAGATGGCTATCAGTTCCCCTCTTATCACTGCCTTCAGTGCTGCCCATTGCGTGGCCAAAGAGGTATCATCGTTGGCGTTGTGAGAGAGGAAGTCTTTAATGGCGCCCTGCACTTGGTCCACCACGGCGGGCCGATGCAAGAGTGTATCCCGGAGGTGCCACACTCGAGATGGGCGTCGCATTGGGGGAAGCGCGAAGGTGACTGTGACAGGTGCGTGATCGGAAAGGGAGGCAACCCCTATCTCCACTCCCGTGGCTAATGTGTGTAGGGATGCGGTCGCCAACAAGTAGTCTAATCTAGCATATGTCTTGTGCGCGTTAGAATAATAAGAGTATTCACGGCTTTGGGGATGAAAGCATCGCCACAAGTCTGTGAGGCCTAAATCGTGGAGGCGCGCCAAACCTTCTGCCGACAGTGCTCCCGTCTGAGTAAAGCGCTGACATGACCTGTCTGCGACATTATCGAAAACCAAATTTAGATCGCCTCCCAGGAGGATCTCGTGGTCCGTGGTGGCCGTAGCTTCAGTAAGAACTGTGTGTAGAAACTTTTCCTGTCCCTCGTTGGGGGCGTAAACTGAACCTATAGTGAGTGTGAAGCCCCCGAGTGCAAACCGGTAAATCAAGAGTCTGCCCTTAATTTCGGCTTCCCTATGAAGGACCTCCCCTTTGAACCTCTGGGCAACTAATATAGCTACTCCGGCTGATTTGGTGGGGCCTGATGAAAAAAATTGGGTCGGGAACTTGCGAGATTTGAGGCGATAGCAGTCCCTGTCTAACAGGTGTGTTTCCTGAAGCAGGCATATGTCTGCTTCGGTATGCTCTAAGCACGATAAAACGGCTTTGCGCTTCACGGGGTTATTAAGACCCCTCACGTTTAGGGTGAGTATTATAAGCATGGTGGGACCCATTCCAGGAAGTAAAAAGGACTAGGAGCGTGAATGAGGTCTGGGGACTGAAGCCATGAGGGCCATAACCCTGCGAGGGCCCCCAGACTACCTGCTGGCGTGAACCCCTGCTACCAAGGAAAAAGGGTGGACAGGGAACCCCATACCCCCCAAAAAATATCCCCAAACATAAATCTATAAAAAATCTCCTAACGAAAAACAAAAATAAAATTAAAAAAGAAGAAAAACATGAAAAGTATCTTAGTACATCATCCATGGATGATCAGAAAAGTGTTTCAGTGGGGAAAGAGTTGTGGCCGATGGCGTCTCCCCGCCAACCACGCTCATAATAGGTGGACCTATCAAAAAGAAAAGGTTAGTAACAAACGTGGTCTCAGCTAGGCTGTGTTTTGGCTAATTCTGTCGACAAGTTCTCAAGGGCGGCCTTCTGACCCTCGAGGATCTCATTAGGTTGTGGCCGGTTAGGTTGGCGTCTCCGGCGTCTCCATCTTGGTTTCCTGTCCTCCGTGCCGGGTGTCAGGCCGTCATCAGTGGTCTCCTCCGTTGGTTGATCAATGCCCAGCAGGCGGCAGGCCTCGGCGAGGGAGCGGAGCTGGAAGAGTTTCCCATCCTTGCGAAAGACCAAACGGAACGGGTGGCCCCAGCTATAGGAAATATCTTTCTGGCGGAGATACGAAGTAACAGGCCGAAAGGTTCTTCGTTTTTGTAGTGTGAGCGCCGCCAAGTCTTGGAACAGGGCTAGAGTCTGCCCGCGGAATGTCAGGGGGTGCAACTGGCGGGCCTTCTGCAGTATCTCTTCCTTGGTGCGAAAATCCTGCACACAGACCAGTATGTCAGATGGTGGAGCCGTGGCTGGACGGGGGGGACCCACTCTGTGCGCCCTATCTAAGTGGAGAACAGAGTCCGAGGATCTGCCAAGAACGTGGTTAAAAAGGTCTCTGGCATAGTTAAAGATGTCACCCGCTTCTTCGTCAGTCTTCACCCCTCGGATCCTAATGTTGTGACGACGGGAGCGGTTTTCCAAATCCTCGAGGTGCGACTGCAGGTCTACCTGTTGGTCATGGATACGGATAACCTCCTGCTGCAGCATCGATAGTTCCGTATCTCGCCCGTCGCTCTTCTCCTCCAGCTCAGCTACCCTCTCGCCTATACAATCCACGTCTCTGCGGACCTCCTTGATTTCTGTTGTGAGGTCTCTCTTGAGTGTCTGTAAATCTTCACGCAGGGCTACGAAAAGGGACTCGAGGAAAGCTTTCGTGATCGGCTCTCCCCCGTCTCCCCCCATCTGGCCAGCTAGCTCGGTGCTTGCCGGGGTCTCGTTCGGTGGCTGACTGCTTTGAGCTCTGGCAAAGAGGTCCTTAAGAGTCTTGTCTTTCCGACCCCGGGAGGAGGACATACCGCGTGCTGACGTGTGTCAGAGACGTATTCCGGCAAGCTGGGTATGTGGTGTACTGGCCGTAGTACCCCGGGAGCCCCCAAAGCCCGCCTAGGAGCCCCGCACCGGGCTGCGTGTTGCTGCAAATGGCTCCCGTCCGCCTTCCAGGCTTCCCCTCCGGGTCTGTGCGTTTCTGGGGGTGGATGTCTCCGGTCCGACAAGTGGTCCGCGAGCCCGCTTCCCCTGTTCCCCTCTGGCAGGGAAACAACCGTTAGGGCGGATCCAGGCCCCGGGCAACGTCACAAGTCTCTCCTGGGGCAGGCCCTAACTGCGTGCTGCTTGCGAGGCTTCCAATGGCGGTCGTCAGGGCCCCCAGTCGTATCGTCGGGGTGCCCCGCCAGCTCACTCAGGCAGATCGTTATGACCCCATCGGTCACTCACATTCCACACTAGGCCTCACACTGCTCAGCTGGGTCTCGTCTGTATCTCGGAGCCACCCCCTCTGCCCGCCGTCGCGCTCTGCACTCTCCGCTCTGCACTCTCCGCTCTGCACTCTCCCAGTGTCGACAGCACACTGCGACTTTCCCCAGCCAGGTGGACACTTGCCTGTCTTTCGGTGCAGGGCCAGCGGCTCCCGGTCTCTCAGCTGCGCCGTCTGTCCCTGGAGACTCTCCCAGTCCGCCGGCCTCCGTCCAAGATGGCCGGCCCACCACAATGCCGCCGTGCGCTCTCCTCAGCGGGTCGAACCAGCCCTCTCTGCAGGATCGTGCGCACGCCGGTCTCAGGCTGCCGATCTCCGCTCAGCGGCGTTCTCGCCCGCTGTCTCTCTCCGGACGCTCAGTCCCCACGGGCTCAGCCTCTCCAGATCTCGTAGCTCGGCTGCATCCACGCCAGCGCCGGAGCTCCTCCAGGCCAGGCCTCTCCCCCTTCGCGCCACGAACCGCAACTCGGTCGTAGAGGCCCCTGTGGCGGCAAAACAGCTCTAGGTCACCATGCCGTGGCGGCCGCTGTGTCCACGGAGATGTTTGGCTACGTTTGCGCGGTTGTCCGACTGCTAATAGCGGCCGAAACCGGTGCTTTTCCGAGCGGCCAGCGGGAGAGCTCGATCGGCACGTCCTATCAAGCCGCCATCTTGGCCACGCCCCCTGTATCTACTCTTTAAAGACTTCTTTCATTCGTTCTCATCAGAACCTTCCACTAATCGCTCATTGGCTGGTTTTGCTTAAAGTAACAGTATCAATCAAGTGCTCTTGCTTCCATTCACTTGCATTGAGAAAAAAATCTACAAAAATGTGATGTGCTTTATTTTACACTTTTCATTAGGACCCCAGAGGATGTCAGCTTATGAACTCAGCTTGGCTCTTAGTCCCCCCGCCCATCCCCAGGACAGTTAACCAGCAATATCCCCTGGTGGTTCTCCACCCAGCTATACAGCACAGCTCGGGTTGGAGAAAGGCTAAGTGCGCATGTGGGTTTGGCTGGCCCCAGAGTGCCGGCCAAACCGTCATGCGCCCATAGCAGTGCCCACATCTCCCCCCCCTCCTCCCTGGTGCTGCAGCTGCAGCGTCATATGGATTGCCCGCCCCTCCCTCGGCTCGCAGCCTGCAGGACAAAAAATTAAATGATAACAAAAATGTTTTATTATCATTTTATTTTTGTCGGTTGCCTCTGCTGGCTTTCAGCGGGGAGGGGGATGGGGTGACGCTCCTCCGCCATAACGGAGGAGCCATCCCTGCACAAATCCCTGACCAGCTGTGCACCTGTACCATCTATAGCTTTTCCTTTTGTCCTGACCTTGCATTTTTTCTTTTGGGCAATAGTGTTTAACCTGGCCAGTCAGGCATCATGACTAGGTAGATAAGGCTGGCATGCACTGGGCCTCGCGTGCGTTGCAGGGCAGAGCCCTGCTCCCCCTCCGCGAGAGATTTTGTAGGAGAGGACTTTCAGAAAAGGGCTTTAAGCCCCGCCCCTCATTTCCATTGGCTGGCGTCACCGTTTATGGTAAACGGTGGCCTGCCATTGGAAATAAGGGTTTTCTGTTCACGCCCTTTGTCTCCGAGCTGGACTGGCTTGCCTGCTTTGCGTCTGTCGTGAAGACATTTCTTATCAGCTTGTTTATTTAACAAGCTGATAAGAAATGTCTTCACGAGAGCCGTGAAGGAGCATGCACCAGGCGTCCTGCAACCACGCTGGCTTCACGCCTGGAGCATGTGCCAGTCAGCTCTCTCATTGGTCTGTCGCTGGCTGGTGAGTGGACTTCAGGCTATCGGCGCTCACTGCTCTGTGAAGTATGTCTTGTTTTTTTAGGTCTCGCCTGAGCCAGCGCATGCGCTGGTCTGGCGAGACATTTAGTAAGTGGGCTTTAGAAATCCGACCACACGCTTTTGCTTGTGGCCTAAAGCTTGCGGTTACGCGCACGGTTACGCGCACAGGCGCCATCTGGCTTTCCGTCATGGCTCATTAAGCGCATTGCTCGCGGCACCCTTACAGCGCGATCGTGATCACTTTCACTTTTGCCACCGCCGCGCGCGCACCACTCGCGTGCTTTTTTTTAATTTCCTTTTTGCGTGCGCGCGCACACAACTCCCGGGCTTGTCTGCCTCGTAGCTCGGCTAGTTCCTGCTTCTTTGGTACGCGCTTTGAAGCCCTGCGGCTACGGGTTGGGTGCTTAGAAACTGCTGTGGTGTATGTTTAGAAACCTGCTTGCCTCAATGTGGTTGTAAGTGTGACTTATTATTGCACACAGGGTGTGGAGCTCACCTAGACTCTTGGGCTTTGTAAACTCGTTGACTTTCATTGGCTTCGGAGGCCATCGTGGTTAGCTGTCCCGTCTGTCACATGCTTACAAGTTCATCTGAGATTCAAGGGCTGCAGTTTGTGTGTGCCTAGAACCCCGGCTTTGGTTTGTGTGCCTCAAAGCAGCAGCCTGGCCCTTAATATCTCAGCTGCAGTTTGAATGCCAGAATCGCACAGTGGTTATATATAGTCCGTGATTAGAAGCTCAGCTGTGACCCATCTGCTGCATACTTAAAAACCCAGCTACCATTTTGCTCCAGAGTATGCGCGTTGAATCCTGGGTGATGCGCGTGTGCGGGTGCAGCGTGTAGGCCCAAAATCCCGCCTTCAGAGGCTGACCTTAGCTCTCCTGCAGTGCATGCACATAAAGCTCAGCTACAGTGTGTGACTTTGGGTGTCATGTAGCGTTTGTGCTTTTGAACTTTGCTGCCGATTCTCGACGTGTGCTTAAAAACCCAACAACTGTCAATCAGCCACACTGCGAGGAGCACTGACAGTTCTTCCTGTCAGTATAGCATTGTTTCATTTTAGCCAAGACGTCCATTAGTGGTAGCTGCGGCCTAGCAGTGGAGGCTTACTCGAGGATGTGATGTGAAAGCTGATTTTAGATACATGTTTACAATATACGCGATCAGACTGAGTAAGATTAATGCGCAAACAAAGCTATTGCTTTGAAAAGAAATGCACCAAAACGTACAGCAAAAGTAGAGTATTTAAAGTTACAAAAGTGTAATTCAGAAGCGCCGATTTGGCAGTGCTGCTATCTTGTTGATTTCTCACGAGCCTTGTAATTTTTGCTACATTGGGTTAAACGTTTTTCTATTCTGCTGTCTCATTGGTATTGTGAGTTCTGTAACACGTGGCTTGTGGTAATACTAGTTTCAATGTGTTTATGAAGGGAAATGTTTCGGTTCTACTGGGAAATGCATCTTAAAATGACTCCCATACAATACATCAGATGGGGTCTAAAAAAAAAAAAAAAAACAGCATTGGTGATCTTACCTTGCAGCATAATTCATAAGTATGTGCATATCGTGGTTGCATTGTTATGCTTGCATTGTTGGCAATCACTGGTGAATTAGCGCACGTCTATACCATAATGGGCAGCAGGGATACATTATGATGTGCTGCAGTACAATTCTGTGCATGGTGGCAAATAGTGAAAACAGTGGTACATGTAATCCTGGCTAACATGTGACACCCTTAAGCACCACGTTTACATACCTATGTAGCTGTGCACTCTACACAAGGAGAATACACTTCTCTTAGCAGCCAGCTGACTCAAAGATTGAATAATACGCGAGTTTGTATGTCCTCCAAAACTTAGCCCAGGAGCTAAATGTGCAAGATTTTTTGTTATGAGACTAATATGGCACTTCTTCAAAACTATTTTTTTAAAACATGCTCCTTAACCTGCTAAGGTTTAGGTCCTGTGGTTGTGGCACCAAGAGCCTGTGTGCAGTGTTTTTGACCAGATTAGTCAGTACTAAAAACATTCAACAGCGCAGGAAAGGATTCGAGTACAACACCCTCCCTTACTATGCCTCATCCCTTTGCTGGTTATTTATAAGCAACCTTAGAGCTGGTAGGGCTGCATAACTAAATACTTATAAGGTCCCAAAAGCGAGACCTATTGGCTATGCCAATGCTTGTTTAGGACTTGTGCCCTGCCTGTGCCCCGCCATAGTTTTACCACAAACTGCCGTCTCTTCTTGACTGTTAGCTGAGGCTGAAATGGATCCGAATTTTCTTTGAATACAAATGTAAAACTATTGTTATTACAACCGTGAAACTATATGGATGTTACCATTTTTTTAAATACGGAAAGTAGCTAAAAAAGACTCATTTTTCCAATGAACATCTCCACGCAGATAACTTTGTGACCTACTGGCAGTGAGCGCCTTTTTCATATGAATGACGTGCCGTTTGCAAGAGAAAAACTTTGCTTACCGTACCCCTACATTTTCCGTCTACCGTGCCTTTTCTGCTCCCCTGTCCTGCACTTACTCAGCCTAACGGCACTTTTGCACTTGAATAACTGCACGCCTGCTCGGAGGACCCTGGTTCTGTGAATGAGGTGTCCGTCTTAGCACCAGAGATGCACTTTCTTGGACCCGAGGGTGAAACTTACAGTTCCCAAGATGAAAGGGAGGGCAGGATCACACGTTAGATTTTTGGTTCCACAAAGGACACTTTATCCGCTGAACAGGGTCCCCATCTTCCCCCACACTCACTCGGTTATAGCGCCGTCTATCGACGCAGATCCAGACGTCCCCCAGGCCCTCTACTGTTTCATAGACGCCCACTCCCGGACGGGAGCCAGCGAGATGAAAGGTTACTCTTGTAAAAGCAGGAACTGTTTTCATTGCAATTGATTTCCTCAAGCCGGGACTTCTGGAGTTAAACAACTTAAGTGTTCTTAAGGGCCTCTTGGGAGATTGGGGAGCGGATAGGGATCACGAGACCGATGACGTCAACATACTCATGGCGTCTACAGCTGATCATGAATAAGGCACAACCAATCAGGGTATATACAACATGCCTTTTTATATATATATATATTCACTGAAAAAACCGTAGGTTTCAGGCACGTTATAGTTACAAATTAGCATTTTAAAAACCTTTGAAATTCACTGAAAAAACCATAGGTTTCAGACACGTTATAGTTAGAAATTAGCATTTAAAAACCTTTGAAATTCACTGAAAAAACCAGAGGTTTTAGGGACAGTTATAGTTAGTTGGACATTGCACTCGTACAAAACCCGTGAAATTCCCCGTTATAGTTAGTTCAGCTAACTATAACTCGCGCCCCGCAATGCACTGCTGATGACGTCACATATTACATCACTCATGACATGGTCAGTGACATCACTGATGACATCACTGATGACATCTCAAATGACATCACTGATGACATCATCCAGTGACTGTGTGTTTCTGTAAAGTTTAAATATGTTTAATATATATAGGGAAAGGCGTATTGAAGAATGAGTGGGTGTATAAGTGTCTGAATGGATGATTTAGTACGTGCGTGACTGACTCTACAAGTGAGTGATTAAACGTATCTTACTGAATGCATGGGTTAGTGACTAAACTGTGTGAATGTCTGTATCCGTCTGTTGGTGTGTAAGTGGATGCATGGATTTGCGAATAGCTACATGAGTGTCTATATGGGTTATTTATTGGTTCTATGAGTATCTGTATGGGTGCCTGAGTGTTTGTGTGGATGGGGTGTGTGCGACTGTGCATAGATGTGTGAGTGGGTGATTCACTGGGTGGATGGTTTCAAGAGTGCATCTGTGATAGACTGTATGGGTGGGTAAGTGTGTGTAAGAGTGTGTTAGTGAGTGAATGTATGTCCCAGTGGTACATGTGTGAGTAACTAAATATGTGAAAGGCAGTATATATGTGTATTGGAGTATATAAATAGCTATAAGCGAGAGTGAGTGATTGTGATAGTGGCTGTATGGATGAGTGTGTGCTTGTATCAGTGATTGTATAAGAGCGTAACAATGTGCTAGTATTTGTATGATTAAGTGAGCTGGTGTGTGTATAACTGTATAGGTGAGTAAATGGCAGTGTGTTTAATTATTTGCATGACTGACTAGGTGTGTGAGTACCTCTATGGATGAGTGGCGGTGTTTGAGTGTCTATATAGGAGTAAGAGTGCATATGATAGTCCTGTACTGAGTGACCATAAGTATGAGTGACTGTACGGGTGAGTGAGTGGATGTGTGTGTGTAGACCTAAGAATCAGTGAGTGGGTATGTAGTTATTGGTGTTGGAGTGTCTATGGTTTTGCGAATGACACTCTGTAATTTAGATTGGGTGTATCAAAGGTTATATTAGGGTGTGAGGAGCTGCATCAGATTATCACGTGGATGATGTCATCAGTGATGTCATTTGAGATGTCATCAGTGATGTCATCAGTGATGTCACTGACCATGTCATGAGTGATGTAATATGTGACGTCATCAGCAGTGCATTGCGGGGCGCGAGTTATAGTTAGCTGAACTAACTATAACGGGGGAATTTCACGGGTTTTGTACGAGTGCAATGTCCAACTAACTATAACTGTCCCTAAAACCTCTGGTTTTTTCAGTGAATTTCAAAGGTTTTTTAAATGCTAATTTCTAACTATAACGTGTCTGAAACCTATGGTTTTTTCAGTGAATTTCAAAGGTTTTTAAAATGCTAATTTGTAACTATAACGTGCCTGAAACCTACGGTTTTTTCAGTGAATTTCAAAGGTTTTTTAAATGACAATTTTTAAATGTATTAATTTTTATATTAATTTTTTTCATACTGATTTACTACATTTTTAGAAACAATTTCTTTTACATATTTTATTTTTTAAATTACATTGTAATTACATTATACATTACATTACAAAAAATACTTTCTCAGAATGAATTACTTTAGTTTAAATACTTTGCACATAGGCAATAGACTTTTAAGTACAGTAGTTACAGTTGTTGCAATGGGCAACACATTTTCAAACACAATGCAACATTCAGCTCAATGTGAATTTCTAGTTAAATGCAATTAGTTACTTTATGGATTACTTTTCTAACCACAGGACTGGATCCTAGATTCAGTCCTGGTACATCTCCTGTAAACAGTTGAGTAAAAGCGTTTTGGTTACAGTCGTGATTTTTAAGGAATATTATTGTATTTTAAAAGTTGACACTTAGAAACTTTTTCTCATAGAATCACCAATGTTATCCTATGGAAGGAAATTCACTTAGCAGGTAAAAACTGTTATCGTTACTTTTTCTTACTCAGTGTTGGATCCTGGATCCAGCACTGGTGCATCTCCTGTAAACAGTTGAAAGAATGCGTTTAAGTCATACAGGCGATTTTTAAGGAATATTTGTAGTTTGTGAAAATCGACACTTTGAAACTTTTCTGCTGAAAACCAGACAATGGATTCCTATGGAAGAAAATATAAGTTACTGGTAAGTACGGTTAAAATTACTTTTCAGGACCAGTACTGGGCTGAAAGATACAGCACTGAGGTCTCTCCTGATAACAGGTGAGTAAATCTGAATTCGGATTTCGGCTGATTTTAGAGGAATATTTGTATGTTTCAAAAATCAACACTTAGAAACTTTTTCAGCAAAAAGCAGGCAATGATATCCTATGGAAGAAATTCAAGTTACTGGTAAGTACGGTTAAAATTACTTTTGAGGATCAGTACTGGGCTGAAAGATGCAGCACTGAGGTATCTCCTGATAACAGGTGAGTAAATCGGAATTCGTATTTCGGCTGATTTTAGAGGAATATTTTAAAGTTCCAAAACTCCACACTTAGAAGAATTTCCAAGTGAAACCAGTCAATGTTAGCCTATGAAGGAAATTCAAGTTACCGGTAAGTACGGTTAAAATTACTTTTCAGGACCAGTACTGGGCTGAAAGATGCAGCACTGAGGTCTCTCCTGATAGCAGGTGAGTAAATCGGAATTCGTATTTCGGCTGATTTTAGAGGAATATTTTAAAGTTCCAAAACTCCACACTTAGAAGAATTTCCAAGTGAAACCAGTCAATGTTAGCCTATGAAGGAAATTCAAGTTACCGGTAAGTACGGTTAAAATTACTTTTGAGGATCAGTACTGGGCTGAAAGATGCAGCACTGAGGTCTCTCCTGATAACAGGTGAGTAAATCGGAATTCGTATTTCGGCTGATTTTAGAGGAATATTTTAAAGTTCCAAAACTCCACACTTAGAAGAATTTCCAAGTGAAACCAGTCAATGTTAGCCTATGAAGGAAATTCAAGTTACCGGTAAGTACGGTTAAAATTACTTTTGAGGATCAGTACTGGGCTGAAAGATGCAGCACTGAGGTCTCTCCTGATAACAGGTGAGTAAATCGGAATTCGGATTTCGGCTGATTTTAGAGGAATATTTGCACAATGGTGAAGGGAGGGGCGGGGCCTGAGGTGACATCTGTGCAAACGCGCCCCGTGGTGCGTTTTAAGTTGGGGGATTAAGTCCCCTTGAATCATGAGGGTCCCTACGGGCCAACTAGCCCACCAGGAACCTCCAGTATGCGCCAGAGGCTGCGTTGCAGAGACATGTACAGAGGCCACACCCCTTTACACCTCTCTGCAACGCAGCTCTGTGGCGCTTTCTGGACGTACCTGTTGGGCTAGTTGGCCCCCAGGGACCCTCAGGATTGAAGAGGATTTAATTCCCCATCTTAAAACGCGCCACGGGGCCTGTTTGCACACATGTCACCTGAAGCCCCGCCCCTCCCTTCACCACTGTGCAAACGCGCCCGTGGCGCGTTTTAAGTCGGGGGATTAACTCCCCTTGAATCCTGAGGGTCCCTGGGGTGCAACTAGCCCACCATATACCTCCAAAAGCGCCATAGAGCTGCGTTGCAGAGAGGTGTAAAAAGGGGCGTGGCCTCTGTACACCTCTCTGCAAGGCAGCCCCTGGCGCATACTGGAGGTTCCTGGTGGGCTAGTTGGCCCCAGGGACCCCCAGTATTCAAGGGGAATTGTTCCCCTCTGCAAACGCGCCAGGGGCGCGTTTGCAGAGTGGTGAAGGAAGGGGCGGGGCCTGCGGTCCCGATCGTTTTTTTGTTTTTTTGGGGGAGGGGGCCGCGTGGCCCCCTCCCGGGCCACTACTTGCCCCGGGGACCCCATCCCCCGGGGCTGGCCCTCTCCGTTGGGGAATGTGGGGTCCCCAAGCCCCCACAGTCCCGCCGGCTCCCCGTGTCCTACGGGAGCCGGCATTGCTTACACATGGGGAGCAGCTAACATGCTGCTCCCCATGTGGAAAGCAATCAGCTTTGGATATTGGAAGAGAGAGCAGGTTTCCTGCTCTCTCTTCCAATATCCAAAGCAGTTTGCAATGACAGGACGGGAGCCGCGAGGCTCCCGTCCTGTCATTGCAAACAGCAGTGTCCCGGGAGTAGGCACCCGGGACACTGCAGGAGCCGGCCCTGGGGGTGGTGGTCCCCAGGGCCATCAAGGGCTTCCAGGAGGGGGCCGCGCGGCCCCCTCCCATTCAGTGCACAGCCCCGGGAGGTGGTGGTCCCCGGGCTCTGGGGTCCAAAACGGACCCCCATTGTAATTTTTCTTAGTGCCCCGGGAGGTGGTGGTCCCGGGGCGTGTGAGGGCTGGAGCCCCCCACACAGGTTTTTAATTAAAAAAAGAAGCCCCGGGAGGTGGTGGTCCCGGGCTGCGGGAGGGCTCAGAGCCCTCCCGCACCATTCTACATAAAGCCCCGGGGGTGGTGGTCCCCGGGCTTGGGGGCCCTTAGAGGCCCCCCACACATAAAATTAACCCCCCAGCATGCCCCCGGGACTTGGCCCACCCGGGGGCCAATTAACATCAAAGCGCGGGAGACCGCGCTCGATTTTTTTTCCGGCAGGGTTCGCGCTCCCTGAGCGCATCCTGCCGATTTAAAAAAAAAAAAAATTTTTTTGCCCAGGGGTCCTTGCGGGACCCCTGAGCAGACCTAGGGGTCAGGGTGTTTCTACCCTGCCCCCTTTGTGCGCTTTGCGCACTTGTTTCTGTCCCTCGGTTCTACCGAGGGACAAAATGGCTGCCAACACTTCCTGATTTGGAGTGTTGACTGCCAATTAACATAAAGCTCGTGCTCAGGAGGATCCGCGGCCCTAGATATCACTATCTTTTTACTTTTGATTTTCTCAGCAACTACTGAACGGATTTACACCATTTAACAAAAAGGGTTCTTTCTGAACCAAGAACTACCTCTTTGCCAAATTTGGTGTAATTCCGTTCAGCAGTTCGGGCTGTAGCCGTGTCTAAAGTTTCCTATGGAAAATTGCATGGGGAAAACGCGTTTTGGGACCCCCTTTTTCTCGGCCCCCGCTTGACGAATCCCCCGAGACTTTCAGGGTAGGAGCGGACCGGAGCGCCCCACAAAGTTTGAAAATTTTGCGAAGATACGTCAACCGGCAAGAGAGTTATTTCAAATAGAATGTCACGGATTTCCTATGGATAATAGGTTGTAACTATAACTATCTACTGGCGACCGCCAGTAGAATAAATATATATATATATATATATATATATATATATATATATATATATATATATATATATATATATATATATATATATATATAATATATATATATAATATATATATATATATATATATATATATATATATATATATATATATATATATATATATATATATATATATATAAGCGCAAACTCAACCAGTCCCGTTTCTAGGTGTTTTGCCACCCTAGGCGAGAATTGAAAAATGCCGCCCCCTCCCTTTTACTACCGTCACTCTCTCCCCCTGTCATCTAGGCTAGAAGAATTAATGCATTAGATATCAAAAAAAAATTGCCCCCCTACCCTTTTGCCGCCCTAGGCGGCCGCCTAGTCTTGCCTTATGGTAGAAACGGCCCTGAACTCATCCCGAAGGTATTGGAGCGCTTTACATGAGCACCAGTTATGTTACACGAGGACACATTCGTTTTTGGGTGGACACAGGGAGATTAAGTGATTTGCCCAGGATCACAGGATGTTGAGCAGACGGTCTCCCAAAATCTTGACATTCTTTATAGAGCGCTTACATGGGCGCTTATCTACCTAATATTGGTGCATAAGTGAAATTGAAGCACTAGGAGAACATGCCATTAAACCAAGATTAAACCAAGATCACACTTTTTAAACACTGCTGTGTTACAAGGGCTTAAGAATGTCTGGAAAGAAATAGTTATTGCTTTGCTTCATATTATGCTCAAGTCTTGGGATATGGCCTAACACAATAGCATTATTTTTTTACCTCAGAGAGATGAAATACCGTGTTGGCCACACACTGCGATTCAAACACGTAGCCAACAGGTTTTGCGCAGAACTATGCAGCTTGAACTCGCCCACCGAGCTACCTAATTACCGTAAGAAACCTTCATAAGACTTTACAGTGGTGGCTGCTCACCCATCGTCTCTTAAGCATATTTTTGCGAGGCGCATTGACCAGAGCAGATGTGGTCAACGCTTTTGAAGTAACTTTCTATCAGTATGTGATTGGACGGGTGAAATAACACGAGCAGCTTGAAGGCTGAATGCGCCTAATGTTAGATACAAGCAGGGTACATTATCTACACGTCGTAGCTCTACAAGACGTCGGCAGTAGACCACGTGCTGGAAAAACCTGCCTAGAAGTTGGTCTTCACAATCTTAAAGTCATAGTGACACTACGCCTGCTTCTGGAAGGCGTGGGGCATGCCTCACGCTGCAGAGATTAACACTTCACCCTCACACATTTACTTATGTTTTTGGGACCCCTAAAAGAGGGAAAAAGGCATCCATCAACAAAAACCATAGAGCTAAAGGCACAACTCTGTGTCTCCTAATCGTAATACCTCAGATTGTGTGTAACGTAAAGTGCATTAGTAAAGTGTGTGTTCACCCCAAATGGTAACTTCACGCTGAAATAACAGATGTTAGCTACCCAACTCAATGGTACTAATTGTATCAATCTCAGAAGGATGAAAGGCTGAGGGAACCCAGAAGGATTCAAACCTGTGACCACAAGGTCACACAGATCCCTGCAGTGAATGCATTAGTCCACTGAACCAACAGACCTGGCACATTGCATATTTTATGGTTGGGAAATGTGCATTTGCCCCTTGGTACAACCCCCTTTTCTACGTGTTATCACATATTATGTGTATGGAATAGTTTCTTTCCCCATAGCTTTTGAAAATATGGGGATGCTCAGGGAACTTTTCACCCTAATTTCTCACATAAGGGCCTCATTTAGATGCACAATGTAATCGGGCATGCGCCTAATATGGTGACTGTCCCTTCCGGCCACCTCTCAGGCCCTAGCCTCATTTGGAGGTGACATGAGAGACGATCTTCCATTAGTCCAACTCCAGCCACCTCTATCACTGGAAACACCACTGCAGCAGGACAACCATCAGCTTCTTGGCTTTGGAAGGCCTGCCCAGGGTAGGATGCAGCTTCCAACACTGATTACTCCTGTTGAGGACCGCCATGTCCACCATGGAGGTCCTGGACAGGGCACGACAAGCTATGCCCCCTACAAGCTAGGAAAAAACTCCTATGGTGTCATGGGCATTAATTCTTTGATTTTCAAAAGCCAGGTTCAGTTTGGGGTGCTTAAAAACATAGGGGAAATGCTGGCATGGCCGGCCTGCCGGGATTCAGCTGTGTCAGCAGAAACAGTTTCAGCAAAAGTTTCTCGCAGTGTGCGTAAGATTTAAGCATGTCAGACAAGTAACCATAGAACCGGCAGGGCAAGACTTCCAGCACCTCTGTGTATTAGAAGCCTGACCACCCAGGGCGAAATGAGTCTGGTTTAGAACACCCCTGAGAAGGTTTGTGAAAGTCCACAAAACGATGACTTTTCATAGGAGCGTCAAACATTCCTACTGGTCACCATCAAACCTTTACCTGGGAACGCTTAGTTTGCAACCCTTGGCTGCATGTATGAAGGCGTTTCTCTGCAGCAAGAACAAAGGTTCAGTGAGAAGTGACCAGGTGAGGGTTCTCTCAGATCCCAACCCTCACCTTGCAGCAGAACAAGGTCATGAGATGGAAAGACATTCCTGTGGCAGGCAGAGGGTCTTCGATGAGAAGACGACCTTTGCATCAGTATGTATAGAGCACCTTCTCAACCCAAACCCCAAAATGAGAGCAGACTATACTAACTATGTACGGTCCAGGAAACTTGTGAAAACTGCAGGCCCCGTTCACAAAGGTAAACTTCCACTTTTGTGTAAGTTTACTATTTTTCAGTATTCACAAAGGTAAGTTATTGTATTGTATTGTAATTGCATTTGTATAGCGCTTACTACCCCTGACGAGGCGTCGCAGCGCTTTTCAGCGAGTAGCACGCTACTCCGGGACCCATAGAGGATTAGTGTTGAATTAGTATAGTGAAACATGCAAGTAAATTTTAAGTGGTGGATATGTTAGTCAGTTATTTGGATTCAGAAGGATAGAAGAGGAACAAGTATTAAAAATGCAATCGGTCTCGCCTTTCATTAAGTTAAAGCCATTTGCTTTGCTATACAATACCATTAGCAAAGCAAATGGTTTTAACTTAATCAAAGGCGAGACCGATTGCATTTTCAATGCTTGTTATTTGAACTGCCTGGACACCTAGTGGCAATACTACATACAGAAGGCAGTGCCACACTGAATACACAGCAACATTAACTCTTTTGCACTTATTTATACGATGACGCTTTAACTTCTGACCCAGAGCAAACACAATTTCACTCAGTAAAGGCAGAAGTTCCTACATTACCTCAAACATATAGGGATGCTCTAGATGCATCCCTTGCTTTAATGAAAATCAAGAAGGTCATTAAATATTTGGCAAGGGATAAAACACCCAGCTCTGATGGATTACTAGTGGAATTTTAGGATATGTGCCAAGATTTGCATGCTTCTCAGTTTCTTACTTTGTACTGGCGAAGAAATCTGCTCTCACGCCTACATGAAGTCTTAAAATGTTTATTAATAAAAGTTAAACACAATTCGTGAATTACAGAAACTGGTGACAAGAGGATCCCCCCCGGCACATGTGAACTTGAAATGCTAAATGCACAAGTACACAGGCTAAGATAATACATTTTCATACACAGGGATCCAATGGAGATCACAAAAAGGAAACAAAGGGATGCCTGGCATATGTCATATAGTAACATTCGACATTTGAAAAGATACACAAATGTAAACTTTGAGAGCTGAGCAAGTTACTTGAAAACCTCTTGCTTATCACTTATGCAGTGTTGGACTGGCTTTTTGGGCAGTATAGCAGTCTGGCACTGTCAGATGGGACAGTTTGAAAGGGCCAGTATGTCAGACGTTTTTTGGTCCCATGGGCTGTTATTGGGCCCAAAAAACAACCCACACACTGGCACTTTGAAGCTGGCCCATCAGCAATTGCTAGACAGCTATACTGCCCAAAATTTCAGTCCAACACTACATACATGAGAGTAAGACTTTGCACATCAGAGATGTCATAACTTGGTAGCACTGCTTTCAGAGTGAGCAGGAATATAGCTGCCACTACTACAGTTATGCTGAGTTACACTTCTGCAAATTTTTGACTTCTAAAATCCCTCTCTCTTGCACTCTGCTAGTGCAATCGTCCAACCAAATAAATCATTTGTAAGTATGTTTCTTTCATGAGACAATTCATCATCATTAGGATATTTGAGGGACACAAAGTCATATTTGTCATTTACCTCATCATCGATGATGGGTAATGTGAGAGGAAAGAAAGGGAAGACTCTTTATTTCCATTACAGTGATCCAAAGTAGATGCAAACTAACAAATATATACAGCAAAATGAAAACTTTTGAGTCTTTGTCTAGTATCTTCATTCACAACACCCCAAAAATGCCTTTAAATCAAGATCAGAAACTCCATCCTTCAAGTCCTGAACCATCATTAATCTTGTGTAATTCCTTAACACTATTACAGTATGGATACTGAATGAGACATTTGGAATGAAGGAAAAACATTCAGAGCCCAGAAAGGCACAAACTCCATTCTTGGCACCCAAGACAAAATCAATTCACTCTGTTTTGTAAGAGGACAGTTCTTTGGGCTTCTAACTGGTCAGAAATCAACCCTAATGATCTAACGAGGGAATTTACAAACTCCTCTTAAAACTTAAGTACAGTGTGTACTTCATGAGTGGTCAGTCCGATCCTGTACATGGGGGAAAGTACAGCAAAGAAGTAGGCATTTCTGATATTTCTCAGGGCAGCCTTTTCCAGTGTGGGGACTTTGGAAGAACATGCTAATTGTAAGCAGGATAACAGGATCCAAACTAGGCACGGTATAACCAGGTATGCACCTGGTTACAGCAAACAAAATAGATGCCATACTGTTCATGGGAGCGGCTGCAGGAATAGTAAGGATGAATTCAGAGTTGTGCCAGGCAATGAGGGAGAAATCATTTGCAATGCCCCACAAAAATGCTCCTTTTCTTATTTCAGTCCATTTCATGTCTGCATGGTGAATAGCAGCGGAAATAATGTATTGTTCAGGGATACCGAAACCTCTAGCCGATTGGGGCAAAGGGACAGAAATCCTGTCACATTCATCGGTAGTGCCCATGTAATACATGTAAAGACTTTCCTTCTTCATCAAAAGGAATGGGGGCCGTAGGTATGCTCCCTCGGGCATCTGTGGGCAAGTGAGCAGAGAAGAAGAGAGGTTAAGATTTTGGCCTGATTTAGATCTCGGCAGACAGGTTACTCCGTCACAAATATCCGGTCCGCCGAAATATAAATCACTTTATATCCTATGGGATTTATATTTTGGCAAACGGGCTATCTATCACTGTTGTGACAGACTAACCTGTCCTCGCGGGGATCTAAATCAGGCCCTTTGTCTGTACTGCTCAAAGAAGTGCAAATAAGTGTTTACACTATACAGATATTGTTGATCCCAAACGTTGGCAGTAGGCAGGGTGTAGTTGGTCTCTTGGTGCTCACCACCCTTCCCTACTGAGCAGACCTAAACAATAAGTCAATTAACAAGACCTGCAGCAAACAAGATTGGCCAGACCTATCTGTGAATCATGTAGCTGAAGGAGTTTCCCCTACCTAGGCTATAGTTTGTATTGGTGGGTAGGAGTAGGAGCTGCATCCTGTTGAGGACAAGGTTCAAGCAAGTTGGCAGCCGTAGCTCTTCTGTGCAATATTGAAGCACTGCTGTTCACTTGTTCAGGTGCAGGACAACTAGAAGAAGTCTGGCTCAAGGACACATAGACAGCTGAGAGCTGGTGTCTTTTGATTTGGAGGTCCTATTGCAGTTACCTGTGAGGAAGCGTAAAAGCTGATCTTGCCTTTACACGACACACACATATAATTACAATAATGAGAACATATGTGCACCTTGCACATGTCTAGAGAAACGATACAGAAACTTAGAAAAAGTGATGAGCCTGCACCGTAAAAGCGTGCTTGACTAGGTAGAAACCGTAGGATTAATCGATTAGTGAATTTAAGATGTTTAAGTAACCAATTACCTTATATTATTAACTAGAAACATTATGAAAGTTGATGATAACCTAGCATTGCTATTTGAGTTCATTGAGGAGTGTCCTAACAAACTCGACTTCCGTGCAATTCTTATTGAAAAACAGTAGACGACTGACATTTTCAGTATAAATGCTTAACAGTGTAAAGATCTTTTGTGTTCAGAAACAAGTGTATTTTAATGACTTTTAGAATTAATTTACATGTCGCTGCTTTCCTAAAATAGTGGTAGTAGGCAATGCTTGAAGTTGAACATTTCTGTGTAACAATTACTGACAATATTGCAAAAAGATTATATATGATATGTGTGATTTATTTCATTATGCTTAAACTTAATTAGGTGTTTTGCTATACTAAAAGATGAAAAGTTGAATTTAAACATGTTAAGATATTTTTCTATTTAGGCTGCATTATTTCATAGCCTTGTGAAATGGACTTGATTCGTTCTCAAATGTTGTTTTGTTTGTTCTTGGTTCACGCGACATTCCTTATGATAACAAAGACAGCTCTTTTCCCCTTTTGTGTGAATGGTGAGAAGCTGACCTTTCCCCCATATCCATAAAGAGTAACACGCCGAACAAGCTCTTTGCCCTGTGAGGATGGATGGACATTAGTTTCTCATGACTTATGTGGGAAATTATGGTGGAGTAACAGTTTGTACCTGGAAAGACGGAAGAACGATCACATGACGATCAGACCATTGTGGACCGACCATTGATGTCATGATGACAAATATGAACTATATAACCACGATGCACGGGAGGAGGAGTATTGCTTATACTTTTGCATCTTTGCGAACTCAGTCTTTGCCTATTTTGCACCTTTTGAGAAGAGCTTACGTCTAAGCTCAGGCTTGGCCCTTGATACTTTACCTTGACTCCTATCTGCCGCCTGAACTATCTTCTGTTATGCCCCTTTTCTTTTTGCCCTTGCTGATGAACTTGCCTGTCGGACGATTTGAAGCAGTTTGGTGAGATACCAGACTGGAACTTTCCTGATTTATGATCCATTCCCCTTTGCCCCTTACCCATGGACTTTGCCCCAGTGAACTTTAACTTGATCCCTTTGCCAATGGTTAGAGAACCTTCGAGAGCCCACCTCTTGCTTTGTTGGTGATAGAAATTGTATTGCTGATCAAAAACCATCCTCTTATTGATTTTTTATTTAGGGTTAGATTACTTTAACTAAATGTGTGGTTTCATATTTCGAACTGTTAGATTTATGACTGAACTTCTTAAAATGTTACTTGCACACGTTGATTTTGGATCTTTAATACAATAACCGAATTCTCTAAAGTTGTATGAGTCCTATTGAGTTTAATGTTATTTTACAGAAACTGTGCTAACTTCTAAATGTATAGTAGAGACAGTTATAGAATATTTTCAGAACATCAGGTTCTTTCACTCTTGTTCTGTGCTGGCACTGTAGAGCTCTTAGTTTGCATAATTCTTGTTAGACTAAACTTCTTCAGGAGGTTCAGTCTACCAATTGACATACTGTATTTCTATAGCATGGTCTTGAGGGTGATGTACTTGAACCTGATTTCTAATTTGTGAGCTGGCTACCAATTGATGGTCCTCAATGGGTGGCCGACAGTTGGACATTCAGATTACACACCACTCACTACGACAGAGAAAGATCCGTCAGAGGACCATCGCCTCTGAGGCGAAGTATTGATTCTGAAGTAAAATCCTACACCATGGGCCCAGTAGGAGTGTTGTGATTAAGGTCATGAGACTAAAAGCTCCTCGCGCTAACACCTACATGGCCCAGGATGGTATTCTGTAGCACTTTACGGCAGTCTCGAGGTGAGCAGGACTTGGAAGGGACCACGCCATTGAGCCCGAGGGCAGATTTTCATTTATGGATTTGCACGCGTACCCAGTCTCCTGACTGCAGTTCATGACAGATTTCTGTTAGGCAGCCAGATAAGGCAGCACTGACCTGGAAATGGAAGCTATAGAGGCAGTGAATATGTTATTTACAATACTGAGAGTTATGTCATTGTTTGCGTGCAAGTCGAGCAAAGCTGGAAACACTGCAGGATTGGAGGGGAGCAACATAGGACACTCCGTGACTATCTTGTCGGAGATTAGCTTAGTTTTATGAGTGGGAATTACTCTGTTTAACCAGAGTGCCAAGTGCAGTGCAATGGGCTACTAATGAGCAGTCTCAGAATAAATGTTCGTTTTCTTGTTTTTCAAGGTGGAGTTAAAGTGTTCTACTTTCCCAGAGGGCTCAGTGCTATATGCACAGCGGAACTGTTGCTTGATACCTAGGACATTACACCGTTCCGGAACTACAGATGACACATATTAATTGTATATTACATGACTCAAAGTTGGAGCCATTTCCACTTCCTACTTGAAATGGGATTCTGAAGCTAGGAATTAAATTTCTAATTCATCTTTTTGCAACTGTAACAACATCTTCATGAGAACAAGGGTATGCTTCGCTCCAGCCTGAAAACATGCAAACTATCACTAAAACATAAAAGCGTACAACACTCTGGCATTTGAAGTCCATCTATAGATTGACAAAGGCGACTTGTGGAGGTGGATGGGCAGCAGGGGTTATTTTAATTCCTTTCCCAATATTGTGAGCTTGACACATGGCACACATGGCATAGGAAGGACTATGCTGCTGGGTAACAGAAGGAAAAATAAAGCAATCTAAAGGGTACTTGTGGCATAAATCATGCCATCTCTGCAGACGTGAGCAATACTGTGGTACAGTTGGGCAAGGTAGGGGAGGAGAAATTTCAGAGCAACCACTCTCCCTTTGCTAACCCTCCAGATTCTATCTGGGTCTCCTTTACAATTCTGTTTCACCCAAGCTGATTTCTCAGCCCTTGGAGCAAAATCCTGCAATTCAGACAAATCTTTTAAGAGATTTGGTGTTCAAGAAATGTAAAATGTTGCTTCAGGATGCCGATTCTCAGAGGTTAACTGTATAGAGAATCATGATTTTATTAAAGACAAGGAGGCTAGCATTATGCATTAACCTTTTATTCACTACTTCTGCACAGGAACTTAAAAGCTCCAAGTTAGAACACAACATAAAGTCATTGTGAAATAAAACCATAACGCTACATATAAGTCCAATGCAATCCATTCTCTTCCTCATTTGTTCTCCTTCCTCAACCACATTTTTCTTCAACATTTCTTGTCCCAAAACTCTCCATCGTCTTCTTCATCTGTACCTCACTGTGACTCTAAAAATTCAAAATATATATATTTCAAATGTTCTCCCATTTACCAACTCTCACCTCAATTACTTTTCAATGTACTGTATAATCAATTAATAAACACTATCACAGTTCATCTTTATAATAATAATGCTTAAACACACCGCACCTCCTAGGGTGGGAGCGAGGGTTAATGCTAGCCTCCTTGTCCTTAATAAAATCATGATTCTCTATATAGTTAACCTATGAGAATCAACATTTTATGTCAAGACATAAGGCTAGTATTATGCATGTTTAAAGTCCTTCATTGCTAGGCCTGCAACATGTTCTATTGGTCTGAAGTAAAATTTCCGAAACACTTCATCATTTGACCAATCTGCTGCCTTCATGAAATCTCCTCAACTTCCTCCTGCATTAAACACTTTTGATGCCATTGCTCCCCTTATAGAATGCGCTTTAAACATATTTAGATCCACTGTAGCTTCACTCATCGTATTCTTCACCCATCTTGCAATCATTGCCATAGACATTGCACCATATGATCTCACATAAGATATCAATAATTGATCCACTCCCGCACTTCTATGTTCACTCATTCTACCTTCATACCCCTAATACATCTCATCGTGCACAACTTTGGATGCTCGTCAAACCTCAGATAAAAAAACTGTTTCTGTCATTGTTTTAGTTATTTTCCTTATCTCAAATAACACATCATGCTGTTGATAAAATGTATTTGTAACTTCCAATGCACTCACGTCCGAAGCTCTTTTAAATGATGTCATACATAGCAAAGTTGTTAACTTCCGTGACAATTGCTTGGCAGTCAAATACTTGTGATACAAAAGGAAATGATGGACGGAACGTTTGAGCAAATCAAACACTCACCCCCAGTCAACTGATCTGGGTTTAATCCATCATCATTCTTTAGCTCACTCCACCACCCCAGTTCAGACATGGCCATATGCAAATCAGTCTGACCCTGTGCCTCATGGGAACAGTCCAGCCCGAACTGCCAAGCCATGTCTTCCCTGGACCGGAAACAAGCATCCTAGGACCGGTTTCTGGCATTCCAGCCGTCATCAGCCAGGCTTGCTTGAATCCAGTGGCAAAGTGAGCAAGGGACCCACGTCTGGGCATACCCCCGCCAACTTAGGGCGAACAAAGCGATACAAAAGGAAATGATGGACGGAACGTTTGAGCCAATCAAACACTCACCCCCAGTCAACTGATCTGGGTTTAATCCATCATCATTCTTTAGCTCACTCCACCACCCCAGTTCAGACATGGCCATATGCAAATCAGTCTGACCCTGTGCCTCATGGGAACAGTCCAGCCCGAACTGCCAAGCCATGTCTTCCCTGGACCGGAAACAAGCATCCTAGGACCGGTTTCTGGCATTCCAGCCGTCATCAGCCAGGCTTGCTTGAATCCAGTGGCAAAGTGAGCAAGGGACCCACGTCTGGGCATACCCCCGCCAACTTAGGGCGAACAAAGCGATACAAAAGGAAATGATGGACGGAACGTTTGAGCCAATCAAACACTCACCCCCAGTCAACTGATCTGGGTTTAATCCATCATCATTCTTTAGCTCACTCCACCACCCCAGTTCAGACATGGCCATATGCAAATCAGTCTGACCCTGTGCCTCATGGGAACAGTCCAGCCCGAACTGCCAAGCCATGTCTTCCCTGGACCGGAAACAAGCATCCTAGGACCGGTTTCTGGCATTCCAGCCGTCATCAGCCAGGCTTGCTTGAATCCAGTGGCAAAGTGAGCAAGGGACCCACGTCTGGGCATACCCCCGCCAACTTAGGGCGAACAAAGCGATACAAAAGGAAATGATGGACGGAACGTTTGAGCCAATCAAACACTCACCCCCAGTCAACTGATCTGGGTTTAATCCATCATCATTCTTTAGCTCACTCCACCACCCCAGTTCAGACATGGCCATATGCAAATCAGTCTGACCCTGTGCCTCATGGGAACAGTCCAGCCCGAACTGCCAAGCCATGTCTTCCCTGGACCGGAAACAAGCATCCTAGGACCGGTTTCTGGCATTCCAGCCGTCATCAGCCAGGCTTGCTTGAATCCAGTGGCAAAGTGAGCAAGGGACCCACGTCTGGGCATACCCCCGCCAACTTAGGGCGAACAAAGCGATACAAAAGGAAATGATGGACGGAACGTTTGAGCCAATCAAACACTCACCCCCAGTCAACTGATCTGGGTTTAATCCATCATCATTCTTTAGCTCACTCCACCACCCCAGTTCAGACATGGCCATATGCAAATCAGTCTGACCCTGTGCCTCATGGGAACAGTCCAGCCCGAACTGCCAAGCCATGTCTTCCCTGGACCGGAAACAAGCATCCTAGGACCGGTTTCTGGCATTCCAGCCGTCATCAGCCAGGCTTGCTTGAATCCAGTGGCAAAGTGAGCAAGGGACCCACGTCTGGGCATACCCCCGCCAACTTAGGGCGAACAAAGCGATACAAAAGGAAATGATGGACGGAACGTTTGAGCCAATCAAACACTCACCCCCAGTCAACTGATCTGGGTTTAATCCATCATCATTCTTTAGCTCACTCCACCACCCCAGTTCAGACATGGCCATATGCAAATCAGTCTGACCCTGTGCCTCATGGGAACAGTCCAGCCCGAACTGCCAAGCCATGTCTTCCCTGGACCGGAAACAAGCATCCTAGGACCGGTTTCTGGCATTCCAGCCGTCATCAGCCAGGCTTGCTTGAATCCAGTGGCAAAGTGAGCAAGGGACCCACGTCTGGGCATACCCCCGCCAACTTAGGGCGAACAAAGCGATACAAAAGGAAATGATGGACGGAACGTTTGAGCCAATCAAACACTCACCCCCAGTCAACTGATCTGGGTTTAATCCATCATCATTCTTTAGCTCACTCCACCACCCCAGTTCAGACATGGCCATATGCAAATCAGTCTGACCCTGTGCCTCATGGGAACAGTCCAGCCCGAACTGCCAAGCCATGTCTTCCCTGGACCGGAAACAAGCATCCTAGGACCGGTTTCTGGCATTCCAGCCGTCATCAGCCAGGCTTGCTTGAATCCAGTGGCAAAGTGAGCAAGGGACCCACGTCTGGGCATACCCCCGCCAACTTAGGGCGAACAAAGCGATACAAAAGGAAATGATGGACGGAACGTTTGAGCCAATCAAACACTCACCCCCAGTCAACTGATCTGGGTTTAATCCATCATCATTCTTTAGCTCACTCCACCACCCCAGTTCAGACATGGCCATATGCAAATCAGTCTGACCCTGTGCCTCATGGGAACAGTCCAGCCCGAACTGCCAAGCCATGTCTTCCCTGGACCGGAAACAAGCATCCTAGGACCGGTTTCTGGCATTCCAGCCGTCATCAGCCAGGCTTGCTTGAATCCAGTGGCAAAGTGAGCAAGGGACCCACGTCTGGGCATACCCCCGCCAACTTAGGGCGAACAAAGCGATACAAAAGGAAATGATGGACGGAACGTTTGAGCCAATCAAACACTCACCCCCAGTCAACTGATCTGGGTTTAATCCATCATCATTCTTTAGCTCACTCCACCACCCCAGTTCAGACATGGCCATATGCAAATCAGTCTGACCCTGTGCCTCATGGGAACAGTCCAGCCCGAACTGCCAAGCCATGTCTTCCCTGGACCGGAAACAAGCATCCTAGGACCGGTTTCTGGCATTCCAGCCGTCATCAGCCAGGCTTGCTTGAATCCAGTGGCAAAGTGAGCAAGGGACCCACGTCTGGGCATACCCCCGCCAACTTAGGGCGAACAAAGCGATACAAAAGGAAATGATGGACGGAACGTTTGAGCCAATCAAACACTCACCCCCAGTCAACTGATCTGGGTTTAATCCATCATCATTCTTTAGCTCACTCCACCACCCCAGTTCAGACATGGCCATATGCAAATCAGTCTGACCCTGTGCCTCATGGGAACAGTCCAGCCCGAACTGCCAAGCCATGTCTTCCCTGGACCGGAAACAAGCATCCTAGGACCGGTTTCTGGCATTCCAGCCGTCATCAGCCAGGCTTGCTTGAATCCAGTGGCAAAGTGAGCAAGGGACCCACGTCTGGGCATACCCCCGCCAACTTAGGGCGAACAAAGCGATACAAAAGGAAATGATGGACGGAACGTTTGAGCCAATCAAACACTCACCCCCAGTCAACTGATCTGGGTTTAATCCATCATCATTCTTTAGCTCACTCCACCACCCCAGTTCAGACATGGCCATATGCAAATCAGTCTGACCCTGTGCCTCATGGGAACAGTCCAGCCCGAACTGCCAAGCCATGTCTTCCCTGGACCGGAAACAAGCATCCTAGGACCGGTTTCTGGCATTCCAGCCGTCATCAGCCAGGCTTGCTTGAATCCAGTGGCAAAGTGAGCAAGGGACCCACGTCTGGGCATACCACCCGCCAACTTAGGGCGAACAAAGCGATACAAAAGGAAATGATGGACGGAACGTTTGAGCCAATCAAACACTCACCCCCAGTCAACTGATCTGGGTTTAATCCATCATCATTCTTTAGCTCACTCCACCACCCCAGTTCAGACATGGCCATATGCAAATCAGTCTGACCCTGTGCCTCATGGGAACAGTCCAGCCCGAACTGCCAAGCCATGTCTTCCCTGGACCGGAAACAAGCATCCTAGGACCGGTTTCTGGCATTCCAGCCGTCATCAGCCAGGCTTGCTTGAATCCAGTGGCAAAGTGAGCAAGGGACCCACGTCTGGGCATACCCCCGCCAACTTAGGGCGAACAAAGCGATACAAAAGGAAATGATGGACGGAACGTTTGAGCCAATCAAACACTCACCCCCAGTCAACTGATCTGGGTTTAATCCATCATCATTCTTTAGCTCACTCCACCACCCCAGTTCAGACATGGCCATATGCAAATCAGTCTGACCCTGTGCCTCATGGGAACAGTCCAGCCCGAACTGCCAAGCCATGTCTTCCCTGGACCGGAAACAAGCATCCTAGGACCGGTTTCTGGCATTCCAGCCGTCATCAGCCAGGCTTGCTTGAATCCAGTGGCAAAGTGAGCAAGGGACCCACGTCTGGGCATACCCCCGCCAACTTAGGGCGAACAAAGCGATACAAAAGGAAATGATGGACGGAACGTTTGAGCCAATCAAACACTCACCCCCAGTCAACTGATCTGGGTTTAATCCATCATCATTCTTTAGCTCACTCCACCACCCCAGTTCAGACATGGCCATATGCAAATCAGTCTGACCCTGTGCCTCATGGGAACAGTCCAGCCCGAACTGCCAAGCCATGTCTTCCCTGGACCGGAAACAAGCATCCTAGGACCGGTTTCTGGCATTCCAGCCGTCATCAGCCAGGCTTGCTTGAATCCAGTGGCAAAGTGAGCAAGGGACCCACGTCTGGGCATACCCACCGCCAACTTAGGGCGAACAAAGCGATACAAAAGGAAATGATGGACGGAACGTTTGAGCCAATCAAACACTCACCCCCAGTCAACTGATCTGGGTTTAATCCATCATCATTCTTTAGCTCACTCCACCACCCCAGTTCAGACATGGCCATATGCAAATCAGTCTGACCCTGTGCCTCATGGGAACAGTCCAGCCCGAACTGCCAAGCCATGTCTTCCCTGGACCGGAAACAAGCATCCTAGGACCGGTTTCTGGCATTCCAGCCGTCATCAGCCAGGCTTGCTTGAATCCAGTGGCAAAGTGAGCAAGGGACCCACGTCTGGGCATACCCCCGCCAACTTAGGGCGAACAAAGCGATACAAAAGGAAATGATGGACGGAACGTTTGAGCCAATCAAACACTCACCCCCAGTCAACTGATCTGGGTTTAATCCATCATCATTCTTTAGCTCACTCCACCACCCCAGTTCAGACATGGCCATATGCAAATCAGTCTGACCCTGTGCCTCAAATGCATCAAATACTTGTTACTTGGCCATTCATCAAATAATGTGAATATCAAACCAACATCCCCCCCAAAAAAAAAAAAAAAAAAATATATATATATATATATATATATATATGCAAAAAGAAGCAGAGAACTCTGGGTAGTTCTCAAGTTTAGGTGGAAAGCAGCTCCTGTATAGAGCACTCTCAACACCAGCGACACTCTAGATCTGCTCACCTCAAATGTCTGCTTTTCTATCAAAGTCTTTAAGCGTAGGATTAGCACAATGCTATCCACGCCGAGATAGAAATGGACAAAGTCTTTTGCCATTACTACAGCAAAATCTTTAAGCATAGGACTAGCACAGTGCTGTCCTTGCCGAGCTGTAAAATGACAAAAGCCATTTACCACTCCAGGCACAGTATTACAGCTTTGAATTGGTAAAATACCAGCCAAGCCAACCTGAAATGAGTAAAAGCAACAACTGACACAGTGTTTCGCTCTAATTAGAGCTCTTCAGAGAGGTATAGCTTTGTCCAGACACAAGGGAGCACCCAGTATAAGTCAAAAAAATACCCTTTCAGGCATAGAGTGACGAATAAATTATGCAAAAAAGAAGCAGAGAACTCTGGGTAGTTCTCAAGTTTAGGTGGACAGCAGCTCATGTATAGAGCACTCTCAACACCAGCGACACTCTAGATCTGCTCACCTCAAATGTCTGCTTTTCTATCAAAGAATTAAGCGTAGGATTAGCACAGTGCTATCCACGCCGAGATAGAAATTGACAAAGTCTTTTGCCATTACTACAGCAAAATCTTTAAGCATAGGACTAGCACAGTGCTGTCCTTGCCGAGCTGTAAAATGACAAAAGCCATTTACCACTCCAGGCACAGTATTACAGCTTTGAATTGGTAAAATACCAGCCAAGCCAACCTGAAATGAGTAAAAGCAACCCCTGACACAGTGTTTCGCTCTAATTAGAGCTCTTCTTAGAGCGAAACACTGTGTCAGGGGATGCTTTTACTCATTTCAGGTTGGCTTGGCTGGTATTTTTGATAGAAAAGCAGACATTTGAGGTGAGCAGATCTAGAGTGTCGCTGGTGTTGAGAGTGCTCTATACAGGAGCTGCTTTCCACCTAAACTTGAGAACTACCCAGAGTTCTCTGCTTCTTTTTTGCATAATTTATTCATCACTCTATGCCTGAAAGGGTATTTTTTTGATATATATATATATATCCCCACATTTGTTTCTCCTGCGCCTACCTTCCTTGGCGCTCAATTAGGTGCGAGACCTCCGCGGTTGAACCAAACCGCTATCACTCGCAGAGAGATGTCAGCAAGATTAATTTATTCTTCAATCCATTTCAAATCATTTCAGAAAGGACAGGCGAAAACCAACGCGTTTTCGGTATTACAAAAATACCTTGCTCACGGTCCGATTCAAATGAGAAAACTCTAGTTTTTAAAAGGTTCAACATTGTGTTACATCATTTCCTTTCCAACCGGGCTGACCCACTCCCAGGATTTCTGGGAGATGTAGTCCTATCCAATGACTTATATTTATCGTGCCTATTCAGTAAGTGAAAGACATATGTATTTACAAGTACTGTGAGATAAAAATATTGTGAGATAAAAATATTATTACACCATGTCATTTATTTCTAAGTCATTATTTATCATTTTGAGCAAAAGTTTTTCTTGTGTATCTCTTTTCCCGCTGCATTTACTGCGAACCCTTTCGCTGCAACTTATTTTTGGTAGGTTAATTTCTCTCAGTCCCTCCAGTGGGTAGTCCTTACTCCATCCAGGGTGTCCTCTGTTTTTATTCTATCCCTCCAGTGGGTATGTTTATGCACGTTGGGGCCCATTCAAAGGTGCACTTAGTACATGGTGTATGTTTATCTTCTTATTCTTCTTTTTTTCTTGTTTCCTTTTCTTCATAACTTGATTAAGGGAGTTTCATTATCGCAATAAATTACAGATGTATATACAGTTCCTCTGATTGATTGAGGCCATATGGAGTCATACTTCTAAACTTTAAAATATGACGAGATTCTTTTTGTCGAAGTACTTTCTCCCTGTTTCCTCCTCTTTCATTTGCTGGTACAACCTCTATTCCATAAAATGTTAGGGATTTCCAATCTCCATTGTGGTGGATCTCCATATGCTTAGCCACCACGTTGTTTCTGTCTTTATTTACTGTGGCTCGCACATGTTCAAGTATTCTTTTTTAATTCACAAATGGTGCTTCCCACATATTTTAGCATACAAGGACATTCGATCACGTAGATTACATATTGGCTTTTACAGGTTATCAGTTCCCGGATCTTCCATATTTTGTTGTTAGCCATTGTAGTTTCAGTTAAAGGCTTAGCGATTTGGCACACTTTGCAGCTAAAGCATTTGACAAAACCCTTTGTTTTTAGCCAATTTTCATTTTTCTTTTTTCCTTTAAAATGACTGTGAATTAGTCGATCTTTTAAATTTTTGGCTCTGCGATGCGTTATCGTTGGGTGCCGTCCCATGATTTTTCCCATTGTTTCATCTAACTGCAAGATTTTCCAATTTTTTCTCAAAATGTGTGCAACATCTTTGGATTCCTGTGTGTAATCCATAATTAAACTTATGGGTTCCGGTTCCATCTTTTTCTCCTGTTTTTTATGGATGAGGCATTCCTCCCTTGGCCTTTCATTTGCCCTCTTCCAGCACCTCTTCACAATACTGCTATTGTATTTTCTGGATTTGAATCTTTCAGTTGTGTTGGTGCTGTGCTTCTTCCATTCTTCTTCCTCACTACAGATTCTTCGTAAACGGAGAAATTCCCCGTAAGGGATTCTTGATATTAGGGAAGATTGGTGGAAGCTTGTAGCCTCCAAGGTTGCGTTTGTAGCTGTTGTCTTTCGGTGGAGTGTGGTTTCAATTTGGTTGTTTTTAATATAAATTTCTGTATTGAGGAATATTACCCTTTTGTTACTGATGGTGTAAGTAAATTTCAAGTTGGTTGTACTCTCGTTCAATTGGTTGAAATAATCCTCAAAGTCACCTTCACTTCCGTCCCAGATGATCAATAAGTCATCTATGAATCATGTCCAGCTAACTACTTTTTCCACAAATTTATCGTGTCTTGGATTCCATGCAACCTCCTTCTCCCACCATCCCATTACTAAACAGGCATAGCTGGGACTGAAAGAAAATCCCATCGCCGTTCCGTTTCTTTGGCGATACACTTCTTCGCCAAATAAAAAAATGTTTTTGGTTAAACATAAAGCCATCATTTCAATTAACATTTCATTATGACTACTGTAGTGTATATTTCTTTCGGGTAGGAAATAGTTGCATGCTTTCAGGCCTAAGGTGTTGTCAATGTTTGTATATAATGCGATCACATCCATCGTGACCAGTTGGTAAGTCTCTTGCCACGTGGTGTTTTGTAAGATTCTTAACAGATCACTCGTGTCCTTGATGTATGAATTGAGTTCTGCTACATATAAGATGAGGAAATGATCTATATAATTTGCTATAGGCTCCAACAAGGAACCTTTCGCAGATAAGATCGGTCAGCCCGGTGGCTTCTTTGGGTCCTTGTGCAACTTTGGGAGAAAATAGATTGTTGCCGTCACTGGGAAGTCCACAGTCAAATATCTACCTTCATCCTCATCAATTAGATTTCTTTGTATCCATGATTTTATTTTTTCATCAATTTCTTTTTTTATAGTCATGGCTGGGTTGACTTTTAGTTTTTCATAGAATTCTGTGTCCCACAGTTGGCGGTGGGCCTCCATGACATAAAGGGCGCGGTCCCAGATGACTATATTTCCGCCCTTATCTGCCATTTTTATTTCTATTTGATTGTCATTAGCCAGGTTTTCCAGAGCTTCTCTTTCGTCAATTGTTAAATTGTCCTTGTACTTTGATTTCTTTAATTTGTACAAATCCTGGATGATAGCTTCCTGGAATACATCAATTTTATTTCCCGTAACCAGTTGTGGGTAGAACTTAGATTTTGGTCGTTTTCCACTCAGTCCTGCCCCTAATTGTGGGCATGCTGTTTGGAGAGAGATGTCTTCTCCTTCTTCTGCATTCAAATTTAAAAGTGTTAGAAAAGCCTAGTGTTAGAAAAGCCTTTGATTCTTTTACCAGTAGAGTTGACACTGGTTTATCCTTATGTGTTTCTGATTGTTTGTGTTGATTTTCCACAAAGAATTTTGCCAATTTTATTTTTCGAATATACAGATATAAATCTATCCTGATTTGGGCAAGGTCCATTCTTTGTATTGGACAAAAGTTTATTCCACGTTTTAAAAGCGATGTTTCTGCTAAAGATATTTCACGTTTTGACAGATTTATTACTTGTAACTCATCTGTTTCTATTACTTCCTTTGCCTCATGCTCCTTGTTGTTGTCCCGATCCTTTCCGATGATCCGCTTTCTCCTTTGTCCTCTTCGCCGCGGTTTCTTGGGGTCCATTGTCTTCCCCTTCCTCGTTGTTGCGCTGCATGGTTCTGTTCCCATTGCCTTTGTTGCAGAACCAGGCGCATATCTCCTAAAAAATTCATTTTGGCATTCTCCGCCTGATTGTCCAGTTCTCCCCCACTTAGATCAGTTGAGGCCAAAGAGGTGAAACTGCTGGAGGCACTTGTTATGTTGCTTTGCATCGGCTGTTGTTTAAATGCATCAAATTTGCGTGCAAAGGTAAATATCCATCCTTCGACATAATCAATGGTATCACGTATAAATTTGTTATGTTTTCGCTGTCTCACAACTTCTTCATGTTTTTCTATTTGTCCTTCTAAATCCTCCTTGAATTTTGTCATCTCCGCATTTAATTTTTGCAGTGATAATTCCATTTCCACTTCTTGTAGCTGTTCTTTTATTTTTGTAATGCAATTTCTATATGTTTCACCAAAATCTTGATCAAACCCAACGATGAATTCAGTGTATGCTCCCCCCACTCTTGTAGCAGGTCGTTGGTTGCATCTTGCTGGCTGGGCATTAACATGATTCTCAGTCCCCTGGGTACGCGTTGAACCTTTAGATATTTTCTTAATGTTATAAGTTCCCATGATTTATTTATCTCTTTTCTACTGAGTTTTTCCCACAATCTCAGTTTGCTTTTGATATCTGTTCTGACGGTTCCAGTTTGTTTTTCCGACTCCTTTTCAATATTGCCTTTTTCAAACATTGTATTTAGTAATTCTTGTCTCTTTGCCTCCCTTTTTTCCATCTTTACGCCTGTGTTTTTCCTTTTCTTTTGTTTTTTCCAAACTGTTTGTTTGATGGATTTTTATTGCCGCGACTCTGCGATTGGGATTCGTTATGGGTTGAAACAGTAGCTATTTTCACTTGCCCGTTTACAGTGAAACAATGTTGCAATCCTTCTTGCTACTTTGCCCACGTTTCCCACTAAATAGCCGACTGCCGGAAAGATATTCATTCCCGGCTTGCTTTTTCAATACATTTCATACTTTATCAGCAGATACACGTTCTTACCTCGAACTTCTCACTCAAGCGGCGTGTTTGCTGCTTCAAGCTGATCAATGTTTTTGACGGCGAGCACCACTGTAGGCTGTATTAATCCACCCACATTTGGTTCTCTTGGAAACGAAGGATTTGGTGCAATATATATATATGTATGTATATATATATTCACTGAAAAAACCATAGGTTTTAGGGACGTTATAGTTAGAAATTAGCATTTAAAAAACCTTTGAAATTCACTGAAAAAACCATAGGTTTCAGGGACGTTATAGTTAGTTGGACATTTTACTTGTACAAAACCAGAGAAATTCCGCCGTTATAGTTAGTTCAGCTAACTATAACTCGCGCCCCGCAATGCACTGCTGATGACGTCACATATTACATCATTCATGACATGGTCAGTGATATCACTGATAACATCACTGATGGCATCTCAAATGACATCACTGATGACATCACTGATGACATCATCCAGTGACTTTGTGTTTCTATAAAGTTTAAATATGTATTATATATATTCCAAGGTGTATTGAAGAATGAGTGGGTGTATAAGTGTCTGGATTGAGGATTTAGTAGGTGCATGACTGACTGTTTAAGTGAGTGATTACATGTGTCTTACTGAATGCATGGGTTAGTGACTAAACTGTGTGAATGTCTGTATTAGTCTGTCAGTTGGTGTGTAAGCGGCTGCATTGGTTGGTGAGTGGCTACATGAGTGTCTATATGGGTTATTGATTGGTTGTCTGAGTATCTGTATGGGTGCCTGCGTGTCTCTGTGGGTGGGTGGGGTGTGTGTGACTGTGTATAGATGTGTGAGTAGGTGATTCACTGGGTGTATGGGTTCAAGAGTGCATCTGTGAAGGGCTGTATGGGTGGGTGAGTGTGTGTATGGGTGTGTTGGTGAGTGAATAGATGTCTCAGTGGTACATGTCCAAGTAACTACATATGTAAAAGGCAGTGTATGTGAGAGTTAGAGTATATAAATGACTATACGTGAGAGTCAGTGATTGTGAGAGTAGCTGTATAGATGAGTGTGTACTTGTATCACTGATTATATAAGAGAGTAAGTATGCGTTAGTATCTGTATGAATAAGTGAGGTGGTGTGTGTATAACTGTATAGGTGAGTAAATGGGAGTGTGATTGATTCTTTGCATGACTGACTAGGTGTGTGAGTAACTCCATGGATGAGTGGTGGTGTATGACTGTCTGTATAGGTGTATGAGTGCATATGATAGTGTTGCATTGAAGAGTGACTGCATGTATGAGTGATTGTATGGGTAAATGAGTGGATGTGTGTGTAGACCTAGGAATTAGTGAGTGCGTATGTAGTAAATGGTATTCGTGTGTTGATCGTTTCGAAAATGGTAGTCTGTATTTTATAGTGGGTGTATCAAAGTTTATATTAGAGTGTGAGGAGGTGCATCAGATTTTCACGTGGAAGATGTCATCAGTGATGTCATCAGTGATATCATTTGAGATGTCATCAGTGATGTCATCAGTGATGTCATCAGTGATGTCACTGACCATGTCATGAATGATGTAATATGTGACGTCATCAGCAGTGCATTGCGGGGGCGCGAGTTATAGTTAACTGCACTAACTATAACGGCGGAATTTCTCTGGTTTTGAACGAGTAAAATGTCCAACTAACTATAACGTCCCTGAAACCTATGGTTTTTTCAGTGAATTTCAAAGGTTTTTTAAATGCTAATTTCCAACTATAACGTCCCTAAAACCTATGGTTTTTTCAGTGAATTTCAAAGGTTTTTTAAATGCTAATTTCTAACTATAACGTCTGTAAAACCTATGGTTTTTTCAGTGAATTTGAAAGGTTTTTAAATGCTAATTTCTAACTATAACGTCTGTAAAACCTATGGTTTTTTCAGTGAATTTGAAAGGTTTTTTAAATATTAAACTACTATTCTGCTATTTGTCATTAGTACTAATTTTTCTAACTTTTCCACTACATAAAAAAAATAAACTGTAAAACTGTTGTGTAATGTAATATATTTTACAAATTACAGTGTTACTTATCAAATAATACAACATAATTTAAAGCTGTGTCTGCATACCTCAGAGACCATAGAATGGGGTCGATCTACAACAAGATACGTTTTGATATGGCTGATATCTACAGAAGTGATGGAGTACACTTCACAGATGAGTTTTTCTCAATAACCTAAAGCTGTGCATCCGCACTTACATGTAGCTCCAACTAATAAACACAAGGGCTCTTTTTAGAGCCGCCTTATATTCCCAATATCGGCTCGCAGAGTGACAGCTGTGGTCCGGCTAGCAGAGGGTGACCTGCGGGCCGTCGGGCAGGCTCACAGAGGAAGAGCTGCGGCCCGTGGGCTCGGCTCGCAGAGGGAGAGCTACGGGCCGTCGGCTCGCAAAAGCACAGCAGTGTACTGGCTCGCAGAGGGAGAGCTGTGGTCTGACTCACAGAGGGAGAGCAACGGGCCAACAGGCCTGCTAGCAGAGACACAGCTTTGAGCTAACGGGCTGGCTCACAGAGGTACATCTGCGGGCCCGAGCTGTGACCCGACGGGCTGACTCGCAGAGGGAGAGCAACGGGCCGACGGGCCTGCTAGCACAGACACAGCTACGAGCTAACGGGGTTGCTCGCAAAGGTAGAGCAGCAGGCCCGACGGCTCGCAGACGCAGAGCTGCGAGCCGATGGACTAGCTTCTAAAGGCATAGCCGCGAGCTGGTGATGTGGGGAGAGGGAGCGTGAAAGGGGTATCTTGCACAGACAGAGCTGCGGTATATTTTCAGTGTTGCCTCGCAGAGGTAGACCTACGCCATGATGGCTTGTAGAGGGAGAGATGCGAGCTGACAGACTGAATCACAAAATGGCTGCCAACACTTCCTAGTTTCAACAGTTCACAGCCAATGAGCCGCAAGCTCGTGCTCGTAACGCCTCAGCCAATCAGATGTCAGAATTCTCAAATATCGATATCTGTAAAATTTGATATTTCTCAAAAACTACTGAACGGATTTACCCCATTTAAACAAAAGCGTGCTTTTTGGACCAAGACCTTTCTCCCTGCCAAATTTGGCGTAATTCCGTTCAGCAGTTTGACCTGTAGCCTTGTCTAAAGTTTCCTATGGAAATTGCATGGAGAAAACACGTTTTGGGACCCCCCTTTTTTCTCAGCCCCCCCTTGACGAATCACCCCCAAACTTTCAAGATAGGAGCTGATCTACAATGAGAAGTTTTTGGGAAAATTTCGTAAACATTCGTCAAACGACGCCAAAGTTATAAGCAAATCAAAAAACGCTTTTCCTATGGACACGTGGTCCTAACTATAACTATCTACTGGCGACCGCCAGTAGATATATATATATATATATATATATATATATATATATATATATATATATATATATATACCGCCAATGAGCCACACTTGTTTACAAGATCCCAACTATGTATTGGTGCATAAGGGAGATCAATACAGAACTTAGGGGGTCATTACGATGATGGGCGGATCGCCACCGCCCGTATGGCGGTGGTGATTCGCCCGCCATATTCCCACACCCGCATGCCAATTCCCCCCGCCATATTACGATGGCGGGGGGGAGCCCGGCGGCCGGAAAGACCGTCCGCCGGTTTTCCGCCGGTCCAACAGGGGACCGGGCGGAAAAGGGCAATAATATGGTGGCGGTGTCTGCAAGACATCCATATTAGGATGGTGGCGGAGAGAAGCATTTCCATGGCGGCAACGCCGCCATGGAAAGGCATACGGTCTTCGCTGTTGGGTCCCCGTAGCGGGCCCCCAGGATTTTGGGGGCGTGGGGAGTGCACATGGGGGGTACCTATGGTACCCCCCTGCATTGGCATGGACAAGGTGGCAGGCACCGCACGGTGCCTGTCACCTTGTGCATGTGAATGCACAACGTGCATTCCCAGCATTGTGGTGGGCGGTGCTGTGAACACCGCCCGCCACAATGTTGGGAATAGGGGATGCCACCGCCACCGTGGTGGTGGCATCCTAATACTCAAGGCGGGACCGCCGCTCCTATGGCGGACGGTCCCATTCACCGTTACGGTGGCGGGCGGACTTTGTCCGCCCGTCATCGTAATGACCCCCTTAGTCAGGTGGGCAGTGACAGTCAAAACTTCATGTGATTTGCCATCTTGGGCCATGGGTAGCAAAGACAAGAGTAATGTGAAAGGTGGATAATAAAAACACCATATGGTGATAGGTTGGCCATGAACAAATGTTGGGCTTTAGTGGGGAGCAGAAGGACAGCTACAGTTTGGGCCACAGCCGTTATAAGGGTAGGTCCAAGGACAGTTTTTGCGGAAGCCTCTACAAGATGGGCGGCAGCCACTACATCTTGTAAGATAAGCCGGAAGCCCTGCAGCGACTGCATCAAAAGTGGAACAATTCTCTTGATCTCCATGACTTTTACCAACATCCCTGATGCCAACCAATCTTTTTCATGACAGTACAAAGTGAATAGTTTGGTTTAATTTAGCAATTGTAGTGCAGGGTTGGAGGAGAGAGATAGTTTTGAATTTAGAAAAGCTTATTCTTCGTCCTTAGGTCAATGCTAGGGTTCAATCAAGGGTTAAGGATAGCCGCAATGTGGTCTGTGGACAGGTCTCTCTCCCAGCCGGAATGTTTTCAAGCAAATAGCAAACCTTGGGAAGATAGAATTATAATTTTTCTTTTGAAGCCTTTTACCCTTCCTGGCTAGTCTCAGTTCCTGACAGCTTATTGTGACTTACAGCTGTACCACATTCATCTCACCTCAAACCCATACCCTGGTTGCACTTACTTCTGATGCCTAGAGACTACAGTGAGGGAGCCTTGCCAGCTTTGTTTCACCTGATTTCCAACCCACCTTCACTGTTTGCTTTTCTTCCTTCTTTACCCCCTCCATACCAAGCCATTATGGTTTTCCTTGATTTGATTCTTCTGTGATGTTTTCCCCACTCATATCTCCACTGCAATTTACTGGCTTCCCCTCCAACTCCCATTATTTTGGTGCTGCTTCCTTCTTATGTGGCAGCTGCCCTTTAAATGACTAGATTTCTTCACTTTTTACCTTGGGTTTTTTCCTAGTACAGTTCCAGTCTCTGTATACCAGGAACCCATCCTCCATGCTTCTTCCCTGTTCATGTGTTCTTAGTGGGTTGTTGTGATATATTGTGAGTTTTTGTGATCTTGGGGTTATGTTGCCATTTTTCAGGTTGTCTGTATAGGTGAAAAATGAGCAGCCTGCCTACACGAGAGGAGGATGAGTGATGTGCCCATGTGAGTGCAGGGTGAATAGAGTGCCTGTGCGAGTGCAGAGTGTATAATGCGCCCATATGAGAGCAGGGCGAGTGAAAGGTAGGAGTTGTGCCTATGTAAGTGCTGTGTGAGTGCTGTGCCTATGCAAATGCTGGGTGAGTGCAGCATTTGTGTGAGTGTACTGGTGTGCTTGTATGAGTTTAGGGTGAGAGCTGGGCCATAGTGAGTGGAGGTTGAGGCCTCTCTGTAGGTGTAATGGAAAGATTGTGTTTGTGTGAGTACAAGGTGTTATGATCTGGTAGGGTGTGATGGGAGGTGTAGATGATTAGGCTCCAGTGCTAATCCACATTCTCCACCAAATAAAAGCCGCGGGCTGAGATGTTGAGACTAGAATGATCTCAAACCTACAGGTTCTCATGAGGGGGAAAGGGGACGGAAACAGAAAAGAAACAACCTAGAGGTTGGAGTTCAGGATTCCACTACTCTCTCTTTCTCAAAGAGTGTAGAACAGTGTTGTTAACACACAAGCCAGAGGGACAGCAAGATTGTATATAATGATGAGCACACATAGTTTGACTATGAAAATAAGTGTGCATGTATAACATCACTGAACAGGCCTCAGTCTCCATATTGTTGACATGATGCTCTGAGACGTGGCACTGTTAATGATCCCAGAAAGAATCTGGAGACCTTATCTGACCTCGGGAGCACCTGGAGATACTGTCAGTGACAGTGGCTTTCATTAAGTACAGGTGTAGAAGGCCCAAACTTGAAATTGAAGCTTTGTTCATAGGCGATGCAGGTAACAGGAGGCAGAGAAATTAAAATAATAGCACAGGGCGCACAAACACAATGAGTGAACTGAGCGTATGGTAACCATACAACAAAGTTGATGCGAGGGAACGTATTGCGGCTCTACCACTTTTTAAATTGTCCTGGATGGAGTGCTTTTGTTGTTCTGATTCGTCTTTCTTCTCTGACTGATCTAGAAGACACATCCCTGTTTTCAGCCACAACTGTGCAGTGTCTACTGTCTCCAGGTCTCTGATCTCGATCTGTTCTTGTGTATCAATTGTGTTCTTATTTCTTGTCTGGTTCTACATTTCATTATACCTCATACACTTGTCCAGCCATGACAAACGGTGTACCCGTTTGAGTGCAGGGTCAGCACTATGCCTGTGTGTGCAGGGTGAGGGTTATACCTATCTAATTTGAGGTGAGGGGTGTTACTGTCTGAGTGGATGGTTTAGGATGCGCCCATGTAAGTGGCAGGTGAGCAAATTGTCAGTGTGAGTGTAAGGTGACCAGCCTGTCTGTGTGCGCACAGGATGAGTGTTGTGCCTGTATGAGTGCCGCAGGAAAGGTGTGCTCATGTGAGTGTATGATGAGAGGTGTGACAATGTGAGTACAAGGTTATTGGTGGAGCTGCATGAGTGCAGCTGGACGAGTGTGCCTGTTTGAGTACAGACTGAGCAGTGTGGCTATGTGAGTGCTGGGGTGCATCTGTATGGATACAGGTTAAGTGTTGTGTCTCTGTAAGTGCAGGGTGTGTGGTGTGCTTGTGTGAATGCTGGGGTGCATCTGTATGAGTGGTGGTTGAGTGTTGTGCCAATGTGAGTGCAGGAAGAGTAGTGTGTTAGTGTGGTTGTGTGAGTGCAGAGGGAGGGGTGGGTTTCAATGAGTGCAGAATAAGAGGTATGCTCATGTGAGTACAGGGTGATTGGTATGCCCATGAAAGTGCTGAGCAAGGGGTGGACCTGGGTGAGTCCAGAGTAAGGAGTGTGCTTGTGTGAGTGCCGGTGTGCATCTGTATCAGTGCAGATGTGCCCAAGTCAGTGCAGGGTGACTCGAGTGCCTTTGTGAATCTGTATGAGTGCTGTGCCTATTTGGGAGCAGTGTGAGTGTTGTGCCCATGTGAGTGCAGTATGAGAGTTCTGCCAATGTAAGTGAGGTAAGTGTGTTGTACCTGTGTGAGTGCAGTGCCAGTAGGGTGCCTGTGTGAATGTAAGGGTTTTTTTGTGTGAGTGCAAGGGGCGAGTTGTACCTATGTATGAATGCATGGTAAGTGGTGTGCCTACGTGAGTGCAGAATGAGTGGTGTGACAGCATAAGTGCAGAGTATGCGGCAAGCCTGTGAGTGCAGGGTGAATGCCAAGCCTGTGTGAATGTACTTGAGCGACATGCCTTTATCAGTGTATGGTGAGTGCTGTCCCTGTGTGGAAGCAGGGTGAGTGGTGTGTCAGTGTAAGGTGAGAGGTGTGTCTATCTGAGTACAGTGTGCAGCACATCAAAGCCAGACCTACTGGCATTGCCAATGCTAGTTCTTTTTTCCTTTCACCACTCCAAATTGTATGCTGCCTCTTGTCTTGAGCACTGGGAACAATCTAGTGTCAGTATTATATCTATTGCCCAATTCCCAAAGATGCTGCAATGTGTGTTAGTGATGTAGGGCCTGATTTAGAATTCGGAATACAGGTTTCTCCATCATAAACGAGACTGATATCCCGTCCGCTGCATTACAAGTGCATTATATCCAATGGCACTTGTAGTACGGCGGACGGGATATCTGTCATTTGTGATGGAGTGACCCATCCGCTGAACCCTAAATCAGGCCCTTACTCTTGTTGTACTCCTGCCTTGATTTTGAATATCAGCAGTAAGCCAGGCTATTTGTGGCCTACTCCTGACTTACTCTTAGAATTAAGGAGTGAGCTGGCAGTACTATCAGTCGCGGCCGGCATGGCTAACCCAATCACAATGCTGCAATGGAGGGGTGGGCATGGAGAACAGGGGAATGCACTTGACTGGTTTGGGCAGCCCAAGAGGGCCGACCAAACACTCATTGCGCACTTAGGAGTGGGCAAACCACTCATCCCCTGCCCTGCTCGGAAAGCAGAGCAGCCTTGCCCACCCGCCCACCGCACAGCAGCAGGACACGAAACATAAAATAACAATAAACCTAAGTTATTGTCATTTTATGTTTCTCACTGCTTAAAAGCAGTGGGGCGACACTCTGTCGCCATAGCGGAGGTGCCGCCCCTGAGTACTATAAGAGTATGTGACAGGAAAATATTTATGAATCGGGCCCGTAGAAAGCATCATTGCTGGATTGATTGTGCAGTTGTCTGAGAGAGTGGTTGGCCAGGAGCTGTGGCGTCGGCTGCATCTTGCATTCACGTACTTATGGAGTATGAGTAAGCGGTAACTGCAAAAGGTCATCCAATAGGAGTCTATGTCAGCTTCAGTGAGATTGGTCTTTCTATTCCCTGCTTAAACTGCTCCATTACATATTGCAGGCACCACACTGACTCCTAAATGTTCAGCTTATGGTCAGACATGACCATATTCTACCAATGTAAACATCTTCTAAATTGCAGTTAAGAAATGTATGCTAGCTACGCAAAATAATCACAATAGTTTTTGTAAACACTTATATTTGGCGGACAGACCTGTTCTGAATACACTGAAAACATTGAAAACATTGAAATATTATCAGATGTTTTCACGGAAATTGTACTAGAATGTTGAAAAATGACACACAATTTATAAATATTTGGTTTAAAAGGGTGCTTGTTTATGCAAAAGCCCTGGCTCTTGGCACTAAGGGGCATATTTACGAGAGAAGTGGCGGAGCGTGGCGTTAGCCTCCTTGGCTTAACGCAGCGCTCCGCCACTACTGAAATGCAGGTGTGCACCGTATTTACAAGAATACAGTGCAACCCTGCGTTTCCCCCTGCGCTGGCGCTAATTTAACTGCCTAGCCCCAACGCAGGCACCCTTGCACCGTAGTGCAAGGGTGTCTGCGTTGCAGGGGAATGATTGTTTATGTGCAGGACGGTGTCCCTTACTGCACTTAAACAATCAATAATGGAGCTTTGTAACTTCTGTGTGTGCTGCTTAATGCAGCACTGATAGAAGTTGCAAAACGTCATTTTTTTCTCAATGATTGTTTATGTGCAGGAAGGGACATCTCGCTGCATATTAACAATTAATGGCGTTTTGCTGTTTCTACGTGTGGTGCACAACTCAGCACACATGGAAACAGCAAAAATGAGGAGAAATAAAGCATTTCTCCTCGTTTCGCCTGTTTAAGACCAGGTTTTCCAGGGTCTTAATTTTGGTGCTGCCTTTAATTTGCGCCACCCTTGTAATGGGGGGGCAGCGTCAAAATCAATGGGTGCTGCGGTGGAACGCCCACTGCAACACATATTGCCCTCCCCTTTCACGCTACGTGTAGCGTGGCAGGGTGCCTTATTTACAAGGCAGCGTTAAGTGGCTTAACGCTGCCTTGTAAATAAGGGGCAGCCCCTATCGCCACCACAGCGTCTGAAAAAGTGACGTTGTGGTGGCGATAGGGGCTTGTAAATATGCCCCTAAGTGCCAGATTAAATAAAAACTGAAAAATACGACAGATTTGCAGCCATACATCTATGATTTGTATAGCATTCATAATTAAGGCTTCCAGTTTTCCGTTTTTACTGATTCTCTTAATTATTTTTAAAAGCGAAAAAATACTGAAAATTGTACTTCTTGTGAGTGACTCTCCATGCTGTCCTTTATGAATTCCAGGCCAACAGCTGAACAGATAGACAGCATGGGGAGTTAAAAAGCAGAATCGGGCATAGGTTAAACTCTATTTGTATACAATGCTAGTATTTACATGTAGGCGCTATTGGGCTGCTTAATTTGCTGAAACGACACAGGCATCAAAGTATGAGTGCCTGTTTATCAGTTAAATAAATTAATAAATGTGGAACTACACCATTTTACAACTCCATTTATTCTCAAAACAAAATAAAAATGGGTAAACACCAACAATATGGCCAAAAATGTAATATGGATAAATACAGACAGAAATGTCAATTTAATTTTTTTTTATTTATAATGTATTGGGATTGACAAAACTGTCATGCATAAGCTTGAAATATGACCTTTATAGTTTTTCGGACATATGCTCAACAGCCCAATCTCCCCAATTGCGGTATGTACATAAAGGAGTTAATTCACAGCTGAAAGGTTAGTATAAATGTGGAGGTGCAATTTTATTTGTATTAAGCATTTTTCCATTTGAGAAACATGTTTCCATGTGGAGAAATCTCCCTCACAAAATACACACAAGATATGCCCTATCGCACACTAACGGCTCCACTTTCACCCATTGGTGGCAGGAAGGGAACGGGGGTGGCGGGGCGGTTGGGGGAGCGGTTTGGAAAAAGGAAAATACTTACCTTTCATGCTTTCACGCGCGCCGTCTCTCCCCGGTCGTTGCTTCTCTTTCTGGCGAGTCCCAGAAACAGGAAGCACACAGGCTCCCGTAAGCCAATTACAATGTTGCAGTGTAGTATTGTGATTGGTCTGAGCGCTGTTGTGGTTCAGCACTCAGAGGGGGCCTGGGAGCCTATGCATGTTCTCCACCCAGGCTGTGTATTATAGCCAGGTGGAGAACATGCAAAGTGCGCATGACTGTTTGGCCAGCCCAAGACGGCCGGCCAAACCGTCATGGTCACTTAGAGTGCCCACCACTCCTCCCCCTGTGACACCAGCCCTGCCCTGCCCTAACCCAGCCCAGCAGCTACAAAAAATAAAATGATAATGTTATTACCATTTTATTTTTCCCTTTTCCACTGCTCTGAGAGCAGTGGTGCGACACTCCTCCGCCTTAGTGGAGGAGCTGCCCCTGCTTTTACCTACTTATTATGAGGTGTACGTTTATGTAAACAGCTAGTGTTGGAAATGCATTGCAAATGTTAGTGAAAACTGTGACTCTGTGAGTTGCCACCATTTGGAAGTGGTGCTCTCCGACACTACCTTCAAACTTTGCGTCCACAATACTTTGGGTGGCAATGTATTAAAAATACACTGCAAGTCGAAAAATGAATTCCAACTTGCAAAGGGCCTTTTGTAACACATACAAACTTGTAAAGGAAATGGGGTGTGTAATGAGCATGCAGTCTCCTTTTCGAGTGATATGCAGCGTGCCTCTGGTGCAAAACCACAATTGTGGTCACAAAGCATTCATCAGTTATCAAGATCTAAAGATTTTCAAAGTGGAAGCTTTCCTTCAGGGACAGCTTCTTCTACCTTGTGGATCGTGACTGCTGGCTTTAGGGGTAGCAGAGATGGTCCAGATGACCACTATTTGCCCACCATGGAATGGATTTATGGGTCGCTGCTGCAACCCCTGGCATGCCCCTTGTGACCCCTGGCACTGCTTTTCCGACCCCTAGCATCAGCAGTGGCAAAATCAGTGGCAGGAACAGAAGCAGCGTGTTTTTATGGACATTGGTGGGGGCTTCATTCACCTCATTTTCTGTCATTTTTTTTTATCATACTAATAGTGAATAATATTACATTATTCTCTGTTAGTTTAATACGAAATGGAGTACAAATAACTGGAATAGGACTTTCCCTAGCAGCTGAGGTAAGTAAAATAAAAATGCTTTCAAATGCATGTATGTTATGTGTGTGCTTGCAGTTTTTAGTGTGTTTATGTAAGAGAGAGTGTGTGTATGTGTACATGGAGTGTGTATGTGAGTGTGTGTGTATGTGTGAATGCGTGTCTATGTATAAGCATATGTATGTGTGAGTTAAAGGGAAGGTCAAGGGGCATGTGAAGTCACTTTAGCTACCCCTGGCATTTTAGTGAATCAACATCCATTTTGCCCCCCGTGCTATTAAATGTATGCCCACTTTTTATTTTGAAAGAAAAGTGAGCATGCAAGAAATACAAATGCAGGAACGGAGGTCTTCCGTTCTCCAATCTTGCGTTTGCAGACATTAACAAGGAGTCGCAAAAAGGCTACTGCCTCATAAATATTAACGAGGTAGGACTAACCGCAACTGCCAGTGAATAAACATTTTGCAATGCCACCAGGGCCGGACTGGCCATACCGGGCATCGGGCATTTTCCCGGGAGGCTGGAAGGGTGTTGGCAGGTTTTTTGTTACTGGGGGCCGGTTTTGTAGCGGTGCTACAATATCGGCCCCTAGTAACAAAAGCAGCAGTGCTTCACACTTGTACCGCACCCCTCCCCCTTCCCTCCAGGGGCTGGTACTACAGAATTGCCACGGCTACTTTGGGTTCCCAGTCCGGCCCTGAATGCCACTGATTAGTACATGAGTCGCATCGCAAAAAGAAGGTGGAGGTGTGCAAAAAACACTAAGTGGTTTGTGACTCCGCCTTTATTCAGCAGGCATGGTTCCTAATCCTAACCTTATCATAAAACAATCTGAGACTCATGCAAATTTTGATTGAGTGCATCAGTAGCCGTCATTTGCAGACCCTAATACAGCCATATGCACCAAAGGTTTTGTGAATCAGGCCATATGTTAATCTAATGCCCCTCCATTCTACTAAAGCAATATGTCTTTAAAAAATGGCTATCACTTTATGCACAAATAAGTGGGAAATGTCTTCTTTTCTTTATTGGTGTAAGCAAAATAGTTGTGTTAAAGGTGTGATATTACCTTTTTGTAGGCTGAATCTAAACCTGTACAGATGATGTTCCAGAGAGGGGCATTTCACGTATTCTACATAGAAGAACTGAAGACCACGGTCCTCGAGCTTCCCTATGTTGATAACGACCTAAGCATGATCATACTGCTCCCAGATGACATCAATGATGACTCCACAGGACTGGAACAGGTAACAGCAGAAAAGAATCTTGTGGTATTTCAACTAGTAACACACACCCATGCTGTCTGATGCCGGAGGATTTAGCACAACATAACTGCAAGCACACTGTTCCCTTCTGAAGATTTAATGCATAACAAGAATCTACTGCTTGTTTTGTTTGTCTGGAGCTTGTGGCTGCCCAGGCATTTTTCAAGTCTACGTATGCCAATAATATGGAGAAACAGATATTATAAATGCCAAGATATCCACTAATCATCAGATATCCATTTTTTTTTTTAGTTCAAAAGAAGTTTATTGAGAAAATTCAAAGTAACAATACAAAGGACAATAGAACAACAAATAATCACATAAGTTAAACTAAAACTAAGAATCAAAGTTATTGGATGCATGAGTCAGTTTAGCATAGCTTGAAAGAGAAAATGACAGGGGTATGCAAATTGATTGGTGCAAAGAAAAGAAGGTTACAATTCATATAAAAATCTTAATACAAAATGCAAAATAACCAGTTAATATAATATCAACATGAGGAAAGTCAAGGAGATTTAGAGACTTCTTGTTGCACTGGATTCAGGGAGAGAGAGCGTCTAGCACTAGCATCAATGAACAATGTGATAGGTAACCATAAATTCGAGTGTTTCGTTGCCATGTGAATAGGGTATACAAAAGTTGTATCTAATCTATGGTTATAACAGACAGCGTACCGCCATGCTTGACAGGATAATTTGGTAAAATCTTTCAAATTTTTGGTTATTTGTTGTAGAGCAACTGCTAACAATAAGTCTATTATCTTTGTGTTAGAATCACAATCTGCCCAGATAGGGGATAAGCTTCCCAAAAACACATGAGATGTAGAGAAAGGGCAACTGGAATCAAAAATTGAATAAATTTGAGTCCATACATTTTTCCCAAAATTATGAACAGGCGGGCATGTAAAAAGTAAGTGGTATAAATCTGCATGTGGAGAGGAACATGTCCAACAGGCATCTGAGAGCTCAGCGTGTCTTGCATTTAAAGTAACCGGGGATAACAGAAGTCTATTGTATATAAAGAAAAGTGTCTGTGTGGTGTTCGCTGCTCTAAAGGATTTCCTAATTTTAGTCCATATTTTGTTCCATATCGCCGTGGACCAACAAACCTCTAAATCTTTTTCCCAAGAGAGCTCCACCATAGCTTTTTCTCGTGTATTACATGAAGTATGTAAATAATTATAAATAACAGAGGCTTTGGGGTTAATGCGTAGAAGAATATGTAATTTGTTAACCGGAGAGGAGGCAGGATCAGTGGGAGGGTTTAGGAGTATGTATTGGGCATGAGCGTTTAAAATGGCTTGTTTCAGAAGGAGATATTTAGGTTGGAAAGATGTAGGTAGGCCAAAAAGTCTACTAGCTTGCGAGAAAGACATAATCTCATCTTGTATATACAGTTGATGTATCCAGATTAAACCTCTTTGCCTCCAGGATTTCCAATCTAAAGGCCTGCCACGTATCAATATCATGCTATTATGCCATATTGTGGATCCCGAGAAAGAAGTCCAATCCATAGGATCGAGCGGAGAATTAGGCTTCAAAATTTTTGATGTGTGTTTAAGCACGGGAGTAGATAAAGATTGTGGTTTGCGAGAGAAAGATAAATATTCTTGAAATGAAAAAGGAGAGATAAAAGATCGTTCAAGTTCAGCCCAAAGAGGACAATCCGCGAAGGACTCAGAGAGCCATCTCGACGCTTGGCGAAGTAAAAAAGATTTGTGATATGTAGGGAAATCAGGGAAATTGACACCACCTTCTGACTTTAGACGGGTCAATTTTGATAAAGACATACATGATTTTTTGTTACTCCATAGAAAAGAGGATAATATAGAGTTAATTTTTTTTTTTTAATTTCAAGGAAATAGATACTGGGATATTGGAAAATGTATAGAAAATTATAGGGGACAACATCATCTTTATGGTATCTAAACAGCCCCACCAAGATAGATATAAAGGGTGCCATCTAGTCGTCAAAGAAGATAATCTCTGTATACAATTTTCCATACAATGTGAAATTGTACCTGAAATAGAGGGGGTAAACTGTAAGCCTAAATATTTAATATGTTGAGGGCTCCATGTGAAACTTGAAATAAGGAAATCGTCTTTGCAAGTATATTTTGTTAAAGGTAAGTTTTCGCATTTATCTTTATTTAATTTATATCCAGAGAAAGCTGCTAATGAATCAACTTCTTGTAGGAATGAGGGGAGAGAGGTCTGAGGTTGTGAAATAAATAATAAAACATCATCAGCGTAAGCTGCCAATTTGATTTGAGTATCTTTAAAGTCAAATCCATGGATAGCTTTATTTTGACGGATTCTTGATAAAAAAGGTTCTAAGGCTAAGTTGAAAAGGAACGGGGACAGTGGACAACCCTGTTGGACACCTCTACCTAAATTAAAGTAAGAAGATATACCACCATTTGCACACACTGCCGCTCGTGGACTAGAATATAAAATTGATATTAAAGAAATAATTTTAGGACCAAAGCCAAACCACTTAAGCATGTGAAAAAGGTAGGGCCATTCCACTCTATCAAACGCTTTTTCTGCATCTAAGGCTATTGCTGCCAAGGAATGCGAGATATGGGAGGATTTGGATAGGATGTCAAAAAATAAATGAGTATTGTCTGTAATAAGGCGACCCTTAACAAAACCAGCTTGTTCCCTTCCTAATAAATCAGGCAAATAGGATTCTAGGCGTATGGCCAAAGCCTTTGAAAACATTTTGTAGTCGATATTAACTAGGGAGATGGTTGGATAGTTTTTACAATATCTTAAGTCTTTACCTTCCTTAAGAATAAGACAAATTAGGGCGTGTGAAAAGGAGCCAAGGGATTCACCTGAATGCAGAAAAGAGTCTAAAAGATTATGCAATTTGGGAATTAGCAAATGTGCGAAGTGTGTAAAAAAACTCAACAGTGAAACCATCTGGTCCTGGGGCTTTGTCTTTCTTGAGTGTCTGTAATGCGTTGAGGAGTTCCTTTTGTGATAAGTCGGATTCCAAGAGTGTGAAATCTGGTCGAATATCAGAAGGTTATTGAATATCAGAAAAAAATTGAGAAATGTGATCTGAGGGAGGAATTTCTGATTTGTATAATGTCTTATAAAATTGGAGAAATTCATTTAAAATATCATTATCTTTAAATTTCAATGTTTGATGCTCATCCATAGTGGACTCTATGTTAAGTTTGTTATGTTTGACTTTCGAATAAATGGCTAATACTTTCCCGGCTTTATTCTGACCTCCATAAAATTTTGCACTAGATTTTAATAAATACGTTGAAGCATTATCTGTCGATTCCTTATTAAACTGAAATTTGACGTTTATAAGTTCTGATAAACAATCTTTTGACTTGGAAGAGTAATATGAATGCTCCAATCTCTTTATCCTGTCTAGGAGGGTTTTGGTGAGCTCCTTGGACTTTTTACGTTTTTTAGAAACATAACCGATAATAAAATCTCTAGCTGCTGCTTTGAAAGCATCCCACACCACATGAAAAGGTAAAGGCTCAGATTGATTAAAGAAAAAATATTCATTGGAAAAGGAAACAAAAGAGGAAGTAAATGTTGGATCTAAAAGTAGAGCATTATTAAAATGCCATTTCTGAGGTGTGTTAGGTTTCTGTAGAACATCGAGCTGAATGGTGGTGGGAGCATGATCGGATATTAGAATAGATCCAATGTCCGCCGCCAACAATGACTGAGAAGTATTATGTGATATAAAAAAATTATCTATTCGTGATTGGGTATGATGGGCCGAAGAATAATAAGTATACTCCCTTAGAGTAGGATTACAGAGTCTCCAAACATCTATAAGCTTGCATTGTTAATAGTTTGTATGAAAAGTTTATGTGCTTTATGAGAGACGAAGGAGACCGCTGAATTGCGATCTAAAAAAGGATCAAAAACTTGATTGCAATCACCTGTGAGGATAAAGTTATCATCAATACAGTGTGTAATTTGTTGAGCCAAGGATGTCCAAAAAGAGGAATCCCCAGCGGTGGGCGCATATATATTAAGTGAAGAGACCGGAGCATTCCCCATCAGCAATTTAGTAAACAACCATCTACCATTTTCATCAGAACACTGTGAGAGCAATTTAACAGGAATCGATTTACGGCAAAGAGTTAAGACTCCATTACGTTTACCATCCCCTGGTGAATAGAAGACCTCTTCTACCCAACCTCTCTTTAATTTTATGGATTCTTCTGCCGTTAAATGAGATTCTTGTAAACAGGCTATATCTGATCCCAGTTTAGCCAATTGTGTCAACACCCTCTGCCTTTTAATAGGCGAATGTAAACCTCTGACATTCCAAGAGACAAGTTTTAAGGACATAAGACTGACATGAAAGTAAATAAAGGGCACCAATCAAAGCAGGTCATCAGACAATAGAAAGCATACCAAAGAGCAAACCGACTATATGCAAAGTGAATCAAACAGACTAGGAAAAAAGAGAAAGAAAAATAAAGATGTGAGTATAAATGCAACATTAGAGAGATGAGGAAATAACAAAAAAGAATGAGCATATGAATGATAAGAGAATAGGATAAACAATTAGATTGTAGGTTACAAAGAGCAACACAGATGAAGAGGATATAGAAGGAGAATGTAAAATAGTGAAAGAAAGGGAAAGTTATAGTGGAAAGAAATACAAAAAAAATAGAAAATCATACCTACAAATAATCCAAAACATACGAAGGATGGGGGGGATGAGGCCACAAGGAACAATGACACGTCCGAACTCCAAGAGGGAAGGAGAGGGGAACCGCAGGACAAATGACAAGTACAAAGAATGGACCAGACGATAAGGAGACATACCCTGTGAGGAGAGAAAAAAAAGGTTAATAATATTCAATGAAACTTAATAACCAACATCAAAGAGTTATAACCCAAGGTAGATTTCTTGAATGAGTTAACAAGTAATGAAACCTGCAAAGCAACAAGGTTAACCACTTATTTTTCTGATGAAGAGGTGTCCATAGTTTCGGCATTGAATGAGTTAAGAAAACTTTTAAGTCTTATAGGATCTTCATATGTGGTAGTCTTATTGTTGTAAGTCACCTTGAAAAGGTACAGGTGAAAAAGGCCAGACCGCGCCCCCATGGATCGAAGAATTGGTCTCATCGCCAGGAACTCTTTACGTCTATCAGCAGTAGCTTTGGCATAGTCTTGTGAGAAAAACAGAGAGTTACCCGACCATGAAATACGGTTGATAGATCTAGCCGCCGATAAGACTCTTAGCAGTCCATGTATTCCAGGAAGTACAAGATGACCCCTCTCGGCTTTCTCATACTAGAAGAGGACGCAGCAGATGCGGGACCTAATCTATGAGCACGTTGTATATTAAGTATGGTACTCTCCGGTAATTTGAGAACTTTTGGGAGGAAGGATTTGAAGAAGGTGATAGGGTCAGAGCCTTTCGAGCCCTCTGGCAAGCCATATATGCGAAGATTATTTCGTCTATTCCTGTTTTACAAGTTTTCAACCTGCTTCTGAAGCAACGTCACATGAGAATGAAGAGCTTCTACTTTGGTGCTTGATGATCCTAAAGATTCAATGCTTTGTTCCACTGTGGTGATTCTTTCCTCCATTCGTGACCACCTATCAGTTAGAATTTGTAATTTAGAATTTGTCTCTTCAACAAATGGACGCAGGGCTCGAATTTCTTCTAATAGGAGGTCCATAGAGACTGACGAGGGCTGTTTAGGAGGTGAAGGAGGGTCTTTTTTCAGTCGCTTACTTGGCGCTTTGTTGGCACCTGAGGGCGCGTTAATTGTCGATAATGGGGTGCCCTTTGTGGTGGCATTGTTGAAGTTTGAACGTGTTACACGAATATGCGTTAAGGGTACCACTTGAGGATTAGCTTTAATTGCGTTGCTCATCTACCAAACAATGAGCGAGAAGGTATACCTGTTTCTTCAGAGAAAAGGGCTACCCATCTGCAGTGGACTTTGACGTGAAAAATGACACACCAAAATTCCGGATAGCAAGTATACAGCAAAAGGTACGTCAGTCCTCCATAGAATATCGAGCTAGTTTTACAAAGGAACAGGTGATTTCCAAGATGGCACAACCTCTACAAAGCTGTTTCCAAAGGCAACTCAGAAACGATAGCAGTAATGTTGGTTATAAATTATAAGAGGTTATAGTGCACAAAATGATGAAGAGTGAAACATTGTTGAAAATTATTAGAGGCAGTAATTAGCAGAAATCCATGTGTTGCACCTTCTCTCCCAGATTTTAAAATGGCGGTATGCTTGTCAGGAAGGGAGAGAGAGAACTGCCACAATGTTGACAAAAAAACGGTGAAAGTAAAACTGCTTACATTATATTATTAGAGCGTTTTCTGAAAAGCTGCCGAGTGATTTACAACTGCAGTTCCATAAATAGCCTCTTAACGAAAGAGCGCATGAAGTAATCTCTCGTCGGGCAGGAGTTAAAATGGCGGACGTCGCTATGACTGAGCCGCTTAATTGCGTACCAGCGAGGAAATCATGCTTCTGGAAGGCTGCGCAGCGAGGCACTCACTTTGACTGAATCCTCGTGGATTAAACAGCCTGTGCGGTCCTTTTCAGGCTTCAGCAGTCATCCGGTGAGTTGCTTATTCCGCTTCTCCCGCCGCCGACCCAGGAGAGTCCAGAATCGCTGCCATCTTCCGTTGGCGCAAACCACGCCCCCTCAGATATCCATCTTGAACTAGATTATTTCAAGGAAACTACTATTGACTTCTTTCAGTACACCCTCAGTGATAGATTCCTTTCCTAAGGTGGATCCAGTTGGTGGATCTAGCCTGACACAACTTGTATTGAAAAAGACGTCAAAGGAAAGATGATGTGTTTCAATGTCATTACCACACACGGCAAATGCGACTGAATGAGGCTAAGAGAAACTCATTGTTCGGGTAAATACCCTATTGGTGAGAACCTGAGTATGCCCTAATGCATAAATCAAGACCCTGACATCACAAAATATTGTACGGAATGACCTCACACACCTCCCTGGGTCTCATGCCTCATCGCTGGTCATTCTGCGCTTGCCAAAGAATCCTCTAGTGACAGGCAGACCCTCTAAGATATCGAGGAAACTTTGCAGGAAAATGAGGAAAAGGATCCAGACCAAAAAGAGATACAAATCTCGACTGTCTACCCTGGGGACTTTCACTTTTAATGGTGGGATGACAGTGAGTCTGTTAAAAACACATTGGATGTACCAGAGAGATTATTGCTCCTACAACCAGCAGGTCAACATGTTTCAGCACCTTCTATGACCCCCTCAGGGAGTTTGTCTTTTGTTAGGACCAGGATCCCTAACTTTCCCAAAGTTGACTCATACATACGTCACCAACATACATTCATTAAGTGCCAGTAATATGTCTCTGTCTGAGAAAACAATCTGCTGATTATGCAAGGTTCATGAGGTCCTGTGACATACAAATACAAAAAATGTATAAAACATAAACAATAATGACAATGAGATATAGGACATGCACAAGAAAGAGAGGCAAACATCTTCTCTTTAAGACATTCTGTTTCAGCTGTGTGTCAAACAAAATGATGCCATGGGTAATCACTGCAAGCCAGTGTCCCTGCAAACTGGTGGACAACTTGTGCATGTCCTGTCTGTTGTTGTCATTATGTTTTGTTTTGTTTACGTTTTATTGTTTTTTTTTATATTTGTATGTCAGAGGACCTCATGAACCTTGCATAATCCGAGGATTTTTGTTCTCCTGCAGAAACATATTACAGGTGCTGAATGTATGTGTGCTGGTGTGAGAAATTGGGTTGTTGGTTGAATGGGGCGGCAGCCCAGCGCAAGCAACAGCCACAATCCCTGTCAGGGTGAACCACTAAAGTCACTAATTTAACCTGTGCTTAACCCTCTGGTAGTTTGGCACAAAACAGTCAGGCTTAATTTAGAGGCAATGTGAAAAGTATTTATGCAGCACACAAACAGAAATAATGTGAAAACACAACACAGGAAAAAATCCTACACCAATTTAAAAGAATAGAGTAAAGTTAATAAATGATTTGCAACCGAAATGACAACATTTTAATCAGTAGTACCGGAGCTATGAATTTTTAAATGATGGATATCACTGTGAAACATTATGGGCAAAACAAAAATAGCTTTTTGGTACATTGTAATTGTAACTAGGTACTTATAAAGCACGCGGCTACTCCACAGAGTGTCCCGGCGCTAAAAAGTCCACGAGACAGGCAGTGTGCACTAAAGCAGGTAGGCCTAGTTCTAATGTTGGAATAGCCAGGTTTTGAGTTTTCTCCTAAAGACAAGGAGGTCCTGCACCTGTCTGAGAGAAAGTGGCAAGCTGTTCCATAGCTGGGATGCCACTACTTGAAAGGAGAGACCACCCGTACGGGAGCGGAAAAACCTTGGGATGGTCGACAAGCGCTGTGTAGAGGACCTCAGGGTCAGTTGTGGGGCATAGCGCTGAATCCATTTCCTAATATAGGGGGCCCCTGAGTCATGGAGGGCCTTAAAGGCCAAAACTAGAGCTTTAAAATGGATCCTCTTCCGGACCGGAAGCCAGTGCAATGATCTCAAGTGGGGGGTCATATGAGCCCTAGGGGCCACCATAAGAATAGCCCTGGCCGCCGCATTCTGGACCACCTGCAGGTGACCTAGTAGGTAATCAGGTAGGCCCAAGTACAGGACGTTGACGTAGTCCAGCCTTGATGTAATCAGGGCCTGGACTACTGTCTTCCTGTGTGGGACTGGAAGCAGGGGAAGGAAGTTCTTTAGCATCTTCAATAGCCCAAAACAGGTGCCGGCCACAGTTTGAATCTGAGCCTTCATGGCCATGTCAGCGTCCAGCTTAACCCCAAGGTTTTTCACGGTGGTCACTGAGGTTGCCGGTGAAGACATGTCCAATGGCCACCATTGGCGCCAGGACTCATACGGATTGGAGCCGAAGAAAATGATCTCGGACTTCTCCGGATTGCATTTCAGTTGGTTACGCCTAAGCCAAGAGAATACCCCCGTCAGGCAGGCGTTTATCTCATTGCCTCTAAAGACGGTTCCTTTATCGCAAGTGAACAACAGTTGCGTGTCATCGGCGTAGGACACTATTTTTGTGCCGTGTTCCTCCACTAGAATCGCCAGGGGGGCCATATATACATTAAAAAGAGTCGGGCTCAAGATCGAGCCCTGTGGGACTCCTACTTTCATGGGGGGGATGGGGGCCAAAAAGGGAGGAGCCCATATTGTTTGTCCACGGCCACTTAAAAAGGAGGTGAACCATCGGAGTACTGTGCCGCCAATACCGCAGTCCTGAAGTCTTTGCAGAAGTCAGTCATGGGGCACGGTATCAAAGGCCGCGGACAGGTCCAATAATACCAGTACCGCATTGCCACCACTGTCGAGTGTTGTTTTAATAGATTCAGAGACTTCAAGTAAAGCTGTTTCAGTACTGAAGTTTGCTCTGAAACCTGACTGACTCGGATGCAATAAATGGTTGGCCTCCACATATTCCGTGGTGATAGTATTTACATATTTCTCCAAGACCTTAGAAAAGAAAGGCAGCAGTGATATTGGTCGGTAATTACTTGCTACCAGTGGATCTGCTGTAGGTTTCTTTAAGAGCGGGAGAATTTTTGCGTGTTTCCAGCTCTCAGGCATTAGCCCCTCCTACAGGGAGGTGTTCAGAACCAAGTTAACGGCTGGATTGATCACCTCAGCGATAGATGCCAGTACTTTCGCTGGACAGGGGTCGGAGGGTGAGCCGGATTTAAGAGCTTTCTTTATCTCGAGAGATTTGTCCAACGGAATAGGAGGGAACTGTGAGGGAGAAACCTAAATTCGGGTTAACTCGTGGGGGTGAGCCTGTGTTTCCTTCCAACGCCTGGTGCGGTGCCTCAAAGGACTCTTGGATGATTTTAATTTTGTCATAAAAATATTGAGCCATGTGGTTAGTCCAGTCGCTGGTAGGGGTGAATGGGATATCTATTGCATTGGGGGAAGAGAAGTCTTTTACAATTTTAAAAAGTTCCTTACTTTTGTTCCCGGCCTGTTCAATTTTAGTGGACAGAAAATGTTTCTTTTCTTCGCGGACTTTAGAGTAATGAGCTTTCAGGGCCAGTTTGCACGTGGCTTTGTCCGCGGGATTAAAATTCTTCCGCCACGCTCTCTCGAGGCGTTTGCAAGCACTTTTGCTCTTTCTAAGGGCCTCCGTGAACCATGGGGCCGAGGCTCTGCTGGCTATTGCTGACCGAGTTTTGGGAGGGGCAAGCTCCAGAGAACGGAGCTGTAGCCAATTCTCCAGGGAGAACACATCGTTCTCCAGGTTTCCGCTAAAAAGGATAGGATGTAGCCTGAGTGCACTATACAGTGCCTCCTTGGTGAGCTGATAAAAGGGCATGTAACTGCTTGCACGTGGCTTGCAGTGTGATTGAGGCCTGCCAAATTCCTTACGGACTCTAAAGGTCAGCAGAAAATGGCCTGACCATGCTATGGGGAGGGGCACATCCATATCTATTCTGGCCGTAGAAAAAATCTGGTCTAAAATGTGGCCCCTTTCATGGGTGGGAAGGAGGACATAGGGGGTCAGGTTAAAAATTCCTAAGGATTCACACAGCCTAGAGGACTCAGGTTCAGCTGGTTGGTCCATATGAATATTAAAATCCCCGAGTACCTTAGCAGAGGTGAGCAAGGAGGCTTCAATTTTGGGGTACTTGAGATGGGGTATCCCTGTTCTAGGGTGACCAGATGTTGAGAAGCAAAAACCGGGACAGGCCAGATATAGAAGTAGGACTAAAGACTGACACTGATCAAGGTATATGTTAACTCATGCTACAAAGCAGAAGTGTCTGTAATGACTTATGTAATATATCTTTTTCTTTCAGACAGTGCAGGAGGAGGTCAGATGTAAACATAGCCTTGTAAATGCACCCCTTACAAGGCTACGTTTACATAGCATTAGCTATGGCAGGATCTTCACCCTGTGCCCCCTGTCCTCCTTCCCACTCTGTCTACCCGCTGCTTGGAGCAGCAGCTGGCCTCCTCTTGTGCTTCTTGAAACAAAAAGATAAATTATGTGAGTTATTTAAGACTTTAGAGGAGCCAGACATACCTTTCAATTCTGCTTTGCAGTTGGAGTTGACATTTGTCCCAAAAACTGGGACATGTATTTAACATTAGAAAAAGCATCAGGATGCCGGGACAGTCTGTTAAAAAGCGGGACTGTCAGAGAAATCCGGGATGCCTGGTCACCCTACCCTGTGCGTCCTCCAGAAGACTAGGTGATGCAAAGCAAAACTGATGTGCTGTTGTCTATTAGCAGAGCTACCAAAAACAAATTCTTAGAATAGCTTTGATGAAGGTTGTGGAGGATTACCCATGCTTTAGCAATATGGGTGCCAAAAACAAAACTGAACTGCTTTTGCAGGGCTGTGTGTAAAGACCTCAGTATTCGAAAAATATAAGCGAATGAAGTGAAAGTCTGCTGCACTTCAGTGTGGAGCTTTACCAGAACATAGCCCTCTGAAAGACCGAGGCCACAGAGGCCAGGCCAAATGGCATTCTTGTAAATTGATACAAACCCTGTGTAGTGATAAATGTGGTTAGATGCTTGGATTCTTCAGTCAAAATGACCTGATGGTATGCTGACCTGAGGCCCAACATGGAAACTATTTTGGCTCCCTTCAACATAGAAACAACCTCATTGATATTGGGCAAAGGATGGCAATCAATCAATATATTTGCACTTAATGCCCTCAAATCAACACACAAACGCACCTTGTGATCAGGCTTGCGGGCCAAAATGATAGAAGAAACACACTCAGCCGACTCAATCTCTTCAATAATCCCTTCTTTAACTAATTCATTAGGCATATCTCTCAACTCGTCTCTCACATTGATTGGCAAACCCCTCAACTTTTGCCTAACTGGGACTGCATTACTTTTCAATTTAATCTTGAGTGCAAAGTCTTTCAACTTCCCCAAATCCTCAGAGAACCCTTTCTTAAAACGTTCCTTAAGGCACTTTTCTCCCACACATGTTTGTAATAAACTTCCTTGCACAACATTACGGGCTCTTTGCAACGGAGATTCAGCATTGTGCCCAACTTCCACTGGTTTCTCTTTCTCAATACGTTCACTCCTTCCGCAGCAACATAGAGCTTGATTTGGGCACTTCTCCCTTTGAACCCTACCACCACACATACATAACAATCCATCACAATGGTGGAGCCATCAAAGCTCTTAACCAAGATGTTGGACTGATGTAAACACTCAATGTCCCAAGTGGCACTAAACTTTTCTTCAAAATATTTCCTACTGATAATGATCCAAGGAGAATCCAAATACGCTAATAGATCTAACTCCACCCCTGAAAAGAGCACCACACACTTGGGGGGGGGGGGGTGCCTTACCATACTCTCACTCAAACTTGCCCCACTCTCTTGGATAGATAAAGCTATACCTCTGTTGGTGTCTGAACCTTTCTCGCATTCGCACACAGGATTAATCTCACTCGTCTCAGCAGTGTATGACACTTTACCCCTTGTCTGACCCCTATTCGTCCTTAAATCTCTGCACTCACATGCAAAATGACCTACACGTCCACATTTCTTGCATTCCCTGTTGATGGCGGGGCACCCAGATTACGGTACCATGTGTGCACTGCTACCACATCTATAGCACACCCAAGTTCTCTCCATTTTATCAAATTTTATACCACCTGCAAAATTATTCCCCTTGGAACACCTGAGGTAGACCCCTCAGGGTGATGTTCCTCAACCGGTTTGACGACACACACATTCCCAGTACCATCCACACATATGTAAGTACTCTTCACAGCCAACATACACTTCTCAGATTGCTCTAGCACCCTAGCCCTGGCAATAGCATTCTGTAATTTGGGATCACTCATAACTGCTCTTGGGTTTTCTTACTCTTTACATGTAAAATAATCTGATCCTGGATCATCTCATCCGTAATAGTACCAAAATTACAATTCATAGATAAAGCTCTTAGTGCAGTCAAAAATTCATCAAATGGCTCATCATCTTTTTGTGCTCTTGTGTAAAATTTGAATCTGTTCAAAGCTAAGCTAGTGGTGGATTTAAATCTCCGCTCCATCCGTAAAATAGCTTTTTTGTACCCATCCATCTCGTTTTGTCCTTCAGATGACCTAACCTGAGGCAACGTTCTGAAAACAACTTGACCTTCCGATCCGAGACAATGTAAAAAAATGCTTTTTTTCTATTCTGCCCTATATGTTCACCATCTATGGCTTTCATATAGGTGAAAAACTCCTCTTCCCACCTCACCCATGGAATGGGGGGTTTCCCTTAGTTTGCAAGAATTTAGCTGGAGGATCAAACTACATAGCGTCTTTCTTTTCTTAGCACGCTGTAGCTCCAGTAAATATCCCTCAAAAATTGCCTCAGAACTACGAAGTATCACATACAATTAGAATATGGAAAGGAACTGAGGTGAAACGGTCTTTTATTAAAAGAAAATATCCAACTGAGATAAATTAAAAAATAAAACTGAACATATTCACAGTACTGACCAATATGACAGTAATGTATGAAATGGAGACAGCCTGCGGACACTGTCGATAATCGAAGCTGAATCCCCTTATCCAAAATGGCCACCATGCAGTGTGAGATGTAAACAAGCTACGCTGTAGCATGCTGAATTACAAACAATGCGTTGTCCATGTTGTTGATGCGCAGATGTGCACGGTCAGAAGACGTGGTGTATGTTTCAATGACGCTGAACTAGTTGCTGAAGTGCAGTTGTGTGCTGAAGATTCTGGAATAGAACGTCCAGCGGTCGGCGATGCTTTTCAAAAGTAAACACCCTCCAACGGCCGCTCGCTTGTGAATAGGGAAATGCAGGCAAAATCCAGGTTATGAAATTTACAACTGCAGGCGCACATCCACAGTTCCATACAATGCACAAATCCACAGTTTCCACAGCTGCAAACATGGGGAAAATACTTGATCCAGGAACGTAATGAAGAATAAAATTCCGTGCATAGGCGAGGTAATCCGCTCCTGGGTTGCAAATGATGGCAGGATTCTTCACTAACTCGTCGCCATTGTTGCAAAGTAATAATCCAATTAAAAGTTTATTGATAGCATCAGAGCAATGGGCCCTCTCGGCAGGACAGCTCCAGTTCAACTGCAGTGCAGCCAGGAACTCCAGGATCAACATTCTCTTGGAATCCAGAATGCACTACAAAACAGAACATGGCATGTGAAAGAAATGTATGCTAATATATAATGCTAATGCCAAGTAACAATGCAACATTGGAGTTCCCAGTGCTCAAAAAGATTGTACTATTATGAGCACTGAAGTTCATTGGTGAGCAAAAGGTCCCTTACACAGCATGCTGTACCTCTACCATGAAATTGAATGGTTCTTGGCCTGGGCCACGCATGATTTGGAAGGCAATAAACCATTATGGTCTCACGGTGGACATGCAGTTCATAAACCAGGTGAAGTGGGAAACTTGTAGACAGGGCCAACTTTAGTGTTGGTTGCGCCTGGTGTGATAATCTGTTTTGGTGCCCCCCCCCCCACCAATGACCTCCTCCTCGGATTCCCTCACTACCACCCGGCAAAAGTGACTCTCATCCCTCCATAGCCCCTCTCTCACATACAATTCATTTGTTTTAATGAACTGGTAAAGACTGGCTTTACTAATCCACCCACATAAAATACAGATATGTTCTTTGAAGCAGGCATATTAAACCTCTGCACTTCTTTATGGGGAGTCAAAACTCAGATCTCACGCTCTAGCTGAATATTAATCACGAGAGTTATCTTGACATTTTTATTGCTGCCTGAAGCTGGACTCACAAGGAACTAAAGCACATTGTACGTTATTGCTAAACACGGCGCCCCCCCCAGGTCCGTGCCCGCCCTCAAGGTCAGCGACCAGTGCGGCCGCACCGGTCGCCCTTCCCTAAAGCCGGCCTTGGTTGTAGATTGGATCATATGGCTTAAGTGAAAGGGCTGGACTGCAAGTAATAGGAATTCTGGATTTGTCCTGCTGCCCTCTTCCCCTTCTATATAATGGCCCCATGTCAGGTTGACACATTTTTAGTCATGACTATTTTGCAGACTGGGATCTATCAGCCCATACATACAGAGTTAAAGAGGAAAATACAAGACACAGACAGCAGCATGCTGGTGGAAAAAAACCAAGACAGGTTGAATGAGTGATACTTTCCAAGGTACAGCTTGGGGCCATGCACACATGAAAACACAACTTGGCCAATAGCCTGAATATTACTCATGGTCACAGTCCTTCGAATGCACCACATGCTCACATTACAAAGGGTCTTCCTGTTGATCAGCAGGAAAGGTCTTTATGATAATGAGCTAATTAAGTGATGAAAGAAATGACGAAAAGACAACAAGACAAAGGCAGCAGCAGTATGAAAAGCAACACAAGGTAGGGGTAACTGCTTTTCCTCACTTAAAGCACTGCAGAAGGTAAGACATTTAACACTCGAAGGCAGGTTGATGTGTGCTATTACTGTTGTTGAATTTGTCAACAGATAATACTATAATTAGGGCAACTGGAATTATGTGATTCCGTAGCTGCATTTCATGTATAATCACTGCTTAATTTGTAAAAAAATATTATATTATATAATAATAAGTGCCTGGGCCCTCGTTAGGAGACCACTTCCGCTCACACCACCATACCTCTGCACCACTGACAATACAAACACAACTACTAGCTTTCACACTCCTGAAAGTGTGATGATTCGGACTATTATAATGGCTTGGGCGGCGAGTATTAGCAGTCGCGGCTTGCAATTCTCGCGGGGTTGGTCACGCGGGGGTTACCGCGAGGGGGTAAAAAAAATATAAACAAAACTTACCTGACCGGTCCCGCGCCGCCTCTGCTCCTGGGCCGGGTCCGCGTTTTCCTGTTCCTGAACAGGAACAGGCATGCTTCCTCCCCTCCTGTAAGCCAATCACAAAGCTGCCGGATAGCGCCCAGCCAGGCACCTGTAGGGAGGTCATTTTCTCTATGTAGGCTGCATGCAGCCTACATAGAGAAAATGTAGAGTGCGCATGACTGCTTTGGTCGGCCCCAGGGCCGACCAAACAGTCAGTGTACTCAGAGTGGTGCAAGCCACTCCTCCCCGACCCGCCCACCCGCCCGCCCCCAACCAGGCATATCCTCCCGCCCGCCCCCAATCAGGCATACCCCTGCCTTCTGCTTTCTCGCAGTGCGAGAAGCAGAACATAAAATGGTATTTAAAATACCATTTTATTTTCTGCTTCTCGCACTGCAAGAAAGCAGTGGGGCGGCGCTCCTCCGCCCTAATGGAGGAGCCGCCCCTGAGTATTAGTCATTTTTAATGTATATTGAATTTATAACCTGTTGTTCAGCTCATCCTTAAATAAGATAAACAGCGCCACCATGTGGAGAGTGTCAAAGGTGCCGGTGTTGACAATTAAGTGCGACTCTGAGCATTGGAGACCACTCGCCACATAATCCATCTTCTCCTGCGTAATTTCAATTTGCAGATGTCAAAACAATGTTTCAAGCTCAACTTCGTGAAAAGTTACTAAAACGCTGCCACACATGTGGCCGCGCAGTGTCAGTCCATTTGTCGCTCAGTGAGAGGTGACCTTTCATTTGCTGATTGTTGTGTTTATGTGTTAAACTTCCACTACTGAGGTTAAATCTGAAGTTGTCCATGCATTGGTAACCTGGACAAATCACAAAGTAGTGAAATAATCCTGCTGGAAAATGGGCCGCATTGTGCTGTATAACTTGCCATATTCTTGTCGCATAATTCAGACAAACCTGGCACAGTAAGTTGGGCTCCCCTGCTGCATAATTACAATGGCCCTCACTATAATTCACCAAGTAGAGCTGTAAAACTAAATCGAAAATATTTGTTTTATGTACAAAAACATACATTGCAAACAGTGACACCCAATCTTTTAAGCAGAAACTACTGTTTGCATCTACTCGTCTACATTTATATCTCTAAATGTTCTGTGTCCTGAGGAGAACACTTTAAGAAACGCATCGGGGTTCGAAACGCGTCTACAGTTTTTCTTTGGCCAAATAAATGTACAAAAGTATACGTTACCACTCTGGCTCACAACCAAGTTGTTCTTGTAAAAGTATTAGAGTGAGCCCAGTAGGGTCACTATTTGGCCGCTACCTCTGAGAAGACTTACAAACTTTATCTACCAAGATATCAGTCAGAGGTATTAGGATATCACTGAGGTTGAAAACTGTACAGAACATGAGCTACAACTGCTTTGTATGCCAATTTTGGTCTTAGTGTTATTTATGTACGTTGTAATGTGATTTGTACGTTATTTTTGATGATTCCAGTGTATGTTCAAATATTACAAAAGTCGTTTATGTTACAAATCAAAAAATTTTAAGTAATTGTATCTAAACAGAGCAAAAAATTGAAATCAAGAACTAAATAACAATTCATTTTTTGGATCATAGCAATTGGTTTGTGTGATTTCTGAATGAATGTATGAGTGAATGGTGATCAGTATTGGCATTTCTTGTGTTGTTTATTATTACATACATTAAAGGCAGTGTAGGTGACTGTGCCACACATGGTGAGGGCACAGTCGAGTTTGAGCAGTTTGCACTGCTCCTGCAGTCTGCAAAGGCAGGCCTGCTGTCAGTAGGTTGCATGGGTCATCCAGGGTGGCACAAACTCATGATGCAGCCCGGGGGACCACTTTATCACCAATGGCTTGGGTACCCCTGGTACCACATACTAAGGACTTATAAGGGATAAAGCTTTTGCCAATTTGATATTACCAAGTCAAACAAAACAGTTTTAGGAGGGAGCACAGGCACTGGGGTCATGGCAGCAGACTCCAGTGCACTATCGGAGTCATAACCATCAGCCTTTGGAGCAAAAAGTAGGGGTTGACCATACAAAAAGGGGCACTTTCCTACAATATCACTTGGGTTCAGGCAGAATATCGATTGAGTGACAAGGAACCAAAGTGATTCAGATGGACTAAGGGAAAATGGGATTTTGGGAGAGGCACTTGGCTAGACCTGAGGAAAAAAGACCAATAGCTCAAAGAGAACACATTCAAAATTGGTCACATTTAAAATCAAGGGGTGTCATGCAGCAATTCCCATCCACAGCACAGTCATTAACAGCCTACATTCAGCAGCACATCTTCAGGAGCTTTAGGAGTAAATCCTTGAAATTTCAACAGCCTACGAGATCCTTAGCTCAGACTCCACACACTGTAGTGCAGACAAACGTAGTCCAGCCCTCTAGCTGGATCCTCCAAAACACCCCAGGGTCTCTGTAATACATGCATGGAGCACAAATCCAACTCCAGCTTTGGGTGTAAGGAGAAAGGCAGACACACAGTCATAATTGCAGATGTACAATGAGGAACCACAGCAGAGAAATGTGGTTGAGGGCCAGCAGCAGATTTCAGGAAATCAGTTTAAACAGTGGGCTTATGGAGATCTAACATACCATCAGGTGGCATTTCTCGTCTAAGCAACAAAAGGATTTGACAACCACTTTCAAGAAGACCACCATCAGAGCCTCCTTGATTCCCAGCCTCAAACAACAGGACAGCCAGCTCAGCTTATCTGAGAAAAAGTTCAGCTGTGTCAGACTGGCACGATGCCAGAAAAGGAATAAAAACCAGGCCAACTCCAGCCACCCTGACCGTGTAGGAAGGAGCTTTTATACCTTGGTCTCCAAATTCCAACATAATCGAACCAATTTTGGGGCTGGTCATCTTTCCCTTGCTTACCACAAGACCACACTCAGGAGTAACAAGAGAGCGTCTTTCACCATACACTTAATGTATACATAATTACTTCTCCATCAAGACTAATGCACTGGTTATCATCTTGAGCGTGCCCCCAAGACTGAGGACAGGAAATGTCTTTACAGAGGATTTATAGAAGGCTTTTAAATTCCCTTCCTTGACCCCAAGATTCAGGATGGCCTTCAGTCTCTGCTCAGCAAGGGAGCTATCTGGGGTTGATGCTGAAAAATCTGGAGGTAGTGCATAAAGGAACTTTCTGCCTTACATCAATAATGCTTCTGGGTGTGGTGGCAGATATTTAAGTACCAAATTATTTCATGAGTGACATCACAAATAAAGAATCTTCTGTAAAGCCAACTGCAGTTTAGCCAATATAATTGGAACAACATTTAAAATGTACCTTTTCGCACATTTAGTTAAAAAAAGAGAGGTATTGCCTTTCAATCACCCTTATTAGAGGTAACACGCTTGCTCACATAGTTAGGCAGGTTATGTCTCAGTTGCACACACAGCTCAGAAAACGCACTGCCTTGCCACACATCTAAAAAAAATAAAGGCAACATTGCTCATCATCATCCAGGTGGCCATGGAACATAAGGAAGAGCTTCAAGGCCTGCTGCCTACGGTCACAATACGTCTTCAGGACCCATTAGATACCCAAACTAATTACAAGGAACAATTGTCTTTGAAAAGATAGAAGACCTCTGTGCCCATTTCTAACCCCCCATTGAAAAATAAGTAAATTCTTGAAAGGAGTAGTATTACACAGACATTAAGACTTGGCTTAGCTCGCAATAAATGCTCACTAGAAGTGTCACACCTATGTAATGGGAATGTCATGCACAAACAGGCTGACACTTGGCAGTCCTGTGTAGCTGACTTTCTAGCAACAAGCTTTTTGTTAGTGGAGATTGGGACATCTCATGTTACTATAAATTCTCTGTCCTTTGCAATTCCTTTAAAGACATGATTTCAATGTGGTTTTTTTCATACTACAATTTTACAATGCTTACACAATTTTCAATTAATGAGACAGGTTAATGTGCTCTCTCTGTTTGTAAAATAGACATCTGGCGTAAGCACTTGACATTTAAAACAAGATGTCAGACTGTCTGTAACTCTGTATAGCAAACTCTGCATGCATCTCCTTTACCTGTTATGTCCATGCATGCACTAAACCATTTTGTGAACAAGTTGCTACACTGGCAACTGTTATTAGTTCCTTGTTGATATGCTTATAACGCTAAATAAATAGTTTCTTATACAGATGAAAACAGCATGAGTGTCAGTAGATAGATGTGTTTGTAAGTTTCTCCTATGGCGGCAACGATCAATTTTTCTTAGTTCAGTAAATTTCATTTGTTTGTCCTTTATCCAAATTCTAGCTGGAAGAACAACTGAGCTTTGAAAACATAGCCAAGTGGTGCAACCCAGAGAATATGGAGATGTCTGAAGTTGAGTTGGACCTGCCCAGATTCAAGCTGGAAGAAAAATACAGCCTCAAATCAACTCTGAGCAGCATGGGGATGAGTGATGTTTTCATGGAGGGAAAAGCTGATCTCACAGGAATGTCTGCTAAAAGGGACCTGTTCCTGTCCCACATCTTTCACCAGGCCATTGTGGAGGTTAATGAAGAAGGCACCGAGGCAGCTGCTGCCACTGCAAGCATTATAGCTGTAAAAAGTGTCCCCATTGCCATAAAGTTCGAGGCAGACCATCCTTTCATCTTCTTTATCCAGCATAACACAACCCGCAGCATCCTCTTCTATGGCAGATTCTGTTCCCCATAGTGACCAATGTGGCAGGCTGTGACAATAGATAGGGTTAAAAAATTGGCACATTATGTCTCATTTTACTTAAAGGATCCAGAAGTAAATTCTACTAATAAATCATAGGGAAAATAATTTTGACATGAGGGAAGAAAAGAAAAGAGAAAGAAGGAAGAGGGAGAGGAGAGAGAACAAACAAAGAAAAAAAGGTAAATACACACTTTAGACAGTAGGTTAGTATACAAACCCTTGCAATCAGCTGATTGTGTGTACTATTTTACGCAAAACAAGGGGAAACCCAGGGGCACATAGGGGCCAGGGGGGGCATGATATTTTAAAGGAACAACGGTCCCTACAAGAAACAGTTAGTCTCAAATCATGTCAATGAATTTAGTTATGACTCAATTTCTTACTATAAAACTTAAGACCATATTTATTAACAGTCAAAAGTAGTGGGTAGCACCAAAAGAACACAAAATAATTTACTAAGGCAATTAAAAGTGACATGCATAGAAATTATTCCATTTATGTCACAGTACAAACAGCCACAAACCAGCCCTGTCAAATTAAATATACAATAAAGGGTCAGTGTGCAAGGTTGACGACATTTCAATCCTTTCTTAATGTAAGGATCATCATCAGGACATTTCAAAGTCAATGCCTGAAATTCAACTAAGTAAATCAACATATAAATAACTCAACAGTCCAAAAGAATGACATTGTCAGAAAAGAAAGGAAAGGGGAAAACAACAAAACACAAAGCTGGTTGGTGACATGGAGTCTTTTGGTTACCTTAGCTAAAATGTGTGGCAACGAAAAGACATCATGTCATCATTGACTCAATATTCTATCTTTGTCTTTCATTTATCAAACAATGTATTCCAGTGGGCATAGTCCTAGTATAGTTTAATTGGATGACATGTATAGGTTACAGTGGTTTGTGAAAGAAACAAGTGGAGCAAATGGACAGGAATATGGCTTCCCTGATGGCATAGAGTCATCTGGCAAATTTAATATCTTACTCTTTTATATCTTACTTTGTCAACTTTGAGATAAATTAACAGGAAAATTGATTCACTCCTTTCCCACCTGTCTAAGAAGAAATACAGTGAACAGGAAACACTGTTGTTTTCCAACCAATGGGTTGTCTTAAGACTAATACCGCTGATTTTTTTCCCATGGCTTGTGTGGGTGGGTGTATCCATGTGACGATGTGAGTTTGACAACCTTGTAAACTTAAACATTTACTTTTTAATAATCTGCGATGTGTCCTGTGCATTCATGAGAAAAAGTTGTCTAACAATCATACAAAACATTTGGCATGTGTAACAATTGTGTAAGGCTGTATGCAAAATATTTGACATAATAATAAAATATGAGAAAAACTATGCACATACATTTAAAAATAAGCTTTTAGTGTGGCTCGTTGAGTCACCCAATCATTAAAATCCAATCAGGTTATCAGAAGGCCACTGCGAATTTGTATACATAGCTGATTCAAAGAGAGATACGCTTTTAAGATCAGAAAATGACCGGCACAGCACATACTTGCAAAATGTCATAAAATGGTTATATTTTGGTGACTGTAGGTACCGGGGTGGTGGAAGGCCTTAGTATTGGTATGAGGTATGACTGAGCTCTCCGAGCTCAAAATTCATAATAATCTACTTCCTATTTAGTGAACAAGTTTCTGCGAGGAATCCGGAGCTTCCCCTTGTTAGCTTGGGATAGACCTCGAAGTATTCCTCGGCGAAAATTGCTAGCAGTAAATGAAGGGCGATACCAATAACATCATAGTTAAGGAATAAACAAGAAAAAAATGCCCACTTCCTCTATTTGTTCTTGGAGATTTATACTCAGTTGTTCTTGGTGTTTCTCCTCATTTTTGTTTTTTGCAGCTCCTCCATGTTGACCTGGTCTACAGATGGTTTATGCATTCTACGTTGTTGGTTTTCTCGCCCTGCGTGGCGATTTGACTGCGTATTCTTTAATGTACCACTCTTGTTATGGAAAACTCAATAAAGAATTGAAACACAAAGGAAAAAAAATCCCAAACCAATTGACCTGAAAATAACAAATATTGATTTAAATGTCACAAAAAAGTATCAATTGTGATATATGGGATCAAGAGTTATGGAAAACGAGTGGGGGTGTTTTTTTATTTTTATTTTAAATCCGAAGCAGTGTGAGGAATTAAAAAAATAAACACACCTACGTTCATTCTCACACAAAGCCACCTATCAGCAGCAATGCACTCGCTTTTGACACTGATGAAGCAAAGCAAAGACTCATAGAAAATAGTTTTTAAAGAGAATAGTTTTGGGGAAAATGCTGCCCTTTTAAACCTTTTAAACCACAGCTTTCCTCACACCATTCTCTGTGAACTGCAGAGGAGTAAGCTGTTTATCTCCACCCGCTGCCTCAGAGGCCATGGAGGCACCCCTGAATTGAACTATTCCAGCTGTTCTCCAGAGATTGTGCGGCTGAACGTGAGCCGCCAGATGTATGACACCAAGGGAGTAGCCAGAAAATAAAAATCACCCCACTTTTTACCAAAGATGTGATGGCACCAAGCTAGCGAAGCAAATGAGCCCGAACCTCCTTGTCTCTTTCATCCAACCATCTATCCATTTATACATTCACTCTTCCATCCACCCGCTGCTATCCACTATTTCACTTTTACATTCTGTCATCCATTCATTCTTCCATCCATCATTCAATCTTTCCTCATTCCATTCATCGGCCAGTCCATCTATCCATTCATTCACATATCTATTATCAATGCATTCATCAATCCATACATCCATCCACCCATACATCCATCCTTTGAGTTACCTAGCCACTAATAAACTCATCCAGCAAATCCCCCGTGCTGCTCTGCATATGTTTTCCTTGCCCAGCTGACAGAGTTCTGTGTTCCTGCCCCTGGGGCAACCTGATCCAATAAACAGGTTCATTTCCCCTGACTTCGAGTGCCTGCTTTCATTCTCCTAGCCGAGTTTGGAAATTTTTTTGATACATTAGTGCTAGCGGGAGCGCTGTTTACTGAGCACCACCAGCGATCAGGCAGCAGGCCAGCATTTCCGCATCTCCTCTTTTGAAATATATATATATATATATATCAATGCTCCAAATCTCCTTCGCAATTATTTAGAAAGAGAATAGCACTCACGGGAGAAGTTTCAAATTGCTTTTTAATGCGCGACAAACAAACGCGTTTCGGGAAATTCCTTCCTCAGTAAACACTGAAGAAGGAATTTCCCGAAACGCGTTTGTTTGTCGCGCATTAAATTGCGAAGGAGATTTGGAGCATTGATATTGCCGTTTGGGGCACCACCGCGTACAAAGCACCCGTCCACGAGTGCTCCGACTTTTGGTGCACAGGAGCAGTGATATATATATATATATATATATATGAACAAAATCCTGACCCTTCAGTTTCTAAAAGGGAGTGCAAAGCAGGTACAGACCACAGCAGGTAGTTCCACAGAGAATTCGAGAAACCGGGTTCACTGTTCCATATTTTAGTTTTAATCACCCATAATGGTTTGGACAAGTGTCTGCCTCAGACACGTTTCGATCGCCTCCGCGATCTTGTTCACATGACGCGCTGATACCGGACCACCACATTTAAATTACGTGCATCCAATCACTAGAGAGATCGGTAATGGTGTGGAGTGAACATAGAAAACATACTACCAAGGGTGCACAACGTTTAAAAATGGAGAAACTGATTTCAACATTAATGTGTTTCAAATCATTCAAGCAGTCCATATTGGTATATTTATAAAAAACAATAAATTCAACAGACGGATGATGGTATATCCGTATAGTGCCTTATCAAGATTATGATAAAACCAATGATAAAGATTGATAGTCATCATATGCTAATGCATGATCCGTAATAAACTGAAATTATGGCAAGTGCCAAAAAATGTCAGTGATGGATCACCATTGACCAAATGTAAATATAATAAATACATTTCAAATAGTAAAACAGTTGTCAATGGAAAAAATAAATATCATAAATAACCCACTAAAATAATCAGTTCTAAAATGGCTGCAAATAAAATAATGCTCCCTAAAAAAGTGCAAAACTAGGTGCAAAAAGTGCTATGTATAAAAAACCCACAATAAATAGTAATAAAACACATAAACATGGTAGGACTAATGCAACGAGGTCGCAAAAAGTTATAAACTACAATCTATAAAGTACTAATGCTTTATAATATAGCTGCCAACAGAAAGTACAATATACGCAATAATACTGTAAATTGATCATAAGGATATCAGAGGACAAAAAAAAATATATATATATATATTACCTACTGGCGGTCGCCAGTAAGTAGTTATAGTTAGGACCTAGTTTCCATAGGAAAAGAGTTATTTGATTTGCCAATATCTTTGGCGCCGTTTGACGTATCGAAATTTTCAAAACTAATGGGGCGCTCCTGTCAGCTTCTGTCTTGAAAGTTTTGGGGTGATTCGTCAAGCGGGGGCCGAGAAAAAAGGGGGGTCCCAAAACGCGTTTTCCCCATGTTAATTTCCATAGGAATTTTGGAACAGGCTACAGCCTGAACTGCTGAACGGAATTACACCAAATTTGGCAAAAAGGTAGGTCTTGGTCTAGAAAGCGTGCTTTTTTAAAAATGGTGTAAATCCGTTCAGTAGTTCCTGAGAAATTCAAAAAAATAACAATATCGATACCTGAGCACCGAGGAGGGTTCGCGAACCCTCCCGGGCATGATCGGTGTTTTTTTTTTTTTTTAGTTTGGAGTTGTGCTTTTGTTTTGTGAATTCGCGACGGGTTCGTGAATCCGAAAAAAATGTAAAAAGAATTTGTATGTGTAAAAAAAAATTATAATCAGTATTATGTTATAGGGTGGCTCTAAAAAGAGCCCTTGTTTTCATTGCGAGTTTGTTGTAGCTACATGTAAGTGCTGATGCAGAGCTTAAGGTTGTTGAGAAAGACTGTTTCCTTGATCTGTGAAGTGTACTCCATCACTTCTGTAGATGTCATCCATATCAAAACGTAGATTGTTATATATGGAGCCCATCCTATGGTCTCTGAGGTAAGCAGAAACAGCTTTATTGACACTCTTTCTCAATCTGTGTTCAGAATTGATTTGATCAATTCCATTTCTGTCTTTGGCATATGTTAGAGTATACAAAGACAGTTTGAGGTAAAAGCAACATCAATTGTGCAAAGGTGTCCTTCATTAGCATTTCCAGACCTACCCAAGTCAATGTGCCTAGGTCATTGCCACCACAGTGCACAATCATGAGGTCAAGGGGTTGGAGATGCAAAAAGATTTTAACCAAAGGCATCAATTGCTGCCACTTTAATCCTCTCTGTGCAATCCATTTAATATCCACATTTTGCAAACCTAGGTCTTTGTCAATAGCTGTGCGTTCAGCATACCTTTTGCACCAGAAAACATAGCTGTGTCCAACAATCCACACTGTAAGCATCTTGAAGGGATGTCTGGAAGTATTGAAAGGATGTTTGTAGCTGAGGTACTCAGTTGGTACAATGAGAGGTATGTAAAATGGTGGGCAATATGCTGTTTTTTAAAAAGTAGAGAATTGATTGGCTGTTTAAGAACATTGTACATTCCAAAATAGGATGCATTTTATTTTCTTTAAAAAGCATGTTTCTTATTGGTTAGTAAAAAATGTTTGAAAGGTACAGTAGATAGGATAAGCTCATATTTTGGAAATGTCAACCACACCTGCTGTTTGCATTTGTAACATTGTGTGGTGAACTTGAAAATATGGTGAACTTGTGACCTGTGAGTTCAGTTGAATGTTCCATGAACTGTTACTATGGAAAATGGCATTAAGCAGAATGGGGGAAGGGTTGAAACTTAACTTTGGAATTAAAATGTGAAATTGTAATTTATATATAAGTGAAATCTTATTAAGGTAAGATTTCCCAAGTCAGTAGTATGTTTAGAAGTGGTGTGTTCTTAAAAAATAATGGTATTTTTATTTGTAATATATTTTTGAATTCCCGCATGGATTTGCGGCTCCATTGCGTTGGTGCACGGTGGTGTCGCGACTCCCAAAAATTCCAGAATCAGTTTGGGCACTTTTAGAAGTCAGTTGGTAAGGGTTCATATGTCTAACCAATAGAAATGTGTTTTATAATTTGAAATAATGCAGGAAGGTATGTGATTTGTTACTTACATGTATTTGTGTGGAGAAAGAGAGAGAAACTTTGCCATTACTGGTTTTACCTTGCTGAGAGTGGTGCATTACATTGATTGTGTGCATAAGAAAATCATTTATGAGTTTGTGATATTTTGAATTCTACAAATCTATTTGGAAGGTGAGTTAGAAGTTTGTGAGGTGTATTATGTATTAGGTTAATGTTAAACTTTAAAAATATTTTAAAAACTGTGATGTTTGAAATATATTATTAAATGTACAGATGTGTATTGTAGTTTGTTTTATTGTAGTTAAATGTTGTTTGAAATAGATTCTGTATAGTAATATGTGTATATTGGAAGATGGATTAGTGATTATGGTAGTTTGTTTTAGTGTGTGGATATGTACATTTGTAGTATACCGCATAATTTTAGCTGTTGCTTTAAATTTGGAGGTGGAGTCTGTCAAGTTTTAAGGTGTGCATGGACTTCTGTCTCAAGTATGTTTCTACTTGTATATGTATTTTCATATGTCTTATACATTTGAAGGTGCATGATGTATAACATAGAGATGTTGTTGCTTTTTATGTGGTAGGCTCAAGACTGTGAGTACTAGTAGAATGGTGAAGATGCAGCACAAAAGTGTGGTTTAAAAGATGCTGACATAAGGTGTTATTGATTAGGCTTCTTTTTTTAAGTTTCCAGAGAGGTACAGTTGAAATATGCCGCATAATTTTGATGTTTGCTTGAAATTGAAAGTTTGTTCTGTGAATTTTTAAGGTTTGGATAGTGTTATGATACAGACATATTCATGTATGCTTTTAGTAATATGGTGAGACTTTTACTAAAGATATGTGAAGGGTTCCTACTTTGTATTTGGGAAGGTGTAATATTATAAGTAGTTGTAAAATGGTTAAGCACCAGCCTGAAAGTGAGGGTTGAGATATTTGTAGAGATGTTATTTACTAGAGTAATTTGTATGATGTGAGGAAAGTTATATTCATATATACCGCATAATTTTCAGTATCTGTTTGAAAATTGAAGTGTACTCTGTGAAGTTTTGAGCTGTGCATGGTGTTGTGACTAAGATATGTGTCTACTTGCTCGTATATTATGGTATGTGTTATGTGTTTGAAGATGATAGATGTATAAAACACACATATACATTTATCTATTTTTTACTTTTATATATGATGCTGGTAGGAAAAGGTATAGACATATGCATACATGGATTTAGAAATACGGGGAGGCTTTTATGAAAGATAAGTGAAGTGTTGCTTTGCTGTTCTATATGCTCTATACCTGTTTTTTGCTAGAATAGTGAAGCAGTAGTATTGGAAAAATGATGTTTATGATATGTTGGGAGAGGAATTATTTTTGATGGTACTTTATAAGAGTCTACTTATGTAATCACTCAGCCAGTAGTCATGCTGTTATGAAATCACCCAGGCGTTACCTATGTACTTCTTTAATTCTCCAGACGTTACCCCTGTAATCATGCAATCACCAATGCATTAGGTATGCAGTGCTTCAATCACCCAGGCACTATCTTTCCACTCTTTCAATCACACAGGCACTACGTTTGTACTTATGAAATCACTCAGCCAGTAGTCATGGACTTATAAATTCACCCAGGCACTACCTTTGCACTCCTGTAATCACTCGGGTAGTACCTTAGTTGTTCTGTAATCACCCAGGCAGTACTCATGGACTTATAAAATCACCCACTCACTTCCTATGTATTCCAGTAATCCCCCAGATATTACCCCTACAGTCATGTAATCACCCAGGCACTAGTTATGTACTTCCCCTGCAGTCATGCAATCAAGCAGGTTGTACCTATGCTGGTAAGAAATCACCCAGGCACTACCTTTGTACTCCTTTATTCACTCAGGCACTACCTCAGTAGTCCTGCAATCACCCAAGAAGTGTCCATGCACCTATAAAATCACCCAGTCACTTCATATGTAGTCGTGTAAATCCCCAGATATTACCCCTGTAGTCATGCAATCACTCGGCAGATGCATTACATGTCTCAGTTTCTCGGTTTCACTTTATTCCAGAAATATTGTATACATATTTCTTTTACATATGATGATGATTTGAAAACGTAGAGACATATGTATGCATGCTTCTGACAATAGGGAGAGACTTGTAGTTGTGTCATGTAATAGTCTGCTGCTTTATATTTTGCTAGGCCGAACACTCATGCACTTATAAAAACGCCCAAGTACTGCCCATGCAGTCTTCCAATGATGCAGGCACTACATATGCACTGCTGTAATCACTGAGGCATTACTGCTACGCTCATGCAATCACCCAGGTATTACCCATGCACTCTTTCAATCATGTAGCCACTACTGATGCACTTATATAATCACCCAGCCACTACCGTTGCACTACTTTAATCACGGAGGCACGACTCTTGTACTTATGTAATCACCTAGGCATTATCGCTGCAGTATACAATTAGACAGGCATTACCAAAGCACTTCTTAAATCATCCAGCTAGTACATATATACTTATGTAATGACTCAGGCACTACCCTTGCATTCTTCAAATCACCCAGGCACTAGGCCTGTATTCTTTTAATCATCCAACCGGTATCTATGCACTTATAAAATCACCCAGGCACTATCTATGCACTCCTCCTATCACCCAGGCACTACCACTACACTCATACAACCACCCACACATTACTCCTGCACTCATGAAATCACCCACACTTTACTTATGCACTCCACCAATCTCCTAGACATTACCCCTGCACTCTTTCAATTACTTAGCCAGTACCCATGGACTCTGTATCTCTATTCCTTCTTTCTGCACTTCTTTTGTATCTTTCTGCACCCGTCGCTTCTTTCTGCACCCCTTTTAGGTCTTTGTGCACCCCTGTTTCCTCTTTCAGCATCCCTGTTGCCTCTTTCTACACCTCTGTTCATTCTTTCTGCACTTCTTTTGTTTTTTTCTGTACATCTCTTGCTTCTTTCTGCATCCTTCATGCCTCTTTCTGCACCCCTCTTCTCTGTTTTTGCACTCCTCTTGCCTCTTTCTGCACCTCTGTTGCTTCTTTCTGCACTCCTCTTGCTTCTTTGTACACCTCCATTGCTTCTTTCTGCATCCCTCATGTGTCTTTCACACCCCTCTTCACTCTTTCTGCACCCCTCTTGCCTCTTTCTGCACCTTTGTTCCTTTTTTCTGCACTTCTTTTTCTTATTTCTGCACCCCTCGTGCCTCTTTCTGCACCCTTTTTCCGTTTTCCTGCACGTGTATTGGTTCTTTCTGCACTGCTCTTCCCTCTTTGTGCACATCTCTTTCCTTCCTCTGTTGTTTCTTACTGCACTGTTCTTGCTTCTTTCTGCACCTTTGTTGCAGTCCATTTCCTTACATGCCTTAAACATCACTTTTGTCCTGCTGCTTTACCATTCTAGTAATGCTGAGTGTTGGGCCTAGGCAAATATAAAAAAAGCCTATAACATGCCTCAGGTGTAAGTCTCACCATATGTCAGGATCTATCACTCAGACACTGCCATAGTACTACTCCAATCACCCAGGCAGTACCCACGCAGTTATAAAATCACCAAGGTACTTCCTATGTACTTTTGTAATCCATCAGACATTACCCCTGCATTCATGCAATCACTAATGCTTTAGCTATACACTGATTGAATCAGCCAGGAACTATCCTTGCACTCCTCCAATCACCCTGTCAGAATCTATACACTCCTCCAATCACTTAGGTAGTACCCATGCACTTATAAAACCACCCAGGCAGTTCCTATATGTTCTTGTAATCCCTTAGATATTATCCCTCAACGTATGCAATCACCCAGACATTACGTGTGTAGTTCTCTAATCATCTAGATATTATCTCTGCACTCATGCAATCACCAATGCATTAGCTATACAGTAGTTCAATCACCCAAGCACTACCCTTGCACTCCTGCAATGACTGTGTCGGGATCTATTCCTCCAATCACTTTACCAGTACTCATGCAGTTATAAAATCACTGAACCACTACCTATGCACTTATGCAATCACCTAGACAGTACCCTAGTACTCCTCCAATGCAATCACCCAGGGACTACAGAGTGCACTTCAAATTTGATTTGGATAGCAGAAGAGAAATCTTTTAGTTGTGCTCTATGGTTCTGTTGTATAGGTTGTGATGTCTTCTAATTGTAGGAATTCTGCAGTGCCTGACATACCTTTGGAATGCAATTAAAAATATTGTTTTATTTATATATGAGAATATTTGTATATAATTATTTTATTAAAATTAAATGATTTAACTAAAGTATTTAAACTTTTCTTTGTTTTCAGATACTCACCATTATTAGTAATAAAGATTGAGTATGGCAAGAAAAGATCAAAAGAAAAGAAAAGAAAGAAAACAGTACTATTTAAAGGGAAGAGAAAAGGAGAAATTAGATAAAGTACAACATGTGACATTGAAGAAAAAGGCTTCTGGTAAGAGAACTAAAGAATTTGTTAAAAGAGTAGTAAAGAAGATAACGAATTTTCAAAATGGAGAAAAGAAAAACAAAAGTAGTACAACCATTCAGAAGGAAACGAAAAAGGACATATTAATAGAAAATCAGGTTATGGGAAACAAATCTATGTTGAAAGAAGGATGAAAGAATATAAAGACATTAGAAAAAGAATGTATAAAAGTAGAGTACTACAAAATGTATTGAAAGATTGCAAAAAATATAAAAATAGATCTGCATTTTATAAGAAAAAACAACACATTGAAAGTGTAGTTGAAAACGCTTTTGAATTGAAAAGAAGATTGTTTATATTAGTATTGAAGAGAATGAAAACATTGAATAAAACAATGCATTTTATGAAGGAGAAAAGTACAAGTAAAAGACTTGTTAATAGAACTAACTTTTCCAAAAATATTTTTGGGTGAATGGAAGCACACACTTCTAGTTCAGAACCTTTTTTTAATGAAGAAAGCTATTTTCAACAAAATACATTAGTTCACGCCAGTTGATACCAGTGGTCGTTCTTATGAAGTTAAAAACGGTTGTCCAATTGAAAAAGAAAAGATGGTTGCTAGAAATGTGGAAGAAGTAATAGCTGAAGAAGTTCACAGGAGACTTCCGAGCTCCATGTATAGGTGGGATTGTAGTAGTATTTGTAGTATACGAACAGGAATCTATTGATATTTTACGAAATTTCTAAGGAGGGTATAGTGAAAAAAGTGTTAAACAGAAAATTAAGATGTTGCAAGGACTAGATCCTTGTAAAGTGAGAAAAAATACTGGCTTGCAGGGTCATTCGCTGGCTTGTCTTTCTACAAAAGTGTGTCAAAGTACTTTTCATCATTTGAGAATGTTAGCAGTACATCACTCAGAAATGCGTAAGTTAGTAAGAAGATTGTACTATGTAACAAGTCATGCATTATCTTTAAGTGAAATAAACACTGCTCTTTTGCATGGTTCAGTGTTGGATGTAAAAAAGTTTGCGATGATATACAGTTTCGTTTCTTTGGTAGTGAAGAAGAGTGTAGAGAAGGTGAGACTTTGATAAGTGTAGGTGTTGAAGAAGAGGTGGAACATAGTACTACTGAGAAGTTTGTAGAAGAAATTACAAAGTTTAAGGTAGTTTGTTGTGAAAAACCAAACTATGGGGGTCATTACAATGACGGGTGGATTGCCACCGCCCGCATGGCGGTGGCGATCCGCCCACCATTTCCCACCGCCCGCATGTCATTTCCCCCGCCATATTACGATGGCTGGGGGAGCCCGGCGGACGGAAAGACCATCCGCCGGTTTCCGCCGGTCCCATGAGGCGACCGGGCGGAAGGACTCTAATATGGTGGCGGTGTCTGCAAGACACCGCCATCCATATTAGGATGTATGCGGGGATTAGCCTTTCCATGGCGGCAATGCCGCCATGGAAAGGCATGTGGTCTTTGCTTCATTGGGGGCCAGTAGCGGGCCCCCAGGATTTTGGGGGTTGGGGGTATACATGGGGGTACCTATGGTACCCCCTGCATTTGAATGCACAAGGTGGCAGGCACCGCGCGGTGCCTGTCACGTGCATTCAAATGCACAACATGCATTTTTCGCATTGTGGCGGGTGCTGGTGACAGCACCGCCCGCCGCAATTCGAACTATACGGGATGCCACTGGCACCGTGGCGGTGGCATCCTAATACCCATGGCGGGACCGCCGCACTCATGGCGGGCGGTCCCTGCACGTCGGGATGCACCGCCATCCTAATGATGCCCTATGTTTGCATTTGCTGTCGACGTACTCACTATAGAAGTCAAACTAGGAATGTTGATGTGTATTTAAAAAGTGAAAAGGAAAACAATGATAAGTGGGAGCAATTTGGTGCTTATTTGTTGGTGGAAGGTCGTTTTGAGTTGGGTAGTGATCAACGTATTTGTAAATATTGTTACAGAAAACTAGAAGAGAACAAAATGCCAGCTAGAGCCGTACATAATAACCTAGAGTTGGTAGCTATTCCTCCGGAACTGGTGGATTCAAATACATATGAGTCCATTCTAATTCAATCTGTGCACCCGTTCGTATGCAGCCTAAAACAGATAAGCTACCTCCCACAGATTCACAAAGAGGTTTAGAAGGAAGAGTTGTGTATTTACCTTTAGATTTTAAGAAAAATATTGAAACTGTTGGTGTAGAGAGAGAGGAAACTGAACCTGTAGTTATTCTAGTTAATGGTGTACCAACAAAGAGTCGGAAAATATGGCAAGAGTTAGTAGATGTCACCAAAGTTCAAAAGGCTACGTTATATCTCATAGAAAACAATATTCATTATAAAAATGTATATCTGGAAGAACAAGAAATGTCTTTAGGAGATGATAGAGAAATTTCAACTAGCCAAATCGAAAAAGTGGACAAGTCCAGGAGTGAAGAAATTTATGAACATTATAGTATACATCCTTTACATTCAAAAGAAGTGATTGGAAATACTATTGAATTATTCCAAATGAAGAAAGCGAAGGGAACTCCCATGAGTGTTTGGGAAAGAAGTTTAGAAGCTCGTTGTTTTCCACAGCTCTTCCCCACTGGAAAAGGTGGACGATATGATGAACGACCAGTACAGATTCCAGCTTCAGAATACCGTTCAACAAGATTGTATTCAGAAGATCCAAGATTTCGACAGTGTGTTCCATATTTATTTCATCTTCTGTTTGAAAGTGACTTGTCTGGACTTTCATATGCAGTGAACCACATATTAAAAACAGGAGTTCATCTTACACATCTTTCTGCAAAGGAATTTTTGGACAAAGTTCAACAAAGAGACGATCATTTAGAATCTCAGTTAATTAATTTGATCGTCATGTCAACGTGGTACCAATGAGTATTGGTATCGTCATCATGGAGAACTTAAATGTATGTTAAGGAACTTAGGAACCCCTACATGGTTTGTTACGCATAGCTGTGCTGAATATGCATGGGACGATTTACTTGAATTTCTACGAGAAGCAAATTCAAATATTAAAAACATTGAATTGAAGACAGCTGGAGAACTGTGTTCCTTGGATCCTGTAAATGTGTGCAGATATTTTAATCATAGGTTTCAATCTATGATGTCTTTTATCTGCAATAAAAATAATCCACCTCTTGGAGAAGTTATTGATTTCTTTTGGAGAAAGGAGTACCAAGCCAGAGGTGCTCCTCATATACACATGCTGTTATGGATCAAGGATGCACCTAAATTTGGAACAGATTCTGATGAAACTGTTTTGTCTTTCATTGAAGACTATGTTACCTGTGCTATTCCAAAAACAGGAGGAGAAAATAGCTTAAGACAACAAGTTTTACGGTTTCAAAGTCATCGATGTGGGAAATATTGTCACCGGAAATACAAGTCTAAGGGAAAATGTTATACGAAATGTCGTTTTGGATTCCCACGTCCAGTAATTTCGAAAGGAAGAGTCAACAGTTTCATGTCAGCAGTAAGGCATACTATAACTCGAAAATCTCCGAAGAATACTTACAATATAAAAAGAAGTGATGATTCAAAGTACATTAATGACTACAATCCAGTGATTTTGATGATGTGGAATGCAAATATGGATATCCAATATGTTGCAGATAATTCGATTGCTGTTGCTCGCTATGTAACATCATATATAACCAAATCTGAAAAGACGGAGTTGAAAGAAATGTGGGAAGAAATTTCACAAGAGAAGACTCTTAGTAACAAATTGTACAGCTTTAGTTTGAAGATGCTTTCCCATCGAGAGATTGGATCCTACGAATGTTCAGATCGGTTGACCTCTGCAAGTTTATATTCAAAGTCAAGAGGAATCATTTGGGTAAGTCTAGGTCTTGCTGCAACATGAAATCGAGTATTGAAATCTGTACAAGAAATTGAATACTTAGCTTTGAATGAGCCGGAAAGTACAGATATTGTTAAAACAAATATGTTGGATACGTACTATCCCAAAAGGAGTCCACATCTGGAAAACATATGCCTCTATGAAGTACTGCATCCAGGGCCGGACTGGCCATAGCGGGCACCGGGCGTTTCCCCGGTAGGCCGCTAGGGTGGGGGCCGGTTTTGGGCCTCTGGGGGGCCGTTTTTGTTACCGGGGGAAGGCAATATCGGCCCCCTGTAACAAAATCCGCCGAAACCGGCCCTCGCAAACTGCTCGGCTGCACTACCCCTCACCCCAGGGAGGGCTGGCTGAGCAGTCTGCCAGGGCCGGTTTCTGTTCCCAGTCCGGCCCTGACTGCAACATTACAGTTTTAAAAGAAATGTTACAGAAAATATAAATGAAGAAAAATATGCAGTAATTGGATTTGATGGATGTTTGGTAAAACATGCCAAAGGAAATCTTATTAATCACAGGAAACTCAGTTGTGATACTCCAGATAAAAGGGAATTTTTCTATTTAGTACTTCTGCAACTGTTTAAGCCTTGGCGTAGTGAAATGGAATTACTTGGAGATTTTGACTGCTATGAAGATTCTTTTAATGCATGTAAAGATAGCATTGTATGCACAGTTTTTCCAAAATATTTACAAATGTTGAATGAAGAGATTGAACAAGAAACTAGTATTGCAGCTGAAATCACTAGAGATAGTTCTCAAGATAGTCAAAGTTCTGCTCAACTAAGTCAAGATCCACTAGGACAACCAATTCTTGAAAATGAAGCAGCAATCGCTATGAATGAAGTAGAAACGGCAATGCAACAAGCACAACAGGATATTATTGATTTGGGTAACTTGGAAGAACAACTAAATATTGAACAAAAAGAAATATATCAGCAAGTTACACAGATACAGCATGGTTTACTGCATGAAAAAAAAGAATGCCAATGTACATCATTTAAACCTATTCGAATGTATATCAGTGGACAAGCTGGAACAGGAAAATGTTTCTTAATTAAAGTTTTGACCAGTTATCTACAAAAAAAACACTCAATCACATTTATCTTGTGTTGTAACCGCTCCAACTGGGTTAGCAGCACATAACATTAAAGGGATTACATTACATCGATTACTCATGCTACCAGTTGAACATGAAAATAAGTTGGAATATCACAAGCTATCTGGAGGAGCTTGTTATGAAGTTTCAAGAGTACTAAAGAAAATTAAACTTCTGATTATTGATGAGGTGAGCATGGTCTCAAACTTAATGCTTGCCTTTGTACATTTAAGAATGCAACAGATTTTAAAAACAGAGTATGATGTTTTATTTGGAGGAAAACATGTAATTGTATTCGGCGATCTATTACAACTTACTCCTGTGAAAGGACAACCAGTTTTTAAAACACTTGTCCATGAAGACACGAAGAAATCTTTGGGAAGTATTGGAAATGTGAACATTTGGTCTCTTTTTGAATATAAAGAACTTATTAAGAATATGCGACAAGCAAGTGATGAACATTATGGGAACATTCTTCAAGATATTAGAATTGGTGTTTTGACAAAACATGGTAAGGAAGCTTTACAAAGTCGGCTACTAACAAACTTGTTTCCAAATGAAAATATTGCACCTGAAATAATGTACAAATAAATTGGAGAAAAGAAGTCTATAGTTTGCCTAATGCCAACACTGCAAGAGGGTTCTACATTCAATCAAGAACTTTTGAAACTGGAGAAACAACCAATAGTGAAAATGGAAGCCATTGATAAAATGGAACATGAAGGGGTAACTATTCTTCTCTCAGAGAAATTACAGTCAAAATTGGATTCTTTGGAAAAGTCTGTATCTAAGACTGCTGGTTTAGAAAAGACTTTATATGTATGTGTAAACTGTCGGGTAATATTACGGCGTAATTTAGATGTTGAAAAAGGTTTAGTAAATGGAGCAATGGGAAAAGTTGTTGATTTTGTTAATTATCAGAACAGAGATGGAATTGAATTTTTGAAGATTAAATTTGATCAGATTGAAGAGGTAAAACAGATTGGACGTTGTGCTGTTCGTTTTTTGCTTGTAAAAGACTTGTATGTTCGTAGAAAACAGTTTCCTCTTTCTTTAGCATATGCGGTGACCATTCATAAATCTCAAGGTTTAAGTGTAGACAGTGCTTTGGTAAATTTTGGAAGTACAGTGTTTAAAGAGGGTATGGCATATGTTGCATTGTCTCGAGTAAGAACATTATCTGGATTGTATTTGATTGATTTTGATGAGAAAAAGGTTAGTGCTGATGCAAATTGTGTAAGAGAGTATAATCGGTTAAGAAGACTGTATGCTCCTAACTTAGGTGAATATCCCATATATGAAAAACGTGTAGTATGTCCAAAACGAAAATATGACAAACATTCTAGTGAGGTTGGAAAAAAGAAAACAATTCAAGAGAATGATGAGGCTGCAAAGAAAAGAAAAATGGACACTGTTGATGATATTGTAGGATACCAGTTAGAAAATAGTTCGGGTATCAACTGCTATGCTAATGTAATTGTGAACGTTGTGTTTTATCTAGAAGATCTTCATCATCAAATTAAGGAAATTAGAGAAAAAAGATTCTGCTCTTTATTACATTATATTTTTGAAAAGTTGGAAACTGATAGAACTAAAATCCATAGTGTTTCTGGCATATGACATCTTTTGGATATATGTTCTGGTTCTTCACAATTTACACTTAATGTACAACAAGATGCACAAGAATTTCTTATATTTATGCTTGCAGTATTGGAAGATGAAGGAATAGAAATTGAAAATTTGTTTGGACTAAGTTACAGATGGGATCATAAATGTGAAGACTGTTCATTTTGTTCTACCACTCAAATAGACACTGAACGATTCATATATTTGACAATACCAGATTGCAAATCAGTGTCTTTTAACAAATTAGTAAAAACAGCCAATCAAGATATGAAATGTTCTCATTGTAAATCAGAAATGTTGTCAACATTATATATAGAAAAATTTGGAAAATATGTCATTTTAATGCTACAACGTTGTAGAGCAAATGGAAGAAAATTGGAAACAAAAATTAAAAATGTTGTGGCAAGTCAAGTGTCAATTTCAGGAAGAACTTTTAAAGCAGTGGCTATTATATTCCATGATGGACCTACTACAACATCTGGACACTATACTGTGTATTTAAAGTGCAATAAAGGATGGACACATTGTAATGATGCCCATTTGGAATTCAAATGTAGGTTGCCTTACGAATTACCAGATTCATATCTGATATTTTTTATGCCAAAATTTTGAAAACATCATTCGGCCTATTGGGAAGATGTGAACACAAAATAACGAGTTTATTTTGGATATTATCAATGCCAATGGATTTGTAAACATTATTCGGCCTATTGGGAAGATGTGACCAATTAGTGTTTGGATTATTATTTCTACTTTTTTTATTGCATTTGCAAAATTGTGCTTCAAGGAACTAGTTTATATATTTGATGTTTATATTATATGTGATGTAAATGAGAGTGTATATTTTAGAAAATGTACTTCAGAAACATAAATAATTTAATGTAGTTGAAGAATGTAATTTAGAAACTGTAGATAGGTAATCAGATAGTTAAATTTGTTGTAAATATTTTCGACACACATTTGTTTTTTTTTTTACAATCACATTGATCGTATTTTTTTCCCCACTGTTATATGATGATCTACGTTGAAATCACTGTGTATAGTGAAATTCAATAGAATCTGAGAGCAGCAAAACAAGGAAACTGAATATGTTATGTTGTTCTAAAATTATGTTGTGTTTTAAAAACCATAATATTATATGTAATAACAGTTTTCCTTCTTTTTTATTACAGAAAGTAATAGTAAACCTTGAAAGATTTTAAATTCAATTTACAACAAAAGAATTGTAAAATAGTTTCACTGAGTTTGGTATGTATTTGAATAAAGAAGGTAAGATGAAATAATGCAATAAGCATAATAATATGAAGTAATGTTTACAGTCATTTTTATTGCACTGACCCATTTTTTCAAATACTACCCATGCACTGATCTATATAATTAGACACTATTCGCATACTCCTACCATCACCCACGCATTATCCAAGCATTTCTCCATTCACCTAGCCTGGATCTATATACTTATAATATCACCCAGACACTACATATGTACTCTTCCAATCACCCAGGTACTACTGATGCACTCCTCGATCCACCTAGGCATTAGCTATGCACTCCTGAAATCAGCCATATACTATCCATGGAGTCTTTTAATCAGCCAGCCACTACCGTTGCAGTCTTCTAATAATCCAGGCACTACTGCTTTTTTCATATAATTACCTAGGCAGTATTCATACACTTATAAAAACATGCAGACACTACGTATGCACTCATGCAATCACCCTAGCACTATCCATGCAGTCTTCCAATCATCCACGTACTACTTCTGCACTCATGCAATCACCCTCCTACTACTTACTGAGGCATTACCCATGCACTCCTTCAATCACCCAGACATTACCCCTGCACTCATACAATCACACAGGCATTGCCCATGCGCTCCTTCAATAACTCACGCAGTGCCCATGCAGTCATACATGCACTCAGGCAGTTCTGTGGCACTCATGCAATCACCCAAGCACTATCCATGTAGTATTCCAATCATTCAGGTACTAATGATGCACTCATGCAATCACCCTGCTACTACTCATGCACTCCTCCAATCACCCTGGAAATACAGATGCAGTATTCCAATCATCCAGGCACTAGTGCTGCACTCATGCAATCATGGTGCTACTACTCATGCACTCCTCCAATCACCCAGGAACTACCCATGCAGTCCTACATGCAGACAGGCACTACCCATGCAGTCTTGCATGCACTCAGGAATTACCCATGCACTCCTTCAATCTCCCAGATATTATCCCTGCACTCATACAATCACACAGGCATTAGCCATGCACTTCTTCAATCACTCAGGCACTAACTCTGCAGTGATGCAATTACCCAGGCACTACTTATACACTCATGGAATAACCTAGGCACTACTCTTGCAGTCCTCCAGTCATCCTGGCACTATCCATGCACTCCTGCAATCACTCAGGCACTATCCATGCACTTATAAAATCACCAAGGCACTACCCATGCACTCTTCCATGCACCCAGGCATTACCCATGCACTCATACAATCACACAGGCATTGCCCATGCGCACCTTCAATAACTCACGCAGTGCCCATGCAGTCATACAGGCACTAAGGCACTTCTATGGCACTCATGCAATCACCCAAGCACTACCCATGCAGTATTCAAATCATCCACACACTACTACTGCACTCATGGAATCACCCTACTACTACTCATGCACTCCTCCATTCACCCAGGAACTACCCATGCAGTCCTACATGTATCCAGGCAGTACCCATGAACTCTTCCATGCACTCAGATATTACCCATGCAGTCCTTCAATCACTCAGACATTACCCCTAGACTTATGCAATCACACAGGCATTAGCCATACACTCATTCAATAACTCACGCAATACCACTGCAGTCACACAATCACCCAGCCACTACCCATGCACTTATAAAATCACCCAGACACTGTGTATACACTCATCTAATCACTCAGGCACTACCCATACACTCCTGTATTCACCCAGGGCCTTATTTATGAGGCTCCTTGCACCGCCAGAACGTCACTTTTTGTGACGTTCCGTGGCGCAGGAGCCTGCGTGTTATTTATCATGCAGCACTAAGCTACTTTTTTTGGCTCAATGCTGCCTGATAAAAACCAGTCCCTTTAACGCAGTGTTCTGCGTTAAAGGGGTGTGCAATGGGTGTTGCTAGGGGCATTCCCAGCAATTTCCATGGCTTTTTCACACTGTCACAGATTTACAAGAAATCGTAAATCTGAGGCAGTGCCAAAAGCTTACGCCTCCCTAGGGGAAGCGTCAGTGAGGCGAAACAAGGAGAAATATCTTTATTTCTCTTCATTTTTCCTCTTTCTATGTGTGCTGCATTCTGCAGCACACATAGAAAGAGGAAAAAGCCTCCTGTGATTATTTTTGTACAGAAAGGTTTCCTTTCCTGTACAAAAAAAATCATCACCTCAATGCAGGCACCGTTGCACCATGGTGCAAAGGTGCCTGCATTGGTGCACGGCAGTCCATTGTGTACTGGTGGAGGGGAAAAGGACAGGAATGCACCGTATCTTGTAGATACGGCGCATTCTTTCCCTTTTCTTTTGCCATAGGGCAGCGCAGAAGGAAGGCCTGCTGTGCTGCCCTATGGCAAAACCTCATAAATGAGGCCCCCAGACATTACCCTTGCAGTCATGCAATCACCCAGGCAGTACCCATGCACTCTTCCAATCACTCAGGCACTATCCTTGCAGTCCTCCAATCATGCAGGCACTACCCATGAACCCATGTAATCACCCAGATATTATCCATGCACTTCTTCATACACCACATACAAATTTATCTTTTTTTAATCAAATGGGCGGTTCTAACAAGAACCATTTTTTTGCTTCTTTTTTTGATGTATAATTTTTTTGTGTTTTGTAAAACTCTTTTTTAAATTTTTGTGGTGTTTTTTAAAAACGAACAGCAAAAAAAACTGAAAAACTTTTCTATAACTTTTTGCAATTACAAAATCATTGCAAACAAAAAAATTAACAGTGGTGGCTTCGTGCAGCAAAAACAATGGCGTCGATAGACTGTTTGCCATAACAAAGAACTTTTTTTACATTTTACACATCTTTGCTCAAGACCAGCAAATTCTGGCCAAATATCAGGTCCTCTGCTAGTACTTGTAGCACCAGCTGATGTACTAGGTCCTGGTTGTTGGTCTTCTTGCTGGGCTTGTTGTTCCAGCTCTCGTCTTCGTTGCTCCCGTGGTAGCTGACGAGGATGAATTGTTTGAAGGTGCTTCAGTGTAGAGGAAGTACCGCACGAGTATTTTTTCTCAAAGCCCCGAGATAATATGTGCTGGCAAATGCTGCAGGTCACCTTTCTAGCATTAACCTTCTTTTCTCCATCCGGAAAAGTGAAGAAGGCCCAGACGACACTCTCCTTTCTTCTTCTTGTTGGTTCTTCCAACTCATCTTCTTCACCATGGATGTCAACAGGTGGATTAGAAGATGCCATTTTTGTTGTTTTTGAAAAACAAAACACCAAAAAAATAGACCAAGAGCAGTAAACACAAAAGGTGTGTCTCCTGGCAATGTTGTTGAAGGAATGAGAAATTTGGGTGGGGTGCAGTAACTTCTAGATTCAAAAGCTTCTTAACCAATTCAATTCTTTCTTTTGAAGTCACATGGATTCGCGCACCCAGCGCGCAACCAGCGTGCACCCGTTGCGATTCCCTAAAAATATATTTAACAATAACTTCTCTTTATTCCAGTTACAAATATATGATTTTTATAAATAGATTAAATAATCTCTTGCTATATTATGCATATTAAACTTATATACATATACTTTTAAAAATTAAAGATTTGCGATGGATTCGCGCACCCGGCGCGACCTCCGGAACTACGTACGTGACGTTACGCGGGGCGGAAATTCGCGCACCCGTCGCTTATCAAGTGCGCATCCTACACGACTCAACCAATATGGCAGCTTGGATTCGCGCACCCAGCGAGACAGGTACACGATCGGTACGCGAATCCACTTTTTATTTAAAAAAAAATTATATTTATATTTTAGAAAATAGAAAATATTGCATTATTTTTATAACAATTAAAAAACTAAGAAAAAATATTTTTGGGACATTATACTTAGAAATTAGCATTTAAAAAACCTTAGAAATTCACTGGAAAAACGATAGGTTTCAGGGACGTTATAGTTAGAAATTAGCATTTAAAAAACCTTTGATATTCACTGAAAAAACCATAGGTTTCAGGGACGTTATAGTTAGAAATTAGCATTTAAAAAAACCTTTGAAATTCACTGAAAAAACCACAGGTTTCAGGGACGTTATAGTTAGAAATTTAAAAACCTTTGAAATTCACTGATAAAACCATAGGTTTCAGGGACGTTATAGTTAGAAATTAGCATTTAAAAAACCTTTGAAATTCACTGAAAAAACCACAGGTTTCAGGGACGTTATAGTTAGTTGGACATTTTACTCGTACAAAACCAGAGAAATTCAGCCGTTATAGTTAATTGAGCTAACTATAACTCGCGCCCCCTCAATGCACTGCTGATGACGTCACATATTACATCATTCATGACATGGTCAGTGACATCACTGATGACATCTCAAATGACATCACTGATGACATCATCCAGCGACTGTGTGTTTCTGTAAAGTTTAAATATGTTTTATATATATATATGCCAAGGTGTATTGAAGAATGAGTGGGTGTATGAGTGTCTGAATTGATGATTTAGTGGGTGCGTGACTGACTGTATAAGTGAGTGATTAAACGTGTCTTACGGAGTGCATGGGTTAGTGACTAAACTGTGTGACAGGATAAAATGCAGAACTATTTCTTCTATATAAATGTCATTTGCATATAAATTAAGCAAGCAAACATGGCAGCTACTTGAATTTAGAAAGGCTAACAGAAAGCTGAAACGTGTCTTTATGAGAGATTGCCAGTGCCGCTTGAAGATTTTGGTGCTGTCTGGAGAAATAAATGTATGGATTCAGTCTTCAAGTGCAAACACCATTATTTTTTAATGTGAAGGAGTGCCTGTGCTACATACGAGGCGCTAGCGGTGGCGCTAGGGTGACCAACTGGCATGGGTGTAAATTCAGGAAGGTGAGTGTAAAATTTCAGAACAAAGGGTCAAAAGTCAGGACACAAATTCAGGACAGAAGGGCAAAATTCAGGACAAACTTCAGGACAAAAGGTACGTTAGATAAAAAAGCGGCACGCATTGGATGTAGCTAATTGGGACCTGCAGTGCTGGACTAGAGTGCAGTCCTACGAGTGACCAGCTTTCTGTGTCAGATCACTTCAAGCATTCCATTTCTGTTCAGCTGGTGATGAATGGTTTAGGAGCTGGTACAGTACTGAGTGATGGATAAGACCCAGAGACGACACGTCTTGTGTGAGGGTAAGAGCATGAAGCAGGAAAAGGGAGTTATTAACCAGCCCGCATGAGCTATAATTGGCTGCAGACTGCTGAGCGTTATGGTATTATTGTCGGCCAGAACGGTTAGATAGGAGTTGACATTACTATATAATAATCTGGCTAGTGGCTAGTCATATATCAGCCCTCCTCATTTTACCTGTATATTGGAAATAGTATGCTGCTTAGGCTGTTTCATTTCTGTGAGTTGTAAACTGCAGATTCTCATTGATGCACAGAAGTGTCTACAGACTAGAAACTGTATACACTGATAAGGCATAATTGTAAGGCAGAAGGAGGCACTGTCTTTTACATACAGAACATTTTCTATTGAATGGAGGCAAAATGCCAACATACAGTTTTACTGAGAAAACTATATAGCGCACAAATACTAATGTGTGGAAATATGGTTTCGGCAAAAATGTATCATTTGAACAACACCAAGTAAAGTGTCTTGATTGTTTTGATCCTATTAAAACTCTGTTTCCAGCACAATTCTGAATAACAAACAAGTGGTCTATTTGTGGTTTCCTAACTGCTGATATGTTTTGAAACATTTGCAGATATTTAAAAGTTGTCCGCTTACAGCCTTTGTTTTCGCACCCCCAAGAAAATTTGGGAAAACATGGTGCATTCTACACTACATTTGTCATTATATATCAATTGTATTAGCTTCTAAAGCATAGTAAATGAGACTTTACTGTGCACCAGAATACGACAATCTTTGATGGGGCTCTTCAATGATTCCCTCACTATCACCAACAGTGCCTCTCTCTCACATGTATTTCATTTGTTTTATAGCACCTCTCATACCAGTGTAGAGTGCCAGAGCTTTTTACATCACACACAAATGTACAGAAACAATGAATCATACGTGTGTAAATCAGTGTATAGAAAGTGTTACATAAGGCAACGGGGATTACAAGGTGTAGGATTCACGTCCAGACTGGTAGGCATTTTTTAAGAATGCTTGGTCTGGAGAAGCTCAAACTCAGGATCCAAACATAACACAGTGGTTAGGACTGACTTTACTAAGAAGAATTTATTATTACCCAAACAAACCTTTTTTAGCAACATCAGGACAATGAAAAACTGGGAAGCATGCAGCTCTTTGATGACAGTTCGTAGCTCACTGTGCTAGATTACGTATGTAACTTATGAACTGCACAGTAACAAGAATCCCTGTTCCAAAATCAGTGACCCACTGAGCTCTGCACATAAAATACTGTTCTTTGATATGCATGGTACACATTCTTTGCAGCAAGCGTATTAACCCTCTGTGCTACCTTAGATGATTCAAAACTGCCACTAAACAAAACTCCCATCCCTCTCTCCAACAGGTACATTAGTCACCAGAGTTATCGTGACATTTTTATTTTTGCCTGAAAACTGCTGGATATACAAGGAACTTTATAGTGCCAGCCCCCAGTAACAAAACCGCCCCGCCCACCCTTCCAGCCTCCCAGGGAAACGCCCGATGCCAGGTACGGCCAGTCCACCTTGCTACCAACCTCCAATGGTGCCCCTCATCTTCACATAGACCCTCTCTCATGTGTATTTAATTTCTTTTATAGTGCTACTCATCCGAAGTATGTACGGCTGGGTGTCGGAGTGCGTTACATCACACATATATTATATAGAGACAATGATTCATAAATGTGAAAGTCAATGTATAGGAAATGTTACTTAGAACAATGAGGGCTACAGGGTATAAGAAGAGTCAGAGGTCATCCATGCTGGTAGGCAGTGGTGTAGCGTGGGCCGGGCCACAGGGCGGTTGCCATGGGCGCAATATTCTTAAGGGTGCAAAATTTAAAAAAAGTAAAACATTTGTGGTGGAAGGGACTTGAGTCACGTCGGTGGTGTTGTCTGCAAGTGCAGGTTATGTTGTCTTGCCCTCCTTTCCCCGCAGAAGGGCTTCATGGAGCCGTGCCCTCTTGCAACTCTCATGGCCTCAGGGCAGGCGGAGGGCTGCTTACGCTGCTTCCCGGTGGCATGGGAGCAGCGCCACCCAGGGGCACAACAGTGGAACGTCTCTTGTGGTACCACGTCGCCGTACAAGGAATTATTTTCCGCTTTTTGGCAGGCAGAAGGAGCATTTCAAGCACGAGTTTGGAATTGAGCTGCCTTTTATTGAACACATATGAATGGATGAAAATAATGCAATATCATATGCGAGGCATTATGGCAGGATAAAAATGCGGAATTGTTTGTTCCATATCAATGTAATTTGCATATAAATTAAGCAAGCAAACATGGCCACTAATTGAATTGGAAAAAGCTAACAGAAAGCCAAAACGCATCTTCATGAGAGATTACTAGTGCCGCCTGAAGATGTTGGTGCTGGTTTGCACAATAAATATATGGATTCAGGCTTCGAGTGCAAACTCCTTTATTTTTTGTGTTAAGGAGAGTCTGTGCTACACCTGATATGTTTGTGTGTGTATATATATATATATATATATATATACACATATACTTTTTTTCCCCTAAACAATCGTTTGACCCTTAATCTTATGCCCACCCTAAACCCTAAAAATTCCCTTACCACCCAAAAGCCCTTACCCATCATAAACCCTAAAAATTCTACCACCCAAAAACCCTTACCCACATCAAACCTTAAAAATTACCTTTCCACCTAAAAACCCATACCCACCCTAAACCCTAAAAATTCCATTGCCACCCAAAAACCCATACCCACCCTAAACCCTAAAATGTCCCTTACCACCCACAATATCATACCCACCCTAAACCCTAAAAATTCCCTTACCACCCAAAAACCCATGCCCACCCTAAACCTTAAAAAATCCCTTAAAACCCCAAAATAACACCCACCCTAAATCCTAAAAACGCCTTTCCACTAATATATTAATATATATATATATATATATATCTCGAAAACACTCCACCCGCCGCTTGACGACCTTTTCCAAACGATGGAGCACGGACCAGAGTTAGTGCTGATAAGTTTTCTTTATTCCGTTATATATATATATATATATATATTCACTGAAAAAACCACAGGTTTAAGGGACGTTATAGTTAGTCTGACATTTCACTCGTACAAAACCAGAGAAATTCAGCCGTTATAGTTAGCTGAGCTAACTATAACTCACGCCCCCGCAATGCACTGCTGATGACGTCACATATTACATCACTCATGACATGGTCAGTGACATCACTGATGATATCACTGATAACATCTCAAATGACAGTACTGATGACATCATCCACTTAATCTCCGATGCACCTACTCACACCCTAATATAACCTTTCATACACCCACTCTAAAATACAGACTACCATTCTCGAAACCATAGACACACCAATACCAGTTAGTACATACCCACTCACTGATTCCTAGGTCTACACACACATCCACTCACTCACCCATACAGTCACTCATACATGCAGCCACTCATCAATACAGCCACCATTATATGCACTTATACACCCATACAGGCACTCACACACTACCCCTCACCCATAGTTACTCACACACCTAGTCAGTCACCCAAAGAGTCAATCACAATGCCACTTACTCACCTATACAGTTAGACACACACCACCTCACTTATTCATACAGATACTAACACATACTTACTCTCTTATACAATCACTGACACAAGCACACACTCATCCATACATCCACTCTCACCAAATCCTTTGCTTTTACCTAAGCTGCTAGACCTGACAAGCTAAGTTGCGAGAGACTTTTAGATAAAATGTAAACAGTTTTTAAACAACTTTTTAAACTGCACCGTTGTGAATTGATTTTATCAGTTATTAACTGCACCGATTAGCACACTTGAATTGCACTGTTACTCAAACGGCTTTTTACTGTTGAATTTGAATTTGAATTGAGGGCTGAAAAAGCAAAATTGTATTATAGATAAGGGCGAAGTGTACCTACCAGCATTGGAAGGGCGGGGGACACGGAAACGGCCACGTAGCTCCAGCGCGAAACCGGAAGTCACCGGCAGCAGTGCTGAGGGAAGAGCTACAAGATTAGCCACGCCACACTATAAAAACGGGGCCGCTGCGCGGCACTCGTAAGGACCGAATCCTTTGCTTTTACCTAAGCTGCTAGACCTGACAAGCTAAGTTGTGAGAGACTTTTAGATAAAATGTAAACAGTTTTTAAACAACTTTTTAAACTGCACCGTCGTGAATTGATTTTATCAGTTATTAACTGCACCGATTAGCACACTTGAATTGCACTGTTACTCAAACTGCATTTTACTGTTGAATTTGAATTTGAATTGAGGGCTGAAAAAGCAAAATTGTATTATAGATAAGGGCGAAGTGTACCTACCAGCATCGGAAGGGCGGGGGACACAGAAACGGCCACGTAGCTCCAGCGCAAAACCGGAAGTCACCGGCAGCAGCGCTGAGGGAGGAGCTACAAGATTAGCGACGCCACACTATAAAAACGGGGCCGCTGCGCGGCACTCGTAAGGACCGAATCCTTTGCTTTTACCTAAGCTGCTAGACCTGACAAGCTAAGTTGCGAGAGACTTTTAGATAAAATGTAAACAGTTTTTAAACAACTTTTTAAACTGCACCGTCGTGAATTGATTTTATCAGTTATTAACTGCACCGATTAGCACACTTGAATCGCACTGTTACTCAAACTGCATTTTACTGTTGAATTAGAATTTGAATTGAGGGCTGAAAAAGCAAAATTGTATTATAGATAAGGGCGAAGTGTACTTACCAGCATCGGAAGGGCGGGGGACACGGAAACGGCCACGTAGCTCCAGCGAGAAACCGGAAGTCACCGGCAGCAGCGCTGAGGGAGGAGCTACAAGATTAGCCACGCCACACTATAAAAACGGGGCCGCTGCAAGGCTGCGCCGCTGGCGCGCCTAAGGCAAGCCCATCTGCGCCCGTCCGCGCCCGAACGGGCCCAGGGGCCAGAAACCCTGGCCCATTTATATCAAACAAAAACCCACCCCTCACGTACTCAAGAGATAAGCTTCTAGACCTGACAGATAAGCGAATACAAATCATGGACTGCGTAAAAGCATCTCCTGCTGAGATGGAAGGCTATTCACATGCCTTCACTGCAAATGGGGAAGCCCAGATACTCAAGCGTGGATGACTTAAAATGGACTGTGATCGAACAACTTCACAACGAAAATGGCTTGCTGGAAAAGGAACAACGTTGGGTGTTCCGTTTGGGCACCTACCTAACTGGTCTGAACGACGACATTCCTTGGGCTCAACTGTCCTAAACCCCTAAGTCCCAATATCTAAGAGAACCCTAACGAAGAGAAGACCATTTCATTGATGCACTCTGTTTTTGGACCATGTCTTTCTGGGAACCTCCGTGGAAGATAGCCTACCCTTCCTTTCCCTTCCATTCTTCTTCCCTCCCCTTTTTCCTTTTTCTTCATTTTTTCATGAGCTTATTTATCCCCAAGGAAGCCTCACTCCCGAGAAAAACAAGGATTAGTGCCTAAATTCCTGGAGCCATGCGTGCTCCTGAGTTAGCCTTCACATTCTGTGGATATCAACACTAACCTGGGCCAACCATCATGGAACTACAATTTGATTATGTGCCTTTGGGCTCCTAATAGAACGTGGTTAGACCTTGGCACCACCAATGTAATCACTTCCCCCCTCTAACATGTTAGTGGTAGCAGGTTTTTCTATGCGTACCCCTTTGGGGTATTGCGTCCAACTACACTCATAACTCACCCCTAATTGATTTTGAATTCTGAATTATTATTCAGACTCACGACGCTCTATTTTACAACTTTTACCTATGAGAGATCGTGAACATCGTCGCGGTATACATATCCAGTATATCGATATTTTTGATTAAATCACTTCCTACTCCACAATAACGGTTATCGCTCTATTTTGACTACGACCCCAGTGGGTGCTGTCACTTTTCTCTACATGCCTTCCTGACTCTACCGCTCTAGTCTTCATTTTTTAGCGGTCACAGGAAGTGAATGGTTATCCATATCCGGATACCTACGAACTCTGGCGCAGGTACATGTATTACCGCTCTAGTCTTTGTTATTTAGCAGTCACAGGAAGTGAACAGTCATCCACATCCGGATACCTTCGAACTCCGGCGCAGGTGCATCCGTTTGTATGTAATCAAGTGTCAATTAACGTCCGCATAAATAGGGCGTCCCTCGCAGATCTCCTTACACAACGGAGCCGCGGGTTGGCGATTGAGTGAGGTAGTGTTGACTGCTACGTAAGTACGGCATAGCCGTGAAAGGAACCAACGACACTAGGTGTCTCGAAAGATTCCCTCTAATCACTGGCTCTGATTTCCAACCTACTTTCTCCCACCCTCCCTTTTTTCCTTTTTACCAAACAGAATACAGTGGCAACACCCTTCCCACCCGTTCAGGAGGCTCATGGAGCATTGTCTCCTACATATTCCAGTATGTACCAACCTATGGATAATTCTTTTATTTATGGCTACCCTGATCTCTAACATAGAGAGTGTGTTTTCTGTTTTATGTGTGTATGTTTCATTTTTGTCCCGTTTTTCCTAACAGGTCACAGCACTTGTTTCGAGTTAGAACTAAGGCTAATGACACCATAATCACCTTTGTATTTGCAGGCGATAATGTGTTTGCGCTTTTGGGAGGCGCAATTGTGTAATTAACTATGCTCTCTCTTTACAGATTTACATTTTAGGAATACTGATTGGGTAATACAAAGTGCATGATTTTTGCGTTTTCGTTTTGTATATAGCACACTTTTTCAATTACGCATTGATAGCAACATAGTGAGCACTGAAGGGATCATTCCTAGTCCTGATGAAGAAGCTTTGACGCTTCGAAACATGTTGACTTGATCAGGAGTATCCGCACATTATACGCAGGACATCTCCGAACCACTTTTTTTAACAGCACCAGCCTCCACGTCATATTAAATTTTTAAGTCCACGAGGCCAGGTCCTTTTTAATTCACTTTTTTTGCATTCACTTCTGACCCTTCCTCTCACTACCCCTACACCACACATAGTTTTGAAAAAACAGTGCTCCCGCGTAGTCGCTGGTCGTAGCACGCCCCGTCCCGCAGCGGGGCGGGAAGACCCCTATGATGAAGCATGACACCAAGGGCCCTTTTGGTGTGTGAGGGGTATTTAAGCAAACACTGCTTGCGTCCTGTCATAACAGGAAACACACCCTTTTGAACCTCTTTTGAGGTGGATCCCTATGTTTTGTTTGAATCTCTAGAGGAGGACGTATCCACCTCCAGTGCCCACTAAGGACACTACCTCTTCACTCCCTAATCCTGTTTTTTGAAGCTTCTAGACCTGACAGATAAGCGAATACAAATCATGGACTGCGTAAAAGCATCTCCTGCTGAGATGGAAGGCTATTCACATGCCTTCACTGCAAATGGGGAAGCCCAGATACTCAAGCCCAACACTTAGAGAAAGATATAAATCCCAATCCCAATATCCTGGCACTGAATTGCATCTATTTCAACTCTAGATCACTCCCCAAACACAGTATTGAGATCTCGGAGACATTGGATGATTTAAGCCCAGACCTGGCTTTTGTCACCGAAACCTGGCTAGACGACAACAACACCCCAGACATTGTCACTGCCCTACCTCTCGGCTATAAAATATTAAAACAAGACAGAAAGGGCAAGAAAGGAGGGGGGACAGCTATCCTATACAAAGACCACCTCACCTGCATTCCTATTACAGTCACTCAATCAGGTACTCATGAGATTCTAGCATTTTCAGTGTCCAAGGGAGACTACAAATTATTTGGAGGGGCTGTCATCTACAACCCCCCTGGCTACCATCCTGGCCTAAGTGCCAACCTATTACCACAACTTATCCCCCTCTGCTTAAAACAGAATCAGTTCTTAGTTATAGGGGACTTTAATCTTCACTATGAAAACCCCACAAACCCAGGGGTCAAACACCTGGAAAATGATATGGCTATAATGCATTTAACCCAGCGGATTACCAAACCAATCCATGCGGCTGGACATACTCTAGATCTATTGTTCTCCAATATAAAAACTATGAATATACATGAGATTAAACCTCTACCCTAGACGGACCACCTCCTAATCTCTTTTTCTTTCAGCCTACCCAATAAACCATCTAAGGCTGAAACAATATATCAGTCAGGGAAAAGGGCCTGGAACCAAATCACCCAGGAATCATTCACTGCTTTTTTCCCCCATGAATACCCTACTCCAACTCTGCACATATATTAGCTGCACATTTACAGCAAAATATTGAAAAAACACTTGATCAGTGCGCCCCAAACTTAATAGTAAATCTACTAATAAAAACCAATCTGAAAAGTGGTACACATTACAACTAAAACTAATGAAAAGGAAGTGCCGAATCCAGGAGCATAAATGGAGACTGTCAAAAGACAGCATAGACAGACAAAACTACCTAGCTGAACTGAAAACCTATCACTGTGCCCTAAAACATGCTAAAACAAATTACTACACAAAAAGGATCGAAGATAATGGCAGTTCATCCAAAGAACTCTACAAAGTCATTCGAGAACTTTGCAAGCCCACTATTCTATCTCAATCTATGGCACCCACGACTGAGAATTGTGAGCTACTTAATAATTTCTTTACAGACACGGTGACAAAAATCTACGCATCCTTTAATATTCCCAATGACGATGATAATATAGACTGGGAAAATTTGGCACCCCATCCCTCAGCACATGTCCACCTCGACACTTTGACGTCTTTCTCAGAAGAACAAGTAGCCAAAGCTATGACTGAGGTCAAGGCAGGATCGCCACTAGATCCCTGCCCACATTTAATTTTTTCTCGACTAGTGTCAGTTCTATGCCCCCATGTCACTAAAGTCCTCAACCAATCCTTAGAGCTAGCATCTTTCCCAGATATATGGAAGAAAACAGTGGTCTTTCCCCTACTAATGAAATCAGGCCTTGAAATCTACGATCCCGCAAACTACCGGCCAATCTCTCAATTACCATATTTGTCCAAGGTCCTGGAGAGATTGGTCAATAGACAACTTACCACTTTCATTGAAACTAATAACTTACTAGACCCCTCACAAACTGGCTTTAGGGCCAACATCAGCACTGAGGCCACCTTACTTGCTGTGTCTGACAATATCAGATCACTAGTGGATCAAGGTAGAGCCGTAGCACTGATCCTTTTGGACCTTACTGCGGCTTTCGACACCGTATCTCACAATAACCTACTACGAATCCTCCACGAAAAAGGGCTCTGCTCAAAAGCCCTATCATGGTTCGCATCTTTCCTGAAAGATTGAACCCAAACAATCCAAATGGGATCTTGCTCCTCCACCACAAAAAGCATTAAATATGGAGTTCCACAGGGAGCTACTCTGAGCCCCACTCTTTTTAATGTATATGTGTCCTCCCTGGTGGACATCAGCAGGAAATGGGGTTTTGATATCTGCTCATACGCCGATGATACACAATTAATGATCCCCCTGTCTGACAGGCTGACCAATGCTGATACTAAGAGCAACCTAATCAACTGCCTTACTGAAATTGCAGGCTGGATGTCCGGGCACTGCCTATTAAATGCCGGAAAATCTGAGATCTTGCTTTTCGGTGGTGCACATGCAATTTGGGACAGTAGCTGGTGGCCCCAGGCGTTAGGCACCACCCCTGAACCAAAGCGGGCTGCAAAGAATTTGGGCATCATCTTCGATGATACCTTATCCATGCAGGATCAAGTACGCACACTGTGTGGAAAAGGTTTTGCCACACTGAAACTCTTTAGAAGGCTCTTTCCTTGGATCCCTCTGAATTGCAGAAAAACGGTGACATAGGCACTTTTTCTGAGCAGGCTGGACTATGGCAATGCATGGCCGACTATCTTTTCACTCGACTCCAGGTGGTCCAAAACGCCGCTGCTAAACTGATCTGTAATAAAAGTAAATATAGGTCAGCATCTCTCTGCATTAATGAGCTACACTGGCTACCAGTACGCCAAAGAGCCGGTTTCAAGCTCATGTGCTACGCTCACAGAACCTTACATAAGAAAGGTCCACACATTTTGAGAGGCAAAATAGAATTCCATGTCCCATCGCGCACCCTGAGATCGCGTCATCAGGCCTTGGCAACAGTCAAACGTACGACCAAAGTCAGGATGGGTGACCGATCCTTCTCTAAATCAGCGGCGGTCCTCTGGAACAACCTCCCACTCGGCCTACCCCTGACAGATGACTATTTGCTGTTCGGAAAGAAGTTGAAAACCTTCCTGTTCCCTAGATACTGACCCTACCAAATATTAATCTTAGAATAACCTGCACTGCATTTCTTTCGGTCCTAGCGCCGTGATGTCCCTCAGGAGGAATGTCGTGCTCTACAAATACTCAAAAATACTCAAATACTCAAATACAATCACTCACTCTCACATACAGTCACTTATATACTCCAACACTCACATATACTGCCATTCACATATGCAGTTACTCACACATATACCACTGAGACATCCATTCACTTACCAACACAGCCATATAAACACTCACTCACCCATACAGCACCTCGCAGATGCACTCATGAACCCATACACCCATGGAATCACCCACTCACACATCCATGCAGGTAGTCACACAACACACAGAAACTCAGGCACACATACAGGTACTCAGACAACCAATCAATAACCTATATAGACACTCATGTACCTATTCACCAACCCATGCAGCCACTTACACACCAACTGACAGACTGATACAGACATTCACATAGATTAGTCACTCAATCATACATTCACCCAGACACGTATAATCACTCACTTACACAGTCAGTCACACACTGACTGAATCATCATATATATATATCACATTCTTAAACTTTTTAGAAACACTCACAGTCACTGGATGATGTCATCAGTGATGTCATCAGTGATGTCATTTGAGAGGTCATCAGTGATGTCACTGACTATGTCATGAGTGATGTAATATGTGAAGTCATCAGCAGTGCATTGCGGGGGCATGAGTTATAGTTATCTCAGCGGCTGAATTTCTCTGGTTTTGAACGAGTGAAATGTCAGACTAACTATAACATCCATGAAACCTGTGGTTTTTTCAGTGAATTTTATAAATATGCATTCAATTTCCTCTCACTCTTACAAGGAAGGAATAAGCATTCAGGTTGTAGTTTGGAAGTATTTAATCTGGAAAAGACACGATCCACACGTTTCGGCTCGTCGGAACCTTGATAACGATACAAGACGTCATTGTAGCTTCCTTATTTGGTACAAATGCCTCTAGTTGCCAACATTAACAAAGGACTACATATTACATTAATCCATAAAGCTGGAGGCCATATTGGCCTGGTCACGGTGCGAAAATTCAGGAATTCATACAATAAAGAAAAGAAAACAAGTGTTAATATGCACACAATGTCATTTCAGCATATCTTGCCCCGTGACCGCCGTACCTGTATGTTTGACAACGTGACTTGTTCATAATAAACATACTTACGCTTGCAAACATCAACATAAAAATGGACTACACATTACTTTAAAGTAAAAGGCTATCAGCCATATTGATCTAGACACTTTGCGTATTATATTGGTTCTTACACGAAAGAAAAGAAAAAAAAGGGGTGTTAATATACACACACTATCCCTAAATAAAGTTCTAGCGATTATAGTTCCATTCCATTCCCAGCTCATTTGAGATGTCATGAGTGATGTCATGAGTGATGTCACTGACCATGTCATGAATGATGGAATGTCTGAGGCCATAAGCAGTGCATTGCGGGGCGTAAGTTATAGTTAGCTCAGGTAACTATAACTGCTGAATTTCACTGGTTTTGTATGAGTGAAATTTGAGTCTAACTATAACATGCTGGAAGGACGAATAAAGAAAGAATTGATTGATTGATTGAGTCTAACTATAACATCCCTGGAATCTTTGTTTTTTCCAGCAAATTTCTAGGTTTTTTTAAACGTTAAGTAAGATGCCTATCACAATGGATGGTGGGGGGTTGGAAGCAGGGCCTAGCATTGTGCTGCCCCCACCTAAGCTTGCTGCTCCTGCCTCCCCTCCTCCGCTTTGCCATCCATTGTCCAAGTCCATGCCCCTGCTCCCTCATTACAGCCCTGTGTGGCCGTTGTTCTGCCACTGGCCTTCCTACCTTCTCTGAACATTTAGCTTGCTGCCCCATCCACTTCCTCCCTATCCTCTGTTGTCTGAATCCATGCACTAGCCTCCTCCCTCCTGCCATGCATGGTCTGATGTGCGGCCACTGCTCTCATTTTAGCATGATGCTCCAGTCCACTCCTCCTGCCCTCCATTGTCCAATTCTATGCACCATCATTGACCTCCTGCTTAGCCTCTGTGCTTAGCTTGGTGCCCCTACTCTCCTTCCCCCTGCCCTCCGATGTCTGTATGCATGCCCCTGCTCCATCCTTTTTGCCCACCATGTTCCATTGACCTGCCCCTCCTATCTACTCTGAGTGTTCTGTTGAGCTGCCACTCCCCTCCCACCTGCCTAGCATTGTCAGATGACTTTAACCTGTCCCTGCCACCTCCACCCTGCCTGTCCATGTTCCATGCCCCTATCTCCTTCCTCCTGTCCTCCATGGTCCATTTTACTGCCACACCCTTCTGCCCTCCCTGGTCTGTTGTGCTGCAACTGCTTCTCCTGCCTGCCCGTGTGGTCTGTTATGAGGTCCCATCCCCTGCACTCTCTTGTCTGTGCCCAGCTCCTACCCCTCCCTTCTATCCTCCATGGTCCTGTGTGCATGCCCCTGCCCCCTCCTTCTTGCCCATCATGGCCATTATGCTGCCACTAACCCTCCCGCCTGCCATGCATGGTCTTCTGTGCTGCCACAGCCCCTCCCACCTTCCCTTTGTGGTCAGCTAGCTGCCCCTGACCCCCTCCCACCTTCCCTCCATGGTCTGTGTGTATGCCATCATAGTCTCACTGTTGCCCTCCATGGTGTGTTGTGCTTCTAGTGCCCATCCTGCCTGACCTCCATGGTCAGCTTGCTGCTCCTGCCCTGCCCCCTTACCCCCTGCCCTCTGTTTTCCATGTGCAGACCCCAATTCCCTCACTCCTGGCTTGTATGTTCCATTGTAATGCCCCTGATCCCTCCCTCCTGCCCTTTATGGTCCGTTATGCTTCAGCTTTCTCTCCTGTCTGTCCATTATGGTCAGCTTGCTGCCATTGCCTCTTTCCCCTCTGTTCTCTGTTGTCCATGTGCATGGTCCTGTCCCCTCCCTATTGCTTTCCATGGATTGTTGTGCTGCACGCCCGTCCCGCATGCCCTGTGTGGTGTATTGTGCTACTGCAAACCCTGATGCCTGCCCTGTAAGGTCAGTTTGGTGCACCTGTCCATGTCCCTCCTGTCCTCTGTTATCCGAGTCCATGTTCCTACCCCAATTCCTCCTGCCTTCCATGATCCAATGTACCATACTTGCTAACATTTTGAACTTGGTAAGAGGGAGATTTTGAAAAAAAACTGAGGAATTGATTTCCCCCATTGACTTACATTGAAAAAGAGGAGATTGTAGACAGGAGACAGATAAAATAAAGCCCATTTGGGCTTAAAAACATTGGGCGTTTCCTGGCTGAATCGGGTCTGTTGGCATGCATGGTTGTACTACCACTGCCTCTTCCTTCTGCCCACAATGGTATATTATATTGCTACAGCCTCTCTTGCCTGTCCTGCATTGTTGGTTTGTTGCCCCTGCCCCCCTGTCCACTGCCCCATAGTCTGTTGTGCTGCCACTGCCCTTCCTGCCTGCCCAGTGTGGTCAAATTGTTGCCTCTGCAACCTGAGAGGGTCTTATTTGCATCGAAATTATGGCTAGTGCTCTAAAAAACTAAAATGAGGACATATTTTCTGAGTTCTCAAATAGCGACAAAGCACTTTTAAATTATTTGTTATCTTTATGTTTTTTTATCCAGTTGACCACTTGATTAAATTTTGCAGGGAGAGGATGTGGTGTTACTTCCAGAGCTGCAGACTTTGCAACTGGGGAACCAGTTTGGAGTTTCTGCTTCAGTTCGACATTCTGTGATTCTGGTCAAATCACTTAATCTCCCCATGACTACAACCAAAATGAATTTGTCCTTCTGTGATGTAACCAATGCTCATGTAAAGCTCTCCAATACCTGACCAGTCTGCACTATATAAAACTGCAAAAAACTAAAAATAAAAAGTGTTTTCCACACTTTTGTCATTGGGCTATACGTGGGCTACATCTGGGTGATATTTGTGCTACATTTGGGCTCCTTTTTCTCTGGTGGCCATCTTGGGAGACTTCAATTCAATTCAATAAACTTTATTTGATCTGATTTAAAAACATAGATCATAAAAGTGTACATATAAACAGTAAATCCTCTTTCTTAATACAATACAATGAGAATTAATTAAAATCAGTAGGTAAAAACGGGTGTTACAAAGCCCGGCTCAGAGCAACTTCAGTTTAACAGAATAGTAAAGTTCAATGTTTCGCAAGATCAATCTCAAGTACTTAGTGCAAAATACGCAATAAGGAGTCCAAGTAAGATGCAACGCTCCAATACCTGACCAGTCTGCACTATAAAAAACTGCAAAAAAATAAAAAGTGTTTTGCACACTTCTGTCAGTGGGCTATACGTGGGCTACATCTGGGTATTATTTGTGCTACATTTGGGCTCTTTTTTCTCTGGTCGCCACCTTGGGAGACTTATTTGTTATGACGTTTCCTAATTTCCTCATTTACTGCTGTCTCCTCAGTAGGAAATGCTTTCAGTCTTTTACTTTGATTCCATCAAGAAGGCATTCAGATGTGTCACGCATTTGCCATAAATTCAGAATGTTAGCACTCTAGCTGCTCATTAGATCACTGTAGTAAAGCTACTGCTCACCAGGGAGTTAACTGGAAGTCTGCTGCAGGTATTGAAAGTGCATGTTTCAGTCTGCATGTCAGAATGTTTTGATGAAATAGAAGAGGATTTGAGAAGTCACTCAAAATGTGCACTAATTTTTCTTTCTGCAGCACTAATCATAATTTCTGTGGCACAATGAACCCCCTCATTTTGTTCCTTTTTAAATTAAATGTTTTAAGTGTTACCAGTTTACTCCAATCAAGAAGGCTTCAGGTGTGCCATACTTTTGTCATAAGTAAGACTGTTAGCCCTCTAGTTGTCCTTTAGAACACTCTGGGAAGCTGAAGTAGAACACAAAGGAATCAACTGACAGTCCCTGCCCTTGTTGGATGTACATGTTTTACTGAGAATGTCTGACTTCATTCTCACATGACTGAGAAAGATAATGTGAATTTACAGAAAATATGCTTTCATTTCAGCTTTTGGAGCACCTTCCAAACCTCTATGGGAAAAGCATGAGAAAATAGTTTTCTCTCAAACATGATTCATGATATCCCAGTAGAAGGCTTTTTCACAGGGTAAAATCACCTTATAACACACCACAATTCCTAAAATTTGTATGGTACCATCAACAAATGATTTATAATGTAACTAAAGTCTGTTATCATCCTTTATACGTTCTCCTTTTGGTGACCTTCAAAACCTTCCATTCACTACAATGCATTTTAATGGGGTGCTATCATGTATATTGGTCCCTAGATGGCTGCCAACATTTCTTGGATGAAGTGCTGACAGCCAATCAGATCTTACAATGAGATGTGTGGTTAGGCTCCGCCCAGATATCGATATTTCATTTTCCTTTAATATTTCAAAAACTACTGAACGGATTTACACCATTTAAAGCAAAGAGTGCACTCTGGACCAAGAGCTACCTTTCTGCCAAATTTGGTGTAATTCCGTTCTGCAGTTCGGGCTGTAGCCGCTACAAAAGTTTCCTATAGAAATTAACATGGAGAAAACACATTTTGGGACCTCCCTTTTTTCTCGGCCCCCGCTTGACGAATAACCCCGAAACTTTCAAGACAGGAGTTGACCGGAGCTCCCCAGTAGTTTTGAGAATTTTGCAAAGATTCGTCAAACGGCGCCAAAGATATTGGCAAAAGAAAAAATGCTTTTCCTATGGAAACAAGGTCCTAACTATAACTACCTACTGGCGACCGCCAGTATGTAATATATATATATCTGCGGCAGCAGGCATTGCTTTGGGACCCGAGGAGCTGCTCCCTGGGCCCAAAGCAAAGTTTCCCTGCTCGCTTCGCAGTGGGCAGGGAAACAGACACTTGCTCTGCTTTCAGCAAGGGAGAGCATTTTGTGCTCTTCCTAGTTGGGCAGTGTGTGTGCTTATGAAGCCAACACGATGGACATTAAAACATTGCACTGTTGTGACACCGCAAGCGAGGGTTGCTTCTGATGGGCAGCCCAGTCACCTCAAGTGCATAACTCCCTTCCTCGCACATACAAGATTAGAGATAAGAGCTACTTGTATGTTTACTGTTTTGAAATACTATGAAGTGCACATTTTTTATTTGCATAGTGTTTATTTTTGGAGAGGAACCGCCGTTTTCTAAGCACTTTTTAATGTGCTCCAACCGGATAATTATAACGATTTGGGAACCAGGGGCCGTATCATAATGACTCGTCGCAAAGCAGAATGCCTTTGTGTTTTTTTGCACTTGACATGTCTAAACTTCAAACAAATAACTCAGAATTCCTCTAAGTTAATGCATGAACTGTAGATGTACCATGTCGAAAACAGAGGGAGGCCATCTCTGTTCACTGTTTCCGAGTTGTTCTGTTTAAAGTTCATGCATCAACTCAGAGAAATTCCGAATGATATGTTTGAAACTTTGGGAACCTCTCATGCAAAACAAGCACTGGCAAACCAATAGGTCTAGCCTGTGTGAGATCTATTAGTTTTTCCAATGTATTTTAGCCATGTTGTGGAACAGCATAGCTGCTGTGCTGCATGGCTAAATGTTATATAAAGCGCTGTAAGCCCTTTTGTAAAACTTGTAAAACTTCCCACATCATAACACTTTTTTTAATAACTTTTAGAGCTTTTTTTCAAAATAACTTTTATCCATGCTGTTCAGCAGCCACACTGCTTTACAACATGGCTGAAAGACATTGGCAAAGCCAATAGCTCTAACATAGGCAAGACTTATTGTTTTTTTACCAATGCTTGTTTTCTTTGCTACAGTTTGATCCAGCTCCTGTTTTACCGTAGTGTTTCACTGCAAAACAATTCTGTATCACCTTGAGCTGCAGTATTTCATAATGGCAGACCTCAAGGTGACCTACAATTCTCTCTCTCCTATCTCCCCCACAAAGCAACCTATAATATCCCTCTTCCACTCATAACTTTCTAGGTAAGTGTCACATTTTCAGCATCTTAAATAAAAACCCAGGGCAGCCATTGGTTCATAGGTTGCGCCTGCAAAATCTCTTGTAAATGAAAAAAAAATCTTAAAAGGGACTTTGAGCCCACCTATTACTTACCTTCACTTACCATTGGTTGGCTCCCACATCCCTCTTGTTTCCTTGATTCTTATTGGTCAGTGGCTCCTTCTGGCCTTCGTCTTCCTCCTGGGCTTCGGAGTCTGTTCATGACGTGGACCTTGGACCAAGTACTGCTTCCTCTGGCCAGTGTCCTTCCACTGGCCAGCAGACTCTTACAAGTACTCTTTTATTTACTTTTGCACATGCACTCATAAAGTGCATGTTTTTGCAGTCCCTCTGTTTTACCTCACACTCTCAATTGTATTTTGATCCCTCTCCCCCCACTCTATGTTGTGTTTTGACCCACCACCAAACCCCCTCCCGCTCCCTTGTGTTTTTACTTACCCTCAAGCACCCCTCCTGCTCTCCGTTGTTCTCTCCCCCTGGGTTTCCGTTGTGTTTTCAAAACCCTTGGTCTAGCTAGCACTGGTTTTGGGAGATATATTGCTTTTTTAATTTAACTATTCCTGTGTTTCCACTTTGATGTAAAAATAACTTGTTTCTAGGCTCATGGTCCTTGGCGAGATGCAGGGCTCCCACACTGCAGCTTCCATGGCTCTGCTTTCTATGAGCGGAGAGTGACTGGAGGAGCCTGGAGTGCATGGTCTGGCCCGAGAGCCAACTTGGATAGGGGAACATTCCACCACTTGATGTGAAGGTATTGGAGCATTTTTACAGAAGCAACAGTTAACAATACACAAGGTCACGTCACTTTTTTTTGTGCACGGGGAGATTAATTGATTTTGCCCAGAGCCATATGATGTTGAGCTGACACTGAGACTGAAACCTGGTTCCCCAGTTCTAGTGCCACACCCTCTCCCGTGTCTTATGTTTCATTCTCAATTTTTCCCTTACTTCCCTGTCTGTTGTTGCTAGCTGTGAAACTAGCAACAACAGACAGAAAGGCATGTTTCAGCTGATTTAAACAGTAAAAGTTGAGTGGCACCCAGAACAAGAGTGAAACTGTGTTCTATGCAATCAGTAGTACAATGAGGGAAGCGATGAGCATATCTATGTCTACATGTCCTTGGAGCCAATAGGAACCTTGTTGCCCCCAGGGCACAACTGAGGTAAGAGAAGGGCGTGGTCTATGGTCATCAAAGCTATGAAGATGCTTGAAAGAGTCCTATGTGCGGACTTTGTCCTATGAACACTCCATACACATATCATGCCTAAAGGTAAGTAGTGCTTGGATGTTACAGGGATGAGAGAGATGTTTAACCGGAGTCTACTTCATTTGCAATAAAGGGTTGAACACCCACGCATGTTGAAAAGTTTCTTTCTTCTCAGCTAGTGTCATGGGAGACAGTAATTTATAGAAGTTAGGTCAGAAGGGGAGAGAACGGCCAACGATTGAAGGTTTTCTTTGTATAAGCAAGGTAAATTTACATTCCCCAGGTGTTGGCAACTCTGACCATTATGTTGCGGTGCTCAGACAGAATAACGAGTTTTAAATATTAAATATCGACATACACAAATATTGAGTTGGAAATATCGTGATACAGAAATATCGACAGCAAGAATATCGTGGTCAAGAATATTGACTTTAAGGTAAGAAATATCGTTTTTGAAAATATCGAAGTTAGATATATTGTTTGCAAAAATATAGTTGTTTAAAATATCGATTTTAAATTAGTGTTATGTATTTAGTATGTATTTTAAAAGTATGTGAGTATTGCTTTTGTTTTTAGGTCTCGCCTACGCAGCGCGCATGCGCTGCTAAGGCAAAAAGACCTTTTGCTATCGCCATGGCTTTTCAGCCAAAAACGTGCACGCGTTCCATTGCCTTCAATGGCAACGCATGCACGTCTGGCGATTCACTTGCGGGAGCGAGCGCCACCATATGGTAGCAATTATCGCTCTCGCAAGGGAATCGCGCAGCCTCCCTCGTCCCCCCTGCTGAGGCGTGCTTGTTGTAGTTGTATATAGAGCGAACTAGAACCAAAGCTATCAGAGCGCTTTAAATGAGTCCGGAGGACAAGAGATGTGCACGCGTACGGCTGGGCTCCCTTCCTGTCTGTGCGCACGCTTCACTGCGTGCACTAATGACAGGACATATGCGCTTTGGCTTTAATAAAATGCCGCTCCTATTTGCTTTCCTTCTTCCCCTCGCTCCTCCTTTTCTCCCTCCATTAGGCTCCTTGTCAAAGCTACTGAAAGCCAAACTTTGCTATCGTGGCTGCTGTATGTTTAACACCGTCCGCTACCAAGAAACAAAACGCTGCTACACATACCACGCGTTGGAAGAGACAGCATCCGGAGGACAGGAGATGTGCACGGCTGGGCTCCCTCCCCGTCTGTGCGCACGCTTCAAAACGTGCACTAATAACCGGACAATGCCGCTCCTATTTGCTTTCCTTCTAAAAAAAATAATTAACAAAATAAACCAGTTAGCATTTCATTCTGAATTTAGACGAGGTAGGCAATCACTATATGATAAATGCTCAAATTTTGGGGGGCTCGTTTGGGGGTATGGGGGACAGACGTGCGCACGCCCTGCCCTTTTACCTTCTTGTCAAAGGAACATCGCCGCTGGTTCCCGACCTTCTTTTAAGGCTGTTAAAAGAGTCTCTCCCAGCACGAATATCTGCGCACCCCCTGGCCCTTGTAGCGCCGGCGCCAGATCAGGGCGCTATTCGGGCTCTGTCTGGAGCCGCTGAAGCCAGCAGTCTGGATGTTCCGGCGGACATTCGGGAACCCGCAGACCCCGATCTTGTCTGCAATGAGGGGTGCGGCTATTACCAGCTGTGTGGGCGCAATGAGCTTCAATTTTAATACATATTTTATTCTGTTTGTGCATTACCCACACTCACAAATATATATATATATATATATATATATATATATATATAGATGTGTGTATATATATGGATGTGTGTATGTACATATATATATCACCAGAAGTCCCTCGTCTGCTCGTAGCGTTCCCAACGCTCCTTCCGCCACAAAGGACTCGCGAACCACCAAAAATGCAGGCAAATCAAATCTTTATTGCTGTTTCCTATATATATATTCTGCATACCAGCCGACTTAAAAACAATATGATAGTGACAGCGGTGTCTTAAAATTAGCTACAGGCTTTTAACGATTTTAGAAAAAGCTAAACAAATGAGCAATGCTCTCGGACACACGGACTCAAGTACACACTATCCGAATTATTTACATGTATATACTTTAGTTTGCATTTAGTAAAAAAAACGTGTTTGTGTGTGCATACATATGTATATATAAAATATATATTTTGCATATTGTACATAAATACATTATAAACACACATATATCTATGCTTAATACAGAAATATATTACCATTATACATATATATATATATATATATATATATATATATATATATTCCCAAATGTATTTAAAGTTAATATATACATTTAGTATATTCACGAACACACATTCACACATACATCTTTATTTATTTATTACGGACAGTTGGTATAGTATAACTCACTCTGGGTGGGGCATCTCGGCGCTGCTCCTGAGAAGGATAGGCATTCTAAAACAACCGGGGCTCGAACCTCTTCTTGAAGGCAATGAGATCCGGGCAGGAAGGGCGTTTATTTCCGTGATATGGGGCTGCATAATCTATGCTATCTATGCTTATATAGATATGCATATAATAACATTTGCATGTGGTTCTACAGAAGCAGTTTAATATAGTTATACCTTAGATAGTGTATACACTCACACATATATGCAATATGTAATCGTAGGCGTGCAGACACACGTCTGTGCACATTTGTGCTCGTGCCTGCAGTACGCACCCCCTGCCCCATTCCTCCTCTCACCTTTCCTTGAATGTGTGAATAACCCTGAATTAAACCCTCTCTGATGATGCGCAGTTGGTGCTAATAGCGCCACTTCACCCGTGACTGCTCCTCTTAATAACAGCTGAGAGTGCATGTGCTTGCCTCATCCTGGTTGTGTTTTCACGGGCGACCCTCCCCCCCCCCACTCGCACACACACCAACGCCTGTCTCCTGCAAGCTTCTCAGGAGTGAATGCGTCGCCTCTTTACTGTGTGTGTGTGTGTGTGTGTGTGCGCATGAGTGAGGGGGAGGGGCAGACTGGAAGAGGGATTGTGTGTGTAAAAGATAGACAGACAGGTTATGTGTGCGTGAGAGAGATTGCGTGTGAGAAAGATTGCAAGTGTTTGTGTGAGAGAGATTGTGTGTGTGTGTGTGCGAGTGCGAGAGAGAGACTTTGGGTGTGTGCATTTGTGAGATTGTTTGTGTGTGCACAATGGAGAGAAAGACAGGTTGTATGTGTGTGTGCGAGAGAGACTGTGGGAAAGATTGCAAGTCTTTGTGTCAGAAAGATTGTGTGTGTGAGTGTGTGAGAGAGTTTGTGTGTGCAAGTGAGAAATATTGTGTGTGTGGGAGAGAGATTGTGTGTGCGTTTGTGTGAGATTGAATGTGTATGCACGATAGAGAGACAGATTGTGTGTGAGAGAGAGACTGTGTGTGACTGACTGTGTGTGTGTAACACTGTGTGTGTGCGTAATATAATTACAAGTTATATGGACGGTGTTGGATAGCGCAGCGCAGTGCACCCTGGCACCCAACCACCTCCACCTGGTAGTCTCTATGCTCCCAGGAGCACACATCGCGCTGCGCAGTCTCGTTCTCTGTGGGCAGACAGGCATTTAGAAGACTGACTGTAGCATGCAGCGCTCGATGCTCGGTCCCATTCGGGATATCCAGCGGACTCCGACACTCGCTGCCCCTGACCTGCGCATCTTTCAGCCTCAGAGGGACCCCGGGGCGGCTGTGCTGCGGGATGTGAGGAGGGGGTGAGCCGGGAGTGTTAACAGAGTTAGGTCCTAAGATGTCCCACCGCATGTATGCGTCTGTATTTACATGTACCTGCGTGTACACGGGCCTCTGCACATGTATGTCTGAATGTGGGCGTGTGGTTGTACCAGTCTCTCCCCGCGTGCCAGTGTCTGTGCCCATACGTGCGTGTAACTGTGCATCTGCGGGTGCACGTGTGTGTGCAGCTGCACTAGTCTATCTATACGTGTTCCCGTGCGTGCCAGTATCTGTGTCCATGCCTCTGTCTGTGCCTGTCTGTTGTGCGAGCACTCCTGTAACTGAGTGCCTGCGGGAGCACGTCTCAGAGTGTGCACGTCTGTTTGTGTGTGAATATTTGTGTCTTCATGTGTATCTTTGCGTCTGTTTGTCTGTATCTCTATATTCCTGGGGTTGTGCCTGTGTGTCTGAATGTGGGCACGTGCGTGTCGTCTTGTCAGCGTGCATGTTTCACGCCGAGCCTCTAAGTCGTCTTGTAGCAAACAGTATTGTAATGGTAAATTATATTTATATAGCGCTTACTGTCCCTGATGAGCTGTTGAAGCACTTTGTGGTGAGCACCACCTATAGAGGCAGCTGCCATGCATATGTGTAGCTGACATTCTCCTATGCATGTCAGTTAGGGGATAATTTCAATGCCAACGAGTTTTCAACTCATAAAACCGCTGGAATTCACCATTTATGGTTATCTCTGGTAACTAAAGTTGGTCCCAGGGGATATGGGTCGCCGGGGACCAAATTGGGTCTGCGAGTGGGGCCCCGCTCACGCCCATCCCCCAAATATATATTTTTTTAAATGGCGGGTCTTCATATTATTAGTGAGAGGTACACAATGAATCCTTAGTGATTCATACAGCTCCAGGATTCACTTATGCTCCAAAAGGGTCCTGATGAAGGCTGCTTCGCCAGTTATGGGCAGGACAGTGACGAATGAAAGGAAGTGAGTAGTGTAGTGTTCATTTTAACTCAAAGTATATCCCTGAGGGAAATGATTGTCCACAGCTCACAGGGAGATGCACATTTCAGAACCGTTTTGGTATGCATGGCTGGCAAAGAGATTCATTGCGTTTGCTAATTTGATGTAAGTATTCTCTCAGTCTCCGGAGGTGATGTTATATGTTTCGATTGTAACAGTAAAGGTGCCCATAGCCCTGATGAAGAATAATGGGGCTTATTTACAAGCTCCTTGTGCCACCGGTGCATCACTTTTAATATGGGAAAAAGTGATGCACCAGCTGCACAAGGAGCTTCTAAATAAGCCCCATACTTTGTATAGATGTGTAAAGTCAAGCATCCCTCTGAGAGGAGTGACGTTTGTTCAAGTGGTTCCATTTATTACCTTCCACCTTGAAAACCAGCATTCTAGTCCCAGCTTCAGAGAGTAACTAAAATTGGGTGATTCTGGGCAAATCACTGTATCTCCTCGTGCCTCATATTGTAAATATGTATACGATGTACATATGTATGGCAAAAAAGGGTAACTGTCCAATACTGCTCTAAATATATATCCGCGTTACATTATTTTTTACCCCCACCCCATTCGCACAATAATATCCTTTATACCACATTTTTTGTTTCTGGTTCTCTGCTGCACTAGGAATTTTCTCTGTAAAACCCCCTCTGCCTATTCTTGGAGCTAGGTTTGTGCAATTTAAAATACCTAGATAAATAAGTGTAATAGGTATTGCCCTCACAGTCGGGGAAAGTAAATGAGATAATATTGAAACAACAAACATCACCCCCAACACAGACACTCTCTCGCAGACTCTCACAGACACTCTCACAGACACTCTCACAGACACTCTCACAGACACTCTCTCACACTCTCACAGACACTCTCTCGCAGACACTCTCTCGCAGACACTCTCTCGCAGACACTCTCTCACAGATACTCTCTCACAGACACTCTCACAGACTCTCTCTCACAGACACTCTCTCACAGACACTCTCACAGACACTCTCACAGACACTCTCTCACAGACACTCTCTCACACACTCTCACAGACACTCTCACAGACACTCTCACAGACACTCTCACAGACACTCTCTCACAGACACTCTCTCACAGACACTCTCTCACAGACTCTCTCACAGACTCTCTCTCACAGACTCTCTCACAGACTCTCTCTCACAGACTCTCTCTCACAGACTCTCTCACAGACTCTCTCTCACAGACTTTCTCTCACAGACTCTCTCACAGACACTCTCTCACAGACACTCTCTCACAGACACTCTCTCACAGACACTCTCACACTCAGACACTCTCTCACAGACTCTCACACTCTCTGACTCACAGACACTCTCTCACAGACTCTCACAGACACTCTCTCACAGACTCTCACAGACACTCTCTCACAGACTCTCACAGACACTCTCTCACAGACTCTCACAGACACTCTCTCACAGACTCTCTCTCACAGACACTCTCTCACAGACACTCTCTCACAGACACTCTCTCACAGACACTCACAGACACTCTCTCACAGACACCCACAGACACTCACAGACTCTCACAAACACACTCTCACAGACACACTCTCACAGACACTCTCTCACAAACTACATTTTTTAATATGGTCGTTCTGTTGGACATAATGCCTTCTCGGTCATATATAAGGTAACAAAAATGCTTCTGGCACTTTTTTATTACAACTTTTCAGCATGCTGCACAGCAGCCACACTTCTCTACAGCACAGCTTAAACACATTGGCAAAGTCAATAGCTCTGCCGAAACACTTATAAGGCCCCAAATGCGAGACCTATTGGCTATGCCAATGCTTGTTTAATATATGTGTTAAGTTTTTAGTAGTGATTAATTTTATGTTAATTTAATTTTGTGTTTTTTAGTTCTGTAGCGGGTTGTCGGTTTATAGGGGAATAGGGGGGGCAGTAATTTAATTATAATAAATTTATTAATATTTTTTATTTATTAGTATTTATTTAATTTAGATTTTATAGTGTTAATTGTGGGAATTAATATATTATTAATTAATTATTAATTGGGTGTTAATTTTTATTAATTAATTAATTGGTAATTATGTTAATTGTGTGTTTTTTTTAGGAGCGGGTTGTGGGCTCATAGGGGAATAGGGTGTGAAGTAATTTAATTATAAAAAATTAATTAATATTTTTATTTATTAGTATTTGATTTAGATTTTATAGTGTTAATTGTGGGAATTCATTTATTATTAATTAATTATTAATTGGTTGTTAATTATTATTAATTAATTGGTAATTATGTAAATTGTGTCATTTTTGTAGGAGCGGGTTGTGGGTTTATAGGGGAATAGGGTGGGAAGTATTTTAATTTTAATACATTTAATAATAATTTTTATATATTAATATTTATTTAATTATTTAATTTATAATTTATAGTGTTAATTGTGGGAATTAATGTATTAATAATTATTTATCAATTGTTTGTTAATTAATATGAATTAATTAATTAATTGGTAATTAATTATGTTAATTGTGTCATTTGTTTAGGAATGGGTGGTGGGGTTTATAGGGGAATAGGGTGGGAAGTAATTTATTTATAATTAATTAATAATTAATTGTTAATTAATGGTAATTAATTTATAAGAAATTAAATATGGCAATTGTGTAATTAATTTGAGATGTGAGTTGTGGGGTTTATAGTGGTAAAGGGTGGGAAGTAAATTCTTTTAAATTAATTAATAAGTTGTTAATTGATATTAATTTAATAATGTAAAATTAGTTATGGAAATTGTGTAATGATTTTTATGTATGTGTTGTGGTGTTTATTGGGGTAGAGGGTGGAAAGTATTTTAGGTTTCATTAATTAATAATTAGTTGCTCATTATTACTTATTCATTAATTGATAAATATTTATGGTAATTATTTACTTTTATTTTGTGTGTGGATTTTGGTTTTATAGGGGTAATGTTTGGTGAGTAAATTTTTATCTGTTTTAATTTGTTTTTTAATTAATAATATTTGTTTATTTGATCATTAATTATGTTAATTATGGAGGTACACTTTTTAGAAATGTAGATGTGTGTTGTGAATTGTGTGGTGTTATAGGGTAGGAAATAAAAATATTAATTTTATGTAAAAATTAATGTTTTTGATTATAATTAATTTCTATTAAATATAGTTATTTGTTTGTGAATTATTTTGTAAATTTTTATAAAATAATGTTTGTAGGTAATTTTTAGATTTTTTCAACGTTATAATATGTTTCTATATTTTGTAAGTTTGTAATATTTTTATATAGGTTTTCTTTTTAACATTTTTTGTATTGTAGTTGATATTTTGTTTGTTTTTAATTTTGAATTGACTTCAGTAGGAATATATTTTTTTTGTATTAATTTTTTATTAGCATTTTATAAATACAATACATAGATATTTTAAAGCAATAGCAACCATTAAATATTATGAGATGAATAAATATTATAGTAAGCTATATCATCAAAGCATAAGATAACAATATATATATATATATATATATATATATATATATAAATATATAAATCAGGTAAAATAATAAACGGACATATAGAAACATTTAGACATAAATTAACTAATACAATAAGCCAAAAAGTTATAACAATTCAAAATAGAATGAAGAAGATGAATACAAGAATTAAATATAAATAACTATATTGTAACAATATAATAAAATATATCAAATTGCCTTGTACCAAATAAAAAAGTACAAATATAAAATACATATAAAATCAACAACATTTTCCTAGCTATATTACATACATCCATACGTAAGGGCAACATCAGAGTACCAGGGTAATAAAGAGAAAAGAATTACTACAGGAGGGTCAATTTGATGAAACATTCAGTACAGGAGTAATAGTGGTATTTTCTGTAGAAACACCATCTGTTTTTAAAAAGGGAGCCCAAACTTGATTAAAAAGATCAATTTGATCATGTAAATTATAAATAACTCTTTCATATGAGGCAGTTTGAATCATGGCAGTCAACCTAGACTCATGAGATGGTGGAGTAGGAGATTTCCATTGTCTTAATATACATATTTTAGCCGTGGCCAAAGCAGTATGCAAAAGACGGCAGTGTGGCTTAGAAAGATGTTGAGAATTTCGTGAATCATGCAAAAGGATGGTAGATGGTGTTAATGGCAAGTGTAGAGGTATGGATTTATGTAAAGTCTGGCCAATATAGGACCAATAGGCTTGAACTTTAGGGCAGTCACAGATAATATGAACAATGTCACAACCCGGGGCATCACATCTCGCGGGAGTAATCCTGCTTTATGTAGCTTTACTGGAGACCAGTGCCAGTCATGTATAATTTTAAACAAGCAAAATTTCAATCTAGCCTCCCGAGCTCCTTTATCTAAATGTTCCAACAAATCCATCCATTCCTGATCATTGTAAAGAACTGACAAACGTGTTTGCCATTTAATACGGAGATCCTTTGCTAATGGCTGTGATAATAAGTGGGATGTAAATACGTTATATAAACCAGATGTAACTCCTTTATGTTTACCCCAGATATGCAAATAAGATACTATAGGTGAAGTTTGTAAAATCTGTGGATGCGATCCCAAAATTTTATTAAGGCAAACTTTGTGTTGTGTATAATTTGCTGTTTGGTGTAATGGAAGACCAAATTCATCCATCAATTGTGTGAAAGATTTGAGGCCACCATTACACAAAAGTTGATCCAAAGTGAGAATGCCTGCTGATTTCCAATGGGACCAGGACACAGGTTTCCTTTAATACGTATACCTGTGTTATTCCAAAGTGGAGCTTTAACATGGATACGTGAATTGAAACCCAGTATACAATGTGCTCTCTGCCATGTTTTGCGCATTGCAACTAGTAAAGGATTATGAGGATCAAGGCGACTTGTACCTGTCCCATAAAGGGCAGAAAGACCCAATTATGTAGATAATAGATGCCTTTCTATGTGTACCCAGTGTGGTGTATTATAGTTTTCTGTTAACATGTAAGCGATTTGAGATAATTGTAATGCCAAGGTGTAGTGTTCAATGGATGGAAAACTCAACCCTCCACAGGAGTGATGCGCTTTCAACTTGTTTACAGCTATACAAGGTTTCATAGAACCCCAAATAAAGGACTTGATCTTAGAATCTATGAGACGTAAAGTAGATAAGGGTATCTGAAGAGGAAGCATTCCAATTGTATAAGTGAAACGTGGGAGTGTAACCATTTTCACAGCTTGAACTCTGCCCCACAAGGATAAACCCAATATCTTCCATTTTTCAAAGTCATGTTGCATCTGAGTGATTAGAGAGCCTATATTGTCTGTAATCATTCCATCTGTACCTTTATTTACTAAGATACCCAGATATTTTAAACGGGAATGTTGCCAGTGAAAGGGAAATAGCAGCCTTTGTTGTGCCATCCGATATGGGGAGCGCTTCACTTTTATCCCAGTTAATTTTGTATCCTGAGAAGGAGGAGAAATCTTCTATAATTTTAAGTAATGATGGAAGAGACTGAGATAAGTCAGTGATAGTAAGTAAAATATCGTCAGCATAAAGATACATTTTTGAGTTATCTACTGGAAGGGGGACACCTACTATATTATCTGATTGACGAATTGCTGCTGCTAGAGGTTCTAAAGCTAAAAGAAATAATAGAGGAGAAAGGGGACAGCCCTGGCGAGTTCCTCTACAGATCGGAAATGAGTCTGAAATGAAACCACCACTATTAACTTGAGCAGTAGGATGCTGATATAATAACCTAATTTTATCAATAAATTGAGTTCCCAAGCCAAATTTCTCCAATACAGTAAAAAGATATTGCCATTCCACTTGGTCAAATGCCTTTTCGGCATCAAGTGATAATGCCAAAGCGTCTTCCTGGAGGGATTTGGCCGAATGGAGTGTATGTGCCAGAGTGGGCAAATGATTCCTTGATGATCGTCCGGGTACAAATCCCACCTGAGTGTGGTGAATCAAGGAGGGAAAAACTTTGCGAAGACGGGAGACTAGAATACTAGCTAAAATCTTAATGTCACAATTAAGAAGTGATATAGGTCGATAGCTACTGCAAAGCAATGGGTCTTTTCCTGGTTTAGGAAGAACCACAATTACTGCTTTGTTAGAAATACATCCTAAAGAAGCGTTACTATTGGCTTCCTGAAAAACGGAATGTAATATATCGATAATTTTTTCACCTGACCACCGGTAGAATTCTGCTGGGAAACCATCTTCCCCTGGAGCTTTATGATAGGGGAGTTTGGCTATAGCTTGAGATATCTCTTCCTTACTAATCTGTCCTTCAATGAGTGCCCTACCCTCTTCAGAAAGGCAAGGCAGTTCCACTTCTGAAAGAAAAGAAAGCATCTTATTGTGATCTAACGGGGTTCCAGGGGTGTATAAAGATTTGTAGTAAGAAGCAAATTCATTAACAATATCTTGAGGACAAGTTAGTAAATTCCCCTCAGATGATCTTATGGCTGGTATAGCCATGGCAGCCTCTCTTTGTCGCAATTGAGCTGCTAGAAGCCTCCCTGCCTTTTCCCCTTGTTCATCATGCCTTCCTTTCATTTTTTGTAAAGCGTATTCAGCTTTGGATGTAAAAAGACTGTTTAGTGCCATACAAGCTTGCTCCAGTGATTTGCGAGTTTGTAAAGTAGGTTTTGTGGTATATAGTCATGTAAATGTCTCAATATCCCTTTCTAACTCTTTCTGCCTAGTAGCATTTTGTTTATTGGCTAATGCAGCATCTCTCATGAGTTTACCCCGGATAGTAGCTTTGGCTGCAGCCCATAAAGTTCTCGCTGAGTCTACCGAACCTTGATTAGTGAAAAGGTAGTTTTGAAGATGGTCACGCAACTGTGTATTACCCATAGTGGATTTATGTCGTTGTATATTCATTCGCCAAGGTTTGCGTCCTGGCTTAGCCAATCCTGTTTGTAAGGATAAGAGTACTGAGGAATGGTCAAATATTGATGCTGCTAATATGTGGGACTCTTGCACTAACTGAACAACTCTCTGAGAGATTAGAAAATAATCAAGTCGTGAAAGGGTTCCATGGGTAGGAGATGTGAATGTATATACAGAATCAGTTGGATGAGCGAGTCGCCAGTGATCTATCAGACCATTATCTTCGATGATGTCACTCATAAGGGCTCTGTCTGGTGCGTTATTTTTATCAAAAGGGCCCGTTCTGTCTAAAACTGGGTCTCTCGTTAAGTTCCAGTCACCACCCAAAAGATACTGTGATGCATTTATCTATGACAGTAAACGGTTCAAATGAAGAAGGAATGATTTTTTCACTCCTGTTGGGGCATAGATAGATCCTATACAAAAATAGGTGTCTCCTATACGAAGCTTCACAAACACATACCTTCCATCTGGGTCTTCCCATGTTTTTGAAATCATGCAAGGCAAGGATTTACGAATGAGAATGGCCACACCACATTTACGAATAGGACCTGTGTCTGAAGGCCTTCCACCATGTACACTGCTGTGAAAGACTTTTCCTACCCATTCTCTGCATAATTTGCCAGATTCCAGTGCATCAAGATGTGTTTCTTGGAGCAATGCCACATCTACCCGTTTGGATTGTAGATAAGAAAGTACTTTTTTACGTTTGATATAATGTGTTAGGCCATTAACGTTCCATGTTATAATACGTAAAGGGCGAGTGTTAGCCATGTCTAGATGTATACCAATTTTTGTATGATGTTAATGAGTAGTGAGCAAATATAAAAGGATGAGTATGTTCAATCAAAAATGTGAAGGAATTTAAAGTAAAGGAATAACCCTATATTTTGGAATCACGTGGAGAGTAACAAAATTTGGTATAAGAAAATATTGTAGGAAAAATCCTAAAAGGATATAAAAGGAGAGTCAAAAACTAATTTAAATTCGTTACCTACAACTTTAACTTTTAACCGCGGATCTGGGCTCACTGGAGCACCGCCACGAGTACGAGCCCCCTCAGGAGGGTAGAATATTAGTATGAATATGAGCCAGGACTATGTATTAGAAGAACTAAAAGAGAGTAGAAACCCAGAGGCCCGAGTATACATAGTAGTATGTGTCAGGAGGAAAGATTAATTCCATTAAGAAGCATAAATAAACATTAAAACATGCATAAAATCAATGTGTATGGATATGAATTCCAGAAATTAGAGTAAGTTGCTAAAAGTTATCATTCATAAATATAACTTTCATATAATATTCATATAATAAAGAACATTTGATAATATAGACTTCTAAATAATTATAAACATTAGTGTTGTCTAAGAAAGAATATCAGCAATGCATAGATAGATAAAGAAATCTATTCATAGAAGGTGAGAACAGTAAAATATTCAAAGCACGTTTCACAATATATAACAGATGACTTGTATAATATATAATTGTAAGTATTACACAAAATGAAATTCCTCTGTTAAAAGGTCTTAAATAAGATATATATTAAATACATTTATAAATCTAAACACCAAGTAATACATTATAATAACATATAATAAATATAAGTAGTACTCATCTTTCCAGGCTGAAAAGCAAGGTACAAGTAAAGCATAAGAATGATGGATTAACTTAACTTAAGGAGCTAAAGAATTTTGATAAAAAAGATACTAACTGAGGCCATAACTATGACAGTGTATAGCAACAATGCTTATTCTCCATCTGAGGCAGATTTTAAGGGAGATCTAGACTTATCTCTACGCTGATCTTGTGTGAAGGTAGCTACAGACTGCAAGGCAGATGTTTGATCCTCATGTGCACGAATAGAACGTTCCATGTCTCTGCCTCGATGACGGGCTTCACCAGCGTTGCGACGTCTGCCATCTAGTAACTGTTGAGGTTGTGTAGAACTTTGAACAGGCTGGTCATGAGAAATATGCTGTACATCCATGTCCTGAATTGATAAACTGTCTAGGAAATGTTGTAAATCTTCAGGATTATAAAAATCTTTTGATTCACCATTTTTAGTGATACGGAAACGAGCTGGGTCAAACAAGCCATATTTGATATCCAACTTCCTTAGTTGTGGTCTCACAGCTAAGAATGATTTTCTCCTTTCGTTTGTTTCTCTCGAGAAATCAGCTGCCATGTGAATTTCATGACCATCATAAATGTATGATCCTTGCGTGCGAGCCAACATTAGTATCTGTCTGACATGTTCATGTCTCAAGAAGCAAGCAATTAGGGGCCTTGGTCGAGAATCCAGGTCTTTGCGTGGAGGCCCAATACGATGAGCACGTTGAATTTCCAGTGATGGATCAAATGTGGTACCAAGTAGTTTGGGAAGGACATTGCATAGAAATAACCGAGCATTCTGGCCTTCAATTTTCTCTGGAAAGCCAAAGAAGCGAATATTGTCTCGTCTATTACGATCTTCCAAGTCAACAAGCTTGCTGCGAATAAGTAGAAGATCTTGATCCCTGCTTTGTACTGAGTCAAGTCTGGTTTCTACTACTGTTAATCGTCAGTCCAACCTTTCTGTTTTATGATGAAATTGCGCAATATCCGCTCTAATGGATTTAGTTTCTGTCGTGAGGGAAGAAATGTTAGTATCCATCTCCGTCAGAAGGCAACTGATAGTCGAGATTTCTTGTAAAATACGATCCATAGTTGCTCCTGACGCTGCGGTTGAGGTGACCAAAGATGGATTAGGTGGTGAGGGAGGTGAACCTTTAGTAGACATAATACGCGATTGCTTATGCGCATCTGCAAAGAGAGACGGCTTAGAGTTTTTGTTGCCGTTTTTGTAATTAGACATTCGTAAAACGATTTCTTCAAATGTTGCAGAAACCAGTCACATATGAAGCGATTGTCCTTCAGATGTAGATAATTAGAGCACTTAATGTTCAATATGAGAATGAGAAATTGTATTTACCACACTTAATCCACGAGGCGCTTGAAAATGAGTATGGTAGTCCCTTACCAATAGTAGTTACAAAAGTAATCTATCTCATATGGCGTTGCACTTTATATCATAACACAAAATATTTAGCGTTTGTCACTCAAAACAATATCAGTATAAGTAAGCAGCAGGTTATAGATTATAAGAAGAAGAAGATCAAGCTTTTACTATATTGTGCATAAAATCATTGAAACTTTATAAAATACAGTATGAGGCTGGCAAAATGCTTAAGACATTGGGCGCAAAGCGCGTAATGCGTCACAAAATTTCCTCACACAGTATATCTAAAGGCGGAAAAACATTATCGCTAGATAACGTGGTTACAGTCGCTGAAATTATATTGCTGAGCCATCATGAAGGATTGCTTTTAAGTAACAATATCAGTCTAACTGGAGACATTCTGAAAATAAGTATGCCACAGAAATACAGGAAGTATTGGCTCTCCTGGAAACGCTGTTCCTTAATTTTCTCCCTGCAAATGTTGCCAGATGGGGATTGGAGAGGTTATAAATCAAAGTTGAGAGCGCTGACGATTCATATGCTAATGACAGCGCAGAAAGGCAGCGTGTGAGGTGCTTCAGCTACTCAGCTGTACTCCGATTTTCAAAATGCGCTTGCTAAAATAATATTTGTTTCAGTCAGAAGTAACCCTAAAAAGGGTCATTTAGTCGCAGGAATCAGCCACAGATGGAAAAGGCAAACATAGTTTTTATCGGCTTAAAATTACTGGAGCCCAGAACAGAGCAGACCTGTTTCCGGTATGCACGATAATAAAGCCCCCTCAGGAATGCAGCGAGAGAGGCGCTCCGGTTATGCAAGAGCCGAGGCTTTGTTGTGACTCGGGGCCCAAAATGCGCTCGCCGGTGCAGAATGATTTCTAGTCAGAATTAACCCTAAAAAGGGTTATTTGATTCCGAAATTTAGCCACAAGTGTTGCCGCTGCTATACAATGCCATATCCGTCACAGGGGTAGTCCCGGCTGAGGTGTGAAGTGCGCCGCCTCCGTCAAGGGTCCGTCTCGAAGCGGAGCCTCACGTTCAGGCGGCCATCTTCCTTCGTGGCCAGACCACGCCCTTCAGTGGGAATATTAACTTTTACCCCTCCGCTATCCAACACTTTCCCTACTGTTGCACTCACTGGAGTGGGAATAGTAATCTGTACCCCTCCACTATCCAACACTTTCCCTACTGTTGCACTCACGGGAGTGGGAATAGTAATTGTTTACCCTCCACTATCCAACACTTTCCCTACTGTTGCGCTCACTGGAGTAGGAATAGTAATTTTTACCTCTCCGCTATCCAACACTTTCCCCACTATTGCACTCACTGGAGTGGGAATAGTAATTTTTACCCCTCCGCTATCCAACACTTTCCCTACTGTTGCAGGAATTGGAGTGGGAATAGTAATTTTTACCCCTCCGCTATCCAACACTTTCCCTACTATTGCAGTAATTGGAGTGGGAATAGTAATTTTTACCCCTACGCTATCCAACACTTTCCCTACTGTTGCAGTAAATGGAGTTGGAATAGTAATTTTTACCCCTCCGCTATCCAACACTAGCCCTACTGTACTGTTGCACTCACTGGAGTGGGAATAGTAATTTTTACCCCTACGCTATCCAACACTTTCCCTACTGTTGCACTCCCTGGAGTGGGAATAGTAATTTTTACCTATCCGCTATCCAACACTTTCCCTACTGTTGCACTTACTGGAGTGGGAATAGTAATTTTTACCCCTACGCTATCCAACACTTTCCCTACTGTTGCAGTAATTGGAGTGGAAATAGTAATTTTCACCCCTCCACTATCCAACACTTTCCCTACTATTACACTCACTGGAGTGGGAATAGTAATTTGTACCCCTCCGCTATCCAACACTTTCCCTACTGTTGCACTCACGGGAGTGGGAATAGTAATTGTTTACCCTCCGCTATCCAACACTTTCCCTACTGTTGCACTCACTGGAGTAGGAATAGTAATTTTACCTCTCCGCTATCCAACACTTTCCCTACTGTTGCACTCACTGGAGTGGGAATAGTAATTTTTACCCCTCCGCTGTCCAACACTTTCCCTACTGTTGCAGGAATTGGAGTGGGAAAAGTAATTTTTACCCCTCCGCTATCCAACACTTTCCCTACTATTGCAGTAATTGGAGTGGGAATAGTAATTTTTACCCCTCCGCTATCCAACACTTTCCCTACTGTTGCAGTAAATGGAGTGGGAATAGTAATTTTTACCCCTCCACTAGCCCTACTGTTGCACTCACTGGAGTGGGAATAGCAATTTTTACCCCTCCGCTATCCAACACTTTCCCTACTGTTGCACTCCCTGGAGCGGGAATAGTAATTTTTACCTATCCGCTATCCAACACTTTCCCTACTGTTGCACTTACTGGAGTGGGAATAGTAATTTTTACCCCTACGCTATCCAACACTTTCCCTACTGTTGCAGTAATTGGAGTGGAAATAGTAATTTTCACCCCTCCACTATCCAACACTTTCCCTACTATTACACTCACTGGAGTGGGAATAGTAATTTTTACCCCTCCGCTATCCAACACTTTCCCTACTGTTGCACTCACTGGAGTGGGAATAGTCATTTTTACCTCTCCGCTATCCAACACTCTCCCTACTGTTGCACTCACTGGATTGGGAATAGTCATTTTTACCCCTCCGCTATCCAACACTTTCCCTACTGTTGCAGTAATTGGAGTGGGAATAGTAATGTTTACCCCTCTGCTATCCAACACTTTCCGTACTGTTGCACTAACTGGAGTGGGAATAGTAATTTTTACCCTTCTGCTATCCAACATTTTCTCTACTGTTGCACTCATTGGATTGGGAATAGTAATTTGTACCCCTCCGGTATCCAACACTTTCCCTACTGTTGCACTCACTGGAGTGGGAATAGTAATTGTTTACCCTCCGCTATCCAACACTTTCCCTACTGTTGCACACACTGGAGTGGGAATAGTAATTTTTACCTCTCCGCTATCCAACACTTTCCCTACTGTTGCACTCACTGGAGTGGGAATAGTAATTTTTACCCCTCCGCTATCCAACACTTTCCCCACTGTTGCAGTATTTGGAGTGGGAATAGTAATTTTTACCCCTCCGCTATCCAACACTTTCCCTACTGTTGCAGTAATTGGAGTGGGAATAGTAACTTTTACCCCTCCGCTATCCAACACTTTCCCTACTGTTGCACTCACTGGAGTGGGAATAGTAATTTTTACCTCTCTGCTATCCAACACTCTCCCTACTGTTGCACTCACTGGATTGGGAATAGTCATTTTTACCCCTCCGCTATCCAACACTTTCCCTACTGTTGCAGTAATTGGAGTGGGAATAGTAATGTTTACCCCTCTGCTATCCAACACTTTCCGTACTGTTGCACTAACTGGAGTGGGAATAGTAATTTTTACCCTTCTGCTATCCAACATTTTCATTACTGTTGCACTCATTGGATTGGGAATAGTAATTTGTACCCCTCCGGTATCCAACACTTTCCCTACTGTTGCACTCACTGGAGTGGGAATAGTAATTGTTTACCCTCCGCTATCCAACACTTTCCCTACTGTTGCACTCACTGGAGTGGGAATAGTAATTTTTACCTCTCCGCTATCCAACACTTTCCCTACTGTTGCACTCACTGGAGTGGGAATAGTAATTTTTACCCCTCCGCTATCCAACACTTTCCCCACTGTTGCAGTATTTGGAGTGGGAATAGTAATTTTTACCCCTCCGCTATCCAACACTTTCCCTACTGTTGCAGTAATTGGAGTGGGAATAGTAACTTTTACCCCTCCGCTATCCAACACTTTCCCTACTGTTGCACTCACTGGAGTGGGAATAGTCATTTTTACCCCTCCGCTATCCAACACTTTCCCTACTGTTGCACTCACTGGAATGGGAATAGTAATTTTTACCTATCCGCTATCCAACACTTTCCCTATTGTTGCACTTACTGGAGTGGGAATTGTAAATTTTACCCCTACGCTATCCGAAACGTTCCCTACTGTTGCAGTAATTGGAGGGGAAATAGTAATTTTACCCCTCCGCTATCCAACACTTTCCCTACTATTACACTCACTGGAGTGGGAATAGTAATTTTTACCCCTCCGCTATCCAACACTTTCCCTACTGTTGCACTAACTGGAGTGGGAATAGTAATTTTTATCCTTCCGCTATCCAACATTTTCTCTACTGTTGCACTCATTGGATTGGGAATAGTGATTTTTACCGATCTGCTATCCAACACTTTCCCTACTGTTGCACTCACTGGAGTGGGAATAGTGATTGTTTACCCTCCGCTATCCAACACTTTCCCTACTGTTGCACTCACTGGAGTGGGAATAGTAATTTTGACCTCTCCGCTATCCAACACTTTCCCTACTGTTGCACTCACTGGAGTGGGAATAGTCATTTTTACCCCTCCGCTATCCAACACTTTCCCTACTGTTGCAGTAATTGGAGTGGGAATAGTAATTTTTAGCCCTCCGCTATCCAACACTTTCCCTACTGTTGCACTTACTGGAGTGGGAATAGTAATTTTTACCCCTCCGCTATCCAACACTTTCCCTACTGTTGCACTCACTAGAGTGGGAATAGTAATTTTGACCCCTCCGCTATCCAACACTTTCCCTACTGTTGCACTCACTGGAGTGGGAATAGTAATTTTTACCTATCCGCTATCCAACACTTTCCCTACTGTTGCACTTACTGGAGTGGGAATAGTAATTTTTACCCCTACGCTATCCAACACTTTCCCTACTGTTGCAGTAACTGGAGTGAAAGTAGTAATTTTTACCCCTCCGCTATCCAACACTTTCCCTACTATTACACTCACTGGAGTGGGAATAGTAAGTTTTACCCCTCCGCTATCTAACACTTTCCCTACTGTTGCACTCACTGGAGTGGGAATAGTAATTTTTACCTCTCCGCTATCCAACACTCTCCCTCCTGATGCACTCACTGGATTGGGAATAGTTATTTTTACCCCTCCGCTATCCAACACTTTCCCTACTGTTGCAGTAATTGGAGTGGGAATAGTAATTTTTACCCTTCCGCTATCCAACATTTTCTCTATTGTTGCACTCATTGGATTGGGAATAGTGATTTTTACCCCTTCGCTATCCAACACTTTCCCTACTGTTGCATTCACTGGAGTGGGAATAGTAATTTTTTCCCCTCCGCTATCCAACACTTTCCCTACTGTTGCACTCACTGGAGTGGGAATAGTCATTTTTACCCCTACGCTATCCAACACTTTCCCTACTGTTGCACTCAATGGAGTGCAAAATGTAAGTTTAAAGATTATTAAATATTTTAATGTTTTAATTTATAATATAATATTTTCATTAGATTTTATGTTATAGGTGTATGTATATATATATTTATTTGTAAATTGTTATATATTTATAACATTTTCAAATAAATTGAAATTATTAGTTTATTAATTGTTTTAAAGTAAATATACATATATATATTACATTTTATATATGTATGTTTACATTTTTTAAATTACATTTATTTATTATATTTGTTAAAATGTACATTACATCTAAATTATTTTTTAAGTTAACTTTATTATTTAATTTAACATTATTTTTTATATATTAAAAAACGATCTTTTGTACATCGATATTTTTTACATGGATATTATTTTTTCGATATTTTTAAACTTTACATTATAAAGATAGGATGTCGATATTTTTGACATCGATATTTATATGTCGATATTTGTGTTTGGGGATATTTTGCTAATCGATATTATGTCAGTGATCCTATGTTGCAGCTCCCGACCCCTCCCATCCATCACAAAAAAACATTAACAAAGCTGAATAGCTCTCACATATGTGAGAGCTATTTGGTTTATCAATGCTTATTAGACACACAAGCTGCTGTGCAACATGGCTCAAAGAAAAACAAAGCGCTATGACGTTGTCGACTTTGGCTGTGCCAGAAACCCTTTTTGGAGATGTTAAAAAGGTGCTCCTTAAAGTACATCTGGAGCGGAGGTCAGCTGCAGATATCATATAGAATTATGTGCCAGTCTAAGGAAAAATGGGGATTGTCCCTACCCGACCATAAAACTTATTTTCGTGCAGCCCAGCTTAGGGTGATCTCTGAATGGAGCACTTGAAAGTCAGAGAAATTGTGGCTACACATGGATAGAGCAGTGGCAGGCCCCTCATTGTAGGATCTTATAAGGAAGCCCAAGAACAACTGCCCAAAAAAATGTCTTCTTGAGCATTCCAACCGCAACAACACTCTTAATCTGAGAAGCTATAAATAAAAGATCTCCCTTGACCACTTTTCCCGCCTTGCATATACCGGTGCATATGAACCCTTCTTTCACTCCAGCCCTAAATCCAGTGCCTTTTTCTTCTTGCTTGGCAAGATGGTGCTTGCTTAATTGTAGTGGACCTGTTCTGTAATGGGATGATCAAAACATTTGAGGAGTATAAGAGAGAATTTCACCTGGATGAAATGTAACAGTTTAGCTATACCTAGATACAACACTGGGTACTGCAACATGTTCTGAGGGAGGTGGTAACTAGGGAGCTAACCCCTTTTGAGAAGTTTATATGCCGAAAAACAGGTTTGAAAGGCATAATTTCACAAATATACATCCTCCTATGGGAAGCACTCATATATGACAAAGACCGACAAGGATGTAAATGGCATGACCTTACTGGTGTGATGTTGACAGACACCAATGCCTTAATATGTGGAAGGACCTATATCAAAATGTTTACAGCATAGTGGGTTGGGAAGCACACTATGTAGGTATTACTAGACTGGTACAGATGCCCAACCAAGCTCCACTAATTTTTCCTATCAAGTTTGTCCGGAGCGCTGGAGAGGCTGTCATAAATTAGGTGACATGAAACATATATCAATTAATCAATAAATCAAACAGGATTTGTATAGCATGGCTAATTACATGTGAGAGTATCCAGACACTGTGATTTAGCTGCAATCACTTGAAGAGCCAGGTCTTGAGTCCCTTTCTGAATTCTGTGAGGAAGGGTGCTGTTCGGAAATGGAGGGGAAGGCTGTTCCAGGCTTTGGTGGCGAGGTAGGAGAAGGAGCACCCTCCACTGTAGCTTTGGTGGATGCCGGGGGTGTGAGTGAGGGCGAGGGAGGTGTAGCGTAGGTGTCTGGCGGGTTGGGGAAAGTTCAGGTGGTGGTTGATGTTTGCTGGTCCTTAGTCGTGGAGGGCCTTGTTGGTGTGTGTCAGCATCTTGAATTGGTATCATTCCTTGAAGGGTAGCCAGTGGAGGTTCCTGAGGTGGGGGTGATATGGGTCCGCTTGGGGAGGTTGACGATGAGTCTCACAGCTGAGTTCTGAATTGTCTGGGGTCTCTTTAGGAGCTGGATGGTGATTCCTGCGTAGAGTGCATTGCCGTAGTCTAGCCGGCTGGTGACTAGGGCTTGTGTGATGGTTTTCCTGATGTTGACAGGGAGCCATCTGAAGATCTTTTGAAGCAGGAGTAGGGTGTGAAAGCAGGCGGGGGAGACTGCGTTGATCTGGTAATTCATGGTAAGTTTGCTGTCCAGTATGACGCCTAAATTGCCGGTGTGGTCAGAAGGTGTGGGTCAGAATTCAGGTGGCCACCAGGTGCCGCTCCTTGGGGAGGTCTTGTTTCCAAAGATCAGCACCTCAATCTTGTCTGTGTTGAGCTCCAGACAGTTGGTCTTCATCCAGTCGGTGACACTTGTCATGCAGTTGTGGAAGTTGGTTCTGGTGGTGGTGGGGTCTTCTGAGAGTGAAAGGATGAGCCGGGTGTCCTCTGCGTAGGAGATGATGTTGAGGCTGTCGGTTCTGACAATGTCGGCCAGGGGCATCATGTAGGTGTTGAATAGGGTGTGGCTGAGGGACAAACCTTGCAGGATAACGCAGATGATGCTCTTGGGTTCGGACGTGAAGGGAGGTAGGCGGATTCTCTATGTTCGTCCTGTGAGAAAGGAGGCTAGCCAGTTGAAGCCGACTCCCTAAATCCTGATGTGACGGAGTCTCTTGATGAGGGTGTAGTGGGATACTGTTTCAAAGGCTTCTGAGAGGTCAAGGAGGATCCAGGCCGCTGTGTCTCCCCGGTCGAGGAGGGTTCTGATGTCATCGGTTGCAGAGATCAGGCAGTCTCTGTGCTGTGGTTTGCAGGGAAGCCGGTCTGGGAGGTGTCCAGCAGGTTGCTGTTCTCCAGGTGCTCGGCTGATGGCTTTTTTTTCAAGGACTTTGGCAGGAAAAGGGAGCAGAGAGATGGGGCGGCTGTACTTGAGTTTGCTCTGGTTCGCGGAGGGTTTCTTGAGGAGGGGTCTGACTTCTGCGGGTTTCCAATGATCTGGAAAGGTGGTGGTCGTGATGGATGCATTGATGATGGTGAAGGTGAGTTTGATGCTGATTTCCTTGTTTACGAGGTTGGAGAATTGGTGGGGTCTGGGGGTCATGGGAGCTCCAGAGTAGATGGAGTTCAAGATGGCTGTGGTGCTCTGTGTGGTGAGCTGTTCCCAAGCGGTGAGCGGAGGCATGTGGGTGGGGTCGGTAGGCACCAGGAGGCTGAAGAGGTTGGTGGATTGGGGTTCGAAGTTACTGTAGATGGTGGATATCTTGTTGTGGAAGCAGTATGGCAGGATGTTGCAGAGTTCCTGGGATGGGGGATAGTGTTCTCAGCAGCTGATGGGCAGAAGTACTCTCTGATGCTTTTGAATAGTTCCTTGCTGTGGGTTGGAGGAGGCTTCCATGTGTTCCATCAGGACGCATTTTTTATGTCTTTTAGGTGTTGATGGTAGTTGTTGGGGGCTTATTTGAGGGTCACTTGGTCTGTCGGGTCTTTGCTGGTGCACCATCGTCTCTCCAGGCATTTGCAGTTGCGTTTCGTGATCCTGAGTTCTTGTGTGTACCAGTTGGCTTGTTTGGTGGATCCCCTGGTCTTGGAGGGTGTAATGGGGGATACTCTGTTAGCGCAGTTGGTATCCAAGGTGGAGAAGTTCTTGACCGCCTGCTTGATGGAGGAAGCAAGGTCGGGCCAGGTGGTGTTGAGGGCGTCAATCCATTGGGTTTCTGTCACTTTGTTCCAGCAGCGGTGGGGGTCTTGGTGGTGGAGAGCTGTGCTCCTGTGATGGTAAAGTGAACGATGGCATGGTCGGTCCAGGTTTGTTCAGTGGTGTGGATGTACTGGACTCTGTCGCTAGCCGTGAAGATTGGGTCGAGCATGTGTCCCGTGCTGTGTGTGGGCTCGGTGACCCATTGGGGAGACCAATGTTTCCAATGCTCTCCAGGAGGTTTGCCGTATTGGTGTCTTCGAGGTGGAAATTGAGGTCACTGAGGAAGATGTAGTGTTTGGAGTCGATGGCGAGTGGTGCGAGGAAATCGGGGATGGCGTTGCAGAAGATGGGCCGGAGCCCAGGGGTCTGTAGGCAAGGGTGCCTCTGATGGTCATTTTGCCGTCAGTTCGGAGTTGGAAGTTGAGGTGTTCCATGATTGGTGTGGTGTCGTCTTCGGTGGTGGTGCAGCAGATACTTTCTCTGTGGATGATGGCGATGCCACCTCCATGCTTGTTGGTATGGTCCCGGTGTATCATCTTGCATCCGGTGGGCATTGCGGTATGCGAAGTTGGGTGCGGTGGAGGGGTTTGAGTCAGGTCTCCATGATGAAGACTACGTCGGGATAAGGGTGGTGATGGTGCCCCAGATTTTTGTGGTGTGCTTGCAGAGGGATCTGGCATTGAGCAGGAGGCAGCAGAGTGGTTCAGCCAGGGTTACGCGGTGGGTGTGGTGAGGGCATTAGTGGAGGCCGGCGGAGACAAGTCGCAAGTGAGGAGACAGTGGTGGCAGCTGAAAGGTCCTACCTTGGTTGGCGGGGATGTGAAGCAGCAGTTGTTGCGGCGTCCGGGGTTGAGGGCTCGGAGCTCTTTGGTGGGGTATCTGCGGGTGACACGAGGACCATGGTTCCCTTTGTTGGGCACAGTCCAGGCACCTTCGACATGGCCACGCTCTGGCCTCCATTAAGTAAGTCCTGGGAGGGGCGTTGAGAGCGACAATGGGCGGGAAGGTGCGGTGCGAAAAAGAAGCAAAATTGCAACAACAGGCATGGCTTAAAATACAGAAAGTAAAAGAAAAGGTGACAACAGACAGCAAAACAGCTAAACTTATACTGGCTGACTACCTGGGGGCAGCATACAGAAACAGGCAGCGGCGCGGGGTACAGGAAAAGAAAGTTAGGCAGGTACACAAGGATGCTTTCTTACTGACTGACTGAAAATGCGGAGCACAAGCAAAGACGCTGGTAGCAGGTGGCAGACAACGCAAGCAGAATCCCAGGAGACCTGCAGCGATCGGGGAGCGGATCGAGGATCTGCTTAATGGGGTTGCGCTGCAGCCTCCATTAAGTAGGTCCTGGGAGGGGCATTGGTTGGCTGGAGTGGCGAACGGGCAGGAAGGAGTGGCACAAAAATGAGGTTAAATCGGGACAACAGATGCGGCTAAAAATGACTGATTGAAATAGCCAACAATAACCACTAGAATTAACCATTTCCGGAGTAGTGTGCTACTTGCTATAAAGTGCGGCAGCAGTAGGGGTAGTAAGCGTATATAAATACAATTGCTATCACAATTGGGTGTGTGCATTGGTGAGACTCCCCTTGTATCTCCCAGTTCTGGGTGAAATTAGAGGGGTAATTAGGAAATATCTTGGGCTACCCAGTACCACAAGATATATCCACAACCTTGTTGGGGGCTATATCACCCACTATAAATTTCCAGACAAAAGCAGGTAAAATAATTTTGTGGAATTGTTTGGGAGCAGCTAAAACTACAGTAGCATCACTGGAAAAAACCCTGCCCCCCCCAATCCTTGTCTCTCCGACACATGCATGGGGGCTAATGACTTTGTAGAAGTTATCCACCAGTACGACAGAAATGAAGTTAAACTTTGAAACAGTTTTGGTACCACTGCTTTCCTATCTCTCGGATTGAGACCCATCTATGATGCTTCAACTAATGTTGAGAAATTTGCACTTACTCAGTGTTTAATATGTAAACAACACAGTGTGATATGCAATTTATGCGTACACAGAATTACATTAAAAACAATGATCAATTGTCGATGAAATATCAAGTCACGAAGGTGGCCTAAATCTGTTTCACTATTCTCAAATGGTTAAAGAAAATTCTTTGGATGCTACCCCTCCCTACTCAGAGAACAGTAGTCCAGGCCCTTGTTACATCTAGGCTGGACTACAGCAATGTTCTATACCTGGGTTCAAACAAAGATGTGACACAAAGATTGCAGGTGGTGCAAAATGCGGCTGCCAGATTGCTCTGCCTGGTTCCTAAGACTGCCCCCATCTCAGGCTTTCTTCGCGACCTTCACTGGCTAAAGGTGGAGAATCGTATTAAATTCAAAGCCTTGAGCTATATGTTCAAAATCAAAACTGGTTTAGCCCCTCAATATCTGCAATCCTTAGTTCAACCCTATTTACCTTCACGCCCCCTCCGCTCCACTACATAGTTTAAATTCACTGTTTCCACTTTCAGACTGATACGCATGCGCGGTGGATCCTTTGCTTACCTAGGGCCCTCCCTGTGGAACTCTCTTCCCATTTCACTACGAAAAGAAACGGTTTATGGTGATTTTCGCAAATGTCTGAAAACTTGGCTGTTCAACTTGTAATGTCTTTGTTCCTTTTTCTCCTTCCCTACCAGGCTGGCGCCGAGAAACCCCTCGGGGTAGCTGTGCGCCTTATAAATTCAAATAACATAACATAACATAACATAACATGCACAGTAATTTATTTGCACACAGCATTAATTTGTTAATTTTTGTGAATTAAACCGTTTTCATGCAAGAGACAGTGCGCATTTTTAAAGACACAGATCCATTAGCAATCAGAAAAGGTAAACCTTTGTGACTCCGACCCTGAATGCACTTTAATAGATATAATAGACTTTAATAATGCATTTAACTCAAATGTGTTAGTAAATGGAATTTGACCTTAGCACCATCGTAGTAAATGTGTGAATGTGTTTTACTACTACATTTGCTCCAAATATCAGGTGTAACAAGGCCATGTTATTTTCACTGCCTATGACATGTATAACTATGTTCTACCTATATTTGCCATGGCATACAGACACATACACACACATGCAGACACCCACATACATATAGTCTCCGAGAAGCATCCACTCTGTCACCACACACAGCTTTCTACGTGGAGCAAGCCTCTTAGAGGAAGCACTTCTGCCAAAAATCTTTGTAACGATAATGATTAGGCAGGACACCAAGTCAACTTTTTTATCTGTTTTTATTCAAACAAGTGTACATCCTGAAACTCAATACCAAACAATCATTTGGGCATAACGCAGATGAGGAACTTTCAGTATTTTTAAATTGAAGGGATGTCACATGGAACTTAAGAACTGCCCTGCATAAACTGAGATAGAATAAATGGGATAAAGTAACCCCTGCTGTACATTATAAGGATATTGCAAGACACTGAGGAGTTTCATGACCGTCCAGAGGAACGAGCCAGAAGGCTGAGTTCCTTTACCATGTGATAGAACTCTAAGGTGGCTTTCAAGGGGCCTGATTCACAGAACTAACTTAAGACAAAATCCTAAACTTACTACCATTTTGGTATTCACAGAAGGCACTTACTCATTTTGGTATTCACAGAAGGCACTTACTTACTCATTTTGAGTAACTTACTCATTTTGTGTAACTTACTCATTTTGTGTAACTTACTCATTTTGTGTAACTTACTCATTTTGGTATTCACAGAAGGCACTTACTCATTTATGAGTAAGTGCCTTCTATGAATACCAAAATGAGTAAGTTACACAAAATGAGTAAGTTACACAAAATGAGTAAGTTACTCAAAATTAGTAAGTAAGTGCCTTCTGTGAATACCAAAATGAGTAAGTGCCTTCTGTGAATACCAAAATGGTAGTAAGTTTAGGATTTTGTCTTAAGTTAGTTCTGTGAATCGGGCCCAAGATCCTTATCATACACAGCAGGAGGTACTTTATTCCTTATAATAAATGGTCATACCATCACCGTTCCCACAAACCACTTAAATCCTTGGTGCGTAGTTCTTTCATATGAAAAATAAAGCATGTTTTCAAACATTTAAAAAAAATTGAATCTCTAGTGTAGAATTAAATACATCAAAAACGCTGTTAGCTATTTGTTGCAAAAAGATATTAGAATCAGTTTAATACAAGTCAGTTTTAAAAAAATAAGGTGCAGTATCTCAGAATGTGTAGGAACATGCAGAAAGCTTCGAACGTTTCTATAACTACCCAAGAAGTGCAAAAAATAAACATGTTGCCATAATTATCTCCTTGCTGCTTGTCACGTTTTATTTCATAAACAGCTGCTTTAATTATGCTCTGTGACCTGACCTGCCTTTCCCCCCTAATGGCTCTGGCAGCAGGCTCTGTGACATCAGAACTCAGCTGTAATAACTTATTACAGCTGAATTCTGATGTAACTTTTGTAAAAGATTACTGGGTGTGTCACAAGTGGCCTATTATAAAGAACTTATACAGGAAGTGTAGAATCCTATGTATTATAATGTTATAAAGAGGGACTGACTGTGGAACAATAATAAGCTCACTCAAAGTGACTATTTAACCCCTTCGCTGCTAGGCCTTTTCCCCCCCTGTGCTAAGCCTTTTTTTGGCTATTTGGGGTAGTGCGCGCTTAGGCCCCTGTAACTTTTTGACCACATAAGGTATCCACGCCAAAGTTGCGTCCTTTTTTTCTAACATCATGGGGATTGTAAAGGTACCCAGGGTTTGTGGATTCCCCTGGAGGGGACCCAGAAATTAGCCAAAATACAGCTAAATTTTGTTTTTTGGGGGAAAAATGCGAAAAAAGGGCTGCAGATGAAAGCGTCTTGTTTTTTCCCAGCAAATGGCATCAAAAAAGGGGTTGTGGTGCTGAAATCACCATCTTCCCAGCTTTCAGGGACAAGCAGACTTTTGTCAGAAAACCAACTTTTTTTTACACAGTTTTGGCATTTTTCTGGGACATAGCCTATTTTTGCTATTTTTTGTGCTTTCAACCTCCTTCCAGTTAATGGTAGAAATGGGTATGAAACCAATAATGGATCCTGGAAAGCCATACATTTCTGAAAAGTAGACAAAATTCTGAATTCAGCAAGGGGTCATTTGTGTAGATCCTTAAAGTTTTCCTTATAGAAACTAACAGTTAAATAAAGGAAACATTGAAAATTAGTTGAAAAAAACAGCAATTTGTGTCAACGTTTTCACCTGTAACTTCTTCTAATTATGACAGCTATTTGAAAGCAATATACCGTTATATCCGCTGGACCTTTCTGGTTGTGGGGATATATAGGACTTGTAGGTTCACCAAGAACCCGACGAACCCAGAGCCAATAACTGAGCAGCATCTTGCAATGGTTTTTTATTATGTACCGGGTATATAGCAATTATTTTGGGAAAATGTATACATGGAAAAATTGTTATGAAAGACACCTATGTATTTCTGAAATGGGAACAAAATGTAGATTTTAGAAACAGTAGATATTTGGACATTTCCGAAATTGGGAGTACCCATACTAGCATGAGAATTATAGGTCATTTTTCAAAATGACTTATTTTTTACACATTGTCTTTCATTTGGAAGGCAGAAATGCATCAAAAGTCAATAGGTAATAACAGTTGCTCTACAATTCTGTGTTACCCTAAGTCTCCCGATAAAAATGGTACCTCACTTGTGTGGGTAGGCATTGTGCCCACAACAGGAAATGGCTCAAAATGCAACGTGGACGTACCACATTTTCACAATGAAAAATTACCCTTTTTTTGCAAAGTGCCTAGCTGTAGTTTTTGAACCCTAGCTCTGCGGGCACTTAGGGAAACCTAGCAAACCTATACATTTGTGAAAACTAGACACCCAGGGGAATTCAGGATGGGGTGACTTGACTGGCTCCCACCAGGTTCTGTTACCCAGAATCCCTTGCAAACTTAAAAAATTGGCAAAAAAAACACATTTTCCTCACTTTTCTGTGGTGGAAAGTTCTGGAGTCTGCGTGGATCCACAAAATTCCACCCACCCCGCGTTCCCCAAGGTCTTCCGAAAAAAATGGTACCTCACTTGTGTGGGTAGGCCTAGTGCCCGCGACAGGAAGCAGCACAAAACGCAATGTGGACGCACCACATTTTCACAGTGAAAAATGACCCTTTTTTTGCAAAGTGCCTAGCTGTAGTTTTTGAACCCTAGCTCTGCTGGCACTTAGGGAAACCTAGCAAACCTATACATTTTTGAAAAGTAGATACCCAGAGGAATCCAGGATGGGGTGACTTGACTGGCTCTCACCAGGTTCTGTTACCCAGAATCCCTTGCAAACCTAAAAAATTGGCAAAAAAACCACATTTTCCTCACTTTTCTGTGGTGGAAAGTTCTGGAATCTGCATGGATCCACAAAATTCCACCCACCCCACGTTCCCCAAGGTCTTCCGAAAAAAATGGTACCTCACTTGTGTGGGTCGGCCTAGTGCCCGCGACAGGAAGCAGCGCAAAGCGCAACGTGGACGCACCACATTTTCACAGTGAAAAATAACCCTTTTTTTGCAAAGTGCCTAGCTGTAGTTTTTTAACCCTAGCTCTGCCGGCACTGAGGGAAACCTAGCAAACCTATACATTTTTGAAAAGTAGACACCCAGGGGAATCCAGGATGGGGTGACTTGACTGGCTCTCACCAGGTTCTGTTACCCAGAATCCCTTGCAAACCTAAAAAAGTGGCAAAAAAAACACATTTTCCTCACTTTTCTGTGGTGGAAAGTTCTGGAATCTGCGTGGATCCACAAAATTCCACCCACCCGGCGTTCCCCAAGGTCTTCCGAAAAAAATGGTACCTCACTTGTGTGGGTAGGCCTAGTGCCCGCGACAGGAAGCAGCGCAAACGCAACGTGGACGCACCACATTTTCACAGTGAAAAATGACCCTTTTTTTGCAAAGTGCCTAGCTGTAGTTTTTGAACCCTAGCTCTGCCGGCACTTAGGGAAACCTAGCAAACCTATAAATTTTTGAAAAGTAGACACCCAGGGGAATCCAGGATGGGGTGACTTGACTGGCTCTCACCAGGTTCTGTTACCCAGAATCCCTTGCAAACCTAAAAAATTGGCAAAAAAACACATTTTCCTCACTTTTCTGTGGTGGAAAGTTCTGGAATCTGCGTCGATCCACAAAATTCCACCCACCCCGCGTTCCCCAAGGTCTTCCGAAAAAAATGGTACCTCACTTGTGTGGGTAGGCCTAGTGCCTGCGACAGGAAGCAGCGCAAAACGCAACGTGGACGCACCACATTTTCACAGTGAAAAATGACCCTTTTTTGCAAAGTGCCTAGCTGTAGTTTTTGAACCCTAGCTCTGCCGGCACTTAGGGAAACCTAGCAAACCTATACATTTTTGAAAAGTAGACACCCAGGGGAATCCAGGATGGGGTGACTTGACTGGCTCTCACCAGGTTCTGTTACCCAGAATCCCTTGCAAACCTAAAAAATTGGCAAAAAAAACACATTTTCCTCACTTTTCTGTGGTGGAAAGTTCTGGAATCTGCGTGGATCCACAAAATTCCACCCACTCCGCGTTTCCCAAGGTCTTCCGAAACAAATTGTACCTCACTTGTGTGGGTAGGCCTAGTGCCCACGACAGGAAGCAGCGCAAAACGCAACGTGGACGCACCACATTTTCACAGTGAAAAATGACCCTTTTTTTGTAAAGTGCCTAGCTGTAGTTTTTGAACCCTAGCTCTGCCGGCACTTAGGGAAACCTAGCAAACCTATACATTTTTTAAAAGTAGACACCCAGGGGAATCCAGGATGGGGTGACTTGACTGGCTCTCACCAGGTTCTGTTACCCAGAATCCCTTGCAAACCTAAAAAATTGGCAAACAAACCACATTTTCCTCACTTTTCTGTGGTGGAAAGTTCTGGATACTGCGTGGATCCACAAAATTCCACCCACCCCGCGTTCCCCAAGGTCTTCCGAAAAATGGTACCTCACTTGTGTGGGTAGGCCTAGTGCCCGCGACAGGATGCAGCGCACAACGCAACGTGGACGCACCACATTTTCACAGTGAAAAATGACCCTTTTTTTGCAAAGTGCCTAGCTGTAGTTTTTTAACCCTAGCTCCGCCAGCACTTAGGGAAACCTAGCAAACCTATACATTTTTGAAAAGTAGACACCCAGGGGAATCCAGGATGGGGTGACTTGACTGGCTCTCACCAGGTTCTGTTACCCAGAATCCCTTGCAAACCTAAAAAATTGGCAAAAAAACCACATTTTCCTCACTTTTCTATGGTGGAAAGTTCTGGAATCTGCGTGGATCCACAAAATTCCACCCACCCCGCGTTCCCCAAGGTCTTCCGAAAATATTGGTGCCTCACTGGAGGGAGGCCCAAGTACCCGCGACAGGCAAGGGCCCACAACGTATTGAGGCGACCTCAAAATGGCTCTATCACAAAACGACCTGGTTTTGCAAGGGGGTCCCATGACGTTTTGGCCCGGGCTCGTGGCCACCTAGGGAAACCTACCAAACCCACACGTTTCTTAAAAGTAGACACTCTGGGGACTCCAGGGAGGTATGGCTTGCGTGGATCCCCCAACGTTTTCTTACCCAGAATCCCCTGCAATCCTGACATTTTGCTGAAAAATCCCTTTTCCCACATTTTGTGTGGCAGTTGTGGCATTACGGGCTGACACAAATTTCCTACCACCCAGCGTTCCCCCAGGTCTCCGACAAATGGTGCCTCACTCGGGTGGGAGGCCCAAGTACGCGACAGGCAGGCCCACAACGCATTGAGGCGTACCTCAAAGTGGCCTATCACAAAACGACCTGGTTTTGCAAGGGTGTCCCATGACGTTTTGGCCGGTGGCGGCCACCTAGGGAAACCTACCAAACCCACACGCTTCTGAAAAGTAGACACTCGGGGACTCCAGGGAAGTATGGCTTGCGTGGATCCCCAACGTTCTTACCCAGAATCCCCTGCAAACCTGACATTTTGCTGAAAAATCCCTTTTTCACACATTTTGTGTGGTAAAGTTGTGGCATCACGGGGCTGACACAAATTTCCTACCACCCAGCGTTCCCCCAGGTCTCCCGATAAAAATGGTGCCTCACTCGGGTGGGAGGCCCAGGTACCGCGACAGGCAAGGGTCCACAACGTATTGAGGTGACCTCAAAATGGCCTATCACAAACGACCTGGTTTTGCAAGGGGTCCCATGACGTTTTGGCCCGGGGCTTGGCGGCCACCTAGGAAACCTACCAAACCCACACATTTCTGAAAAGTAGACACTCGGGAATTCCAGGGAGGTATGGCTTGCGTGGATCCCCCAACGTTTTCTTACCCAGAATCCCCTGCAAACCTGACATTTTGCTGAAAAATCCCTTTTTCACACATTTTTGTGTGTAAGTTGTGGCATCACGGGGCTGACACAAATTTCCTACCACCCAGCGTTCCCCAGGTCTCCCGGTAAAAATGGTGCCTCACTCGGGTGGGAGGCCCAAGTACCCGCGACAGGCAAGGGCCCACAACGCTTTGAGGCGACCTCAAAATGGCCTATCACAAAACGACCTGGTTTTGCAAGGGGGTCCCATGACGTTTTGGCCAGGGCTTAGCGGCCACCTAGGGAAACCTACCAAACCCACACATTCTGAAAGTAGACACCTGGGATTCCGGGAGGTATGGCTTGCGTGGATCCCCCAACGTTTCTTACCCAGAATCTCTGCAAACCTGACATTTTGCTGAAAAATCCTTTTTTCACACATTTTTGTGTGGTAAAGTTGTAGCATCACGGGGCTGACACAAGTTTCCTACCACCCAGCGTTCCCCAGGTCTCCCCGATAAAGATGGTGCCTCACTCGGGTGGGAGGCCCAAGTACCCGCGACAGGCAAGAGCCCTCAACGTATTGAGGCGACATCAAAATTGCCTATTACAAAATGTTTTGGGCCCTTGCCTGTCGCGGGTACTTGGGCCTCCCACCCGAGTGAGGCACCATTTTTATCGGGAGACCTGGGGAACGCTGGGCGGTAGAGAATTTGTGTCAGCCCCGTGATGCCACAACTTTACCACACAAAAATGTGTGAAAAAAGTGATTTTTTCAGCCAAATTTCAGGTTTGCAGGGGATTCTGGGTAAGAAAACGTTGGGGGATCCACGCAAGCCATACCTCCCTGGAATCCCCGGGTGTCTAATTTTCAGAAATGTGTGGGTTTGGTAGGTTTCCTAGGTGGCCGCCGAGCCCCGGGCCAAAACGTCATGGGACCCCCTTGCAAAACCAGGTCGTTTTGTGATAGGCCATTTTGGGGTCGCCTCAATATGTTGTGGGCCCTTGCCTGTCGCGGGTACTTGGGCCTCCCACCCGAGTGAGGCACCATTTTTATCGGGAGACCTGGGGAACGCTGGGTGGTAGGAAATTTGTGTCAGCCCCATGATTCCACAACTTTACCACACAAAAATGTGCGAAAAAAGTGATTTTTTCAGCAAAATTTCAGGTTTGCAGGGGATTCTGCAAGAAAACGTTGGTGGATCCACGCAAGCCATACCTCCCTGGAATCCCCCGGGTGTCTACTTTTCAGAAATGTGTGGGTTTGGTAGGTTTCCCTAGGTGGCCGCCGAGCCCCGGGCCAAAACGTCATGGGACCTCCCTTGCAAAACCAGGTCGTTTTGTGATAGGCCATTTTGAGGTCGCCTCAATACGTTATGGGCCCTTACCTGTCGCGGGTACTTGGGCCTCCCACCCGAGTGAGGCACCATTTTTATCGGGAGACCTGGGGGAACGCTGGGTGGTAGGAAATTTGTGTCAGCCCCATGATTCCACAACTTTACCACACAAAAATGTGCGAAAAAGTGATTTTTTCAGCAAAATATCAGGTTTGCAGGGGATTCTGGGTAAGAAAATGTTGGGGGATCCACGCAAGCCATACCTCCCTGGAATCCCCGGGTGTCTACTTTTCAGAAATGTGTGGGTTTGGTAGGTTTCCTAGGTGGCCGCCGAGCCCCGGGCCAAAACGTCATGGGACTCCCCTTGCAAAACCAGGTCGTTTTGTGATAGGCCATTTTGAGGTCGCCTCAATACGCTGTGGGCCCTTGCCTGTCGCTGGTACTTGGGCCTCCCACCCGAGTGAGGCACCATTTTTATCGGGAGACCTGGGGGAACGCTGGGTGGTAGGAAATTTGTGTCAGCCCCATGATTCCACAACTTTACCACACAAAAATGTGCGAAAAAGTGATTTTTTCAGCAAAATATCAGGTTTGCAGGGGATTCTGGGTAAGAAAACGTTGGGGGATCCACGCAAGCCATACCTCCCTGGAATCCCCGGGTGTCTACTTTTCAGAAATGTGTGGGTTTGGTAGGTTTCCTAGGTGGCCGCCGAGCCCCGGGCCAAACGTCATGGGACCCCCTTGCAAAACCAGGTCGTTTTGTGATCGGCCATTTTGAGGTCGCCTCAATACGTTGTGGGCCCTTGCCTGTCGCGGGTACTTGGGCCTCCCACCCGAGTGAGGCACCATTTTTATCGGGGGACCTGTGGGAACGCTGGGTGGTAGGAAATTTGTGTCAGCCCCATGATTCCACAACTTTACCACACAAAAATGTGCGAAAAAAGTGATTTGTTTCAGCAAAATATCAGGTTTGCAGGGGATTCTGGGTAAGAAAACGTTGGGGGATCCACGCAAGCCATACCTCCCTGGAATCCCCGGGTGTCTACTTTTCAGAAATGTGTGGGTTTGATAGGTTTCCTAGGTGGTCGCCGAGCCCCGGGCCAAAACGTCAAGGGAGCCCCTTGCAAAACCAGGTCGTTTTGTGATAGGCCATTTTGAGGTCGCCTCAATACGTTGTGGGCCCTTGCCTGTCGCGGGTACTTGGGCCTCCCACACGAGTGAGGCACCATTTTTATCGCGAGACCTGGGGAACGCTGGGTGGTAGGAAATTTGTGTCAGCCCCGTGATGCCACAACTTTACCACACAAAAATGTGTGAAAAAGTGATTTTTCAGCCAAATTTCAGGTTTGCAGGGGATTCTGGTAAGAAAACATTGGTGGATCCACGCAAGCCATACCTCCCTGGAATCCCCGGGTGTCTGCTTTTCAGAAATGTGTGGGTTTGGTAGGTTTCCTAAGATGGCCGCCGAGCCCAGGGCCAAAACCTCACTGGTGTGGGTGGTTCAAGTACCCGCAACAGGCAAGGGCCCAAAACGTATTGAGGAGACATCAAAATGATCTATCACAAAACAAGCTGGTTTTGCAAGGGGAGTCACCTGGGTTTTTGGCCCCGGGCTCGGCGGCCATCTTGGGAAACCTACCAAACCCACACATTTCTGAAAACTAGACACCCGGGGGAGTCCAGCGAGGTATGGCTTGCGTGGATCCCCCAACGTTTTCCTATCTAGAATGCCCTGGAAACGTCAAATTTAGCTGAAAAAAAATCACTTTTTTCTCAAATTTCTGTGTGGGAAAGTTCTGGAATCTACGTGGATCCACAAATTTCCTACCACACAGTGTTCCCCCATGTCTCCCGATAAAAATGATACCTCACTCGCATGGGTGGGTCAAGTACCCACGACAGGAAAGGGCCCAAAACCTATTGAGGCGACATCAAAATTACCTATCACAAAACAACCTGGTTTTGCAAGGGCGGTCCCATGAGTTTGTGGCCCTGGGCTCGGTGGCCATCTAGGGAAACCTACCAAACCCACACATTTCTGAAAACTAGACACCTGGGGGAGTCCAGCGAGGTATGGCTTGCATGGGTCCCCCAACTTTTTCCTACCCAGAATCCCCTGCAAACCTCAAATTTAGCTGAAAAATCACTTTTTTCTCAAATTTCTGTGTGGGAAAGTTCTGGAATCTACGTGGATCCACAAATTTCCTCCCACCCAGCGTTCCCCCAGGTCTCCTCATAAAAATGATACCTCACTTGCGTGGGTGGGTCAAGTACCCGCGACAGAAAAGGGCCCAAAACCTATTGAGGCGACATCAAAATTACTTATCACAAAACAACCTGGTTTTGCAAGAGGGGTCACCTGGGTTTTTGTCCCCGGGCTCGGCGGCCATTTTGGGAAACTACCAAACCCAAACATTTCTGAAAGCTAGACACCCGGGGAGTCCAGCGAGGTATGGCTTGCGTGGGTCCCACAACGTTTTCCTACCCAGAATCCCTGCAAACCTCAAATTTAGCTGAAAAAAATCACTTTTTCCATACATTTTTGCGTGGGATCACCATGCCGGCACAAATGTCCTACCACCCAGCGTTCCCCTTGTTCTCCCGAGTAAAATGATACCTCACTTGTGTGGGTGGGCCAAAGGCCTGTGACTGGGAAGAGCCCAAAACATAGGGATTTAGGGTATAGCACCGAGAATTCTAAGCGCTACATTTTTTTAAAAATACGTTTGTAGCCAGCTCTGCTTTGGACACCCACACAAGTGAGGTATCATTTTACTCGGGGGAACAAGGGCAACGCTGGGTGGTAGGACATTTGTGCCAGCACGGTGATTCCACGCAAAAATATGTGGAAAATATGTTTTTTTCAGCTAAATTTGAGGGTTGCAGGGGATTCTGGGTAGGGAAACGTTGGGGGATCCACGCAAGCCATACCTCATTGGACTCCCCAGGGTGTCTAGTTTTCAGAAACGTGTGGGATTGGTAGGTTTCCCTAGATGGCGGCGAGCCCGGGGCCAAAAAACCAGGTGCCCGCCCCCCCAAAACCAGGTAGTTTTGTTATAGGTAGTTTTGAAGTCTCCACAATACGATTTGGACCATTTCCTGTTTCAGCCACTATGCCTACCCACACAAGTGAGGTACCATTTTTTATCGGGAGCCCTGGGGGAACGCAGGGTGGTAGGAAATTTGTGGATCCACGCAGATTCCAGAACTTTCCCACACAGAAATTTGAGTAAAAAGTGATTTTTTCTGCTAAATTTGAGGTTTGCAGGGCATTCTGGGTAGGAAAACGTTTGGGGACCCATGCAAGCCATACCTCACTGGACTCCCCAGGTGTCTAGTTTTCAGAAATGTGTGGGTTTGGTAGGTTCCCAAGATGGCCGCTGAGCCCGGGGCCAAAACCCAGGTGACCCCCTTGCAAAACCAGGTTGTTTTGTGATAGGTAATTTTGATGTCTCCTCAATACGTTTTGGGCCCTTGCCTGTCGCGGGTACTTGACCCACCCACGCGAGTGAGGTATCATTTTATCGGGAGACCTGGGGGAAAGCTGGGTGGTAGGAAATTTGTGGATCCACGTAGATTCCAGAACTTTCCCACACAGAAATTGGAGAAAAACGTGATTTTGTAAGCTAAATTTGAGGTTTTCAGGGTATTCTGGGTAAGAAAATTTTGGAGGACCCACGCAAGCCATACCTCCCTGGACTCCTCCGGGTGTCTAGCTTTCAGAAATGTGTGGGTTGGGTAGGTTTCCCTAGATGGCCGTCGAGCCTGGGGCCAAAAAATCATGGGACCCCCCCCTTGCAAAACCAGGTTGGTTTGTGATAGGTAATTTTGATGTCGCCTCAATAGGTTTTGGGCCCTTGCCTGTCGCAGGTACTTGACCCATCCACACAAGTGAGGTACCATTTTTCACGGAAGACTTTGGGGGACGCGGGGTGGGTGGAATTTTGTACATCCACGCAGATTCCAGAACTTTCCACCACAGAAATGTGAGGAAAATGTGTTTTTTTGGACATATTTTTAGGTTTGCAAGGGATTCTGGGTAACAGATCCTGGTGAGAGCCAGTCAAGTCACCCCATCCTGGATTCCCCTGGGTATCTAGTTTTAAAAATGTATATGTTTGCTAGGTTTCCCTAGGTGCCGGCAGAGTTAGGGTTCAAAATCTACAGCTAGGCACTTTTCAAAAAAGGGTCCGTTTTCACTGTGAAAATGTGGTGTGTCCATGTTGCGTTTGGGCCGCTTTCCCTGTCGCGGCCACTAGTCCTACCCACACAAGTGAGGTACCATTTTTCTCGAAAGACTTTGGGGGACGCGGGGTGGGTGGAATTTTGTGGATCCACGCAGATTCCAGAACTTTCCACCACAGAAATATGAGGAAAATGTGGTTTTTTGGACACATTTTTAGGTTTGCAAGGGATTCTGGGTAACAAAACCTGGTGAGAGCCAGTCAAGTCAGCCCATCCTGGATTCCCTGGGTGTCTAGTTTTAAAAAATGTATAGGTTTGCTAGGTTTCCCTAGGTGCCGGCAGAGCTAGGAACCAAATTCAACAGGTAGGCACATTCCGAAAAAAGTCAGTGCCTACTGGGCTTTCTGCCGCCCTGGGGAGGGGGAAATCAGGGGATATTGCCCTGATATGCCCCCGAGGGGGCAGAAAGACTGTGGCTATTCTTTTGGGGGTCGGGGGCATTGGGATGCCTATTCTGGTCAGCCCCCACCCCTGCGTATAAAAAGCCTGCATAATCGCTGGCACATAGTGGGCTTTCTGCGCCCCCGGGGGCAGATCAGGGGCTACTGCCCCCATCTGCCTCCTGGGAGGGGCAGAAAGACAGTGACATCTTTTGGGGTGGGTGGGGGCATTGGCATGTCCATTCTTGGCAGCCCCCACCCCGAACTTTGTAAAAAAAATCCCTGGTGGCTAGTGGGCTTTCTGCCCCCCGGGGGGGCAGATAAGGTGCTATTGCCCCATCTGCCTCCCAGGTGGGGGGCAGAAAGACTGTAGCATTTTTTTTGGGGTGGGGGCATTGACATGCCCATTCTGGGCAGCCCCCACCCCTACCTATATAAAAAAATCCCTGGCGCTTAGTGGGCTTTCTGCCCTCTCCCGGGGGGAAGATCAGGGGCTATTGCCCCCATCTGCCTCCTGGGGGGCAGAAAGTCTTTTTTTTCTTTGGGGGTAGGGTGGGGCATTTGCATGCCCATTCTGGGCAGCCCCCACCCCGGGCCTATAAAAAATAATCCTTGGAATCTAGGGTGTTTCTGAACCTCGGGGGGCAGATTGGTGGCCACTGCCATGATCTGCCCTCCCGGGGGCAGAAAGACTGGAATTTCGTGGGGGAGGGGTGGGGGCATTGGCATGCCCATCTTGGGCAACCCCCACCCCTAAATGTATCGAGGGGAAAAAACCCTGGTGTCTAGTGGGCTTTCTGCCCCGGGGGGCAGATTGGGGCTACTGCCCCCATCTGCCCCCCAGGAGGGGCAGAAAGACTGTACCTTTAAGCGTCGGGGGGTGGGGGCATTGGCATGCCCATATTGGGCAGCTCCTACCCCAAATTATAATAAAAAATAAATCCCTGGTATCTAGTGGGCTTTCTGCCCCCCGGGGGGCAGATTGGGGCTACTGCTCCCATATGCCCTCCAGGAGGGGCAGAAAGACTGTACCTTTGCGGCGGGGGTTGGGGCATTGGCATGCCCATATTGGGCAGCCCCCACCCCTAACTATAATTTTTTTTTAAATCCCTGGTATCTAGTGGGCTTTCTGCCTCCCGGGGGCAGATTGGGGGCTGGTGCCCCATCTGCCCCCCAGGGGGGGCAGAAAGACTAATTTTGTGGCCGGGGGGGGGCATCGGCATGCCCATTTTGGGCAGCCCCCACCCCTTATAAACATGCCATAAAAATCCCTGGTGTCTAGTGGGCTTTCTACCCCCGGGGGCAGAAAGACTAATCATGCCAAAAATTGTATGGGGGAGCAAAGGCCCTTGCCCAAGGGGCCGCTCCCCTCCCTGGTGCCTAGTGGGTGGATCCCTGCTTGGGGATCACCCTCCTGGGGCGATCCCCAAGCAGGGATCCACTAGGAGGGGTACCATTGGAAAGGGGAGATTCTCCCTTTCCAACGTTACCTCTCCTGAGTTTCTACGTGCTCAGGGGGCTGAGATAGCCCCCTGAGCACGTAGAAGCTGAAACTGAAATGAGCCTCTTGGCTCATTTCAGTTTCAGTTTCACTGAAATGACATCAGCGTGACGTGCGCGCCGATCGTCATTTCATGGAAACCAGGGGGGGGGCCTCGGGAGCTGGGGAAGCTCTTCCCCAGCTCCCGAGGCTTTAGGGGATTAAAGGGAATCCCTCTGGTGCCCGCACCAGAGGGATTTCCTGTGCTGGGTTCCATGACGAGCTGGACTCGTCATGAGCACACGACCACTGTGTGCCATGACGAGTCCAGCTCGTCATGAGCATGGAAGGGGTTAAGGGTTCTATTAACAATCATGCTTGAATTTTGCTGGCCTTACATACCCACCTTATGTTGTCATTTGTACATCAACTGTTGAAATAAGATGACTGCTGATATTACTCTAATTGCTACATTTGGGGACATACCCACTTGGGTAAAACTGCATACATAGGATGTTGAAGAATGTATACATACATGATGCTTAGAAGTACTTTATGATTTTAGTTTGAATCGCTTTGGCATTATATATATATATATATATATAAGTGCCATTTGACCCATTATGTTTTATATTCCAGCATTGTGTATTGGCATCGCCTAGTTATTATGCATTTGTTTGGGTTTATTTGTGAGGATCCAACACTGGTCCAAGGTATTTTACCGGAGGTCCTCGCTATTTAAAATGTCAACAGGCAGGTTACTAGACCAATTGTACTTGCATATTGTTTTGGTTGTTTAATATCCAGCAATAGAGTCATTCAGACATTTTTGCATACATTCTGTGCAGAGGTCAGCGACACTGGTAGTAATTTTCTAGGTCTATGCACCACGTGTACTGTTTCAGTGTATTTATGGTGAAATCAACATGGCGTCTGCTATGTTGACACAGGCTGGTTTTGCGGCGTTCAGTATGTTATGTTAAAAAATGTATACAGCGCTCGAATACCAGACGGTGTCTTGGCGCTATCAGAACCAGAAGGGGCGAGCCGGAACACTATTCGATGAACAGCCAAGTCTTAATGGCCTTCCTGAACAGTGTCAAGGAGGGAAGATTTCTGATGGTAAGAGGGAGGGAGTTCCAGAGCCTTGTAGCTCCTACCGCAAAGCTTCTACCCCCCCCCCAGTTTGATTTAAAGACTCTTTGAGGGCGTATCACTTTTGCCCCTTGAGATCTGAGGCATCTGTTTGGAGAGTACCAATGAAGTGACCGCCTCAGAAACTGAGGACCGGTCCCGTGAAGTGCCTTGTATGTAATGCACAGGGTTTTAAATTTGATACGACTTTGAATTGGCAGCCAGTGCAAACTCTGAAGGTGTTTGCCCACAGACTGAAATTTGGGAATCCCCAGGAGGATTCTTGCAGCCGCATTTTGGATCATCTGGAGCCTTCATACTTGCTTTATGGGTATACCGAGATATAGTCCATTACAGTAATCGAGTTTGGACAGGATTAAGGATGTGACTACAGTTTTCCTGCTTTCTGTTGGAATCATAGGCAGGATTTTCTTGATTGCTTTAAGGATGAAGAAACTTGATGCTGTAACTGTCTTGACTTGGGCTTCAAGGTCCAGTTTTTGGTCTATCATCACGCCTAAATTTTTGGCTTTGGGGACTGGGATTGGTGCTGTTCCCAAGTCATCTGGCCACCAGATCTGAAACCAGGAAGGGGAGAAGTTGCCGAACAGAATCACCTCAGTTGTCCCGGAATTGAGCTTAAGATGGTGCAAACTCATCCATGAGCTGACTGCTGTCATACAGTCCCTAAATCTTTGTACTGGAGGTTGGGTATTTTTACTGATGGATAAAACAATTTGGGTATCATCTGCATAGGATGTTATTTCCATCCCAAAGGATCTAATTACTAGTGCCAGCTCAGAGACATATACATTGAAAAGTGTGGGACTCAAAGAGGAACCCTGTGGGACTCCACATGGGAGTGTGAAGGTCGGGGAGGCGTAGTTACCCAGGGCAACTGATTGTGTCCTATCAGTAAGAAAGGAGGAAACCAATGCCAGTGCTTTTCCAGAGATACCAAGAGAGTTCAGATGATTAAGCAAGGTTTTGTGGTCAACCGTGTCGAAGGCCGCCGACAGGTCAAGCAGGACAAGAGCCACAGCACCCCCTGCATCCATTGCTGCTCTTATTTCCTCTGTGGCATTTATAAGCGCTGTTTCGGTGCTGTGTTCAGCCCTAAATCCGAATTGCGATTCATTTAGCAGGTTATGTTCATATAGCTATGAAGTGAGCTGGTTATTCATAACCAATTTGGCTGGAGCTGGGAGGCGCGAGATAGGCCTATAGTTGCCTGGGTCAAGTGCATCTAAGTTGGATTTTTTTCAGAAGGGGTAGAATCGAGGCCCTTTTCCAAATAGAGGGAAAGACACCCTCACTGAACATGGAGTTAAAAATGGAGGTAAGACTTAGACCAAGAATCTCCGGGGCTTGTTTAAATATCATGGGAGGGAGAGGATCATGGGGAGAGCACGATTTTATTTTAGAAATATGGAAGATTATCTCTTCAACAGTTACCGCTCTGAATTCTGTGAAGTATGGCAAATCACATCTGAATAAACAGGTGCAATGGGATTCCGAGCAGTGTCGGTCCTGTTCTTTTATTCTGGAGCAGGTTTTGGAGAAATATATATATACATATATACACACACATATATAGTTTTATATATATATATATATATATATATATATATATATATATATATATATATATATATATATATATATATATATTGTTCAACAAATGCCAATGGCTAAGGAAGGCACACACAGCTCGCCTGCCTGTTGGCATACCATTCTCCACTCGCCTCGATTACCAGGTAATTATCTGTTTAGCCAACGCGTTTCAAGGCTCTCTGCCTCTTCTTCCAGGGCTTGTTTGACAAAGTGCAATACAGACTCGTTTTGGCTCTCTCTTTCAGCATTTTATTGGCTCATGGCCCCCTAGTGGGCCGCGCTCTCCGCATACATTTAAAATATTGCATCTTGGGATATGTTGTCTTCAAAACGAGTAATCAATCTTCCCACAGTGGGTGTATTGCCTTATTGTCCATATTTAACATATTTCATCCTTATAGTAAGGTCCAGGAAATCGTGGTGAATGTATTTAAAAACGGCTCACTGTGCTGCATGTCATCTGGCAACAGTTACCAAACGCAGCCTCTCATTTCTCTTTCGTGAGATGGTGCTCCTCCCCACGGTATGGCGCCCGTGTAGATAATTGTTCAACAAATGCCTTGAAACGCGTTGGCTAAACAGATAATTACCTGGTAATCGAGGCGAGTGGAGAATGGTATGCCAGCAGGCAGGCAAGCTGTGTGTGCCTTCCTAAGCCATCGCACCTGAGGGCTATAAAGTCATTTTGAATATATCGGTGGTTGAGGATTGCTGCATTTGCTGCATGCCGCCTTTGAGAAAGGGAATGGTTTTCCCGAAAAGCGTCAGGCACGAAACTGCTTTGTTTTTAATGAACTTACCAATGAAGTCTCCAGAAAATAAAACTTCTTGTTTTGACGAGTGTACTCCGCCTGGGGGCAACCCTTCTTGTTTTTGTATTACGGCCGGCCCGGCCGTGGAGTTGCACCACCACAAGATGAAAGCGGGCCGCTACGTGCTCATTGGGGCTGTTACATGCGGATCGACAAGATGCTACTACTGGAGATGACTATTGGGGGCAGCTGTATTTTACAGAAAATCTGACACGCAGGACTGTGACAAAACCCACATGGGTAAGATATGACTACCGATCCCAGAAATCATTGCACTGGCATGTGCTCACTTGAGGGCTATCGCACCTGAGGGCTATAAAGTCATTTTGAATATATCGGTGGTTGAGGATTGCTGCATTTGCTGCGTGCCGCCTTTGGGAAAGGGAATGGTTTTCCCAAAACGCGTCAGGCACGAAACTGCTTTGTTTTCAATGAACTTACCAATGAAGTCTCCAGAAAATAAAACTGCTTGTTTTGACGAGTGTACTCCGCCTGGGGGCAACCCTTCTTGTTTTTGTATTACGGCCTGCCCGGCCGTGGAGTTGCACCACCGCAAGATGAAAGCGGGCCGCTACGTGCTCATTGGGGCCGTTACATGCGGATCGACAAGATGCTACTACTGGAGATGACTATTGGGGGCAGCTGTATTTTACAGAAAAACTGGCACGCAGGACTGTGACAAAACCCACATGGGTAAGATATGACTACCGATCCCAGAAATCATTGCACTGGCATGTGCTTACTTGAGGGCTATCGCACCTGAGGGCTATAAAGTCATTTTGAATATATCGGTGGTTGAGGATTGCTGCATTTGCTGCGTGCTGCCTTTGAGAAAGGGAATGGTTTTCCCGAAACGCGTCAGTCACGAACTGCTTTATTTTTAATGAACTTACCAATGAAGTCTACAGAAAATAAAACTGCTTGTTTTGACGAGTGTACTCCGCCTGGGGGCAACCCTTCTTGTTTTTGTATTACATCCGGCCCGGCCGTGGAGTTGCACCACCGCAAGATGAAAGCTGGCCGCTACGTGCTCATTGGGGCCGTTACATGCGGATCGACAAGATGCTACTACTGGAGATGACTATTGGGGGCAGCTGTATTTTACAGAAAAACTGGCACGCAGGACTGTGACAAAACCCACATGGGTAAGATATGACTACCGATCCCAGAAATCATTGCACTGGCATGTGCTCACTTGAGGGCTATCGCACCTGAGGGCTATAAAGTCATTTTGAATATATCGGTGGTTGAGGATTGCTGCATTTGCTGCGTGCCGCCTTTGAGAAAGGGAATGGTTTTCCCGAAACGCGTCAGGCACGAAACTGCTTTGTTTTTAATGAACTTACCAATGAAGTAAAAAAAAAAAAAAAAAACTGGGAACGTAACGGGGCCCCCTGGAATCAGAATGCAAACGCCCTGACAGGGAAAAACAACAATGGGTAAAGAGCTACACCAGGGCAAGGTGTATCATAAAAACAATGCAGACAAATTAATCTCAATCAGCAACCAATTCAGTATGACAGCCAACACTTAATAGACAATTATTTATTTGACTTTTATTATATATAATATAAAACATGTATAAAATAGAAAAGACAATGTTCAACAATTAATCAATAAAATTATGTATCTTCAGTCAATAGGACACAGAATCAGGTGATGAATCTGAGATGTATGGTGTCCTGTCACTCATATTCTATTGAAAATACAGATCCAAATTGAAATTCACAAAGCACTATGCAAAACAATTATGTCATAGACTGAAAGTGTAACGATGTATCAAGATGTAAGGAAACTGGCGGAAAATTGTAGAGCTACGCGCGTTTCGGCCATGCCTTCGTCAGGTTTCCGTCACAACTGTTCTCTGACACCATTCAGTACTGATTTCTTCACTTTAGATAAAGCTAGTCCTGAGTCTTAGGCGCTTTTTTGACATAACTCGGGCATGAAATCAACTGTGAGATAGCACCTGAGTACTTAGTTCAGTCGACATGCAGAGCGAATGAACAATTTATAATGTTGATGCTGGGAGGAGATCAAACCCTGAAGCTTTCTCTGAAGCTGTGTTTCTTTTCTATTAATTCTTGCAACCCAAAAAAGGGGGGGATTATAATAGCATATTTGCGACCATTCAGGGCGTTTCGCTGACAACCTCTCTAGTCCCAAGTCTCCAGAAAATAAAACTGCTTGTTTTGACGAGTGTACTCCGCCTGGGGGCAACCCTTCTTGTGTTTATATATATATATATATATATATATATATATATATATATATATCTATATATATATATATATATTCAAACAATTTGCCCTCAAGCAGCAAGAAGGCACACGACAGCATTCCGCCCTCTGGCATTACAATGCAATCCGCCCCTCACATCCATTTCAGATTCACTTCGCCGACGCGTTTCAAGGCCACAGGCCTCTTCTTCTTGGGCTGCCAAAACCACACAGCTGACACTCGCATTGATTAAATTGCAGACTTTATTCATTCCCATGCCTGCCCCCAGTGGGCGTATGCTAAGTGCAATATGCTTGGTGCATTTTGGGGCATGGAGTCCAACAATGTGAGTATAATTATTTACTTAAAGTAAGTTCAATTGTGTAGTTCATTTCCGGCTTCTTATTTACCTTAGTAGGTGATGAAAGTGATGGTAGATTAATTACGCATATGGAATGCTGTGCTTTAACGGTTCCACACAGTTTGGAACCTCAGCCTCTCTCAGCTGGCGATTACAGTCCTCACCAGCCGATGATGGTGCTCCTCTCCGCGGCTGGGCGGCCGCGTACAGTATTTTCAAACAATTTGCCCTCAAGCAGCAAGAAGGCACACGACAGCATTCCGCCCTCTGGCATTACAATGCAATCCGCCCCTCACATCCATTTCAGATTCACTTCGCCGACGCGTTTCAAGGCCACAGGCCTCTTCTTCTTGGGCTGCCAAAACCACACAGCTGACACTCGCATTGATTAAATTGCAGACTTTATTCACTCCCATGCCTGCCCCCAGTGGGCGTATGCTAAGTGCAATATGCTTGGTGCATTTTGGGGCATGGAGTCCAACAATGTGAGTATAATTATTTACTTAAAGTAAGTTCAATTGTGTAGTTCATTTCCGGCTTCTTATTTACCTTAGTAGGTGATGAAAGTGATGGTAGATTAATTACGCATATGGAATGCTGTGCTTTAACGGTTCCACACAGTTTGGAACCTCAGCCTCTCTCAGCTGGTGATTACAGTCCTCACCAGCCGATGATGGTGCTCCTCTCCGCGGCTGGGCGGCCGCGTACAGTATTTTCAAACAAGTTGCCCTCAAGCAGCAAGAAGGCACACGACAGCATTCCGCCCTCTGGCATTACAATGCAATCCGCCCCTCACATCCATTTCAGATTCACTTCGCCGATGCGTTTCAAGGCCACAGGCCTCTTCTTCTTGGGCTGCCAAAACCACACAGCTGACATCATGGCCCACTGAGGGCAACAATGGATTAAAAGAAACGTGTGCACAGCGGAGCCCACCGGAGGGTTTAAACTGTAAGTGACTCTGTTTTTGGACTACAAGTCCCAGCATGAAATCAACATACTTACGCACTGCGCAAAGCCCACTGGGGTATTTAAATTAGACATGCTGCAAGGGAAAATGTTCTGAGTCATCTGCTGTGTGTATGCCAATTACCCATGATTAAGAGGCAGGAGCCTCGAAACGCGTTGGGAAGAGGACAATTAATTTGAATGCTGATGCTGGTTTTTCTTCTAAATAAACCTTTGGTTTCCTCTGCAAAGTCGAGTGCGCTCTTGTTGCTTTGGGCATTCTTGGTTTAAAATATATATATATATATAGTTATATATCTGTTTCTGTGAGTCCGTCCTCACGAGCGGTGCACCCGCCGAAAGTGCTCGGCGACATTGGTCGAGTCTTATACATTTCATTTCAAGACTCCGCCAATGCCGCCAAGTGCTTTCGACTGGTGCACCGCTCGTAAGGACGGACTCATGTAAACATATACTACATACTTCAAACAGAAGTGCAGGCACTCACAGGGTCAATCCAAGATATGATTGTACAGTGATGTCATCAGTGATGTAATCTGAGCATGTCATGAGTGATGTAATATGTGAGGTCATAAGCAGTGCATTGCGGGGCGTAAGTTATAGTTAGCTCAGGTAACTACAGCTGCTGAATTTCGTATGAGTGAAATCTGAGCCTAACTATAACGTCCCTGTAACCTTTGGCTTTTTAAAAGACTATATATCTATATATATATATATAGGCATGTATTTTCTTAAGTATGTTGTCTATGTCCATCATGAAGTAATTACACTGTGACTTTAAAAAGGAGTATTCACTAGGCAATGTTGTCATGTGATCAAGGCAGGGATCTGCCGAAACGCGTCATGGCGGCTGGTGGTGTGTCCAAATAAATAATTGCACCAAACCTGAGGTCTTCGCTCGTTTTTTCTTCTGGAGAAGATTTGTAAGGCGAGTTTGTGGCATATGTGCACCGGTTTCGACTTTCCCCGGTGACGTAGACCCCCTCTCCAAGTGTTGGCTCCGTGAACAGGAAAGTTGCAGGCTACCGGTGGATTCAGACGGGTATCGAGGCTTCGATTTCGTGTGGGGACCCGGAAGCCGACACTCAATGACCCGGAAACGGAGAGGCACGGAGCCCCCTGCTGCTGAGTAACGTTGTCCCGTGAGGAGAGAGAGGCTGCGGCGGTGTTGATTCCTCTGAGGCGGATGCTCGGATGAGTGGAGCTACGGAGGAGCGGGGCTGCGGCGGCAACTGGCTCTGAAAAGGTACGGGACTACACCAGATAGACAGCAGGTGGGGAGGTGTGTGAGCGGGAGTCCGTCCACAGAGCAGGCTTGCTCGTGTAAGGATCGACGCGCATAAGGGATATACCATTTAGACATTGACAAGCCACCATGTCAGCCGCAACATTGCGAGACCGCGAGACTGCCGCAGAAGAAGTGTTTGCGGACGTTGTATTAGAACCGCAACTCGAGAGTAGAAGTGCCAGCAATGACAGCAGCGCTGGGGGGAAGAGCCTTAAAGAGAAATACCGAGCGCTGGAAAAACTCATGCGACAAGAAACAGCAAAATGGTGGGAGTCCAAATCCTTACAAAAATATTTGGACGTTGGACGAATCCCGAGGGGGTTGCAAATTATGATAGTGCCAAGCTATGATACCCCCAACCCTTTGATGATGGCTGAATGGGCTCAATGTAACCTGGATTCCTCACGGAAATTAGTAGAGATACTAGTGAAAAACGCTGAAGTTGACCGGAGGGATCTATTCATCAAAATTGAGGCCCTCAATGAGGAAATTAAGGCGCTGGGTGACCAACAACAACAGAAAACGAAATTAAGTGAAGAAATGATGCTTAAACTCCAAAAGGAGGAAGATAAAATTAAACAACGAAAAACCTATAAATTCAGGAGGGAAAAACAAGATTATGAGAATGGCCAGATATTTACATTTGCTCGCAAATACGACACATTTCGTAATGCCACTGCGAATAAGCGCCAACAAGAAGCAAGTCACCCCGTCCTTATGCTGCCTGAACAAGAAGCTCCATCTTCTTCAGACCTGAGTTCCGCAGTGGAGAGTGAGTCGGAGGTGGAAACTCGAGAGGAGCAGCAGAAGCGGAATAAAATCAGGCTTACAATGGGGGAGGAACTTGACTATTTAAGACGGAGTAGGAGAGAAACCCTAAGGCCAAGAAACCAACCGGCAAAAAACGGCGTACAAGGAGCAGGAGGGAAAGAAGGAGGGCAGTCAAACAACAGAGGGAACAAGCGGGGAGGACGGGGACGGGGGTCATGGAGAAACAAATAGAGAAATCAATGTTGACACCCTCCCCTAATCTGGAAAATGCCAATACAATCATCAACCTGGCAAAAATAAACCTAACCGCAGCGGAGGAACAACTGCTTTCTTTAAGGTTAACATACTGTCCGGAATCTAATTTTAACTATACTCAAACCCGGGCAGATGTATATCAATTAATCAGAAAGCTAAAACTCCGCAAATTTCACCAACTCCAATCACAAACCCAGATGAGGTCGAGGCCTGTCATTGATGCGCCTGGCACATCCAATTTGGTAGTGGGAGATTTTGAACTACTAACAGACCTACAATCTTTGGACACTGAAATGCAAGCGTCCAACTATGGGTCTGATTTGGTGGTTTGGAAGAAACCGGACACCCCCTGTAAAAATAAATCAAATTTACTCCTGTCACAGTCAGAGACTCTGTTGACGTTTTCAATGAAATTGTTGTGGCCCAGATAAAGAAACTAAATGTGGCAATGAATAAAGAGAAAAGAAAAATTACAAATCATGAAAGGAAATATGGACAATTAATGGCTAAACTTAAAAAGGAAGGAGACATCGTAATCAGAAATTCAGACAAAGGAGGCAACATAGTGCTGTGGCCTTTAACTGACTACATGACTGAAGCCTATAGCCAGTTAAACAACATTGAATGCTACCGGAAAAGCACTTCCCTTAAATTTAAAGCAATGCAGGACCAGTTACACACTAAACTTTTGGCATGGAAAAGTCTAGGTCTTCTGCGTTTGGATGAATTTAAATTTTTAAAAAAGGACTACCCTAAAACTCCTGTTATTTATTTCATTCCGAAAATACACAAGAATATTGAGAAGCCACCAGGTAGGCCCATCATTTCAGCCTGTGATGGGCCCCTAGAGAATCTATCCCAATATATAGACTTCTTCCTGCAAGAGCACGTTCACAACCTGGAATCACATGTACAAGACACTAGTGATTTCATACGAAAAATTGGTAATGTGACATGGCAGGAAGGATACCAACTAATAACTTTGGATGTGTCTTCTCTTTATACATGTATTCGGAATTGTGATGGTGTGAAGGCAGTGGAGTACTACTTATCCAGAAGACCTCTTGAGTATCTGCAACACAATAGAATGCTAATGGACATGTTATTTTTTTGTCTGGAAAACAATTTCTTTTTATTCAAAAAGCAGATGTTCCAACAGGTGCAGGGTGTTGCCATGGGAGCCAGCTTCTCCCCCAGCTATGCTTGTATGTTTATGGGCTGGTGGGAGGAGCTGGTATTACGGAAGGAATATGATTCAACCTATAGGGGGAAGGTAATATCTTGGTTGCGATACATTGATGACTTGATGATCATATGGAATGGAACTGTGACAGAAGCAAAAAATGTTATCGCTTTAATCAATGTTAACAATGTCAATCTTACATTTACATCCCACATAAGTCATGAGAGTGTTTCATTCTTAGATGTAAAGGTAACAGTGGTCAACAACATCATAACCACTTCCCTCTTCCGTAAAGAAACTGCTGGCAATACCTTACTACATGCGTCCAGTGCGCATCCCCCTCACTTAATCCACAGCATCCCCTATGGGGAGATGCTGCGGTTACGCAGGATTTGCAGCAATACCTCAGATTTGGAAAAACATCAATCTGAGAGTAAGACACGATTTCTGCAGCGGGGATATAGCACCAAAGCAATTGAGATAGCCATTCGTAAATCTCGGGCCTTGGCCAGAGAAGACCTCTTGCTTTATAGGGACAGGTCTCAAAAGGTTAGTGATACAGATCCTATAGCTTCCACAGAACCAGTGAGGTTGATCTTGACATTCTCACGACAGGAACAACAATTGCGCAAGATTATTCAGCGCAATTGGCATATAGTTAAAGAGGATCCTATTATAGGAAGTTCCCTCCCTGGATTCCCCTCAATCACGTTCAGGAAATCAGTGTCTATGGCCAATGTCCTGGTCAAGAGTAGTCCAGAATGCAAGGAAGGAGAAGGTTGGCTAACTGCAAGAAAGGGGTTCTTTAAATGCTCAAACTGTAAGGCATGTACATATGGAGACAATAGAACAACATATTTGACTGCATTCAGGGATCAGCCCCAAAAGATCAAATTTCATCTGACTTGTAAGACCGAATTTGCGGTATATGTCTTAGAATGTAGCTGCAAATTGGTTTATATTGGGAGCACCAAATTACCAGTGCACAAAAGGGTCTTACAGCATATCAGGGCAATTATTAACAATGATCCTAATTACCCGGTAGGACGGCATTTCAAAGAACAACATAGCAGTAACCCTAAACATCTCAAATATTATGTCATAGACACTGTCCCAGTACAAAGAAGAGGTGGGGATAGAGAAGGCAAGCTAAGAAGATTAGAGACCCATTACATCCTAGAACTCGATACTAAACAGCCAGGGGGGCTCAATATGAGCGAGGATCTGTACACTTACCTTTAATTACATCAACATCTGATAATAACATAATAGTCCAAGCATTTCTGCACCATTTTTTCACTTTTTAATGTAATTGTTTGTCTTCAAATAGAGCTTTTTAAGAAACGGAACTATATTCCTTTTAACATTTGTAAATGTATTTGGGGTTTTTACGACAAATGAATTATATTTATATTTATGGATTTTATATGTATTTATTTAGGAATTATTTATTTACATATTTATGAATATATTTATGATTGTGGGAATCATTTTGTCATAACTCAGAAAAACTCTTTAAGGAATGAATCCCAAGGAAAGCGTTATTTTGCACATGCTGTTATTTGCACAGGGTTTTTTCTTGCCTAATAGTAACACAAATAGAAAATATGAGTGTATTTTTACTATGTAGGCAATAAATAGGATAAGGTTTTATGTCTTTTTATGCACTTTGCACTTTACAATCGGAGGTACGGGTTCACAAACTTACTTTGCGTTGTTCTATTTCTTGCACTTCACATATCAGTATATTCTTTTACTCTTTTTTTACTCCTTTTACGTAGTCCGGTGAAGATATGAAATATTTTTTTAGATAATGGACAAACAATGCATTTATGCAGTAAAAAGTGGTTTTAACCTTCAGGAAAAGCAATCAATATATTTTTTCCTTTATTTTTTTATATAATGTACTATGTACTTAGAAATAATGAAAGATTTATGCATTGAGGCATGTATTTTCTTAAGTATGTTGTCTATGTCCATCATGAAGTAATTACACTGTGACTTTAAAAAGGAGTATTCACTAGGCAATGTTGTCATGTGATCAAGGCAGGGATCTGCCGAAACGCGTCATGGCGGCTGGTGGTGTGTCCAAATAAATAATTGCACCAAACCTGAGGTCTACGCTCGTTTTTTCTTCTGGAGAAGATTTGTAAGGCGAGTTTGTGGCATATATCTCAATAGAAACTCCTGAGTGCTCCACCAGCAGGACAAAACAAACGGGCACAGACTCCAAGTTGCAAAAGTGTTTAATCCAAAGAAACGTTGGTCCAAATGACGTGTTTCGGCTGCAGACCCGTGGCCTTGATCACACAACGCGCTACGTGCAAGTAGCCACATAAATAGGCAGGTAAGTTGCTTTACGGTAAAATCGCATGACACAAGTATTATGACGTTTCATTTACGTTTTTTTACAGTACTCAGCAAGCGTTTATCTGCAATTTTTTACATTACTTTCACGAGTAAACGAAGCAGAGTGACTTACGTGTGAACCCCAGGTAATCACATGTACCATGACAGACAAAATAGTCAGTAGACAGAGAAGAAAGAGAAGATAGACTGACCACGGAGAGGATGAGTTGACAACACAAACCACCAAGGCAGAGAAACAGTGTCACTACCAATCAGCTAATAAATCATTGAGTCTGGCAATGAATATCTGCGTAGTGCAAAAAGCTGAAGACAAAGCGGCAGGTAAGTGGTGTATATTATATGATACGACTTTCAACATGTGTTAATCAAATTAAAGGGTACTACGCCCTCCAGTGGTCAATGTGTGAAATGATCACAACAGATATATGTGAATACTACACCAAAGGAGTAGAAAAAGAGCGCTAGAAGAAAGTTCAGGCAGCGCTCATGCATATCTGTCTGTCTATGTGACTAAACAGACTCGGGGCCTAAAGTGAATGTAGAGTGAGGTGTACCATTAAAATAATGGGTCGCGCACAGTGTAGTGCATAATATATAAGTGTAGTTCATGCTTAAAGTGAAAGCAAAGCAAACAAAATAAAGAATATGATAGTCAAAGTGTCAGAGCAAAAGCATATATATACAAGATAGACAGTCATAAAAAACTGGATATATCGATCTGGTTAAAGTTACCAGGAATCATATGTAGATGTCCCAAAAAAATCCATGCTGGAACAACACACATGGTGAAACAAAAAAATGAATATATATATATATATATTGGAATAGTGAATCTTAAACTTGGTGGTTTGTTGTGTTGGCAGCATTGAACTTAAAATGAATCTAAAGCAAACGGTGCATAATTTGTGGAGACAAAATAATTAAACACAAGGCCCCAGAATACATCTTAGGAGCATGTCACTAGCTTTGCCAAATGCTGGGGCTAAGTAATACCAAGGCATACTAGTCTTAATTTTACCTCATAGATCTTTCTCTTACCACTGTACATTTCCTTTCTCCTTCTCTCAATCTTTCAGGTTCCTTTTCATCTCTGCTTTCACTCTTTTTCACTGTTTCCTATCTCTCTCCTCCTCTTGCACTTGTCTGCACTTGTTCTGCCTTTCTCATAACTGATGTGGACCAAGGTCTGATGATGTTGATGCGAAATAAGTCCTGATTCCCGAAAACATGTGCCTTTGCCCACCCCCTGCAAACATTGGCACAAGTTAAGCACTGACAAAAATTGAGGCTCTTCCTACTTTACTTGGTATTACCTGCAAAAGCAATGCCAGGGGTACATAAAAGTACGACAAGGGTAACAGCTGCTACTCTTAAGAACCCCTAATAAATGTTATGTTATGTTATAACAATTTATTATGCACACTACTACCCGGAGGTGTCTACGCGCTTAAATAAATGTTGACGCCCCATGTATGGTAAGCCTCCACTGCTGGAAGGGGAAGTTGTAACTTTTGAATTACACCATTGTGCACCCCTCCAACTTCTTCAGGCCATAATATCACCAGTACCATTCCAGAACCAAATTGTAGATTTAAGTTGTCAAATTGCGTTGCCCTTATGACCTGAAATTGAGTCCAAGTGCTGTGAGAGAACCTTGAGCCATATTTACTAAAAGCTAACGCAAAGGAGGGCAGGAAGCAAAGTTGCTGCTCTGCTTTGCATGAATCGGAGAGAGCTGAAGAGCGCCAAATCTGCTACAATATGGTGTTCTTCAGCTCTCTACCTGCACTGGCGCACCTGAGGCATCCTTAGCCATCACAGGCACCCTTCTGCCATGGGTCAAGGGTGCCTGCATTACCTGCAGGATTGTTTTAGTGGAAGTGTTGCCTTCCTGCACAAATCCAATCCGAAGAGGCAATTTTGCTAGCTCGTGCTGCTGGCTGTTCGTGTTGTTTTGCGTTTGGTGTTATTTTGTTAGCGCAAAATGCATCCTCTGGTCCATTTTGGATGCGAGGGTGTAATTTACACTAAGAAACAAGTGCTAAATGATGTTAGTAAGTTGGGGAAAAGTCCTACCCCAAGAGCACATTTAGCTAGTGCAAGCGGCTGCTTTCACTGCTATTCGTGTTCTGTTGCATTTACTGTTATTTCTGACTGCAAAATGCATCCTCACATCCATTTTGGATGCAAGGAGGCATTTTTGTGCTAAGAAAATAGTGTTTAAATGCAAAATTTCCTTTCTCGTGTAATTCTGCGCGATCTAGTGGAATTTTTAGGTAATTTCGAGTGGTTACACCACACAAAATTACGCAAGTTACGCCCAGTCCTACTCATTACACCAGGGTCAGGGTACCATTTTGATGCAATCCCAGGTTTAGTGATTTCAGTAAATCTGGGATTGCGTCATATTCCAAGGGTGTATGCATGGGACGTCTATGCTCCACCCATGGAACCCCTATCATTACGAAATGTAATGCAACACAGCACAAGCTGCTGTGTCGTGATATATTTATTTACAAAGTCACACAGATGCAGCACATCACCCAGTGCTTGACTTTGTAAATCTTACTTAAATCTTTGCGTTGCCTTGCCTCACCTTGCGCAACGCAAGGACAACGCAAAGGCATAGTAAGTCTAGGCCTACCGTCAAGCACTGACAAAGCCAATAGGTATTACTTTGATTTGGGACATGCACAAAAGAACACCACTACAGGCACATATAGAGAGCCTGAACTTTCAAGAAACAAATGTAGACATAATGAAATATACAAGCAGGCACACATGCTAACACAAACAACACAACTGGTAAACGGGCCTGTGCAGACACAATAACTAAAATATTATTTATTTCGTGTTCTGTGCTTTAAACTATATTAAAGGAACTAAACGAAATATACATAACAGTTTATGCCTATGTATCTATAAGGCAGGGCTAGTTAAAGTAGAAACAAGAAGAAACAGCAAGAATTGACGGTGTACAACAAAATCTGACCTCCCTGAAATATGGAAAAAATATAGGTCCCAAATCCAAAACACACTGCTTGCATTAGTTCAAAATATCTGCTTTTAAGAAAAGCTGTATTAAGGCGACATAAAACTACACTCCTAATTTCAGTCCCTAATATATTTATAATCTCCTATATTGCTATAATAAATCAATTGGCTAATATGCCTTCGTACACACCACACTTCTGAATTCTCGGCAGGTTTCAGTTAATCCTACCTGGATTGTAAAAACTACGATTTGTTACGGTTAGTTAGCAATGTGACGCCACATTCCTGTGACAGCAGACACTAAAAGTACAAACAATTGTTTTTAATTTACTCCATCTGTTCTGGCTATTAAATTATGGACACTGTTTTAAATTACATGTTACAACAGCTCTTTAAGAACACACAGATATTATCAACTAGCCTGAGCTTGGAGATTCAAAGAACCACTGTTCCCTCAGTGGGGGCGGAGTCTATTGGGGCGCAGTGAATTAAGCCCTTCTGATGACAGGGTGTTGCCATGGCCTGCAGCATGTGGTGCGACACATTAAGATGGGTTGCACATCCCCATTCTCGATGGCTCCTAAATTTGTCACTAAAGAGGTGCCATAAACATACACCTTAAATGTGACATATTGTAATAGTCTGCTTCATAAACATGTCACAATATAACATTCAGAAACGCTCGGCGAAGCTTTGTTTCCAAAAGTTTAAAAACTGCGTATGCAACAACTCAGTCACAGTGTAAACAATTATAATAAAACGATGAGGATGTTTGACATCATCCACGTCAAGACAATGCATAGTCAACCCATAATGTTCCTTGCAATTGCGGTCTCCAGTGCTGAAAAGTTATGCATTACTGAGACAGCAAACAGTTGTGCAACACGAAGAAAATATAAGAAGCAACGAGTCCTTTCTACGTGGACTCATCTTACAGCAGCTCTAATGAAAAAAGGCCACGTGCCTTACTTAGTGCATTGACAGTTACTTTAGTTTCAACCAATGACTAATGATTGTGATGAAACACACAGCAGTTAATAACTGAGGTACGCCGAGCTTAGGGGCTCATTACGATGGCGGAGGTACCGCCACCACCGGGCCGGCGGTGGCGGTCCCTCCGCCATCTGGCTCCCATTTCCCCCCGCCACATTAGGTCCGGGGGGAATCGCTTACTGGCCGCGCCGGTCACAATGACCGCCCTCTATGCTTCCGCCACGGCAATCGTCACGATTGCCTGGCGGAGCGGTCAGCATGTGTGAAATGGCAGCGGTGCCTAGCAGGCACCGCCTGCCAGATTACAGTGCTGGCGTCAGCCAGCCTTTCCATGGCGGTGGAAGGGTGGCAGAGGCTGGGTTCTGGGGCCCGTTGCGGGCCCCCTCTGTGTGGGGGAGGGTCTATGTGCACTGGGGGGATACCCGTGGTACCCCCCCCCTACATTTCCATGCACAAGGTGGCAGGCACCGCGTGGTGCCTGCCACGTTGTGCACGGAAATGCACTACGTGCCATTTGTGCATTGCGAACGGTGCTGCAGCCAGCAGCACCATCCGCAATGATCAGGGGCCTGGATGCGCCCGCCATAGTGGCAGGCACATCCTAATGCACTCAGCGGGACCGCCGCCTTACCGGCGGGCGGTCCCAGCTCCGCAGCGATGGCGGGCGGATGAGGCTCTTAATTCGCTCCTCTGTACAGGGTGCACGAGCTGTGTGAATCAAATTCAGTGCTTAATTTGAGCCGGTGGTTTCCGGTGCTGAGCACCGGCACTCAATTGGTTTCCGATGCTCGGCACCAGCACTTAATTGTCAACACGCACTAAGGACAGTCCACCACATGGACAACGCTGATCATCGAATTTAGAGATGAGCAGAACAACGATTGTTTATGAATACAATATATATTAAAAATTACTAATACTTACCTCCACAGCCATTCCTTTAGCTTTGGGGAATTGTAATAATTCGACCTGTCATACTTGCAGGCAGAGAGATGGTTAGTAGTTGTTATGGCAGCGAAGACAGGGGTGATGGGTGGTGCAAGCTGCAGTAGCCTCCTGGTCAAGGCCCTGGCACTTATTATTTTACAAATTAAGCACTGTGTGTGATACACCTAAAATAGTCCGTGTCTAACCTAAAAATAGGGCTCTGTCCCTCTCTTCTCCTCATGATTTCAGACTTGCCATCTTTTCCCGTGGAATATATTTCTCAAGGAACACTGTAGTGCGTGTGTCTCAAGATGACTGTGTCACATTGATGTGTGAAAAGACTTTGATCACACCCTGTAGATATCTCGTAGCCTTCTGGACTCATAGGTATATGCTGTGAAAAGCAGCAGAGTGGAGAGAACGGACAGGAGTCTCACAATTTTGCCAGGGCTATATCACAAGTAGGGCCAGTATGTAGACATACAAATCAGAGCTAAGCAGGGTATTTTTTGAAGGGGCTTACCTTCGTGTGTAGGTCAGGAGGGCCGCAGGCAGCCCCAGGGCCGTACTTGGGGTATCACTGATGTGATCTAGAAGATGGTAATAGTTTAGATCAAGATATAGTTTGACACAAATAATCACAAACAGTAAATGACTGATGCCTCGTCATTGTTAAATATTTGAAAGATTTTAAAGCTTTATTTACATTAGAAAAGATAGAGCACTAAAAAGTGTTACCTGAAAAGAAACCAAAAAATCCAGAATGTTGCAATACTTCCTGAGAATGAGAAACAATCTACAACAGTGTTCTGCTGCTTGGATGCAACTACTTGACGATGAAGTTCACGGCCAACGAGCTAAAGGCCAGACAGTACTATTGCAACAAGTGTATCGCTGCATGGCTGGACTTTCCACTGCTTTACAGTTTACTAGAGGGTTTCACCAAAGAGCAGCAGGTTGTTTCTTTTCTGTAGGTATTTATTTTCAATCACCTAACCAAAAAGGCCACCACCCAAAAAAGGAACTGGGACCTTATTCCAAAAGAGAAACAGTAGTCCAGTAAGCCTTCTTCAATTAACTTTCAGTGGTTGATAAGTGTGCACAGTTACAGGCGCAAGCTTAGATCACAATGCGAGTAACATCGACGTTTCAAGCTGCCAATGGAATTTGGACAATATTAAAACAGCACAGGCCTTTGACTCAGGTCTCTGGAAAATAAACTGGCACTCAGTCACCCAAAGGCACACATTGGACAAGATTGCACCAATCAGGAATGAAGTGACTCTCATTTTGAGTCAAGTGATAGAGATTCGTCACAAGACTTTTCTAATCACAATAACCATGGAATTGCACATCCTAACAAGATAGTTATAATAGCTGTGAGTTTAGCTTGCCTAGTTCCACATAAAGAAAAGCTCCTCAAGAGTCTTGGGTTCAAGGGTAAAAGTTCTTCTTGGCCTAGGAATAAAATGATACAGGAGTGCTTGGAAGACTCAACGGGTTCTCTCCTAGTCTTGGGACTGGAAGGGGGTTCCCTATGGAGTCATGTGTCCTTTCTGGCTTTACTCCTAACCACAGTTTGGGTTTTGGGTCCAGGTGTTCCCTACCAGGTTAGGTAGGGCAAGGCACTGGAGCAACATAAGATACAGTGAAGGGAAATATACTTTCTCCTGGACCTCCCAGCAGTGTTTGGGTCTCTTGTGATGATGCATTCCATTCTTGGCACAGACTTTGCTCCTGGTCACTTGGGATGTGGGTCCTACTAGGCTGGCTCTCCTGTTTAAATGAGTCGTTCATGGAGGATGCTGTTTAATTTAGCTAAAGTTCTTGTCCTACAATTGTAGAGCAGGTCAGCTCCCCTTCTCCATGGTAGGTCACAACAGCGGAGGTGGTTCCTCAGGTTTTAAGTTTGATCCAAGCCTTCTAGGCAGGGGAGTCCTGGACTGGCACAATATATCCTGCTAGCTAATGCGGCAGAGATTATCATAGATAAGCCAAGATAAGTACAAAGAGCCTTATCTACAAGAAAGTGACTCAGCACTGCACCGCAAGCCATTTGCCTGCACCGCACGGAGTCACTTTCAAAGCACAGGGATGCAACATATTTACAATAATATGTCGCATCCCTGTGCTTTTCCCTGCGCTAGTGCACATTTGGCTGCCATGCACCAACGAAGGCATAATTGCACCATGGTGCAAGGGTGTCTGCATTTCAGGGACACCTTCCTGCACAGAAACAATCACGAGAGGTGATTTCCTCTTTTTATGCATGCTGCAGAATGCAGCATGCATAGAAAGAGGAAAAAATGAAAAATGTCTCCTCGTTGCGCCTCCCTATGTCTCCCCTGGGGAGGCGTAGCATTCTGACGCATTCCCAGGTTTATAAAAGGTTGTAAATCTGGGAATGCGGCAGAAGCCAAGGGTGTTGCGTGGGAACACCCACAGCAACACCCATGGCACGCCCCTTTCACGCAAAGTGCAGCGTGAAAATGGGCGGTATTTACAAGGACATGAAAAGCCATACAGTGTGGCTTTATGTGTCTTTGTAAATATGGGGCAGCAAAATGCATCACAAAAAGCGCTGTGCTAGGGGCTTGGAAATAAGCCCCATTGTATTTGTTCTGAAGGAACCCAAACATTTGTGAAAGGAAAGGCTGTGACAGGACACCAGGAACACTGTGCCCAATTACAAGGTATGGCCCTTTCAGATTCAAAATTCACCGCCAACCAGAGGAGGGGCAGTTATTGACACCATTCTCCCACACATTGGCCAACTGAGGAGAGAGGTTGAGGACAGGAGATTTATGGTGGGATGCACAATGACCATCTCAACACAGATATAACAACAAGCAAAAAGAGGCTGGTGCTAGGTAGATATAACAACAAGCAAAAAGAGGCTGGTGCTAGGTAGGAGTAAACTAACTCTAAACCAGGTGCAATGATAGTATGTGCAGACGCTGATGAAGATGCATGGCTAAGTGTGAGTGGGAAGGAGGATTTCCAAACTCCTGTCAGACAGTTACAATGTAAAATGAGGTGAGCTTGGGGTCGAAGGAAAAATTGACTTACCTTTCCAACTTGCCACGCGATGTCGTCCTCCCTCAGGTGTCTTCTCTCCTCCTGGAAGCTCCGGACCAGGAAGCTGCACTATCCAATCCTGGTGCTGCTCTCACAGCATAAAAGTAGCACCAGGATTGGATAGAGCAGGCTCTCTCAGCGCTCGTAAGTGCACTGCAGGCCTACACTATCTCTAACCCAGTTGTCTAAGACGGTTAGGTTAGAGAACTTTAAAATGTGCATGTCTGGCTGGCCGGCCCAAGATGGCCGGCCAAAGAGACATGCGCATTTTAAAGTGCACAGTTCCCTGCTGCTGCCACTCAGCAGCACTGGCCCCACCCCTTCCTGACACTTAGTTCGGGACGGGGTGCTGAAAAATAAAATGGTACTAAATTAACTTTATTACCATTTTATTTTCAGCTCTGGGGCTTGTGGGGCTATGCTTTTCCGCTCAAATGGAGGAGCCGCCCCTGGGAAAAGGATGCAAGAAGCCTGGATTACCTTAAGTGTTTTGGATTGCATCTCTATCTTGTGCTGTAATCACTGTGTTCTTACAGAATACACTTTCCATATAGAAAACGGGCTCCCAATCACTCCACATGTAACACACACCTTAGCACAGAATCAGGAGGAAACTAAGGACTTGGGTTTTGGAGGATTTACGTAACATATAAGGCGTGTCTGTAGAGCACTCATGCACTCTGAGTAGTCTCTTAATGCTACTGATAGATAAGAGATTCATATGGCCACCCCATTCAATGGTACTAGTTTATCAACTTCAGAAAAAGGAAAGGTAGGTGTGGACATACAGGGATTCAAACATGTGACTAAGGTGTATACATATGTCACATGAACAGATGTATTAGCCCACTGATTTACCAGACCAGATTATAAAGCTTATCATTTTGAGATGGGCAGTAAGACTTTCTCCAGGAAAAAGATAAAAGGGATCTTCATTGGCTACACCAAAATTCTGCCATCGACTGTCGGATTCTCCCTCCCTGTGGGTGGTGATGCACATACTCCTGTTCCAGCAAACATTGTTACTCTTCTGGGGAGCAGTAAAACACAGGAAGCACATCCTGTGATCTCAAGGAAGTTAGAATTACATAAACAGCGCCACCATGTTGCAGACTGTAATAAGTGCCTGTGTTGACAATTAAGTGCCGGTGCCGAGCACCGGAAACCACTGCCTCAAATTAAGCACTGCTTCATACCTGTGTCAGCACTCATGCGGATCTGTAACAGACCAAATTTTCCTTCAGGACTAAACCGTACTGATAAAAGGAGTGAAGTCTAACACAGATGAGGCCTGCTGGCGTAAACATTAGGACCATGCTTTCATTAAAAAAGCATTTTGGCTATCACTGTTGCATGTTGGCTCTTCAGCTAAATACAGCATATGCTGTCTTTAGGGAGTAATGCTAGGAAAGCATTCCTTTCTTCCTTGTGTAGTGGTCTTGTCAACACCTGTGCAAGTAAGGGGGACTTTTGTGCCTGTCTCGCTAAACTCAATGCTTTAAATGGGCAGGTACTATTGGGTACTCAGTACCTGCAGTTATTTAATTTAGAAGGGATTGTAACGGCGCCTCTCAGCACTACTCCAGTGCTTTTAATAGGAGAGTACCAGAACTTCTCAGCAGCAAACAGATACTCTGGGAAAACGTGTACCTGCACTTCTATATTTCCGTTTCAAGCTAAACTCGTGGTAAAATTAATATAATTATTTTTTTCAAACTGTGTGGGGCATTAAGGGACTTTATTCAAGTCTAATAAATTTATACGACTTATAGTGAAGTATATGTATTCTGTACTGGGACATTCATATTATTTATTGTGGTGAATACATAATATATTGAAATACATAAGTAATATAGTAAACAACACATGTATACTGCAATGTGCAAACAGTATACTGGGATGCCTAAAGGATATAGTGAAATGCAAGTTTAAATCAGGGTCAGATTGGTAAGGCGGGCACTCGGGCAGTGGCCGAGGGGCCGGTATCCGCGTTCCAGCTGAGGGCCGCTTTTTTGGGCTGCCTCGGGGCTGATTTGGGCGGTATCTGTGCTGTTTGGATGCCCCCAGCAGTCCAGTGGGTGCCTGAGTGGCCTTTCTGGAAGCACATGGGCCTTGGTTACCTCCGTTTTACCAACGGGGCGGAGGAGTCACTCCCTGTGTCTCCTGGGCCAGGTGTTAACACCTGCCCATTAATATATACAGATTGAGCGGGGGTAGGGGGCCTGAGCAGAAGGGGTGACAGCATTAGGATCAATGAGAGGACGGTGTTTCTCAAGGAGATGACAAACTGTCGGTCATCAAATATTGTGTACATCATCCTCTGTCCCTGTAATTTGGCCAATGTAGGCGAGACTGGAAGGGAATGTAGAAAAAGGATTGGTGAACACAAATCCAACATCAGACTGTCCAAACAAGCTGCTCCTCTAGTTAGTCACTGGATAGAGGCCAACCACACTGAGGGAGACCTTAGGTGGTCAATTCTAGAAAAAGTCCTACCTCAACTGGGAAGGGATACAGTTGCCATCCGCAGAAAAAGAGAAGTGTTTTGGATCTTTACTCTTAACACTAAAGACAAAGGCCTTAATGAACTTCTACCGTGGGAGAATGCCATCTTAGAATAACCCGGCCTCCTCCCCCCCTGTTTTTGGTCTATCTGCTGTCTCTTCCCATGTGACCTTCGCCTTTTTAACTTTTGGCTGCTCTGCCCGGCCGGGCACTGCTACCTGTCTATTCTTATTCTGCCCCCCGTTGCCTTACTTCACATTTATTACGATGGGCTCTGACAGGGTTTGTCATTTTCTTGTTTGATCTTTTCATGTTTTTCCTCCACGGTTATTTATGACTGTTTACGTTTATCTGTTTTATGTTTTGCTCTGTGACTTGGTTATTCAGTCTTTTTTTGCTTTTTACATCGTTTTGCGGTTACCGTGTCGTTACTTCTGTGGCTCTGGGTTTGACGACTGCCGATTCAAATTTGTGTATTTTCTTGCTCAGCTTGCTAATATTTTGTTAAATTTTGTTTATTTCAATCTGACCTGTGGAATCATTTATTACAGCCTCTTTCTTTTTATTGTTTAGCCTACTCTCCTTGGTCTCCGGGCTCTAGTTCTGTTATACATGTAAACTGTGCGCATTCCATCATGGCGCTGCCGGTATGGTCGTTCCTCCATTCCCTTCGGCGATTTCCACGCGGGGCAGGAGTGTGCTTGCTTTCCTAACGCACGGACGTCAGCATACCACCGTGAGCGTCCATTTAAATACCCGCCTTGTTTGATATGTGTTTCTGCAACCCGGCAATCCTGCTCCTACTACGTTCGATTCCCGTACCAGCCGAAGGCGCTTGGCGGGTAATGGACTTCTCCGCTAGTATCTAGGGTAAGTTCTCCCCCTTGTCATTAGCTATCTTGTTGGCCCCCTTTTTAGTCTGGCCATTCGATTTTCTTGTCTCCTGGGTTAGACCCGGCCACCGTGCTCCTTCTTGCACGTAGCACATGTTAGAACTGGTGTGTTTTCCGCCCACGCAGCGCTAAATAGTGTATGCTAGGTTTAAGTCTAGTATCCCGGCCCCAGTGGGCATTTCATTTCTGTCAGACCTTATTGCAACCTTGTACTAGGTCGAGTTGCGGCGCTGCATTCCTCGTGCAGTCGCTCTTACTTTTACAGAGGCGGTCTCGGTTACTGTTTGTCATGACACGAATATAGGTTAACACTAACCTGGTCAGCCGGATACAGCGGGAGCGATGGAAGATGCTATGCTTCCTCTTCCCCTTATATGGAACCACCTGTGAGTACTATGAACACTCAGCAGATTACACCACAACAGGGGAAGGGGAAAAAGGGACAAACGAAACAATAAAGTTGCAGCAGTAAAACACTTAAGAGCGCTGCTCGTGGAGTTCTGTAGACCTCACTCCTATGATGGCCCCGTGTTTCCTGTATAAGAGACAACACATCACACATAAATTTCCACACTGGTCTATTCGCTATCAATGTAACATATGTGATGTGCCACACTTACATTTAAAGCTGCTGCACGTATTCCATAAGAAAAAGAGCACAAAAGGTAAAAATAAAGAAAAAGAAAATAAAGCAGAGTTTTCATCACTAGTCCTCAGTGATATAGTACCCTCTGTAGAACTGAATACAATAGGTATACAGATAAACCAAGTACTTATCTGCAACCAGATAGTCCACTGGTAATTGGTGACTGTGTCTTTAAGTATCCAAGGTAAGATTCTTCTATCCAAAGATACAGCTTGCAGAATCTTACTACCAATTCCCTAAGCAACAAAATCTGAACTCCGAGCCTCTCAACGGCTCCTGTTTCGCCCAGAGTGAGTCCTCCTCTTTCAGTACTTCCAAATGCGCATTCATGCGCTACAAAAATATATAAAAAAAAGGTCGCGTTACAATTGCGAAGGGATAAGAAAACACAAAGCGCTTCCAGGCGCTTTCAAGGAACAAGAGGCTCTTTCTTCAAAGCCTCTCAGAAGCGCTTCTGAGCGCGTACCATAGCAGTTGTCGCACTCCAAGCACAAGGGTGCTTTAAGGCGTAAGCGCGTCCGTGCGCTCTCCGAAATAAAGGGTCTTACCTCCTTGAAAGAGGAGGTGCAGGTTAGCGCGGCAGCGCTTCCTTTGGACTTGCGTCCCTGGCGAATGACGGTCCTCCCACGAGGACCGTGAGAATGGCGTCTCTGCCCCTTCGTTTCCCAGGGTCACAGAGCAGCAGGAAGGTGCAGACAAGCAGCTCCACGAACAGAATACCGGAACGCCGACTTCAGGTGACAAGCATCTGATAGCAATGCAGGAGGAGCTTAAGTAGGGCAGACAGGAGAGGAAAAGATAGGACTGCGGCCTCCCTCAGCATTCTTGGAGATGTAGTTCCTCACATTCATTCCCCAATCATGCCTTCGTGTTTCTACTGCGCCCAAGGCTAAACGTGACACTGTTGATAGGTAGCTATTTAGTGTTTTCCACTGCACTCTGGCCCCAGCGGGCTCTTTCCTACCTTTGGAAGGAATACATCTCGTGAGGGGCAGGTTAGTTTTTGTATCTTTGCTGTTCCTCCTGGATACCACATACAGCGTAGGGCTAGCTACACACGGTTAGCCCAAACATTATTGTGCCAGGACTTATGTTTTGTTATCTTGCATTTTAGGCTCATCGTTATTTGTATCATGGACCTCTAGCCTTAGTATATTCCCCGTCCTACACCTGAGAGGACCAGCGGCTCCAACGAGGGATCAAGTTACCTTTTGACCCTTGAGTGTTAAACTTGGTGTCCCGCCTGTGAGGAGTCTAATATTTTACCCTCTTGACTCAGGGACTGTGTCTACAGATCTTGGTGGTAAGCACCCGTCTTACCTTTTGTGTATTTTTATTATTGTTAAGAGATCTCTGTCGAGACTACTTTGACTGCAGCCCTTTTTTTATGTTTGCTATCTACTTCTCTAGGCTCTGGCCACGAGCCCCTTCATCGTTTACCTACCAGTGTTTTTCTTGCCACCTTTTTGTTCTTACCAGGTAGAATTTTTTCGCCTTATCATATGCTGTCCTTTTCCTTGGGCTCGTTTCAATCACCGTTCCTACAAGTGTGTGAGCATGTTCACTTGTATCATCTGTCTCTCTGTTTCAGGCACGGGTGTTTGACACGGTGGTGTTGGTGCTACCTTAACTTATATGAGGTATACCGGTCTGTTGTAATTCTTGGTTTTTTTCGTGTGCCTGTTCTCTTTTTATCCATTATTGTTAGCAGATGTAGCTGTTTATGAACCTGTGCTTTCACTGTCCACGCTGTGCTGGTTATTAGTTGTGCATATCCTTGGCACACAACACTATAGTATTGTATTATATATATTGTTTTCAATTTTGTTTCCCCAGGCGCGTCCTCCCTTGCTTGTATCTGACTATTGCGCCCTGAAGGTGAGACCCATATCGGGGTCACCCACCGAAACGCGCGTCGGCGCTAGAGCTTCCTAGTCAACTCGTTGTTTTTCCCCCTCTGTATTTATCAATATGATGAGAAAAAATTGAATTTCCAAAACGAATTGTACTATTTGCTGTTTATTTATTGATTGATTTACTCTGAATTTGACCTAAGTATTCCATCTTTATTGACCTAACAGAGTCATCAATTGTCTCATGTTGAGTAGAGGGGTGGTCTTGTTTCCATGTATATATTGTTTATTGGTAAAGTTGTGAACCCTTATTTTGTGGGACGTTTGAGTATGTATGTGTATGCTTTTGTTGGTATGAACTATTGTGTGTGTGTGGTGTAGGATGTGCTTGGGCTATTTATTCATGGTACATTATTTACTGTGTTTTCTTATCATTGCAACATTATATTTATTGAATAAACTTGATATTTTTTGGTACCCATATAATTGTGGACTACACTCTGTAAGGCCAGTGTTTCATGTTTGTGATTCCATTATCAGTGACGATTAGCACTCTGGACAATGTACACAGGCAGAGAAATTTTGTTCTGATTGTATCTTTGAGTTTCCCCTGTTTTTTCTGCCTGTTATAGTTTCAGGGGCCCCCTTCTGTATGAGTGGTTGTATTCTGTACTGGGACATTCATATTATTTATTGTAGTGAATGCATAATATATTGAAATACATATGTAATATAGTAAACAACACATGTATACTGCAATGTGCAAACAGTATACTGGGATGCCTAAAGGATATAGTGAAATGCATGAAATGTAAGTTTAAATCAGGGTCAAATTGGTAAGGCGGGCACTCAGGCAATGGCAGAGGGGCTGGTATCCGAGTTCCAGCTGTAGGACGCTTTTTTGGGCAGCCTGGGGGCCGTTCGGATGCCCCCAGCGGCCCAGTGGGTGCCTGAGTGGCCTTTCTGGAAGCACATGGGCCTTGGTTACCTCCGTTTTACCAACGGGGCAGAGGAGTCACTCCCTGTGTCTCCTGGGCCAGGTGTTAACACCGGCCCATTAATATATACAGATTGAGCGGGGGTAGGGGGCCTAAGCAGAAGTGGTTTCACTTGTTTTCATGTGTGGTTCACCAGTGTGAACTAATTTATGCATTTGTTTTTATCTAAGTGAAGTACGAAAGCATTCCTCTGTGAGACCCCCGCCCCCCTTCTTTTCATAAAACATTGCTGAAGCATTGTTTTGCGGAAAGGCAATCCGCAAATGTGGGCCACATTTTTTAGCGTGCCCGGGCCGATTTTTTATCCCAATCCAACCCTGGTTTAAATACATTAATTGTATGCCAAGCGAACTGTAGTTTACATTAAGATGCACATGGCACATACTCATATGTTTAAACGGAATAAAAAGTTAATTGTATATCACCTCTATTTTTGACCTGAACAATGAGATTCAGTCGAAAGTGGTCCAATGTCCTGATACTGATGCAGATGACTGTGAATGTATGTAGATATATGTGTGTGTGTGTATGTGTATATATTTATATATATATTACCTACTGGCGGTCGCCAGTAGGTAGTTATAGTTAGGACCTCGTTTCTATTCAAAAAGCGTTTTTTGTTTTGCCAATAACTTTGGCGCTGGTTGATGAAACTTCGCGAAAGTTTCAAAACTAATGGGGCGCTCCGGTCAGCTCCTGTCTTGAAAGTTTCGGGGTGATTCGTCAAGCGGGGGCCGAGAAAAAAGGGGGGTCCCAAAACGCGTTTTCCCCATGTTAATTTCCATAGGAAATTCTAGACACGGCTACAGCCCGAACTGCTGAACGGAATTACACCACATTTGGCAGAAAGGTAGACCTTGGTTCAGAAAGAGACCTTTTTTTAAATGGTGTAAATCCATTCAGTAGTTCCTGAGAAATTAGAAAAAGAAAAATATCGATATCTGAGCACCGAGGAGGAGTTGTGACTCCTCCCGGGCACGAGCTTCACTCTGATTGGCTGCCAACACTCTAAACCAGAATGTGTTGGCAGCCATCTTGTGACTCGGTAACCGAGTCACAAGAAAACAGAAAAAAAGGTTAAAAACAAGAAAAGGGGGCAGGGTAGAAACACCCTGACCCCCTAGGCCTGCTCAGGGGCCAGGGCCAAAAAAAAGCATTTAAAAAAAAAAAAAAAATCAGCAGAATTCGCACTGGGTGCGTGAATCCTGCTGAAAATTTTAAAAAAATGAAGCGCGGGCTTCGCGCTTCCGTTAGTAAAAAAGCCCCCGGGTGGGCCAGGTCCCGGGGGCAATATAAAAAAATGGTGTGGGGGCCCACGGGGGCCCCCACAGCCCCGGGGACCTCCACCTCCCCGGGGCTTATTAAATTGTATGCAGGGGGCATGCGGCCCCCCGCAGCCCCGGGGACCGCCACCTCCCCATGGCTCTGTGTCTTATGTTTTTTTAAAACATGTGTGGGGGGCAAGAGCCCCCCCACACGCCCTGGGGACCACCACCACCCTGGGGCACATAGTCATTTAAATGCGGGGGTCCGTAGCGGACCCCCGGGGACCACCACCTCCCCGGGGCTATGTAAATTAAGGGAGGGGGGCTGCGCGGCCCCCCTCCAGGAGCCCTTGATGGCCCTGGGGACCACCACCCCCCAGGGCCGGCTCCTGCAATGTCCCGAGGTGCCCACCCCCGGGACATTGCTGTTTGCTATGACAGGGCAGGAGCACGCCTCCCGCCCTGTCATAGCAAACTCTGCTTTGCTTCATTTAAGCGAGAACAGGAAACCTGCTCTCGCTTCAATGAAGCAAGCAAGATTGCTTTGAGCAAGAGGAGCTGCATGTCAGCAGCCCCCTTGCTCAAAAGCAATGTCTGCTCCCGCAGGAGGCGGGGAGCCGGTGGGACCGTGGGGGCATTGGGGCTCCCCCCACGGTCCCTAACGGTAAGGTGGCCTGGGAGGGGGGCCATGCGGCCTCCCTCCCCAATAATTTATTATTATTATTTTTTTTTTAAACACGGAAAGGCTGGCCCCGGGGGATGGGGTCCCCGGGGCCATAATTGGCCTGAGGAGGGGGGCCACGCGGCCCCCCTCCCAAAAAATAAATAAATAAATAAAAAGGCTGCCAAGCCCCGGGGGATGGGGTCCCCGGGGCCATAATTGGCCACTGGAGGGGTGCCACGCCGCCCCCCTCCCCAAAATAATTTACTTTTTTTTAAAAACAAGGCTGCCAGGCTCCAGGGGATGGGGTCCCCGGGGCCAAAAGTGGCCCAGGGAAGGGGGGCCATGCAGCCCCCCTCCCATAAAAGAACAAAAAAGAAAAAAGAAACCGGCAACTCGCCGGAGGCCCCGCCCCCTCCCTGCAGCACTCTGCAAACGCGCCCCCTGGCGCTTTCTAAGTTGGGGAATTTAGTTCCTTGGACTACTGAGGGTCCCTGGGGGCCAACTAGCCCACCAGGTACCTAAAATAAGCGCCGCACAGCTGGATTGCAGAGAGGTGGTCCAAGGCCATGCCCCTTTATACACCACTCTGCAAATGCGCCTCTTGGGGCACTGTTGGTGGGGCGATGAGGTCCTCTTGTGTTCTGAGGACCTCAGGACACAAGTGGACTTCATCCCCCGAGCAGCAGTGCACCAAGAGGCGCGTTTGCACAGTGGTGTAACCTGGGGGCGAGGCCTCGGACCACCTCTCTGCAATCCAGCTGTGTGGCGCTTACTGGAGGTACCTGGTGGGCTAGTTGGCCCCCAGGGACCCTCAGTATTCAAGGGGACTTAATCCCCCAACTTAGAACGCGCCAGGGGGCGCGTTTGCAGAGTGGTGGAGAAAGGGGGCGTGGCCTAGTATGAGAAGTTAGCAATCCTGCTGTGTGGGACTTACTGGAGGTAATAGGAGGGGTAGTTGGCCCCCAAGGTTGATGTTGGGGGCTAACTACCCCTCCTGTTACCTCCAGTAAATCTCACACAGTGGGATTGCTAAGAGGTGTTCGGAGGCCACGCTAACCTTTCTCCACCACTCTGCAAACGCAACTGCTATGTTATAATTAGAAATTAGCATTTAAAAAACCTTTGAAATTCACTGAAAAAAACATAGGTTTCAGGGACGTTATAGTTAGGGATTAGTATTTAAAAAACCTTTGAAATTCACTGAAAAAACCATAGGTTTCAGGGACGTTATAGTTAGAAATTAGCATTTTAAAAAAACCATAGAAATTCATGGAAAAAACCATAGGTTTCAGGGACGTTATAGTTAGTTGGACATTTCACGCGTACAAAACCAGAGAAATTCGGCCGTTATATAGTTAGTTGAGCTAACTATAACTCGCGCCCCCGCAATGCACTGCTGATGACGTCACATAATTACATCATTCATGACATGGTCAGTGACATCACTGATGACATCACTGATGACATCTCAAATAAGTGAATATATATATATATGCGCCTGATCATCATTCTGATCAAGTCTTCTGAAATCGACCGTGCTGAAGCACAGAATGAAATTGACAAAATCAACCTGGAACTAGACAAAATGGAAAATCAAGACCTGGTTGTCAAAGGCCGCACAAAAATTTCTGGCAAACTCAAAAAACATGAGGAAACCATCAAGACACGCAAAGCGTTCAAGTTCGCACGTGACAAAGCGGACTATGAGTGTGGGCAAATTTTTACATTTGCCAGAAAATTTGACTCTATAAAGAAACAAAAGCTCAGGCAATCTATGAAACCTGCTACAGCCGCTCCCCATATGGCCACAGCAGGAGATGGAGTGGAATCAGCCTCCACTTCTGAACACGACAGAGGATTCCATAACAGAGGGGACCCGCAACTAAACAAACATAGTCTAGCAGAGGAGCTGGATTTTTTAGTCCTAGACAGGCGACAGACCTTACGTCCTCGGCAGCCGAAAACAGCAAGCACAGGCGCAACATCAGAAGACTTGAGAGAAGGAAACAACACAAACTCGAGGAAATACCAGAAAAAGAGGCAACTGGAGACGCAAGTAAAAGCCAATGCTAAGACTGTCATCAACCTCACTAAATGCATTCTCTCCGCCTCCGCGATCCAGCTTCTCTCTCTTGGTCTAACCTACTGCCCCAAAAGCAGTTTCAACTACTGCACCACACGGATAGATATTTTCAACTTCATCCGCAAGCTGAAACTCATCAAATTCTTCAAACAGAAACAAACCAACAACCCTTACATTTCCTCAACACCAGTGCCCGAACCTAGGCCCAATAACCTAGCGGTGTCAGACATACCCACCATACGCACACTGACTGAACTTGAGTCATCTGATGTTCCTGCCTCCACGCAACAGCTCAGTATTCATAACGCAGGCATTGACATCCCGACCAACACTCGCTCTCCATTCAAACCACCGTCTTCTTTCACGCCTACCATGCCCAGAGACGCCATAGACATTTACAACGATGTGGTGATAGAAGAAATCAAGAAGCTACACCATCGAACCAAACAATCCAAACACCGATCCACCTTCAGAAACAAACAATACACGGCCCTAATGAAAAAACTACAGAGCAATGCAGACATTATCATCAACAACTCAGACAAAGGTGGCAACATCGTCTTGTGGCCGAAGCAAATGTACATGGAAGAAGCTCACAGACACCTCGATGATGCCACGTGCTACAGAATATCCAATGCCAGAGAGGTCTCGGCCAGCGGCAAAGAGCTGAAACAACACCTTAACAACTACAAGTCGCAAGGTATCATCACCAAAGATGAATTCAACTTTCTCCATAACGAGCACCCGTGCTCCCAGTACTCTACTTTCTTCCGAAGGTCCACAAGAACACCTCTCCAATTCCAGGGCGTCCTATCATCTCAGCCCGGAAGAGTGCCTGTGAAAACGTCTCCAAATACGTGGACTATTTCCTCCAAGATCTTGTCTCCAGCCTACCTACATATCTAAGAGACACCAGTGACTACCTACTAAAAATCAAGGACACTCAATGGAATGATGATTATGTACTCATGTCTCTTGACATAACCTCTCTTTACACCAGCATCAGGCATCCTGATGGTTTGGCTGCTTGCAAACACTTTTTGACTAGTAGGCCCATCACATGTTTCAAGCACAACAAACTGATTTTGTTCCTCATTGATTGGTGCCTCACACATAACTTTTTCATGTTTGACAACAAGGTGTATCAGCAGCTCAGGGGTGTTGCCATGGGAGCCTGCTTTTCCCCAAGCTATGCATGCTTGCATGTAGGACGCTGGGAGGAGCAGGTTCTCATGGTGGATCACTCAGCTGCATGGAACAACAACATCAAATGTTGGCTCCGCTACATTGACGATGTCTTTGTTATCTGGCAGGGCAGCATTGCAAGCGCTGAGGAGTTCATAGCAGAGATTAACCAAAATGAGTTCAACTTAGAGTTTAATGCTAACATGAGCAAATGCTTGGTTGATTTTCTAGATGTTAAGCTCTATGTTACCGACAACACTCTGAACTCGACACTCCAAGGAAAAGCCACTGCAGGTAACTCTACCCTCCACGCTTCCAGCTTTCACCCCAAACACCTAATTTCCAGCATCCCCCGGGGAAATGCTGCGCCTACGCAGAATCTGTAGCTCCAACACTGACTTAATTACATGTCAAAGGGACGCACTCACCAGATTCAAAGCACGGGGGTATTCTGACAAGATCATCGTCGCTGCCACTACCAAGGCCAACACTACCACTAGAGAGGCTCTCCTACTGGGGAACACTCCCATTGTCCCCGAAGAAGGCAATACACAACCAGATCCACTCAGCACAGGGACCATAATCACCAGTCTCATTATCACACACAATACCGAGGAACGGGCTATCAGGTCCATCATGAACAAACATTGGGGTATTATCAAATCCGACCTCACCCTAGGTCCCCTGGTTGCCCAGTATCCGGACATCACCTACAGGAGAGCTTTCTCCATGTGTGATGCCCTAGTCAGGAGCAGTCCTGAAATTTCCTCCAAGACCAACTGGCTTTCCAGCATTACAGGGTTTTTCAAATGCACCAGCTGCAGGGCCTGCAAATTTGGTATTAACACCAGTCAGGTCACAGCCCCCTTTCGTACTGACACACTCAAAATCAAATACAAACTCTCCTGCAGAACTGAATATGCAGTCTATGTGCTTGAGTGCAGCTGTGGCCTTAGATACGTAGGCAGCACTAAGCTACCAGTGCACCAACGTATCTTGCAACACCTCAGGGCCATAGTTAATAACGATGCCTCATATCCCGTAGCACAACACTTTAAGGAGGTCCACAAAAACAATCTGGACGATCTTAAATACTTTGTCATTGACTGCATACCGCAACTCAGGCGGGGCGGCAACAGGGAAAGGCTTCTTAGACAACTCGAGTCCAGATACATCCTTGAGCTGAACACCAAGACACCAGCAGGGCTCAACATGAACGAAGATCTCCACAACTTCCTATAGTAGTCATCATGCCCACACCCACACTACTCATAGGTCATGATGTGTTGTCTTTCTAACTGCAATTGTGATTTTAACCTTCACTGTATATATTGTATATATTGTGCATTGCATTCACCCTGCAATTATCCGAGTCCCGTGGTTCTCTAGAAACTCCGCTGTCAGGTACTTCAAGAAGTTCCAGCCCTTAACACACTATGAGAAATATGTCTTACTGTTGGTTGTTTGTTTGTAAATCACACTCACACGGATCACGCGGTATGACACATACTTGAGGCAACTGTTAGCTTCATTCCCCATTACGTGAGCACTAAATCTTTGCACTCTCACATCACTTACACGCCCAGCGCACCTTCCCTCACTCCCTCATTATGGCATGCGATAGATCTAGGACCTTAATGTAACTTTTATTCGGACATTTCACCACCGATTTCCTGCGCTGGCTACTTATGCTGACTCGCTCTTTTTATCATCGCGCCACTTGCACTGCAGCCCATTCAGGGGAATGCGTGAGTTTGCGCTCACAACCCTTCTTCGCTGCTAAACCCCCGGCAACGTCAATTCCAGACTGACCTTCCAGACAGGCCCAGCAGTACCCACATGAGTAGATCCACTCGCCTGTGGACGCTTTGCCTCACTATTTATGGCCATATCCTTCCCGGGTAGTTCACCGTGCAAGACAATAGGATTTTCCAGTCCGTCTTTGCAGTCAGGTACCATTAGAGCCCACGCCACTGGGATAAGCCTATTCTGTATCCGTACACCAGGGGGCATCAGCACATCATCATGGGTCTTCTACGTACACATCCGAGACATTCTTAACACAAGGACACTTCCGTGCCTTACAATTCCAACTGTCTATACCTGCGCTACACTAGCATGATGTGTATTGTTCATTTTTGCCTACATGAAATGTTTTGTTATATTATACTATTTTTAAGTTGGGCCATTATCACTTACCAGCAGTCTTTCAATTATGTCTGCCACTGCTCTGCTTTGCGGTCGCCTGTGTTGTCATCCATCATGAATGACTTGTTGATTTTGCAGCACTTATGTTAGCCGCGTCACTGTTGCCTTACTTCCCATGAAAATGAAAAAGTTACTGACTAGTCCTAGACATGTATATATATATAGCTTGTCATTCACCGCAGTGCGTCATGTGAACAAGACCGCAGGCTTGTGGTGCGCGGTGCCGGTAGAACCAAAACCGGACCTCGTAATCCCAAAGTTTTTATGAAATAAAGCGCACTCTCGAAAATCCTAGTGCAGTAAACAGAAGCTCTTTATTCCTCAAACGTTACGCGTTTCGACAAATTAATGTCTTGGTCACACGATGAGTTGTACGGAAGTACGTGCATTAATAGGCAAAAACATAGACATAGGACTTACGGTACATATCAGTAACTGAAGTCAGTGGCCATTTTGTAATGTACATTATTTTTGCAAATTCATTCGTAAAAGAAGCACATAGTATGACTTATTCTCATTAGGCAATGTAGAAGTTAAATATACATTTAAAGTCCGGCCAATGATTTTGACAAGTGTCTAATACTGTGTCTATGAACACCTTAGTGTTCGTATGGCCGGTGTTTGAAAAGAAGCCTAAAAATATCATTCATTTTCGTCCTCCATGATTATTTATGTTGGCAAATTTCGTTGTTTTCACTGTGCAAATAGAGTTAGTTATGCACGTGTATTGTAGGGGACTGCGGGCGCCTTGTCCCTTGGTTCCCCAATTGCTTCTGTTAGAGCGTAGGTTTGTTCCTGCCTTCAATCGGCAGTTCCTGATGCCACTGTTATGTTACGGATTGCACGGATACATGGAGGCTTACGGTGTGGCAACCGAGTGCCTCAATACTAAAAGTTTGTTGTAAAAAGCAAGTGCGTGTCGTAGGTATCAGACCGCGATTGCGGTCAGTGCCGCATACACTTGTGAATAAAGCGTTTTACTCTGTTGTCAGCCGGTTAACAGAGAAGTAAGTACTCAACCTCCCAGCATTGCACCCGCGAGGGAGTCCGCCCGCGCACAAAGTGCACGCGCGCCCCCCTCCCAAAGGACTTCCCCCGGGGCTAAGCTTACCTCTGAAACGGCGACCCGAATCCTTGGCTGTGTTGTAGATTCAGAATCCCCGAACTGGAGTCAGCGGCCGGCGCACGATCCCTCCGTTTACTTCGTCAAAGAGGGCAGGTCCTTCCGGGATCGAGCCCGTGGCCAGGTGGTGCGCGGTGCCGGTAGAACCAAAACCGGACCTCGTAATTCCAAAGTTTTTATGAAATAAAGCGCACTCTCGAAAATCCTAGTGCAGTAAACAGAAGCTCTTTATTCCTCAAACGTTACGCGTTTCGACAATTTAATGTCTTGGTCACACGATGAGTTGTACGGAAGTACGTGCATTAATAGGCAAAAACATAGACATAGGACTTACAGTACATATCATTAACTGAAGTCAGTAAAGGCAGCGGTCATTTTGTAATGTACATTATTTTTGCAAATTCATTCGTAAAAGCAGCACATAGTATGACTTATTCTCATTAGGCAATGTAGAAGTTAAATATACATTTAAAGTCCGGCCAATGACTTCGACAAGTGTCTAATACTGTGTATATGAACACCTTAGTGTTCGTACGGCCAGTGTTTGAAAAGAAGCCTAAAAATATCGCCAAGTGGCGAAACACCCTGATATTAGCCATTAAACATACACAGGTTCTGACAGAAGCAACGGCAAATACGTCTACAGTGTACCTGGATTGTCTAAGTGGCAAAGTGAGTAACGCATCTGTTTCACCATGATAGTGTTTATTGATCTCCACTTCTCAATTGATAAATGTTTTAATTGTATATATTTATCATGTATGAAAAATTTCTTTGTGTAAGTTGTGAACATTGAACTCACCTGTTATCTTGTCTTGTCCTTTTCACAGCAGGAAAGGAAGGGACCCACCACAGATTTTGGACACTTCACGGGTTCCCTACCCTTTTCTTCCCCGGGCTCGGGTTGCACTGGGATCAAGATAAGAGACATTTTAATTCTATTTACTTTTTACTTTCATTGAATATATTCACTTTTGGATTTATACAGTTATTGTTTTCACATTTGCTTCAAAACTATGTCAAAGGACTGGACTTTCAGTAGCCACATGGCGCATGTATTTTTGCGTAGTCCAGGCATGTCTGTGCGGTCTTACACCTACAACATTAGCAGCCCTATTAGACATATATGACTACCATTTCCTAGCCACCTGGTTGGAATTAGGCACCATGTCATTTATATATATCGGCACTAGTCCGTCAGTATTGCTTCAGATGCGTTACTCACTTTGCCACTTAGACAATCCAGGTACACTGTAGACGTATTTGCCGTCGCTTCTGTCAGAACCTGTGTATGTTTAATGGCTAATATCAGGGTTTTTCGCCAATTGGCGATATTTTTAGGCTTCTTTTCAAACACCGGCCGTACGAACACTAAGGTGTTCATATACACCATATTAGACACTTGTCGAAGTTATTGGCCGGACTTTAAATGTATATTTAACTTCTACATTGCCTAATGAGAATAAGTCATACTATGTGCTGCTTTTACAAAGAATTTGCAAAAATAATGTACATTACAAAATGGCCGCTGACTTTACTGACTTCAGTTAATGATATGTACTGTAAGTCCTATGTCGTTGTTTTTGCCTATTAATGCACGTCCTTCCGTACAACTCATCGTGTGACCAAGACATTAATGTGTCGAAACCCGTAACGTTTGAGGAATAAAGAGCTTCTGTTTACTGCACTAGGATTTTCGAGAGTGCGCTTTATTTGATAAAAACTTTGGGATATATATATATATATATATATATATTCACTGAAAAACCATAGGTTTTAGGGACAGTTATAGTTAGTTGGACATTGCACTCGTACAAAACCCATGAAATTCCCCGTTATAGTTAGTTCAGCTAACTATAACTCGCGCCTCGCAATGCACTGCTGATGACGTCACATATGACATCACTCATGACATGGTCAGTGACATCACTGATGACATCTCAAATGACATCACTGATGACATCATCCAGTGACTGTGTGTTTCTGTAAAGTTTAAATATGTTTAATATATATAGGGAAAGGCGTATTGAAGAATGAGTGGGTGTATAAGTGTCTGAATGGATGATTTAGTAGGTGCGTGACTGACTCTATAAGTGAGTGATTAAACCTATCTTACTGAATGCATGGGTTAGTGACTAAACTGTGTGAATGTCTGTATCCGTCTGTCTGTTGCTGTGTAAGCGGCTGCATGGGTTTGTGAATAGCTACATCAGTGTCTATATGAGTTATTGATTGGTTGTCTGAGTATCTGTATGGGTGCCTGAGTGTTTGTGTGGGTGGGGTGTGTGTGACTCTGTGCATAGATGTGTGAGTGGGTGATTCACTGGGTGCATGGTTTCAAGAGTGCATCTGTGATGGACTGTATGGGTGGTGAGTGTGTGTATGGGTGTGTTAGTGAGTGAATGTATATCTCAGTGGTACATGTGTGAGTAACTACATATGTGAAAGGCAGTATATATGTGTGTTGGTGTATATAAATGGCTATAAGTGAGAGTGTGTGATTGTGAGAGTGGCTGCATGGATGAGTGTGTACTTGTATCAGTGATTGTATAAGAGCGTAAGAATGTGCTAGTATTTGTATGAGTAAGTGAGCTGGTGTGTGTATAACTGTATAGGTGAGTAAATGGCAGTGTGATTAATTATTTGCATGACTGACTAGGTGTGTGAGTACCTCTATGGATGAGTGGCGGTGTGTGAGTGTCTATGTAGGTGTATGAGTGCATATGATAGTCCTGTACTGAGTGACCGTAAGTATGAGTGACTGCACGGGTGAGTGAGCGGATGTGTGTGTAGTCCTAAGAATCAGTGAGTGGGTATGTAGTTATTGGTGTTGGAGTGTCTATGGTTTTGAGAATGGCAGTCTGTAATTTAGAGTGGGTGTATCAAAGGTTATATTAGGGTGTGAGAAGATGCATCAAATTATCACATGGATGATGTCATCAGTGATGTCATCAGTGATGTCATTTGAGATGTCATCAGTGATGTCATCAGTGATGTCACTGACCATGTCATGAGTGATGTAATATGTGACGTCATCAGCAGTGCATTTCAGGGGCGCGAGTTATAGTTAGCTGAACTAACTATAACGGGGAATTTCACGGGTTTTGTACGAGTGCAATGTCCAACTAACTATAACTGTCCCTAAAACCTATGGTTTTTCAGTGAATTTCAAAGGTTTTTAAATGCTAATTTCTAACTATAACGTGCCTGAAACCTATGGTTTTTTCAGTGAATTTCAAAGGTTTTTAAATGCTAATTTCTAACTATAACGTGCCTGAAACCTATGGTTTTTTCAGTGAATTTCAAAGGTTTTTCAAATGCTAGTTTGTAACTATGCCTACAGAAGTAGGACATGTGAAGAAAGAAAAAAAACGCACAGAAAGAAGCAAAAGAAATGTCGAAAGAAACAGAAGTCCACAAAGAGGAAGAAAAATCCAGGAAGAAGCAAGACATGTGCAGAAAGAACCAACAGAGGAGCAGAAAGAGGCCTTGTTGCAAAATCATCCTGTGCCCACACCTTTTCCAGATGTGTACTGGTGGTAACTGACTCTGACTAACCAGGCCTAGAGCCAGTGCTATGGTAGAAGACACTTAGAATACAGTTAAAACACCTACATACACTAGGGAACACCAAGCGTTGGGGTACCCCTGTGATTAGCATGACCTCCTCTGTAACTCCCTAGTACATAATAGGGCAGGGGGATTAAAACTACCTCTTAAAACGCGCCATGGGGCGCTTTCGCACACTGGTGTAGGGAGGGGGGGCCTGAGGTTACATGTGTGCAAACACGCCCTCTGCCGTTTTAAGTTGGGGGATAAAGTCCCCTTGAATCCTAAGGGTCCCTGGGGTCTAACTAGCCCACCAGGTACCTCCAGTAAGCACCACAGAGCTGCGTTGCACAGAGGTGTAAAAAGGGGCGTGGCCTGGACCACCTCTCTGCAACGCAGCCCTGTGGCGCGCACTGGAGGTACCTGGTGGGCTAGTTGGCCCCCAGGGTCCCTCGGGATTCAAGGGGAATTAATTCCCCAACTTAAAACGTGCCACAGGGCGTGTTTGCAAACATGTCACCTGAGGCCTCGCCCCCTCCCTTCACCACTGTGCAAACGCGCCCTGTGGCGCGATTTAATTTGGGGTATTAGGTCACCTTGAATCCTGAGGGTCCCTGGGGCCCAACTAGCCCACCAGGTACTTCCAGTAAGCGCCACAGGTCTGCGTTGCAGAGAGGTGGTCAGAGGCCACGCCCCTTTTTACACCTCTCTGTAACGCAGCTCTGTGGCGCTTAATGGAGGTAGCTGGTGGGCTAGTTGCACCCCAGGGACCCGCAGGATTCAAGGGGAGTTAATCCCCCAACTTAAAACACACCACAGGACGTGTTTGCACACATGTCAACTCAGGCCCCGCCCCCTCCCTTCACCACTGTGCAAACGCGCCCCGTGGCGCTTTTTAATTTGGGGGATTAACTCCCCTTGAATGCAGAGGGTTCCTGGGGTGCAACTAGCCCACCAGCTACCTCCATTAAGCGCCACAGAGCTGTGTTGCAGAGAGGTGTAAAAAGGGGCGTGGCCTCAGAACACCTCTCTGCAACGCAGCCCCCTGGCGCATACTGGAGGCTCCTGGTGGGCTAGTTGGCCCCCAGGGACTCCCAGTATTCAAGGGGAATTCGTTCCCCATCTGCAAACGCGCCAGGGGGCGCGTTTGCAGAGTGCTACAAGGAGGGGGCGTGGCCTCCGGCGCGATGCCGGTATTTTAAAAAAAAAAACATTTTAAGAAGGGGGGCTGAGTGGCGCCCCTTCTTTTTCAAATTCATTGGCCCTGGGGACCCCATCCCCCAGGGCCTGCCCCCTAATATATTTTTTTTTTATTTTTTATTTGGAAGGGGGCCGCGTGGCCCCCCTCCCGAGGCCTTAATCGGCCCCGGGGACCCCATCCCCCCGGGCATGGCCTTTTTAAAAAAAAAAAAAAATTTTTGGAGGGGGCTCCGTTGCCCCCTCCTCAGGCCACTTATGGCCCCGGGGACCCCATCCCCAAGGCCTGCCTTTGTTTTGTTTTTTTCTGAAAAAGTTTGGGAAGGGGGCCGCGTGGCCCCCCTCCCGGGCCACTTGTAGCCCCGGGGACCCCATCCCCCGGGGCTGGCCCTCTCCGTTGGGGACCATGGGGGGTCCCCAATCCCCCACGGTCCCGCCGGCTCCCCGCGTCCTCGGGAGCCGGCATTGCTTTTCCACACGGGGAACTGCTTAGATGCAGCTCCCCCGTGTGGAAAGCTATTGCTTTGAATTTTGGAAGAGAGCAGGTTTCCTGCTCTCTCTTCCAAAATTCAAAGCAAGTTTGCTATGACAGGACGGGAGCCGCGAGGCTCCGCCCTGCCATACCAAACTACAGTGTCCCGGTGGGCACCCCGGGACACTGCAGGAGCCGGCCCTGGGGGTGGTGGTCCCCAGGGCCATCACTGGCTGCAGGAGGGGGCCGTGCGGCCCCCTCCCAACATCTTCAAAGCCCCGGGAGGTGGTGGTCCCCGGGCTCTGGGGTCCGTAACGGACCCCATATTTAAATATTTAGTGCCTCAGGGAGGTGGCGGTCCCCGGGGCATGTGGGGGGGCTCGAGCCCCCCCACACAGGTAATTGTAATTTTTAAAAAAAGAAGCCCCGGGGGGTGGCGGTCCCCGGGGCTGCGGGAGAGCCGAGTGCCCTCCCGCACCATTTGTTATTTAAAGCCCCAGGGGGTGGAGGTCCCCGGGGCTTGGGGGGGCCTTAGAGGCCCCCCCAACAAATATTTAATAAACCCCGCATGCCCCCGGGACTTGGCCCACCCGGGGCCAAATAAGAACGAAGTGCGGGAGTCCGCGCTTCGTTTTTTTTTTTCACGGCGAACCCGCGCATCCTAAGCGCATCCCGCCGATTTTTAAAAAAAAATTGGGCCCTGAGCAGGCCTAGGGGGTCAGGGTGTTTCTACCCTGCCCCCTTTTGGGTTTTGCGCACTTGTTTTTATCTTTTCTTGTGCCTCGGTTCTACCGAGGCACAAGATGGCTGCCAACACTTCCTGGTTTGGAGTGTTGACAGCCAATTAGCATACAGCTCGTGATCGGGAGGGTGTGCTCAGGGTGCGCGGATCCACCGCGGCCATAGATATATATGTGGTTTTACTTTTGATTTTCTCAGGAACTACTGAACGGATTTACACCATTTAACAAAAGGGTTCTTTCTGAACCAAGAACTACCTCTTTGCCAAATTTGGTGTAATTCCGTTCAGCAGTTCGGGCTGTAGCCGTGTCTAAAGTTTCCTATGGGAAATTGATTTTTGACTCTTATTTTTTGAATTTCTCCGCAACTACTGAATGGATTTACACCATTTAAAAAAAGGTCACTTTCTGAACCAAGCGCTACCTTTTGCCAAATTTGGTGTAATTCCATTCAGCAGTTCGGGCTGTAGCCGTGTCTAAAATTTCCTATGGGAATTAACATGGAGAAAACACGTTTTGGGACCCCCTTTTTTCTCGGCCCCCGCTTGCCGAATCACCCCGAAACTTTCAGGATAGGAGCGGACCGGAGCGCCCCACAAGTTTTGAGAATTTTGCGAAGATTCGTCAACCGGCGCCAAAGTTATTTCAAATAGAATGTTGTGAATTTCCTATGGAAAATAGGTCCTAACTATAACTATCTACTGGCGACCGCCAGTAGATAATATATATATATATATATATATATATATATATATATATATATCTCTTACGGTTGCTCCCACAAAGACCCCTGAAAGCAGTAAGTGGCACACCCAAACTGAAACTGTGTCCTTTAATCGTTGCAGCAATACACTCCCTTCATCTTCCCAACGCGTTTCGACAGTTCGTCTTGATCACGGGAATGGCAAATACAGGAACTCCTCAATCCCACAGGTGACTTAAATATATACATAAAAAAATGTGCGTCATCTCCGCAATGCATCCTGGGCAAGGTAGTTTCAAAAATGCCACAATCATAGGGGTCAATATGCTGCAACCAACATAATCCAAGGGTTCAGCTTGTTCCACCACGGGCCCACAATCATAATGGCCCAGGTAGACCCTCGAACGGGGCAATCTGCGGTGGCTCACACCCGTGGTGGAACAAGCTGAACCCTTGGATTATGTTGGTTGCAGCATATTGACCCCTATGATTGTGGCATTTTTGAAACTACCTTGGGATTGAGGAGTTCCTGTATTTGCCATTCCCGTGATCAAGACGAACTGTCGAAACGCGTTGGGAAGATGAAGGGAGTGTATTGCTGCAACGATTAAAGGACGCAGTTTCAGTTTGGGTGTGCCACTTACTGCTTTCAGGGGTCTTTGTGGGAGCAACCGTAAGACATATATATATATATATATATATATATATATATATATATATATATATATATATAATATCTTTTGGTATCCCATACTCAGCTCTTAATTGAATTTGTACTCCTATTTCTGCATCTTCCTATGTTTCCTTTGGTACCCCATGTAACTATTACTATGTAAGTTGCTCTTTGGCTCTAGTTTGCACCAGAGCACACCCTGAAAACAGAAATACAAAAAATCATATCGAAACACACTATATACTAAACATGTTATACGTTATATTGTTAAATCTGACGTTATATTAGCACGTGTCTATTATATAAACAAAATGCGAACAATAAACCGCAATGTATTATATATAGGGCTCCCAGTTTTATTTAATTTTTTTGACATTTCTGTCAGCCTTTATCCATATTTATATTTTGCTAATTTTATCTGCATTCTTACATTTTTATTTTGCAATTTGTGAAACAATGACGTTGAAACTAGTATATTTCCACATTAATCTAACCAATAAATGCACACTTTTGCTTGAATTCCTGACAGGTTTCAATGATATTAACACCGACAGATGATAAATCACAGCACTTACATGAATACATGCACATTTTAGTATCAACCTTGCGTATATCTACTGCTTTTTAAGTCTCATTACTAAACTGTCTTTCTTTTTTAATCCCCTCACCTGTCAATCCGCACAGCTATTGGGCTAGCAGTCATGACTGACAGCATTTAGAATCACTCAAAAAACAATCTAATTTACGTTTTTATCCACATTTAAAAATATATACCGACGGGAAATCAAATGGTTTTCTGTCTGTATTTATCTATAAAAATCAGTAAAACCGGAAAACAGGGAGCCTTAATTATATACTCTAAAGTGACATGCATTGTCTAGAAAAATATATAGGATGCATTATAAAATATATATATATAGCATGAGTCAGAGGCATTAGAAATTTTGGGTGACAGTCAAGATCCACTATCTTTCACGAAGACTCTGCTTTCCGTGATGAACTGAGGTAATTAATGCCTTTATTAAGTCTGATTTGAAGATGTAGCGGTCTATATGTCTATTGTTACAAATTCTTTAAAATATACATAGAGTGAGCTTTGGCTCCATCTGGAGTACTATCTTTCCCTAACCTCATTCTACTAGCTATTGTTTTTTTAAATATATTTTATTGGCATTTTGACAGTGATACATAAACTTGCATAAGAGCATCCTTCTGCATATTACAAAAGCATACGCGTAAGGCCACCAATTTTTCACTGGCTGTGCCACTTCAGGAAAGAACATATAATTAGTACAGTCATAATATGTCCCAAGAGGCAATGAAAATCTTATCATAAAGCTAACTTTTGTTAAGTAACACATTTATGACAACACCCCACCTCAAGTAGAGAGCATTCAACCTCTTCCTATGGACATCGGGTTGGTTAGTCAGTGCGCAAGTCTATTCTCATATCCGCTATTATGATCTGCTCTCTGTATAAACTTTTTAATGGGAGCTGTAGGACTTAACCCATCAGTGCCATAATGCATAAAAAATAAGCAATGTAAACTAAATTAAAACAACGTGAAATAGTCCTGGGGCCGGGGCACGAACACTATTCAAATATGCGATACCCCTCGGAAGTAGTTCACACTTCTCCGTGGGTCATAAGTCATGTGTTCTAGCATACTTGGGAGAGGAGGGGGGGCAAGCCATCCAATGGCAAGCCTAATCCAGCCTTTAAGTTATCCATTGGGGTACTCATTCAACTAGCTGTTTGATGTATCATTTCACTTTCTATTGAGTGCTTGCCTTGCAATGCATTAGGGACTATTTTACATTTTTAATCCACGCCAAGTTAATCACACATTAAATTCAAATTTGCTTCATACATGCATTTTACACACAAAAACAATTTTTTGTCTTTTCCACTGTGGCAGGCTTTTTTATGTTTTAGGGCCTGATTTAGAGTTTGGTAGATGGGTACTCAATCAACAACATGACTGTTGTTCTGTGTTCCTTATTACCAATGCCTTATGATGTAATGCGCTTGTAATAAGGAGGACAGGATGTACGCCATGTTTGTGAAGTATTACCACGTCCACATAACTATAAATCAGGCCAGTAGTCAGGAATCACATGAGAGTCACACACAAGTATACATGTAAGTAGACACACACACAAGCATTGGCAAGAGGTAATAGGTCTGGCTTTAATGTGTCAAGACATGGGAACACACGATTTGACCGAACTCAGTTTGTTTGCACTATCACATTATATTCACCCCTTTGGCTTTACAGTGATTGTTGTGCCTGGGAACAGGCCTTAATGTCGCCTTTTCAATAACCACCGAGGCATTCTTAAATTAATTTCAACTCCTCAAAGTTGCATTGCACTATCTGAATAAACAGTTGTTATTCAGAAACTCTGTATCCCGTTTACGGTTTACCAATTCCGTGATTCTAACTGAGCTACTTTATTTCCTCATGGCTAAAAAATCTTTCACTGTCCATCGGTAATACTTCTATTGTATGCGTGAATAAAATTAATGTTGTTGGTCGTGTGCACATTACGTATTCTTTCAAACAATGTACATTACACTCGGTTTCTAAACATCCCTCATTGGGTTGGTTTTGCCTTTTCAAAACTTACACTGCTTTTACATTTAAAGATGCATGACCTATCACATTTTTGAAGGTAGCTGTAATTTTTATTTCAAGCTGATTTAAGGGGCCTCTAGCAGGAAACCCTCAGGGAGATGAGTTTTAAGTGAAGGACACACTGAAACCATCCTAATATAACGAAGAGGCTCCACGCCTTCCTTTTTGTCCATACTGCGTCGGCAGAGAACATTTAGTTCGTATGATTTCTTTAAAGAGAATCGGCAAAAAATCATTATGATTTGGATATGCGCAAAAGTGTGGATGTTTTACTGTCTCCTTTTATGAGCAGTGTGAAGGATGGCTTGATGAAAGTTCCATAAAATGATATTCTCTTCTATTTTTTCATTATATTTCGAAATCGATTTCCTCCTTTTTACTGCATCTTCCCCCTTTGCCATCCCACCTTATCTTTGTTTGCCTCCTACTTCTCTAAACGGCCTATTTAACTGAGATTCACGCTCAACACTAGAATTAGGGCGTAATTTAGTTGTTGGTGGCTGCTCATAAATTACTCCATCGCCCTGATAGAGGTACCGGCCGCCTAATTTAGAAAAGACCGCCAAGCTGGCCATCATTTCTAAAGCATTGGCCGTCACGGCGGCTCCTGTCTAAGCTGTTTGCACGTTGGTGCAGAGCTACCATCAAGATGATGGAGGTCTGATCAAACTGTTTTTTTTAAATTTGCAAAAAGAAACTCCTGAAGCTGGATTTTTTTTTTGAAAGTGAAAAAGAAAATGCTTCCCTCGCCATGGGAGTCCTCTCAAATGGAAATGGAAGCATTTAGCAGTTTTCACAGCCCCTAACCACCAGGAATTCTTGGCGGTGACAGGCAATGAAAATTGACCTCTAATTCCGCCTATCTAAATTAGGTGGGCGGGATTAGAGGTCTCCAACAGCTGTTACACCACAGGTTCATCGGAGAGGTTTAATCATGGCAGAGACAGAGTAGTATCTGCTGTGATTAAACAAAAGGACCTCTAGCATATAAAATCGGCAACTGGATCACATTCTTGGCTGGAAGGATACTCCGTCGCTGTTGCGATGGAATATCCTTACCACCAAGAATTAAATCAGGCCCTCAGTTTCAAATAGTGTGAGCTTGATTAATTTGGTCTGCTGCATGTATTATCTAATAATTTTTTACAGATTATACATTTGGATTACATACCCTTATATTGTTCTACTTGACAACTATTAACTAACATACTAATCAAACAAGAAGCCATCATCAGGAGCAACTAGAGGTCAGGTGACAACGGGATATCTCAGGAGTACAACATGCATTAAACATGGTCAGATGATGCCAATGAAATGACTATGCCTTGCAACATGGCTATACAAGGCTGGGTTAAAGTTATCCGAAATTCAAAAATGATGATTTTTATGGATTGTGGATCCATGGGTTGGAGCTGTACCATCACTGGTTAAAAGTACTTTTTATTGCACTTCGCTGTGAAGATCCATAAAAAGAAGCAAGCACGACGGGTAATGCTCAAGATACAGCAGATTTCCCAACATTTCACTGAACTGGGGTGGCGAAGTGAGCTAAAGAACGATGATGGATTCAACCCAGATCTGTGACTGGGAGTGAGTGTCTGAAAAGTTCCAGCCCTCCGTCCATCATCTCTTTGTGTTTGCTTTGTTCGCCCTAAGTTGGCAGGGTATGCCCAGACATGGGTCCCTTGCTCACTTTGCCACTAGATTCAAGCTAGCCTGGCTGATGAGGGGTGTTACCCTGAAACCGGTCCCAGGATGCTTGTTTCTGGTCCAGGGAAGACCTGGCTTGTCAGTTCGGGCTGGACTGTTCCCATGAGGGACAGGGTCAAGACTGATTTGCATATGGCTGGGTCTGAACTGGGGTGGCAAAGTGAGCTAAAGAACGATGATGGATTCAACCCAGATCTGTGACTGGGGGCGAGTGTCTGAAAAGTTTCAGCGCACCGTCCATCATCTCTTTGTGTTTGCTTCCGATGCCCTCCCCACACCACACCCTGATCATTCTTACCAAGTGCAATTTGTGAATAGCCCTGAACTACACTTTTAGAGTCTTCCAGTGGTTATGCAGTTCATCTCATTTCTTAAAGACGGTATGGAGCTGACTAGAACCTAGAGGGACTCTTGGCATACTAGACTTAACATACTCTTAGTATACCATACTAGAGAATACTCCACCTACTTCTTACCTTTCCCTACACCTAGACTAGGTTAGGTACATTGGGGTAGAACTAGCTTAGAGACGCATCGTATGAGTACTCGCATTTTTAGCTCATGTTATGCTAGCGCAGTATTATTTATTTCTACTGCTTACGCTGTACATTATTTATCTTGCATACTGTCTTGTGATCATAACAGCACATATCTCTTACACGAGAAACAAGACTGTTCAATAAAACCCTTTTATTGAAACGCCCGTCTTTCCTTTCTGTGTAACTCTGTAGAAACTAAGCATGCACGATTGACTGAGTGAAACTGTTATCTATTGTTTCCACGATTCTGAGACGTGTTCCGATTCTAAAGGGAAACAAAGTGGTCATGTTTATGCGGTTGCCAGAAACTACTCCCTTCTTGTTCTCAAGGAGTTTCTATTGGCCTCTGAGCTAGCTGGCACAAGTAATTAAGTTTAATATACTCGATAGGGACATACCGACCTTAGTCCTATGTCAAGCCTATAGGTTATATTATTCCAATGCGCAGAGCCTCTTAGGGAAATAGGAACTACACTACATGGCGCCCAAACGTTTGGTAAGGCAGTAATTTAACGCTAGATACTGAGTAACTCAGTCGTGCTTTTCTCAGAGACCCCTACTCACATACTCCTTAAGACGACTGGAGTGGGTAGGGTTAAATATCCGCCATAACTAATTAGGACAAAAAACCCTATATATTAGTTGTTTGGTTTGTTCAACGTTGAAGGATACAGTGTTCCAAAATATTGTGCACCTTATCTTTTTGTTTCCTTGAAACTTGTTCTACATTTTTCAAAAAACAAATGTTTAACCGGGACAATGCCACCGAAACCGGTGGAGCTACGGCTGACCCAGTCGTAACAGTTTTTAACTTTACAGGTTTAAATGAACCCGAGGAGGGTGTTATAGACATCGCTCCAAACTTAAGAAGAGCCATCACTCTAAAACTTATAAAACATGGCCTACCACCAGGAGGCGGTAGAGCAGTTTTCGTGATAGAGGCACACAAATCTTTTCAGACAGAGGCATTCTATTCATGGGTAATATTCCCTGAATCAAATTCAGTAATAAGACTGTTTCACTTCTACAAAGAAGATGAACCACCAGAGGAATATATTCCTTTCGAGGATATTGAAATTCCACTAACATACCAGGAGCATCAGCTCTGGTTTAAAGGCGCCCTAAAACATCTCAAAAACATTACCAGGCTCGGTCCACTAGGTAGACCAGGAGCAACATGGGCGATTCTAGCCGGCTACACTCCTCATCCTGACCTCGATATAATGTCAGACGAGGAATTACTTACTCAACTTACAGAGTTGATAAAAATTTACAGACTAGTCCAATATGTCATGCGGACTTTCACAGTCCAACCACCACTAACCATTCCAAATCAAACCCCTCAACAGGGGAATACACTAAAAATTACACCACAGACTTTATACGCAGTCATGGGAAAAATGCCCACAAAACGTGAGCAAATTCCATTCTGGATAGCTCAAAAAATTACTCACATTGAAGCAGTATTTCCTAATACTAGCCCTTATGAGAAACACAGAATCCTAACAATCTGTTTACCAATGGGGATCACACCACAACTGGAAGACTGCACCACTTGGGGCTCAGTCTTTGCTGCCATCTATACTAAAACACATGGTATTCCGTCAATTGCAGTAATACCTGATGTCCTGAAACAAATTCAAAACGAATACGGGGCAGAGCCTGCTCTGAATTTAGGTATGAAATTACTGAAACATTTCGTCCAGGTCTCAACAATAATATTATCTAATATTAAAGGGGAGGCAGCAGCAGTGGCGATCCGCCAACGATTAAGGGAATTCGATGTTACAGAACATCAAACAGAACTACCCAGAATAATAGAACAATCTTATGCAGAATTAGGCGGAGATAGTTTGGGTGGAAAACCTTTAAAGCCAAAACTATCTGAAAGTCCTTAGAAGGACTCTATTAAACAAACTCCTACATCTTCTAAAAAGAAGTGGGAAACTAATAAACAAATTTCAAACGAGAAACGTTCTCAATCCCGAGGTAGTTCTCCTCAAAAGGAGCCCTCTGAAAGGAGGTATAACCTCAGGAATAGGGATAATTTAAAAAAGCCTGACAGGTATCAAGATACTGATACACGTTCCTCTTGATCCAGCGTAATATTAGCAAACAGCATTCATACACATAGTACTCACTTGGGCCCATACATTCATACTACGCTAATACTTACGCTGGGGTGTCAGTTGTTACTCTTATCAACAAAAAAAAAATCCCTGCTACCAATTACCTTCTGATTGAAGAGAAATGACTTACCGATGAATCCTTTGCTAATTGGGAAGTTTAAAATGAGTGACATTCATTTACAGTACAAAATCCTGAAATAACCACTGAGTCAGGAAGTTTTAAAATGTTTATCTAAATTTTTAGCAGAGTAAAATACAGAAAAACACGGTACTTGATCAAAATACCCAAGAAAAAGCATAGAATAATTTTTGCTAATAAATGACGGTGTTTAAGGAAAGGAGAGGATAGAGACAGCAGCGCAACTAAAGGTTGCAGTATAGTTACCTAAATGCGAGAACCAAGCCCCTTAGCCAAGGAGTTTGGAGAGAATAGGACCCAGGAAGGATGAAGAGCAAAGACCTCCTCCAGGATCAGGACAGGACCGGTGACCTCTCTATAACGACACCTGCGCCGTTCCCCTCTCTGGTACTCAGCTTCTCCTCGATTCTCCCGTTCTAATGGACTCCGCCGCCCCCTCCTCAGGACCTCTTCAGGACAGTGATTCAGTCAGCAACCGGTCAGCATGGCAGTCTGGAACTCTAAGCTAACTAATTAGCTAATTCTATATCTGTTATACCCTTCTACGCCCATGTACCTCCCCTTAATGTTGCCAAAATATGGGACCACTACTTCTGATTGGACGGGGACAGGGGGTGGATTCTCGCACCATCTCAATTTGGCCTAAATTGTGAAGCCTATTGTTTTTAGGTTCCCACCCCTTTAAATTAATACATTCACTTTATTTCCCACCCGTCTCATGACAAATGTTATATAAATTTTATTTAAATTTATCAAATTGCGACAGAAAAGTAAAGTACAGCATCTTCGGCCAGCGGGTCATGGCCTTGGGTGATGTCCAAGTTGACTTCACTTTGGCAGGCATACAGGACACATGCGCAGAACAATCTGTCTCTCGAGTTTCAGGTCACCAACCCAGGCCCAAGTTTTACGAGCTAATAAAATGCAAGAAGAAAATATTAAAATCACAGAATAAAAGGTTTCACTGTATGCCCACTTTTTCTACTCTATTCCCATTTAATTATAAATTCTATCCCGCATTAGTAGCGTTAAGAAACGACAATTTAGTAATGACATGAGAGCAAGCTAAAGCATGTGAAAACATTAAGTGGCCATTTTAGTGCACACTGCGCAGAAGCAGAAGTTTCCCACCAAGCAAAGAAAGACGTCACACCATGTGATCAGGTTGCGACATGCGCAGTGTAGTTCCCGCGCTTTAGCGGCCATTTTGTATTACAGACAAGCGTTATTCATTAGTAAAACACATAGGCAAGCTTCTGTCCCTCTTGTGTTTGTGAATGCAAAGATTAGTATTAACAATACAAGTTTTAATAAATTAATACTGTGAGGAGGATTGCGTACAAGCAAGTTTCGCTTATGAAACCTTGCTCCATCAATCCCCTCTCTGATGGCGTTTCTGAGCCATCAAAAACTACCCTTAATCAGATGCCAACTTCTAGCAAATTACTTCATTCTCATTTTTACTTTTTCTATTCTTACAGTCTCCTTTTAATTTCTTGTATAATTCACTTCTCCATTCTTCAAGTTCGATTTCATCTAGTTTCCTCTTCTTTCCTTTTCCTGTCACATTATATGTTCCATTCTTTCTACAGCATTTGCACCATATTGTTATTACCAGTATTATTATTGCTATCCCTGCTAATGGTACTAATATTTGACCTACAAGTCCTTTTCCTACATTAGCAAACCAGGTTCCAATTGACGATATACTATTTGTCAATCTTTCCCATACACTATCAACTTCCAGTGGTTTAAGTTCCTTCTCAAGTTTAGTTATGTTCTGAATATACGTTCCAATTTCTGCACTCTTATCAGGAATATAAGTGCAACAGTGTTTCGTCTTCAATAATTTACAGACTCCTCCCTCTTTTGCCAATAGAATGTCAAGAGCAAGTCGATTTTGCATCACCATAGATCTAATCGCAACCATCTCCGCATTAATCATTAGAAAACCTCCAGCAGTATCCGTTGATAAACGATCAACCACTGTAGACAATTTACATATTTTCCTTGAGTTCAGAATTATTCCCACTGAAGGTATCAATGCACCAAATATATCACCTACAATTTCGGAAAAACTAGCTCTTTTACTACGTGTTAATTCGCTATTGTTTTCATTGCTCCCAGTGTTTCTTTTTACGTGGTATATCTTTGGAAAAACTATTCCAAAATAACAACTTCCATACCATCGTGCAGGAAGCCTAAAGTAAGCCTTATTCCCACACACATAATAGATTCCAGGAAAAACTGAATCTGTTCCTCCTTTGAGTCCCCAACCTCCAAGAATTAATAAATTGTGTTCACATTCACTGGTACCAATAAAAACATTGTTATAGTCAGTTTTTAACCTATGAAGACAAATTTTTCCTGTCTTTACGAAATCCAGAGCCATAGCAGCTTGAGCCTTGCCAGCCGTGTAACTCCCTTCTTTCTCAGCCCAAGGTGGTAAATGAGCCTTATGCTCAGAAGCTTTCTTTTGAAAATCTTGTCTTCTATCTTCTACCAAGTTCAAAAATATCTTTTCTTCTTCAAGTAAAGAACATGTTAGATTGTGTCTATGTGCATGTGTTATGTCTATTGATTTCATTGTTAAGAAAAATTCTCCCATAAACTGTGCGTCTTGACTACTAAGCACTGGGTTCATACTCTTGCGAATTGGAACCTCAGAAAATATCACATCTAAGTTTGAATAATAATACTGTAGTCTACCTGTTCTATAGAATAAACTTGTTAATACACTACATGAGATGCCATATGTCAGTGGTAAGTGATGGTATGTTAATCCTTCTGCTACTGATTCAGGTAACTTCATGCAGACATAACAATTACTAAGTTCCATGGTGTCTACATACTGAAACAATAACTTTGTGAAAACGTTTAAACTAGTGTCGTTATCAGCTATTTCATGGAGAATTTCTGCCTCATCTTCTGCCATTAGTTCTACTCTATTGCCCTTCATGTTTGCTGTCCTCCCTATAGTTTCATTATTAATCTTTTTATCTATTATCATCAGGTAAGGAACTGCTACAATCAGGACTAACCATACTATAAGCACCAATACTAGGCTACATATGCAAATTGCACAGCATCTTCTACAACATTTCTGTTTTGGTCTCCCAGTAACTCTATCATCAGGCATTTTTCAACAAGGAAGATTGCTCTTCTTTTCTTTTCTTCTTTTCTTTAGCTTATTCTTTTGCTTAGTCAGGGTGGTCTTGTTTCTTCTTCGTACGTTAGTTCTGCACTTGTTCCTTCGCCACCACTGTCACTTGACTCTGAGCTTTCAAAATCTTCAAGAATAATGTAAGTCCAGTCAGGACCCTTGAATTTGTTATTCACCAGCTTCAGTCTTTTGCTTTTTCTTTTCCCTGACTTTTTCTCTTGATCAGTTTGACTTGTTACTTCATGCACTTGATCTGGACCTTCACTTCTGGTTGTTATGTGGTACTTTACTCTTTTAATGACACTTGGCCAATGATCTCCTTTTCTTGTTTTCTTTGTTGGCACTGTTTCTTAGTTTTCGTCTTCAGAGATCTCGTTATGTTCACTGCTTAGTACTGCTTCGTTTTCTTTGATTACTACTTCTTTTGTTTGTTCTTTTTCAGGTCTGATTGGTTTCTCTGTAACAGCACCACTGTGAGTTTCCAATAATTGACCTTGTACTTTGTTTATTTCTTCAAGTTCATTTTTATCGACCCCTTTTTCTTCTGGTGTATTCTTCTTGATCTAACTGATTCTGATCAGGGCTTATTGCACTGTGAACTTCTGCAACCTGACCGGATTCTTCTAAACCTGTCTGTCCCTCTTCAAAGTCTATTAGATCTTCACTGTTTTGAGTCCAATTTTCTTTCCCTATCTGATTTTGTTCAGGATCTTTTACTGTCTTTTCTTCTTGATCCTGAACTGCTTCTTCTTCACCTATCTGATCTTCTTCAATTTCTTCCAATTTAGTTTGACTTCTCGTTCTGTGGTATACTTCAGGAACTTCTACCACTGGTATCCAATCCTGACTTGTGCTCGGTTGTTCTTCGTCAGCTTCCCTCGAGCCTGAGATTCTTCAGCTGGGCAACCTTCAGCTTCTTCAGTGATTGGCGTCGTCTGAGGATTTTCTTCTTCAGGGTCTGGTACTCTCTTTGTGTGGCTTACGTGAATCCAATTAGGAAATCCAGCACACTTCACTGCTGTATTGGTGGTCAATATGACTTGACAAGGTCTGCTCCACCTGGGTGATAGCCACGTTTCTCTGGTGTAATTCTTCACTACCACCCAATCACCAGGATTCAGATCATGTTCTAGTTCAGGCTGCCTGGAAACTGCGTCTTCTCAAACCTGGTGAGAGACAGAACGCACTAGGTCAGCCAATCCTTTACAATAGTCCAGAACCATATCATCAGATATATTCACCAGTTTGTTTGTGGGAACATGTGTTTGTCTCATTGCTCTTCCCATCATTATTTCATGGGGGCTCAATCCTGTTGTTCTGTCAGGTATGCTTCTGAGTCCCATTAAAACAATTGGCAATACATCTGGCCACCCTAATGATGTCGATGCACACATTTTTCCCAGTCTTGATTTTATAGTGCCATTCAATTGTTCAACCACTCCAGAAGCCTCAGGGCGATATGCACAGTGCAGTTTCTGCTGGATTTGGAATGCTTCACAGATCAGTTTGATCACTTCACTGTTAAAATGTTTTCCTCTATCTGATTCCAAAGTTACTGGAAAACCGAACCTTGGTATGAGTTCTCGTAGCAATAGTTTTGCAACTGTAATGCTGTCATTTCTTCTAGTAGGGTAAGCCTCCACCCACTTTGAAAACAGGCACACTATGACTAGTACATATTTCAGCCCTCTGCATGGTGGTAACTGTATGAAATCAAACTGAAGTCTCATAAATGGACCGTCTGCCTTTCCTATCTTCCCAAATCCAATCACTGTCTTCCTCCCCGGATTATGCATCTGGCAAGTTAGACATCTCTGGCAAAGACTCTCTGCAACAGCCCTGAATTTGGGATTGTACCAATTTTGTCTGAACAGCCTAATCATTGCATCTCTCCCTATGTGTGTGTCTCCATGATACATCCTGGCCATTTGTGAGAGCAAACAGTCTGGCATGACTGGTCGGCCATCTGCACTGATCCACACTTCATCATCTCCTCTTTGGGAGCAACCCACTTTGATCCACAATTTCCTTTCACTTTCATCAACCTCATCTTGCAATTTCTTAACATCATTCCAAGTTTCAGGTGGCATATACAACATAAGTTGGCAGCTGATTCCCATTCTTTCCACCCTCTTATTGACTGACATTCTGGTTTTAGCACAATGTTGAGCCACCAGATCTGCATATCTGTTGCCGACTACCACCCAGTCATTTCCTGACTGGTGTGCGGCACACTTCACCACAGCCAATTCTTTTGGTGATTGTATTGCTTCCAGCAATTCCCTTATAAATTGTCCATTTTTAATGGGGGATCCTGAAGAAGTCATGAAATCCCTCTGCATCCATAGTTGGCCAAAATCATGCACAACCCTGTAACCATATTGACTATCAGTAAATATAGTTACTCTCTGATTCCTCCCAATTTTGCAAGCTTTTATCAATGCAATCAATTCAGCTACTTGTGCAGATTTTACTCCTGGTAAATAGGATGCTTCGACTATTCGAGTTAATTCACATACCGCATAGGCAGCAGTTAGTTTACCATCTTCATGTCTTTGACATGAACCATCAACAAATAGCTCCCTGTCTGGCTTTTTAAGAGGCTGCTCCTCAATATCTGGGCGTGGTTTTGTACATAATTCTGTAATCTGTACACAATCATGTTCATCTTCTTCGTCATCTTTATTTGTCTCATGATATGGGTCTGGTAGTAAGGTTGCTGGATTTATTATAGTACACCTTACCATGGTCACATTTTCAGCACCCATTATTATTCTCTCATACTTAGTCAGCCGACTAGGAGTAAGATGCTGAGTTCGAGATCTTGTCAACAGAATCACAACCGCATGTGGAACATACACTTTTACAGGATGTCCCATCACAATTGATTCACTTTGTTCAATGCTCAAACAAGTAGCTGCCACTGCTTTTAAACATCCTGGCAATGCGGCTGCTACGGGGTCCAATGTAGCAGAAAAATATGCTATAGGACGTCTGTCTAATCCGTGTCTCTGAGTTAGGACAGAAAGTGCACAATTTTCTCTTTCATGACAGAATAATGCAAATTCTCTTTTATAATCCGGCATGCCTAAGGCAGGTGCTGAACAAAGGGCGTTTCTCAATTTTACAAAGGCTTCTACACTTTCATCATCCCACTCAACATGGTCCTTTGCTTTCTTTTTGGTCATGTTAATCAAGGGCTTAGCCAACATGGAAAAACTTGGTATCCATTGTCGACAGTAACCTACTATTCCTAGGAACATTCTCACTTGTCTTTGGGTTACAGGCATTTGCATTTTCTTTATTAATTCTACTCTTTCAGAGGTTACTCTTCTTTTTCCCCTCTCAATTTGGTGTCCCAGATATTTAACAGCTGTTGTACAGAACTGCAACTTTTCAGGTGAGACTTTATGACCTTCTTCTGCCAAAAGATTTAAGAGTGCTATGGAATCAACAACACAGTCCTCTCTGGTGTTCGACGCCACTAATAAGTCGTCGATATATTGTACTAAGACTGAGCTTCCTGGCATCACTAATTTCTCAAGGCTCTTTTTCAAAATTTGATTGAAAATAGAAGGACTTTCTGTGTACCCCTGAGGAACACGATTCCACACATAGACTTTGTTTTCGAATTTAAATGAAAATAAATATTGGCTGTCTGGGTGCAATGGAATTGAAAAGAACGCTTGACATAGGTCAATTACTGTGAACCATCCTGCACTCCAAGGGATCTGGTACAGAATTACTGCAGGATTTGGCAATATAGGACAACATGGTTCCACAATCTTATTAATTTTCCTCAGATCCTGAACAATCCTATATTTTCCGCTAGGTTTCTTTAAACCCATTATTGGTGAATTAGATGGGCTACTCATTACCTCTTTCAGTATATTTTGTTTGACCATTCGATTTATTTCTTCAATGACTCCTGCTTTTACTTCTGCACTCATTTTGTACTGTTTGGTATTTGGGAAAATCGCACCTTCTTTTACAGTGATTTTAACTGGGTCTATTTTAGCCATAAGTCCTACTTCTTTTCCTGTGAAATTCCATACTATGGGGTTTACTGTACCTTTTAATTCTTCGGGCAACTCATCTTTTGTTAATACTGAAAACATCTCATCTACTTCGGTACCCTGTTTTGCAACCATAATTTTATATACATGGTCTTCATCTGGTGTCTGAACTGCCACACCGTCCGGCGTGCAGAAAATTGTACAGTTCATTTTGCACAATAAATCCCTACCTAATAAATTCACTGGGCTGGAATCGCACACTACAAATTGATGCATTTCTCTGAGGTTTCCAATTTTAACTTCCATTGGTTCGGTAAGAGGTGTTCTAATTCTTTGATTAGCAACACCTACTACTTGGATATCTTCACCAGAGAGAGGAAGGTCTGGAATGTCTGCTGTTCTCACAGTAGACCGGGTAGCACCAGTGTCCAAAAGAAAAGTAATATCATTACCTTTCACATTCCCTTCAACATATGGACCTGACTGATCTACCTGTAAGGATGCGCCAAGTACGCACTCCTTCTTCCCCTCTCCTAGGCACCGTCACGAGTTAAATTGACAAAAATCGTCCTGTAAAAGAAATTGTGATGTTATATAATCATTCTTACCACTTCCTCCTGGGTATCCGATGTCTGCACTGTGCTTTGCTCTGCTTACATTACCCTGAACAGGTGGAGGTGGCAACTGACTGAGGATTTACACCCTGCTGTGAGTCATTCTGCGTCTGTGAATTTAAATTTTGATTTGGGCCATTATTATTTCTGATCTTTTTACACTCGTCCTTCCAATGCCCCAATTTTCCGCATCCATGACAAAGAAATTTCTTTTTAGCTTCTTCTCTACTCATTCGTCCTCTCATTCATCCACCATTCCCAGAATCATCATTCATTCCAGAGTCCTTTCCTTTCTCATTTGGATTATCCAAATTAATTCCCTGTTTCTCAGCCATTTTCACTTGTGCCCACATCACTTTTTCCTGTAATTTCTTGTGCCTATCCTCAATATCATCTCCACAATATTTTGCATATTTCAGAATTTCATCTATCGGCTTCCCCTGCCAACAAAGCATATGCTGTTTAATCATCTGACAAATCTCTGGCTTCAAACCATAAACGAATCGATACACGAACTGACTCATGTTCTTGTCTCCAATGTCCTCAAACCCACTATACTGCTTAAAGACCTGCAAGAGGAGCTCATAGTAAGAATGTACTGATTCACTGGCTTCTTGGGTGGTTCGATCTATTTTCACCCAATCTGTTTCTTTCGGTGGTATTTTCCCTTTCAGGTAAGTGATCACCTGCTGATACTTTTTCATTACATCACTTGACGGGGCACCTGTCTTTGGGTCTGTAGGATACTCATCACTTGGCCAATCCACTGTGATCTTACAATCTGTCCATAAATCGGCAGGTACCACTATGTCAAACAGACCATCCAAATCCTTCAATAATACCTTCGACACCTTAACAAACCTCTCAACCTGCTTGTACCATTCAATTGGCTTTTCTCTCAATTTGGGAAAATCATTCGTAAATGATAAAATATCCTGTCTGCTCCAGGGGACATGCACATATCCTCCTCCTGCAACTTCTCGCATTGGGTACATTTGGTCAGCCTTTTCTGTCTCCTTCATCACATATTCGCATGCTGTTCTACTCGTTCGAGCTTCTTCCTTTTTCTTGGCCCACCTAGTTCTCCACTTATCTAGGTCTCCCCATTTTTGTAAAACTAACATTAACTCTCTTATTTGTAATCTTCCAGAGGCATTCATATTTTCTAAATCTTTGTCTGAAAATTCTGCTCTATAGGGCTTCTGTAATACTTTTGATCTCCCTATTTCTATTCCCATCTGTAGTGCTAGATTGGATAATTTTTCATGGAATAACCTTACATTTCTGGTGATACTTCGGCACAGAAACAATAATTCTTCTTCATCATAGGTATTTAAACGTTCTAGTCCTACATTTCCTGCTATTATTTCCTCTAATTCAACTTTTAATTTCTGAATATCCAGTATCTTTGGAGGTGTGCACAGCTTGTCTGATCCGTGTACCCACCTTTCTAAATCTTCAGGTGTTACTATGGTAGCACTTTTTGCTCCTGATGAAGTTATTAAACTCACATCTTTTGAACTCTCAGGTACCTCTTTTCTGGGGGTGCCTTTTACTGGACTTCTGATAGGCAAGTCCATGAGAGATATGGTGGAATCACAATCACTAAATTGATCCTCAATTATAACTGGAGCTTCAGGTTTTGGAGGATTCACAGGAGTATTCATAGGAGTGGGTGCAGGTATCAGTGGAGGGCAATTTCCTTGAGTACCATATAATGGAACTACTGGACCAATTGTTACAGGTATGGTCAATGAATCAGGATGTTCTTTTATCTGAGTTATTTTCTTAATTAATTCTGCTCTAGTTTTCTCTACAGCTTCCTTTTCTTTATCATGAAGTATTCTAGTAGGGGTGAATTCATGCATTACCTGCGGTACTAATGAAGTTTGTGGTGGTGCACTTGGGGGGCATCCACTTGACCCTTCCTGATATGGGGGAGGATTTCTTAACATTTCTTCCATAAATTCATCTTCAGAATCCTCATTTCTCATTAAATGTTTTGTCTTTTCTGTACACTTGCCTCCTGGTTTCTCTCCTTCTGTGAATAATGGATACAGTCCCTCAGTAAGCATTGCCCTTCTCCACTGCTTCATCTGACCTTCCCTATTCTCACGTAAATATCTGGGGGAAAATCCTGGATAACTCCCATTACTTCGAGATCGGTCACGTTCAAACGCCTCAGTTTCCCACTCTTCTAAAGCTTCATATTGAGTTAATCTAGGTCTGGGTTCTAAGTCATTCATCCTTAATCTCAAATTTTGAAGAATTCGCCCATTGAATGTGCCATTCTCTGGAAATGCTAGTATCCCATCATTTTTGGTATATTCTATCCAATTCTCTATCCATATACAAGTATGGTAACCTCTCTCCATCATCATGAATGAAGCGGGCATTTTTGATGGGGGAATAATAATTCCTTCTCTAGTTTTGATTGGTTTGTCCTTTTTAAAATAATTCTAAATCTTTTGTAAAAATGACATCTTTCTCTTTTCTCCGTACATCTTGGGTAAGTAGCGATGTATAAAATTATATTCTGCAAAGCCTAAATATCTCCTATCTGGACGAGTTCCTGTTAAAGTCGGATCGCTTTTTAACATGCAATGCTTTACCCACTAAGAATTTAGCTTTCATAATTTCGACCAATCAAATGTCTGCTAACTTTTATTTCTGAACCAATCCTTGTGCGGCCTTTTGGTGACGTTTGTCTGTCAACCCCTCCTTTACAATCTGCTCTTTTCTGTCCCTCGCTGTTTCAACCAATGCCAGCGCGGCACCTGTGACGTCAGTACTGCTCCTGACTACTGACCCCTCCTTTACAAGAGTCTCTCCACGCCCGCAGATTCACCCAATCCCAGCGCGGCGTTTAGTGACGTCAGTTCCCTCTCCGGCAACTGACCCTCCCTTTACAAAAATCTTACGCAAAACTTATTTCTTCTACAATTCTTAATTAAATTTCAATAACAACATAAAAACATTCGCTATCGTGCCAGTTTCTCTAAATTCGAAAAGATAGTTTCTCTCACACTTAGTAAAACCTTCCGTTTACTAAAACATATACTACGAGTAAAAACCCTTCCGTTTTACCCTTCAAACAAGCCTCCGAAATTCCTGTTACTTCTTCAATGTTACCCTTTCTAGGTGATATAACATCAAATTTTCACCAGCGTATTCCTTTGCTATTACTTACACGCATAGAGTCCCTAACGAGTACTGATAGCCCTGCTTAACTTTTCAGTACTATTTCTGCCTGACAGATAACCTCACTGCAGTATGGCTTCCACTTGCCACCCGCTATTCTTTTTACCCCGGGGTATTCTGGACAACATAAAACAAAAATAAGCGGATGTTAGTTCATAAAAATACAAATAAATTTCTCATTACCCAATTAACAAAGAGTAACCATAACCGTCCTCTGCTTACCAGAAAACTGATCCAGCGCAATATTAGCAAACAGCATTCATACACATAGAACTCACTTGGGCCCATACATTCATACTACGCTAATACTTACGCTGGGGTGTCAGTTGTTACTCTTATCAAAAAAAAAAAATCCCTGCTACCAATTACCTTCTGATTGAAGAGTAATGACTTACCGATGAATCCTTTGCTAATTGGGAAGTTTAAAATGAGTGACATTCATTTACAGTACAAAATCCTGAAATAACCACTGAGTCAGGAAGTTTTAAAATGTTTATCTAAATTTTTAGCAGAGTAAAATACAGAAAAACACGGTACTTGATCAAAATACCCAAGAAAAAGCATAGAATAATTTTTGCTAATAAATGACGGTGTTTAAGGAAAGGAGAGGATAGAGACAGCAGCGCAACTAAAGGTTGCAGTATAGTTACCTAAATGCGAGAACCAAGCCCCTTAGCCAAGGAGTTTGGAGAGAATAGGACCCAGGAAGGATGAAGAGCAAAGACCTCCTCCAGGATCAGGACAGGACCGGTGACCTCTCTATAACGACGCCTGCGCCGTTCCCCTCTCTGGTACTCAGCTTCTCCTCGATTCTCCCGTTCTAATGGACTCCGCCGCCCCCTCCTCAGGACCTCTTCCGGACAGGGATTCAGTCAGCAACCGGTCAGCATGGCAGTCTGGAGCTCTAAGCTAAACTAATTAGCTAATTCTATATCTGTTATACCCTTCTACACCCATGTACCTCCCCTTAATGTTGCCAAAATATGGGACCACTACTTCTGATTGGACGGGGACAGGGGGTGGATTCTCGCACCATCTCAATTTGGCCTAAATTGTGAAGCCTATTGTTTTTAGGTTCTCACCCCTTTAAATTAATACATTCACTTTATTTCCCACCCGTCTCATGACAAATGTTATACAAATTTTATTTAAATGTATCGAATTGTGACGGAAAAGTAAAGTACAGCATCTTCGGCCAGCGGGTCATGGCCTTGGGTGATGTCCAAGTTGACTTCACTTTGGCAGGCATACAGGACACATGTGCAGAACAATCTGTCTCTCGAGTTTCAGGTCACCAACCCAGGCCCAAGTTTTACGAGCTAATAAAATGCAAGAAGAAAATATTAAAATCACAGAATAAAAGGTTTCACTGTATGCCCACTTTTTCTACTCTATTCCCATTTAATTATAAATTCTATCCCGCATTAGTAGCGTTAAGAAACGACAATTTAGTAATGACATGAGAGCAAGCTAAAGTATGTGAAAACATTAAGTGGCCATTTTAGTGCACACTGCGCAGAAGCAGAAGTTTCCCACCAAGCAAAGAAAGACGTCACACCATGTGATCAGGTTGCGACATGCGCAGTGTAGTTCCCGCGCTTTAGCGGCCATTTTGTATTACCGACAAGCGTTATTCATTAGTAAAACACATAGGCAAGCTTCTGTCCCTCTTGTGTTTGTGAATGCAAAGGGTAGTATTAACAATACAAGTTTTAATAAATTAATACTGTGAGGAGGATTGCGTACAAGCAAGTTTCGCTTATGAAACCTTGCTCCATCACTCTCGTACCTTTCAGATCTCGTCACAGACATCAGAAAGAAGAGGACGGTCAGAACATAGAGAAGAACGCGTGAAATCGAAAGACGACAAACACGTTCCGAAAAATAAATCAAAACCTCAATTCTCAAAAAAGAAGGTAGCAGGTCTGAAGGTCAGACATGCTGAGGATACTGAGAACACAACTCAAGAACGGAGAATGGGCTCAGACAATGCTGGACAGTGCGGCAGAAGTCACAATAGCTCGCCAGAACCTGAAGGAACTTCTGGAGATAGTGGACTTGAATGAGTACATCACAGTTGAGACTGTAGACACCAGGGTAAGTACTCCACAAAAGTTTTATGAAATAACACTCCGAATGGAGGGAGACATACCGAGAAAGGTGAAAACACACTTTTGGGAAAAACTTTCAAGGGGTTATGATATACTTCTAGCAGAAAAAGACTGGCCACCACAATTTGTCAGGGAGTGCCCACATGGCGAGGACATTATTATGCCTGCCTTCTCCAACCATATTCCAATTCACATAAAATATACTTCTGCCAGGAAATGGGCAGTTGCCCAGGCCCCAGCATTATACAAAAATCATGTAGGATGGGATGAGGACTCACCTCACCATAAAATACATTTAAAAAATGAACCTACTGCATAGAGGCAGTACCCAATAAAGCAAGAAGCTAAAAAACAGGTCAGGGAGATCTTAGATCAACTTGAATACCAAGGGGTGATTGAAACATGCACCTCCTCAATGAACAATCCTTTGTTTCCTGTCTCCAAACCAGACAATACATATCGTCTAGTCTTAGATTACAGACACTTAAACACTTGTTCAAAAACATTTGCAGTGCAAAATGCACACAGCACAGCATTAATGAATAACATTGTGCGTAAAAAATATAAAACCACATTGGATATCTCAAATGGTTTCTTTTGTCAATACATAGCACCTGAAAGCAGGTACTTAACAGCTTTTTCAATAATGGGGATCCAGCGTCAATTTTGTCGACTCCCACAAGGGTTCAAGAACAGCCCGGGGTTATTCTCAGCGAGGGTAACAGAGTTACTACAAATTTATGATAATGAGGCATTGTCATATGTCGATGACATCTATCTGACAGACGATGACCTGGACAAACACTTGAACAGGGTGAGTACCATTATATTGGGCTTCGCCTCTGAGGGCTATAAGTTCAACTTTAAAAAATCCAGAATTGCCCATCTCAATGTCCTTTTTCTAGGATATGAGCTTTCAAGTGAAGGCAAGAGCTTGGCAGCCAACTTTTTAGAAAGGTGTGCACTGCTCCAACCTCCAAAGACGCTGAAAAATTTACAATCCATCCTGGGTTTCCTAAATTTTGGAAGAACTTACATTCTAAATTACGCAGAAAGTGTTAAACCTCTCTACGCATTAATCAAACCTGATTTTTCAATCAAAAATTGGACACAGGAACACACAGAAATCTTGCGTTCACTCCAAGCTAACATGTTAGCAACAAATCACTTACAAACACGCGTAAGTCAACGCAATTTGGTGATCCGAATAATTTCGGGTCAATGCGGATTCACCTACTTAACATTTAATGAGGGTGAAAAAGTACCAATAGCATACAAATCACATTTGTATACACAAGCAGAAATGCGCTTCACTTCAACTGAAAAAATACTGACAGCAGTTCAAACTGCAGTAGCAAAAGAAAGAGCTCTAGCCCAAGGGAAACGCATTATTGTCGTAAGCCCAGTACCAGCTTTAGAGGCGGTAACTAAAGCGAGCATTCCAAATGCAAATGCAAAAGCATTACATCCTAGATGGATACAATGGGTTAATTCTCTTGCTGCAACAGATGTTGAATATGTTTTTGATCCTGATTTAAAAACACAAGCGTTCCTGCAATATGAACATGAATGTCCTCTGCCCACTGAGATTCTGCCTCTCGATCAGTATGAATTCATAATTTACACTGACGGATCCGCACAACCCGCTACAGGGAGTAAGCAAGCTTACAGTGCAGTGTGCGCAATCGTTAAAGGTCGCATGCGCGATGGTAACTTCAGACCTATGGTCACTAAAACTCAATCTCTAGGAGATTGTACAGCTCAGCGAGCTGAACTACAAGCATTCAAACTGGCACTTGAAAGTACAGATTGCGAATTCCCCACACTAATAGTGTGCGATTCTTTCTACTGTGTGCAGTCGTATATGAATATATACAAAATTGGCTTGAAAATGGGTTCAAGGATGCAAAAGGTGGCACAATAAAGCATAAAACGCTTTGGGATCAAGTAGTTCAGTTAAAAAGCGAACTACCAAAGGCTCACGTGATACACACGCTGAGTCATCAACGTGATGGCGTTCACATTGCAGGGAATTCATTGGCTGACGAAGCTGCAAAGGGGGCTGTTCAGACGGCTTCCGTAGCTGCGATCACTCGTTCAAAAACGAGAATAGACAGTGAGATAATGTTGGCTGTCAATGCTACGAGCAAAGGCAGTGGTGCAGCGTTACCAAAAAGGTTTTCACTCAAGTACTCTTATGTAATTGATGCGAACAACGTTCCTTTTGCTCGAATCCCTGGAGTGGGGGATAGGGTAATTCCAAACATGGAACGTAGAGCAGCTTTGATTTATGAAGCACATCTGGGGGAGGGTCTGTCACATCAAGGGATCTCTAAAACAATATTAACATTAAAAGAGATGTAGTGGTGGCCTGGAATGAATACACAAATTCATATCTTCAACAATGACTGCATAGACTGTAAGGTACAGCGTGATGCAGAACGCCACCAGACACCATGCTACGAAGTAGCCTGCCCAGTACAGACACCATTGTTAGACAGCATTAGACTATCTACGCGCAGGCGTCCTTTTGGACAAATGCAATCCCACAAATACTAAGTCAAGCTTCCTATGGATATGGCCTCAGCGCTCGGCTGACGCTCGAACTGTTATAAAAAAGATTTGCGAGTCTTTATCGGCACATACGCAATAGGCACGCTACATTCTGACCAGGGCCCTGCGTTTAGCTCTCGGGCTTACAAAGAAGCCATGGCAAGTCTGGGCGTTGCATTGCGGTACTCCTCTCCGTTTCATCCTGAGGGAAATTCTGTTGTGGAAAGGAAAAACCGGGACATAAAGCAGTCTATAACAGCTAGGGTATTAGGTTTGGGTGATGGGTGGGTCAAACATCTTTATGGGGTCCAACGCTCATTAAATAATTTGCCAAGAAGTTCTCTAGGGGGAGTCACTCCATATGAGGTCCTATTTGGGACTAGAATGTGGGTGCCAGATCTAAAATGTAGAGGCACAGTGGTGGAAAATAAACCCTTTGATATCAAAGATCGTGTGGCTGTTTTACAGGATTAAATGAACTAAGATCGAAACAAAGCAACGTGTTCCTGCAGCCAACCACCACTGGGGAAAAACCGGCGGTCCCAGCAAGGCCTGTCTGGATTCCAAAAGTTGGGGATCTAGTCAGAGAGAAAATTGCGGACAAGAAGGAATTTGGACCTTCTTACAGACAACCAGTACCTGTCCTAGCCATACACGGAACAAGAACAGTACTTCTGCCGCCCCTTGCTGGAAAAAAGGAGAGAAGATGTGTGTCCATCGACCTCATCAAACCACAGTATGTGGCCAATACTAAATAGTAGGCCTCGTGGACTCCGACCTAGTAGCAGACGTACTCCTCTTGCTACTATCCAAGAGGTTCAGACTGAAAGACTGATAACCATCGAGAATTCAGCAGTAACAGATGAAGGACTGAGCAACAATGCTATGGAACTCATCCCTCTTGAAACTCAAGTAACAGTTCGTCCAAATACACCTGTCTACACCAATGTAACAAGTGATCAACTGGTTCCAGCGATTTCAACAAATTCTGATGCAATTCCAACAATTGACAGAACTGCTTCTGGCTATTTCATTAACTTTTATATGTTTTCTGAGGATCTGAGTGAGCCTGAGACGTCGCCAGCATCAAAAACTTTTAAACAGCAAGTACAAGACTTTTTTCATTCTTTTGAGAAAGACTTATCTGGTTTCACCATGGATTGAACTCTGGATCATTTCTGGAATATTTTTTTTCCTGCTTTGGCTAGCTTTGGTTATGACTATGAGCGTGCTTATAAATGGCAGATACATCCATTTGGACATTGAAAGTAAAGATGTGAACTTACTTTTGAAACCACACAAATCATCCCATCGTGAAACAAGAGACTTGTCTGCAGTGAACATCACAGCTGTTCCTATACAGGATGGTATAGTGTGGGACAAAACTGATTTCGATATTTTCGGCCCTACGGAACATTTGAACATTCCACATTTATTTAAGATTTCATTAAGTGATTTTGTTTCATCCAGTACCCATTCTGATGATTGGGACTTTGAAACTGTAAATTACATGATGTTTGACCTAGAAAAGTCTGCTGCATTTTCTAATAATGAATATTTAGAGGGTTCATCAGACTATGAGCAGCTGTATTGCTATAACCACTATGGTCATCATTTTTTGCATAAATCTGCAACAGCTAGAAATGTGTTTATGTTTAACCAATGGGAGCATTTTCCTACACCACCCAAAGGTAGTTCAAAAACATTTGCAAAAAAGTTTCCGTATTTTTCAGGATATAATACATCTGATCCAGAAACATTTTACTACAAAAATGTAAACAAAACAGGACTGAAAATTGTGTTAACTAATACGAAACAGATTTACTCTGCAGCATTTATTGCGACTTATGGAAAGACGCAATAGACACAAAATATGTCTGGGGTACTAAAGATTGGCAAGTGCAGGGGATAGAAGCTTTGTTTAGAGCCTGTATCATCCCTCAGCAAATTTTGTTTTTGAATGACACTGTGCAACAAACGTCTTGCCTTGGTTTAGCCAAGATTAAAGACATGAAAACTCCTTCTGTACCAACACCTGCCAGTAATAACAATACACAGGCAGCGGTTACAGTTGACACAATACTACAAATCAACAGAACAAATCCTGATTGGAGAAAATGGTTGATCTGGCCCACAGACACAAACATCTGTCAAGAAAGATTCCTGAATAAAACACAGGGGTTTACTATTCATAGGCCAGACCCACGATACGTCCAAAGACAACATCCGGGGGTAGTAACAACATACAGTGTAGGAAAATTATGCCTCGATTGGCTGCAAAAATCTACACTTAAGGATGTGAAACAACACTTATCTTTACTTAAAGAAGACGCAGACCATAGGGAATTCTTGCTTGGACCAAGAAAACCGCGTCAAAAACGTTTCATATATGCCGGCATCTATGCTGCTTATAATGAAGCATGGAAGGTGTCACAGGTAGAGGCCGCAGAACGAATACGTGAAATTGATCGTATTAATTTAGAGAAAACTCTCTCTGTGGTCGACAACGGGTTAACAACTTTGTCATCCAGAATTTATTCATTGGACAACATTGTATCCTCTGCTATTGACATACTGGAACAAGATTTAGCCATGTTACAGCAAGGCCAATCTCAATTACGTTCTATTATGTTATTAAGCTGGACGCTGCAATCTTTGCGTGCGGGCTATGTGCCTTGGCGTTTTATCAACACGTCGGCTCTGTTTGCAGAATACAATCTAACTGATAAACAGATTGAACTGGCACAAAGAGGAGCAAGGTATACAGTGCTGAGCATTGAAAAACTGGAAAAACTACCATTCACGGTGGCAGAAAAACCAGCTACAGAATGGCTTATTCATGGCAAAATCACTCTGTCTGTGACTACTTTTCAGTTTCAGTATTGCCTCAAACAAATGCAAGCAGCAAATATGAAAGGTTGGGTAAAGAATACATTAAGACGTCCTGGAATTTACCTTACACATATAGATGTTGGAGTGGGGGTCGTGAAGTGCTTCTAAGCGGTACACACTGTGAAAGTGCACTGAGCGGTTCACTGATTTGTCAGGACATTTCTTTACACGGGGCTTGTAATGGTTCTGTGGCAAATTTGTCCTGCCACCAGCAGGGTACACCGGCTACTGTGATTAATCCAACGTTTGGCCAACTTTCTAATGGGAGTTACCTCATGTTGAATGATCAGAGTTGCTGTGGCATGTTGCCAGGCATCCCATATCTAGTAACGGTCGACTCCAGGGTCACTTGCTATATGCAAGTATTGTTTGCCCCAATAGACACAGTCAGGGAGTCGCCTTTATGGCCATCGTTGAATGTCTCTTTCATACGATTTGATACTTTAAGCAGAATGAAAGCCATGCTTATACAACAAACAGTGCCTCTGACCTCGGCCAAAGAAATCTATCATTTACAAGTTGCAAGGACTTCGGCTGAGATACATGCTTTAATTCGTACAAACTGCCCTATACATTTCATAGAAATGATGGGACGTATCTTAAACATGTCTGATACGAGCGGAATTGTACATGTATTTAAGACCATCTGTTCCGGACTATTAGCACCTTTCCAGGCAGTCCTCGGAATCATCCCAAACTTCGCACATTCGGTGTTTGGTGGTGTGCCGTTAATTCTAGCACTTGTTGCAGGAATTCTGTTTCTATTCCTCCTACTATGCTATGGCAAGCCTATTCGCCAACATCACTCTGAGCAATGTGGAGAAAGCTCTCCTTGAACGGAAATGCCGTGAGCGAATAGTACAGCTTTTGGGCATGCCTCGTCTACGGGAACTTAATACAACGTGGTTCCTGTCATTCAGACCAATCTGGCAAGATTGCATCTTACCTGTTCTACGCTGCCTGTTTTGCGGTGAAGAATGCGTGCTAGACACCTGTCTAACACTCCCATCAGTCATGCCAACGGATGTCGATACTCTGCTGGACCCGATAACGGCCCATGCTCCGTGTTGTCCCCAGAGGCTTCCAATCCTGATGACGGCATTCATTGAGATCTCACAGACGCTTCCAGCAGCTGCTGAGGTACGAGATGGATCAACAGGCACACAGGTAACAACGGACGCGAACATTGCATCTTCTGCTGAAGGCGATGTTTCTCGTCTCTGTGCAATTAACCTTCTGAGCGAGGTGTTCCAAATGTCACCAACTTCGGTAGACGATATTTTGGCTACGGAAATAGATGATCTCATGTTTACGCCAGACCCATACACTGACTTTGATTCGGCTCACAGTGTACCAGGGGAACAATGAAATTTGGCCTTCATATTTTCAAAACTTGGAACTTTTCCCAGAACTGAACTTTTTTCTTTTTAACTTTAAATTTTTGAAATGACATGGCAAAAAACAATCTGCGTGCAGTAGAACTAGTCTTATAAAACAGACTTCTTTGAATACTTCCAGGGACACATTGTCACCTTACTTGTCTAATATTTCATTTAATTCCATGATATGCAATGGCTTTGATCTTTGAAAAACTTATCAACCATTTCATCATATGTATATATTTCTGTTTATTCATTCATTCATGTTGCATTTACTTCCATTATATGCTTAGAATGAAAACGATGCTTTAAATGTACAGTACCTGTTGCATTTCAACAGTTTATTGTGAGCTTCTTTTAATATGCTTTTAGAAATGTTTTTAGCAACATGTGGTACTCAATTTTATGTTTGTCATTTAAATGTTTAGCATTTAGTATTATCGCTCATTTGAAAGTGGAGTGGGTGTTGTATTCCGCTTTAGGTGTCCGTATATAGGTTTTCCTGAATCATGTCCTTATATAGGGACAATTCGCATTGCCCTTATATAGGCATAGAATCCCAGTCCTTATTTAGGCATTAACCGTGCACTCCAAATACAGGCATGGTCACCGACATCCGTCCACCCTAACGTCACAACGAGTTCTTAGAAACCAGACCCTTAAGCTTCGGGATTTCCCCTAGCACAGGACTATTGATTTCTCCAAGAACTCATCTATTATGTATGAACCGTTATACCTTAAGGGTTCATTCCTGACGTCTTCCTCTGTCCGACTTCACGTCAATGCTAACATTCCGAGGCACCTATCAGGTATAAATATACCTTCCCTCGCGCAAGCAAGTTAGAGGAGACCTCGACTTTAGAGGAGCCCGTATCCCGGCCTGACGCACTGAGAAGACGCTGTCAAGAATCCAGCTTCCAGTGTTCTGACTCCCTTCGCAGGGTGTTAGAGTTCCAGATCCGGCAAGAGATTCCCACCTCTCTCATTCTCAAGGTGTGGAGCTGACTAGAACCTAGAGGGACTCTTGGCATACTAGACTTAACATACTCTTAGTATACCATACTAGAGAATACTCCACCTACTTCTTACCTTTCCCTACACCTAGACTAGGTTAGGTACATTGGGGTAGAACTAGTTTAGGGACGCATCGTATGAGTACTCGCATTTTTAGCTCATGTTATTTATGTACGTGAATATATGCTAAAAGATAATGCTAGCGCAGTATTATTTATTTCTACTGCTTACGCTGTACATTATTTATCTTGCATACTGTCTTGTGATCATAACAGCACATATCTCTTACACGAGAAACAAGACTGTTCAATAAAACCCTTTTATTGAAACGCCCGTCTTTCCTTTCTGTGTAACTCTGTAGAAACTAAGCATGCACGATTGACTGAGTGAAACTGTTATCTATTGTTTCCACGATTCTGAGACGTGTTCCGATTCTAAAGGGAAACAAAGTGGTCATGTTTATGCGGTTGCCAGAAACTACTCCCTTCTTGTTCTCAAGGAGTTTCTAGTGGCCTCTGAGCTAGCTGGCACAAGTAATTAAGTTTAATATACTCGATAGGGACATACCGACCTTAGTCCTATGTCAAGCCTATAGGTTATATTATTCCAATGCGCAGAGCCTATTAGGGAAATAGGAACTACACTACAACAGGACTGGTGTGGTGTGGTGTGGTGGAAGAGCAACAGAGGAGCGGGTGGGGGAAGCAATAAACTAGTACAATCATTGGCATAGCCAATAGGTCTTGCCTTTGGGACCTTATAAGAGATTATTAAGGAGATGTCCTTGTCTGTACTTAAAGGTGTTTTTTAAGCGTGAACACATTTAATATAGCGTCACTAATATTAGTTTTTGACTTGACTAAATAATGAAGCAATACTATTACAAAATGCGCTGCATTGTGCTGCATAATTTGCCTTTTTTTGCTGCATAATTTACTCAATCCTGTTTCATAATATGGCCCTCTCCTGCCGCATAATTTCAGTGGCCCTGCCTATAAGGCAATCAGGTAGTGCCAGATGGGCTGCTCTCAGAGGTCAACGAATGGGCCGGTGTTTTGAATGTGTGTGCCTGTTTTTTGGTCTGGTGGGACAACCAGCCAACTGTTTTCAGAAATGTTTTGAATGGTATGGTATGGTATGGGGGTATTTATTAAGCGCACAGCTACTCCGGGGAGTGTCCCGGCGCTATCCTTGACCCCTGGACAGAGCATAAGCAAGACCTAGACGCCCAAAGGACGGCGAGCCTATTGTTGGAAGAGCCAAGTTTTGACATTGCGTCTAAAACTGAGGAGATCATGTTCTTGTCTTAGCGAAAGTGGGAGGCTGTTCCATAGTTTTGCGGCTGCTACCTGGAAGGAGCGTCCTCATTTACGAGAACGGCAAAACTTAGGCACAATAGTCAGTTCCTGGGTTGATGAGCGCAGAGTTCTAAAAGGTTTATAAGGTCGGATTTTATCCCTGAGGTACGGGGCGCCAATATTATTTAGGGCCTTAAAACTCAGAACCAGAGCTTTAAAACTGACCCTTTTTTTCATGGGGAGCCAGTGCAGGGTTCTGAGATAGGAGGACATATGTGATCTGGGTCTGACCATAAGCACGGCCCTCGCTGCAGCATTTTGGACCACCTGGAGACGGTTCAGTAGGTAGTCCGTAAGGCCCAGATACAGTACATTTGCGTAGTCCAACCTTGATGTGATAAGTGCCTGGACCACAGTTTTCCTATGGGAGATAGAAAGTAGAGGAGAAAATTCCTCATCATTTTTAGTAGCCCGAAACAGGTGCCTGCTACCATTTGGACCTGGGACTTCATGGTCAGGTCGGAGTCGAATTTTACCCCTAAATTTTTTGCAATGGAAACTGGACTTTCAGGAGGGGATAGATTTTGTGGCCACCATTGACGCCATTCTGCGCCTGGGGTATGTCCAAAGAAAATGATTTCCGACTTATTAGAGTTGCACATTAGATGGTTTTGCCTGAACCAGGCAAATACCTTGGTTAGACAGGCATTTACTGCATTACCATTGAACGCCTCATCCTTTTCACAGGAAAATAGCAGCTGGGTATCATCAGCGTATGATACAATTTTAGCCCCAAGCTGTTCCGCCAGTGGAGCAAGGGGGCCATGTATATATTAAATAGGGTAGGGCTTAGAACGGAGCCCTGAGGAACCCCTATATTCAGCGGAGGCATGGGGGCTGAAAAGGGGAGACCAGACCGTTTGCTGTCGGCTTTCCAGGAAAGAAGAGAACCATCTGAACACCGTGCCCCCAATACCACTATCCCTCAGTCTACGGAGGAGTCGATCATGGGGCACGGTGTCAAAGCCGCAGAGAGATCTAGTAGTATCAACACAGCCTTTCCTCCTCTATCCAGAGTGGTTTTAATCGTCTCAGAGATTTCCAGCAGAGCCGTTTCTGTGCTGAAGTTAGCTCGAAATCCTGACTGGCTCGGATGTAGCACTTGGTTAGTCTCGATAAAGTCAGTGAGGATGGTATTCACATATTTCTCCAATACTTTAGAGAAGTATGGTAGAAGCGATATTGGTCTGTAGTTGCTGACTACTAGAGGGTCCACCAAAGGTTTTTTTAGAAGCGGAAGAATTTTTCCGTGCTTCCAATTCTCTGGTATCCATCCCTCGGACAAAGTTAGATTCAGTATCCGATTGACGTCAGGGTTTATTACCTCTGCAACCGATGCCAAGATTTTTGCTGGGCAGGGGTCAGAGGGAGAACCCGATTTCAAGGTCTGCATAATTTTGAGTGAGATGGCTAGGGGCATAAAAGGAAACTCAAGAAGGGTATTCTCCATAGTAGGGCCTGTAGGGAGAGATATATCCGTGTCGCTCTCCCTTCCAGGGGCGCCAATAAAAGAGTCCTGAATAATATTAATTTTCTTATAGAAGTATTGTGCAATTTCATCTGTCCATTCATAAGTAGGTGCCGGAAGGCTTTTTACCGCATTAGGTGAGGAGAAATCCTTAACAATTTAAAAAGTTCCTTAGAACAGTTTTCAACTTGTTCAATTTTTCCAGCCAAAATTTTTTCTTCTCCTCTCGGACTGAAGCGTAATGGACTTTCAGTGCAGCTTTATAAGTAAGTTTGCTACTGGAATCGAAGTTTCTCCTCCATAGACGTTCTAAGTTTTTACACGCACTTTTACTTTTCCTTAAGGACTCGGTGAACCATGGTGCCGAGGCCCTGCCATCTTTGGCGGCTCGAATTTTTTGCGGGGCCAGCTGCGCTGTCCACTCCTGAAGCCAACCTTCAAATGAGAGTACATCATGTGTGATGTTTCCATATGTACTGGTTGAGAAGCCTGCGCCAAACTGGTGCCAATCGCTTTAGAGGTGCACTACTGTACACAGCTACTCTCACCAATTTATATTTTTTCACAAAGTATTTGAAACACGCTGATGCTATGCATAGAATACAATCAAAGCAAGGCAACTATCGGCAAAAATACATTAAAATCCACCAAAAAACTACACCCACAGAAGAGACGGAGCAAAGTAGACTGTCCTAAATAAATCATATGGACTTAAAGCGGTCTACCAGAAAACCACTTCACTAACTTGTTATAAATTTTGAAGTAGGTCATGATTAAGCCTATTTGGTAAGGAAACCGAAAAAATAATTTCATAGTGTCATAAAGTGGATGAAACCGGAATCAATTTTTTTTATCTTGATCGTGCACCAGGGCGAGTCTCCGGACATGCAGCCTGCATAGCAGGAATGCATAATGGCTTGCAAGTCTCGGCACTGCTAGTGTGTTCAGAGGGGGCTGGTCGAGTGCTCAATGAGCCATTCATTGCTTTCATTAATTATGGTGCACACACTGGTTTTAATATATTCTTTTTAGGCGAGACCCACCCCCGCAGACATGAAACGTGCCTTTATCTATAAGTTTGCAATCAACCACTGCTGGGGATCATGAGAAATGATAAGGAAAGAAAATACATTGTACTGCAGTAACCCAGACAAAGTAAACTGCAGCATTTTATGGGTTCTCAAGAGGGAAGGGGGAGGGGAGGAGAGAGTGGGAGGGAGAGAGAGCAAGAGTGAAGGGGCAGGCGTGGAGACAATGAAGGGGCAGGTAGATGGGAAAGAGAGATAAGAAAGAGTGAAAAAAACAATAGAGAGACATATTAAAGTTAAGTATCCTACAGAGTTTTTTTCTAAAACAGCATGGATGCTGGTATTGTATATTTTTACGACAAAAAGTCACAAAGAATCCCCCCTTGGGTAAAAAACACCTATACAACACCACATTCACACGAGAAACCTTATATCACCAACACGTTAACAATAAACAAAGGATCCAAGAAATAAACAAATCAAGTTAGTTCTCAATGAATAGTACAAATTTATTAAATTCAGTATACAATAATTAAAAATTCATCTTAAAACTTCACAGTATTTTTCTAACGTTCATCATAAAACAATAATCAAAGAAGCTTTATAAAGTTAAAAGGATTAGACACACATGTCTTGAGGGCAGATCAATACATACAATTAAAAAAAAAAACACAAAAAAACATATATGGGAGAACGAGCAGGAAAATTGTTTCCAAGTCACAGGTATAGCCACATAATCATACACAGATCATATGTCAACTCATGAGAGAAATCTCTCCTTTGTTTTGTACTCAGTAACAGTTGTCCACATCGATTTAAAATGGGCTTCCCTTATCTGTGCATCGACGCGTTTCGGTGGGCACTATGTTTAGGCCAACACCTTCTTCAGGATAATAAATTGCTCCCAATTTATCACTCACTTTCTCAAGTATCTTAGTGATCACACCTCCTTGGGTGGTCCGTATCTATAGTTGTCACGATAAAATCAGATAAAATCTATCTTCACACTTTTCCAGTATTTAAATAATACCTCCAATTCACAGGCACCTTCCTTGATACTCTTGTCTTTACGATCAAACCAGTACCGGAGACCTTATGATTTTTGAGGAAATGGGGAAATGGTCAATGAGTCAAATCCTTCCCTTAATCACATCAGCTTCTGATTTGTTTATAGTTTATTTCGTCTTAGAAGACTGTTCAAGATCGGATATCTCAGTCCTGCTGAGAAAACGGGGTGTGTGCCTTCGTGACGGAGGCACACACGTGCGCACACACCCCGTTTTCTCAGCAGGACTGAGATATCAGATCTTGAACAGTCTTCTAAGACGAAATAAACTATAAACAAATCAGAAGCTGATGTGATTAAGGGAAGGATTTGACTCATTGACCATTTCCCTATTTCCTCAAAAATCATAAGGTCTACGGTACTGGTTTGATCGTAAAGACAAAAGAGTATCAAGGAAGGTGCCTGTGAATTGGAGGTATTATTTAAATACTGGAAAAGTGTGAAGATAGATTTTATCGTGACAACTATAGATACGGACCACCCAAGGAGGTGTGATCACTAAGATACTTGAGAAAGTGAGTGATAAATTGGGAGCAATTATATTATCCTGAAGAAGGTGTTGGCCTAAACATAGTGCCCACCGAAACGCGTTGATGCACAGATAAGGAAGCCCATTTTAAATCAATGTGGACAACTGTTACTGAGTACAAAACAAAGGAGAGATTTCTCTCATGAGTTGACATTTGATCTGTGTATGATTATGTGGCTATACCTGTGACTTGGAAACAATTTACCTGCTCGTTCTCCCATATATGTTTTTTTGTGTTTTGTTTTTTTAATTGTATGTATTGATCTGCCCTCAAGACATGTGTGTCTAATCCTTTTAACTTGATAAAGCTTCTTTGATTATTGTTTTATGATGAATGTTAGAAAAATACTGTGAAGTTTTAAGATGAATTTTTAATTATTGTATACTGAATTTAATTAATTTGTACTATTCATTGAGAACTAACTTGATTTGTTTATTTCTTGGATCCTTTGTTTATTGTTAACGTGTTGGTGATATAAAGTTTCTCGTGTGAATGTGGTGTTGTATAGGTGTTTTTTACCCAAGGGGGGATTCTTTGTGACTTTTTGTCGTATTTGGTACCCCTCCCCTTTGGTGGTTGGGTCCCTCTCTCCTTTGTTTTGTATATTGTATATTTTTAACAAGACACTAACTACAATGCACATGTTTACATGTTATTATCACGGTGTGCTCCTTTGCATACCTGCGGTGCCCAAAAGGCCCCTGCATCGAGCCAATTTAATCTGGAGCCATGTAAGACGAGCTGCTGCCAGTACTCACAGTAGAGCGGGGGGGGGGGGCCTGTGTGCGAAGGGAGATGGGTCAAGCGTCCTGAAGTCTTTTCTAGCTTTGCTGAAGAGAGTAGCGCCCGAGGTCGGCCGGTATGCACTGGCAAAGCTGTCCCATTCTCCCCTGTGCGCCTCCCATGTCTGCTGTCTGCTTCCCAGGCAGTAACCAATAAAGCATTGAAAAATATAGCACAGCCATGTTGAAGCTGTGTTCACGGCACGGGACCAATTCAGTGAAAAAAAAGAGTGCGCCAATCGAATGAAAAATGCATCAGAGTGTAAGGGAACATGCAACAGGGGTAGACGCCACAAAGTGAAAAACACACCCAAAGGCTGGACAAAGAACAATGTTTTACCAATAAGACGAAAGGAATTCAGAAAGGCACCAGAAGGAACAAATGGAAAGGGGTGGACATGGTCTAAGCAACCCGACCAGATACAACACGCCTCGCAGAGCAGGGGCTCGACCTAAAAAATATAGCTGAGTGTGGGGAGGTAGTGAATAGCAGCATGTGAGGGAGAGAGCAACACAACAGTGGCGATGGAGTTTGGCAGGGGAGAGGTACCTGAAAAAGAGAAGGAGCAGCAAACATATGAGAGAGCAATACAGAACAGGGGGTTGGTGGGGGGAAGCACAGGAGGGAGAGGGCTGATAAGCAAATGCACTCTCGTGGAGTGCTTAACCAAAAAGAAAAAGTAGTTTCCTAAAATTGAGCAGTGGAAGGATACAAGCATGCCAATCATCTGGGGGGATGGACAAACACAAGAAGAAGGTGGCAAGCCAACAAATAAGGAGCAGTCAAAATAAAGCCAACCAACAGTAAGCAATGAACAGGCTGTAAGCCCCCTTTCCGTTCTTGGCAAACCCACAATCGGTCTTTTTCAACCAGGCAGCATGTACTGTCTGGTAGGCAAGACCTAAAAATGACCTTCACATAGTTTCTGTCAGGATTCAGGGCAAACAACAGACAGTGAAACATGCTTGCGGGCTGGAAACAGTGGAAGATAGGTCAGTGGAAACTCATGAGATCTGGCACCCTAGACCTCTAACTGCATCAACCTATCTTCCTGGTGTTAAGGTCACATCCGGGTCTACAGTGGAAGATCCCTATTTAGGATCATTCAGGGCTCAGAGGCTTCACCTAGCAATGTGTTCCTCTCATTTGTTGTGTTTGCCCTTTTCCGTTCCCTCAGTCCTTCCCCTTCTTGATTCTCTGGTTCCTTTTGCCTCACTACCTTTTGTTGGTGTGATCGCCTCTTGAAGTTCTGTATTAGCTGGTGTGTTTGCTGCAGTATCCTGGGACTCGAGGCTGGATTCCCAGTTGGCCCGAGGATCAACACAGCAACCTCCGCTGCCAAAACAGATAAGATAGAAACTTTATATGTGTTTACATCTTTTCTCCGGCTGGTTCAATATACTCACCCGTCTTTCTCTGTTTTCTAGCTGGTGAGAGAAAACTATTGCTGTATCATTGAGGTTGCACAGTACCGTCCCTTAACTGAGACAGTTTCATCTGGGAGGAGGCTCCAATCCAGTTTCTCGCTCTCCCTTTGCCTGTCTCTCTCCAGATTCCTATCTCTCGCAGCACATGCATCTCTGCTCGTTGTTTTAGATATTCAACAATGACAGGGGTTTTGAGCGAGTCTATATCCTCGGGCCCTGATAGGTTTTCATAAAGAATTTTGTAACAAGGAAATTTAAAAGGTTAAATGTGGCCAATTTGCAAACAGAATCACAGCCCCTTCTGTTTCTGGGATCCAGATGCTCCACAGGTCTTTTTAATGTGTGCGCAGATGTTTGTCTCCAGGTCTAGAGAGTGGTAGAAGAAAGTCTCAATTCCACATCATACTCTTTCTCCAGCTTCAATTGTGGTAAACCCTATGCCACTCATCTCTAAGCATCTTTTTTTGGGTCTGTCCAACAAGCACATTTCACAAGGGTAACTTCTCTTTGAAGCTGAAAAAGATTGCAACACACATAATTAATTACACACACACAAAATGACTCCAAGACAGGATGTGACTTCTCTGTTGCATTCTACATGTAGACGAAACACATATTTCTTGACTTAGGGCACAACTTGCAAAGATTTTGCTGTGAGTAGGTGTCAGTTACTCTAGATATGCTCTTAAATTACCAGGAGCAGGTCACATTGAACTGTTAAAAACTGGGCCTTTGACATTTGCAGAAATCAACAGAACTAATTCTGAACCACAGTAGTAACAATCTTATAACTCTTCCTATCATATGTATTTGCAAGAGGACAGTTTGCAAATAAAAAGGACATTTGTGCAGCTGTTTACAGCAGTTTAATGCAGTATGTATACTCAAACAACAAAAATCAATCACAGTGGAATGGTTGCAAAATTCACACAGCTGAATCAAACATGCTGATACAGGTTATTAAAGATAGGAAAATTCAGGATTGTTACTATTCATTTTCATGAGTTAAATCTACTTAAATCCCTATGAATGGAAAGTAATTTGTCTATTCATCAAAAAAATTAAAAACCTGGCATGATACAATCCTCGATGGCCATTTAAGAGTTCACATTCCATGGCTAAAGATACATGAATAGACTGTAGGGCTCCAAATGAGCAATCAAAAGTGTGTGAAGTTGGGCCAAGAAAAAAATCCCAAATTTACTCATTTGGGTTTTCTCTGTTGGTTGGGTGAGGCTTACGGTTTGACCAATCACTGGACCACAATTTAATTGCTGTTCTGAGACAAACATCTTATTGGTGTATAAACTTCTTCCTCACAGTGCGAGAAAGGGCCTGGCACCGTATTATAGATAGTGTCCCAGGGACACAACGGACGTGTGTACCTGCTTTTTGTCCCCCCGGGGCAGTATGGTATTATAGAAGGGGCTGCAAATGCTTGGCAAACATGTAGCGCCAGCGCTATCTTCAGAGGGCATTCCCTCATTTTCATGCGGGTGTGGCACACTGCAAATGAGGGGATCACTTTGACTCTGAGTCCATGACATATTTTGGATGGGAGGACAGAGGCAAATATGCCCATAGGAGGAGCACTGACAGTACTCCACAAAAAGGAGGCAAACTGTCAGTGCGCCTCCTGAGGCAAGTCCTCTAGAAGGGGAAAAAGGGGGCCCATGGACCCTCCAGACGTCCATCTTTAGTTGGGTGCAGTCACTCACTAAATCCGCCTGCATGCAGATCTCTAACCCCTCTATAAAGTGCAGGCGGGCTCTTGCCTGCACAGAGACACACAGAGTGGCTTTGAAGAAGGTGCTCCATTGTTCACTGAATATGCTGCCCCAAGGGCAGTGCGAGTTCATGCCTGCCCTGAGGGCAGTGTATTCATAATAGGACTCACTGTTCCTGCTTGCGCCATTGAACCTGTTTAAAGATGCGACGTGGAGTAAACAAGTACAGTGCACCCTTACAGTAATACAAGACCAGTATACTATTTAATGGTTGCAAAATACTGGTCAAAATGTGCAACCACTTTTTAATGAAGCAAACGTTTGGCTAAATGCAGCCTGCTTTCCTTAAAGGACATGAGAGTGCGTTTCAAAAGAGAGATTTACCTTTGTTTGTTTGTTCAGGTGTTGGCAGTGGTCCCCTGTACCACTGCCTACTCTAAAAAAAAAACTTTTTTTTTTTTTTTACAATAAAAAAAGGGCACCCTTTGCCTTTTGCTGATGCATTACGACCTCCTTTGAGGTTTCTGTAAAATATCAATGCTTTGCAACTGGATTTTGGTCAGAAAACATTGATATTTAACAGTATTTTGAAGAGACACCCATCCAGATTCGGTATACACTCCTCCCAGATACCGAATTGGTATCCATTTGGAATCCCTTCTTAGATGTTGGAAAATCTTTTCCATCTCCTAAACTGAGATTAGTACATAAGAAAAAGTATTTTAATGGTCGTAAACATCGAATTAGAGCATTTAAGACCATTGAAATGCTTAGTAAATCTGGCCCTAAGAGTGAATGACTGGAGAGTATAGAACCAGAATATTGAATTTTGAAAGCTGTGGTACTAAACAATCCTAGACAGAATATCAACTACCAAAATATTGTAAAGGTAAGTACAGGAAATCTGGGTCGAAGGGCCCCAGACTTGTCAGAAAGTACTGGCATAAATTGTAACTGGGGTCTTTCTCCTCAGGTATTATGTCTCGGCTACACTGCCAATTCTTGATGGGTCTGTACCCACACACCTTGCCTGCAGCACAGTCTGTGAGCTACCACTTCTGCGCATCTTCTCCTCAACTCACGGATAAAGGCAGACTCAATAACAAATAGTGTGCTGCAGTGTGGATCACACTACTTGGTGGAGGTGTGGAACATCAATGCACCAACAGCAAGGTTCGTAGATTACCACTAGTAAATACACTGGTCGGAATGATATAACAAAGCATATGATCGACTCAGGCTTATCAGTATCTGCACACAGTGTGCTATGTTGAGCACCTGAGAAACCATGATATCATATGGAGACTCCAGGATGCCACTGCAAACTCACTGGAAGAATGAGATAGGATACCTGAAGGTATCAAGCACAACAACAAGCACAGTAATGATGGGAACTAGAGGGGTTACTGTACGCTAGTGGACCGAGAAGAAACAAAATAACAAGTGTGAGAAACACAAACAGATGTGAACTAGTGCATAGCAAAGAGAGCCACAACAACTAACAACACACTACCAGACACAGACTCTATGTCAGAGTGGCCATAACTAATGGATCTACTCCTTATGCTCCGGAAGTGCACTAGAACCAGGAACTAAATGCACCACTGTATCAGCCTGTTTAGCAGTCAGGGGTCCAAGTCTCTCAGTTTCCACTGTCCCATTCTTCGTGATCTCCAGCCCCAAGTAGTCGACCCCGCATCCTGACAGGAAAAAAAGCCAATGGGGAAGAACTCTCTTCTACATCCAGGAGATCTGCTCCCCTGACAACATGTGTGGCTGGCATCATGCCATCTTCTGCGAGGGCAGAAGAAGAAGTAGAAAAGAAGGCAATGAGGACAAGAGTTGCCAATATATAGTAATGTAGTGCATATAATGTAGCAAGTACATTAGCATAGGGCACAACACTCTATGTTGATAGCTAATGGATGCTCACTTCAAGCAGTAAAAACCTTAGTTTTCTTCTTTTGCTTTGCTACTTGTCGGTTTTGTCGCTGCATCTAAATTTTTGTATACCAACAGTTACAATGCGTAGAGGACGTTTTTGCTACAGTTTAATAAAACAACAAAATCAAAAGAAACCCATAAAATTGAAAAGATTCTTTTGAGATCCACATTTACTAGATTTAAAATAGAATGATTTTTATCTGCTTTCTCTTTCTGCTTTTGGACGATGAAGAGCTTTGCACACAAGTGTTGTGTAATTATTTTTTTTTTACTATAGTTTCATTACAGAAACCACAATCATAAAATCGTTTTGCTACAAGATCTGTTCATAATCTGTGCCTAGAGACTACAACCTATGCTCAAAAGTAACTGCCCACAAAACATATAAATGGCAGTGTCATATGCCCATTTTCTAACTACAAGTAATTGCTATAACTCCGTCATCAAGTCCCTGCCCTGTCCATGTATATGCAGCCTATCCAAAGAGCATGCTCAGCTCAGGCCCCTTTGTCACTGAACAAGCTGTTTACATCTTTTATGCGCACAGTGATGGTTGTATCTCCCATGCATCCAACCTCAGCTGCACAGGGTGGAAGGTCTTGCGCAGCAGGGGTTGTCCATAAAGCTTGGCCTCAGAAGGATGTGTGCAGTGGGAATTAGCTACAAGGCCGGCAACCAAATGCCTGTGCATTCTGACCCTGGGTCCTCTAAATGTGGTCTGAAGAACATAATGTGGCTCTACATGTGACAGCAGTTCCTTTCAATGTACAGAAATAACCATTGGGCCACATTCATCTCTAAGGGCCTGATTAGATAGTTTCTTTTTCCACGGTTTCACCACCCGCCTACTTAGTGGTCCGCGCACTCTATTTACATATTAGCTGGTCCATGGACGAAAGAACGCCCGATTGTCGCTGACTCTGCCAGGATATTTCACCCACGGCGATGGCGTCATAGGCAGAAGTGGCTGTCGGCAGAAATCCAACGAAGATTACCGCCGGGACAATCACGATGGGCCTTTCCGTCAAGGAAACTGTGGCAGGGATACCTCCTACTGTGAGTTGGTCCTAAGGAGAGAACATGATCGGAAAGTAGTGGAGCGTAATACTTGACCTGAATTGTAGGATGCCTGTGAACCGAGTAAGCTAGACCTTTTTTTAGGAGGGCTCAGAGGAATTCTTCCCCGAATTAGAGTTTGAAAAAACATGCAGTCAAACAGGGCATTTTAAAGCCGATTTTCTCCTAAATACGTGAAATGCAATAAGACCTGAAAGGGCACTTATTACAAATTAAAGTCCTTTCATGGTGTGCGAAGCTAACAAAACCTGACACTTTGGCATTTGGTCATTAGTATTACAAATGTACACATAATTACAGATAGCAAAGCAAAATAATATATCTCCTAAAATGGCATATCAAGGATTATCACAGTGCAAATCTATCTCTACAGTTTATCAGAGAGTGTCACCAACAACAAAGTCCTTGCCTACTATTGTAATCTGTGAGAGTCCATACAACAAAATACATCTCTACAGGCCTCAATACAGTATAATAACAATCCACCCTTAAATGCCTAATCATTTTAACATGCTTTTGACAACAAATATATCAAGCCTACTATCTTTAAATCTTCATAACAAACAGAAGAGGTTTGTAGCCTTGATAATAGTCCTAGTGTATTGAGCATAAGCTTTTTTCACAAGGCAAAAAGTGCAATACAAGCACCCTTTTCAGTGAAAGAACGCAATTTCAGCGAAGTCAAATGCTGTACTCGAGCATGTGGGTGGATACTAAGGGCCACATGCATAAAGCCTTTTTTAGTTCGCAAACGGGCCGATTCGCAGCATCGGCCCGTTTGCGAACGCAAACAAGGCTTTTCACATGCATCAAACCCAAATTGCGATTCGGTAACCTGTTACCAAATCGCAAATTGGGTTTTGCGTTTCGGTATTAGGAAGGGGCGTGTTTAGGGCGTCCCTTCCTAATACCGAATCGCATCGGTATGTATGAATGTTTTGCGACCGAAATGCGGTCACAAAACATTCGCATTTTATCACCTACTTCAAGTAGGTGGTAACCCATTCGCAAATGGGAAGGGGTCCCCAAGGGTCCCCTTCCTCTTTGTGAATGTTTGTTACAGCGAGCAGGCAGTGGTCCCACGGACCACTGCCTGCTCTTAAAAAATGAAAAGAAATCTTTTCATTTTACTTTTTGTAAAGCATCTTGTTTTCCTTTAAGGTAAACGGGCTGCTTTACAAAAAAGAGATTGCTTTATTTAAAAGCAATCACGGACATGGTGGTCTGCTGACCTCAGCAGGCCACCATCCACGTGATATTTGCTGTTCCTAGGGGGTCGCAAATTGCGATCTACCTCATTAATATTAATGAGGTTGAGCGATTTGCGAACCCCTAGGAATCGCTATCTGAAACTCTGAGTTTCATGCATTGTAAATTGTGATTACCTAATTGCGATTCTCAGGAATTCGCAATTAGGTATTCGCAATTTACAATTTTGATGCATGTAGCCCATAGCCCCTTTCTCTATAGTACTTCTGATAATTCTTATTTTGTTGATCACATCGGGTCTGGTAACAGATTCACTGTCAAACCAGAACTACAAATTACCTCTATTGTGCCAGCACCAGTTTTTTGTCATGAGTGCCCACATTTGCCACGGGTGCCTCTTTATACCAAAAATTACATACAATATGCCAGTGCCAGAATGTTGCGATTAAATGTGTCCATACACCATGCTGGACCATTATGTTAAAAATTACCTCTAGTACGTTAGGGCCAACTTTTGACATTGTTTCCCCCTCAAATATGGTACAGTTGTCCTTCCTTATGCCAAGACATACCTCCAGTATGGTAGCACCAGCATTTTGCCACAGGTGGCCACACACCTAGAATGTTGTTAAGTATGCTACTGCCAGCATTTTTTCATGGGCTGCCCATACCTCCAGTATGTTAGTGTTAAATGTTTGTCACAGGTGTCTATTATGCCTGCAGTATGCCTGTGACAGAACTGTGCCATGGGTGTCCATTATGCCAAATATTACCATTAGTATCCCAGTGCCAGAATTTAGTCATAGGTGCAAATCATGCTAAGAATTACCTCCAGTATTGCAGCACTAGTATTTTGCCATAGGTGCCTCTATAAACCAAGAACTACCTTCAGTATGCCAATGCCAATTGTAGACTCACAAGCATAACACCACATTCTCGCTCATGCTCACTTAATTCACTCACTCACACTCATTCTCAGTCACTCATTTATTCTCACTGTAGGAGAGTGGGTTTTTCTTGCAGTGTCCCGCCCCCCACACTTTTTGCCTGGTGTCTGGTGCAACTTTGACTGAGTGTGCTGGGTTCCTACTAACCAGGTCCCCAGCACCAGTGTTCTTTCCCTAAACTGTACTATTGTTCCACAATTGGCACCCCCTTTAGGACCCTTGTAAACCTATAGTAAATGGCACCCCTGGTTCCTAGGGCTTTGGACCTGAAGAGGGCCCCTAAGGGCTGCATCACGAATTGTGCCACCCTAAGGGGCCCCTCACCCAGCTCATGCAAACTTCCATTGCAGCCTGCATGTCTTGTTGTAGAGGAAATTGAAGAGACGACATGGCACACATCCCTGTGTGCCGTGCCTGCCAGCACTACATGTGGTATAGGTAAGTCACCCCTATGTTAGGCCTTACACCTTTAGGCAGGGTGCACTATACCCATGTAAGGACATATCTGCAAGAGTGGATATGTCCCAGTGATATCTAAGTTCACCCTTAGATGTTACCAGTGCACATGGAAGCCATAACAAGTATATGGGCTGGACACTCATAATTACGAGTTTCCCAGCTACATGATGGCTTCACTGTATCCCAAGGTGTTTGGTACCACAAATCTAATCCTAATAAACCCACACTGATGCCAGTTCTGGATTTATTCATAAATGGACAGAGGGCACAAAACCTACCGACTACTAGAATGGTGACTGAAGGGTCTCAACCAGCCAGCCAACATAGACAGGTTTTTGTCCTCCTGAGGTGGAGCTTTCGTTCTCGGAGGTCAGGAACAAAGCCTGCTGTGGGCGGAGGTGTTCACACCCTCTCCATGCAGGATGGGCATTCTAGGGCAGGAAACTTTAATGGCCTGCCGCCTTTGTTATGCGCTCGTGGGCCTCTCCAGATAGTGAAGTTGCCACACCCTGTCCTGACCCCACTTTTTGACAGCAAGATAGGTGGGAAATTTTTTAGATTAGGAGGTGTGCCCACCTTCAGCCAGCAACACCCCTAGGGCGGGCCAGCTGATGTGGACCCCACTTTTCAGATTCCTCCATGTTGTTTTGGACAGAATTAGCATTCTAGGGTCGGGTTATGCCCACTTCCCACAGTTTTAGGCGAGCTAACATTTAATAGTGCCAGACGTGGGCTTCTGATTTGAGTTTTGGGCACCGACACTCATTCTTTTACCCATTAAGCACTGGGTATAGACTCAAAATTCCCAGCATGACACATGCACAGTCAGGGGCACAACTAGACCTGAACTTCAGGAGTGGTTAACAAGTCAACCAATGGCGGCAGGGCTAACACTTGAAACAATGGGGCGGAGAGATAAATTGTGTATTTTAAATATATTGATCAAACGTGATCCGATTATAACAACCTTGTTTTAGTGGATTTGGCAAAGTTTATAGGCTACAGACAAAGAACTATGAAAAGGTGAATGAGTAGGACAACCTAAAAGCAGCTTTTATAAATTTCAATGCCAAACACTTTTGAGCCAATTTTGGCAAAGGTATTTCAAGACAACAAGCCTTTTTGCCAATTCTCAAAATAAATTCCTTCTGTGAAATGATGAGGGAATATTTTCTATTTCATCTTCAGAAAGACGCTTGTGTCTGACTTTTGATCAAAGGTACGTTTTCTAGCTACTCATCAGCACATTGCAACACATGCTTGTTTGAGGCCGCACACATGTACAGGTCTCAGAACATTGTGATTGGTGGGTTAACTTGATATGTGACTGGCAAGTCTCGGGTCTGATTCCTAATGCCTCTTCCATTCCTCCTGAAAAATGAATAAATGAGTTCCAATCAGTTGTCATTATTACCACCTATTAGTTTGACAGGAATCTGCGGTATTCAAAATCAAAACAAAATAGTTGTTGTCCCACCACACATCAAGCAGTTCTCATATGAAATGACTGAGCTACATCCAGGGAGGAAGTCACCAGTCCTAAAAAACTGACAAAAAGGTAGTTACCTTGGAATAACTTTACAACACAATTCTAGCATACAAAGGACAAATGAGTTCCTTCAAGCTCCAGACCATATAGAAAGTTTGGCTGATGATGATTAATGTCCAACAAAAAGGTCACTCCAACAGAAACAGAAATAGTGCCACTTAAACCATGTTTCTAATTTTGTTCTGAAGCCCTAGCACATAAAGTGGAAACTCACAAATATATCAATATTGTGCAGAGGCAATGTGCGTTATAAAATGCAACATTTATTACAAATTTCTCCGACATTTCTTTGAAAAGATTTACCATATTCTCTATATTGGTTGTCCATAAAGTATATACTAATTATAGCAATCAGCCTGGCCTGGGTAGAGGAAGAGGCTAGCCTTGAATGGGCCACAAGAGAAAAAAGATAGACAACGTGGTTACCAGTTTTTTATGGTAACAAAGTAACAAGCAGTGCACTAAGTACTGTTTCCATTGTGCAATGTTTCTCTGGTAACATATTACACCCAATATCAGATTGATGCTGCTTTTGAAGGACTCTGGCTTAGTTTGGCAGCAGAATAAGATTTCAAAAGCATTTTTCTGCCAAGCTACCCTAGTTTGAAGAGGCAGGACACAGCGATGCTAAGTCTGCACATGGTGAGTGCTCGTGCACTGGCACTGTCCTGGGGAAAAAAACCACACAAACCGTATGTTAATGCAAATTCTACATCTGTCTTACAATGTACCCTGAGACGTGGGTGTAGGGAACCTCCCCCCACTCTAGCAGCTTAAGCGGGTGAGGCCTTTTGGCTGTATAGTCTGCTGAACTGCGTTTCACTAGAATATTAACTTGTTATTTGTGGGCCTCTTCTGTCTGCAGACAAAATTCTTATAAACATGAGTTAGGAAAAACCGTGACAGAGGGCTTATGAGTGGGGGCGTGGCTAGCAGCCTAAGATGGGGGTCGCTTAGTTGACACTCTCCCGGACCCAGAAATCAGAATCCTGTTCCTATCCCCGCAATTCTGCTGTGTCGAACTGCTGGTGTGCCCCGGAGCGCTGCCCGTGAGTAGATACAGAGACTTGTGCGGGCCCGGCGCCGATGCAGGTCTGGGCTGCGGATGCTGTAAGGCGGTACAGGCGTGGCGGCTGAAGCAGAGATGCCTGGAGGCCGGGGGACTCCGCGATGACGAAGGAAGCTGCGGTGAGGGAACACAGCTGGCGCTCGGCTGGCGAAGTCGTAGATTGTGCCAGACCCCCGACGGAAGACGGAGTTAGGTGGCTCTAACCGGTGCGGACTGTTGAAAGCCTTTTCTCCCAGTGCTGTGGTGGTCTGAGTGGGTCTGCGGTAGTAGGCCACTGTCGCATGACCCGAAAAGGGCACGGGCCGTTGGGAGGACCCTCTGGCCACTCCTCTTATCTGCGCTCTGTCGGATGCTGTAACGGGCGACTGTGCTCCAAGAAGCTGAATCCTGGTGCAAACGCACGCCCTAACATCGCAAAAATTCTTATCTTCAGAGACCGTGATGTGCTTTTACAAGCAGGCGGAGACAAGGGCCCCATATTGGTCAATGATGCAAAAGTCTCCATATTTCCTGATTATACCACGGAGGTGCAGCGTAAACGTGCCTCATTTCAGGGCATAAAAATCCACTTATGCGCAGCTGGCCTCACTAAAAATTCTCCATGGTCAATGCTCCCATTTTTTTGATACTCCGAGAGTGCCTGGGACTGTTTGGGGCAACAAGTTGCAGACTCCACAAGACGAGAACTTCATTGGGCTGCGCCACCGAGATCACAGCGTTACCCTCCATAGACGTAGAAAAGGGCTCACCACACAAGACAGTTTCGGAAGAGCTCCTTCCCCAAGGCAGGCCGTGGAGGGTCGGCAGGAGGTGCTTCATTCAGCTTCTGCGCTGTGGTCTGACCGGCCGCCCATCAGTTCCAGTTCCTTGCACAATAATGACTCGGACTCTGCGGGAAGCATGGCGCTGTTTCCCTCGGTGTCCACACACCTGAGTAATGATCCCTTGGACTAATTGAGGTGGGTAGGTCCTTTCCACCGACACCAGCAGGTGGTTGTTTGAAGTCAGGGCAGTGCCTCCCGGGGGCGCCCTGGTGCTGATTGATGTGCACAACAGGTGTAGTATGTACGGACTAAGCCACCAATGTATATATCTCTGTTTATGATGGGCCAAAGCCATGCATGTCATGTTCGCACCTTCTTTTTATGCACATATGTATGTTGGATATAGAATTGTATCTGGATCCTACACTGTTTATCGTCCTGGGTCCGGTTGGTACTGTGCTTTATCACCATATGTTGGTAACTCACTTACTCCCGCTCAGTGAGAGCTCTTTGCCCGCCCCTATGGCGAAGGCACATATTATTTCACAGTTTATAATGTTACAGTTTGGCTTCCTGTTTGGTCAAACGCCTAAGAATTGCTGGACTGAGAATTGTGGAATTGTTTGGCTTTTATTGTTTGGAGTGGTCATTTTCATGATAACACTGGGGGCGGACCTAGCTTTGGGTGGTATGTTTGTACTGCATTTCCCCAGTTTCCTCATGTCGACAGTAGCTAAATCTTACACCTTTATCACCTGGGATGTCTGCGGTATGGGTTCAATCCACAAATGGCACAGAGTACTTGCACAATTACACAGACGCCGTGCACAATTAGTGTTCCTTCAAGAAACCCACTTGGTAACCTCTGAAGCACATAAACTGTGCAAATGGGGGAGAGGGCAATTACATTACACTACCTACTTTGCATTCTCACGAGGGGCAGCAGTGTGGATACAAGCTGGGGTCCCATTCGCAGTGTCAGAATCCAAGATTGATACTAAGGGACGCTATGTCCTACTCAGGGTCACACTTGATGGGGAACAGATGATCTTGGGATGTATATATGCACCCAACTCGGACCAAGGTGAATTCCTGGCCCGCTTATCGACCGAGTTGGCAGATTGGTCACATTACCCCTGGCTCCTGGAGGTGGATTTTAATGCAGTACTTGATACCGACTTGGACATCTCACCCCTCCCCCCCCTCCCAGGCCCATCTATAATGAATCAAGCCAAGGAATTAAGTTGCTGGGTGAACCGGTGGGAACTGGCAGATATATGGCAGGACCGTAATATTGGACTGCCTGAATACTCCTTTTATTCATGTCCCCATGCCCTGCACTCCCGCTTGGATAGATTCCTCTGCACACATGCCTTACTCTCCTCTGTGACTCACACTACATATCTTGGGAAAACCATATCAGACCACAAACCTCTTGAGCTTAGACTTACTTGGGGACGAATCCCTGTTCTAATTCCGATGTGGCCTTTACAGCCTCAACTACTTGAAGACTCAGTATTCAGGGACAACTTAGCCTCGACCATCACTACGTATTTCTCCGAGAATGCTGCCATAGCTTCCTCACGCTTGATAGAGTGGGAGGCCTTTAAGGTGGTAGTTCCCGGAGCCTCAATGGGTGCGGTGGTGGGAGCTAGGCGGGAGGTGACTAGAGACATTTCGGAGCTTGAGGGCAAACTGGGCCCCCTGGAGGTGGCAGCCCAGGAAAATGCAACAAACACAGGAGAGTTGCGACAGGCTAGGATTTTATATGACGAACTCCTAGAATGACTGTGATTAATTGATCAGAGGTCCTATATACAATGGACACACTCGGAAGCGGACAGGTCAGGCACCATACTAGCCCGCTTAATTCGGCCATCACCTTCCCCCACACCTATCTTATCCCTTGCAACACTCACTCAAGGTTTAGTGACTACACAGGTTGAGATCAATACGGCATTCCGCTATTATTATACAGAACTATACTCTGGACCTCCGCTGCCCACCCCAGAGGCGCTAACCAACTTTCCATCTACCGTATCCCTGCAATCTGTCCTAGACACTGATAAAAAGGACCTGGCAGCCCCTATCACAGTTATGGAGATACGAGGGGCCATCAAAGACCTGGCTCGGAACAAAGTGCCAGGCTCGGACGGACGGAATTTTATTCTACCTTTGTGTCACAGTTGGCACCACCGTTGGAAAACCTTTATGGTGCACCCCTCTTGGAGGGAACATTTCCCCCCACTGTCAGAGAAGCGTTTGTGACCTCTCTGTTAAAGTCGGATAAGCCACCTACCAAATTGTCCTCGTATAGACCTTTATCAATTCTTAACACGGAGTACAAAATACTATTCCATTGCTCCCTAGGTTGACACATACTGATCAAAGCAGTTTTGTACCCCACCATAGTGCTTCACTGAATATACGTCAACTATTTGGGATAATGGATGCAGCCGATGATCAATACCCCTTTGCTGGCTGCCTCTCCTTGGGCATCCGGCAAGCTTTTGACACTCTGGGGTGGGATTATATGCTTGTAACACTACGGCGGTATGGGATCCCTCCGGAGTATCTTAAATGGGTGAAACTATTGTATTCTTTACCGACGGCTAGAGCCAAAACTGGCCAATATATATTCCAACCTTACCAGATACTTTGTGGGACCAGTCAGGAGTGCCCTCTGTCCCTACTCCTCTTTGTCTTGGCTGTAGAGCCACTTGCCCAGCGTCTCCGTCATATTATGACGACCGTTGGAATCCCAGTGGGACAGGTTATTCATTCTGTGTCCTTGTACGCCAACGATATGCTCCTGTATCTTAAGGATCTATGGACTGATACGACTGCACTGGCCCAGCTACTCTCACAGTTCAGTTCCATGTCAGGACTACAAATAAACACCACTAAGTCTTGTGGATATTCCTTCTATCGCACTTATAAAGAAGAGCCCACTCTCCACTTTGGTGAGCTACGACTGAAAACGGAACCGGATTCTTTCCGCTATTTAGGTATCCAGATTTATAGGGAAACACGGGATATACTAGAGGACAATCTGGTGCATACGGTTAATTCCCTGAGGTCGCATGTGTCGTTCTGGGTCAGCTTACCCTTATCTATTACAGGCCGATTAACGCAGGCAAAAATGGTGGTTACTGTGGTTACTGTACCGTTTTGTGAATCTCCTGCTGATGATCCCCACCTCGGTATTTAAGCTTGTGAACTCCATACTGATCAATCTAGTCTGAGGGAAAGGACGTTGCAGAATAAGCCTGTCTAAAATGCAGATGCTGGCATCCAAGGAGGGATTGGGAGCCTCAGATTTTAAAGCCTACTGTATCGTTGGACAACGGCAATGGCTATCATACTGGTTAACAGGCAATAATTTGTTTGAAATAGGATATACAACTGTGCAACTGCAGCAAGGAAAGCTCCACACACTATTATGCCCAGAGTCCCTGTTATCACGTTTAGATTCACTATTGTTGCGTACTGCCCTGTTGTGTTGGAAAATGGCCTTAAAATACTCTAACACACTTATACTGTATGCACCGAACATTCCACTCTGCGGTCTCCCGACCTCTATGGGCACGTTGCCGGCCAGTGGGCTAGCTCCCTTCGATCAGGCCGGGGTGACGTCAGTTGGATCACTGTTCGTGGACGGAGCCCTTCTGCCCCATGCGGAGTTTGCACAAGTCCACGGGTTGCCCAACTCTTTATTTCTAACTCACACCAGTATTCTCCATCAAGTTCGCAAACATTGGGTAGTGGTTAATATGGAACCTGCTACCTATGAGTTACTTTGTTCACTACACACAATGGGAGCCATTTGGTAAACTGGCTTTACCGTGGTCTGAGGGAACACCCCATGGTTTCACTCCTGCCCCTGAAACTTAAATGGGAATCCGATCTGGCAAGGGAACAGACAGACAAGGAATGGGCCTAGATTTTAGAGTACCCCGAGTGCATTTCCTGTAATACCCGATTTAAATTTATACAGTTTTCAATTCTACACAGAGCATATTTGACATGCAATGTACCCTGCAGCCGCATCAGAGTGCCTACGTTGTCGCTCTCCCAATGTGGAACTCATACAAATGCTTTGGTCTTGTCCTTCCCTAACAGGGTAATGGGGGAGGCTTCGGAGGGACTGTTATGGCTGAGGGGAGTACATACCTGGACATCGTTAGATTTCTGCATATTGGGTCTGTCCCCAGTGCCTAAAACGGCTAAAGTGATGCAACGCTTTGTCGACCTTTCATTACTTCTGGCAAAAAGATTAATAGCATAGCACTGGAAGTCTCCACATGCTCCTAGGGAAGGGTGCTGGTGAGAGAAGGTGCTGCGCTGGGGCTCTGCTGAAAGCAAAGCATTACGACATGAGGAATATAGGGGTCTTCGTAAGAAGCCAATTTCATTGGATTGGGCCGTACTGCTGGAACAGTTCCGAGAACACATATCTGAGACATGAAGTATGTAGTAGAGCACCCACTCCTGTATCCTAGAAGTCAAGTACTTAGCCATCTTGCAACCTCTTGTGCCACATGGGCCCCTTACACCCCCCCTCCGCCCCCCCCTATTGTTGATTATCTCGACAACACTAGGACCACCCAAACTCATTCTGGGGGGTGGGCTAGGGAGTTTTGGGGATTGTTCCTTATTTTATTATTAGGAATGTCTGATTATGAGGGTGTTCCATTGCACTGCTTCTGTAGATTCTTTTTAGGTCGAGCCTAGACAGCGCTTGCGCTGTCTGGAAGAACTGTTGTATGTACTTCGTGGGCTCTGGAGATCATCCCCAGGACTTGTCTGCTTCCGCTTTTCCTAGGGACTATTTTTTCTGTTCAACTGCCTCTAGTTAACTGTCTTGATAGAAAACGACCAGTAGAGGTCAGTAAAATACCAGAATTGCTTTCTGCTTAGGGACTTTCTTTTTTTGTTTTTCAGGCAACTGTCTCTATTTAACTTTCTTGATAGAAAACGACCAGCAAAAGTCAGTAAAATACCAGAATCACTTTAGCATTCCCTAGCTTCCAGGCCATAGAAACTTGCCTTCCATATTTTTTTTTAAATCTTGTATTTTCAGTGATATGACCACCGAAGGCCCTGATTTTATATTGAAAACTGAGCTTTGGACAATACCATTTCCAGCTGCTAAGCAGTTTTACCCTCAATGTGTTCCCAAAGCTGGTGTGTTCCGCAGTTTGGTGCTTACTTTCCCTCCATGTTAAAGAACAGTAATTGTTTCAGCAACCAGACTAATGTGCTGCATAGCTAAATACATGTAAGGTCCCAAAGGCGAGACCAATTGTATTGCAAATGCTTGTTTTGCACTGGATACCAACAACTTTGCATGTACCACCAGAAAGCATGTATGGCGGCAAGTATGTAATACTATTGTTACAGCATCAACCTGAAAAACTTAATAATAAAATATGTTTTAAAAAAAAGACAGAGGGCTTATGGGCTGCTGCACAGTAAAGGAAACTAAAGAAAAGAAATAATGAACATAGGGAAAAATAGAGCTGGGGACAAATAGAAAAAGTAAGCATGAAAGACAAAGGTAAGAGAGAAAAAAGTATGCATGGGAATAAAGATGGGTAGAGGTAGAAAACGGGGAGAGTAAAGAAGGTTGCAAGGAAGGAAACTTGAAAGGAAAGGAGGAAGAAAAGCAGAAAGTTTTAATTGAAGGGTGTAAGGATGGATAAGTGCAATGGTGAAAAAATGGAAGGGTGAAAGGATGGATGGATGGAAGAGTGAAAGGATTGCTAGGCAAAAGGCTGAACAAATGGAAGGATTAGCACAAGTAAAATGATGGTGAAGGGACAATGAAAGGATGGATAGTGGATGGATGGAAGGATTAATAATGAAGATATTGATGGGTGGATCGTTGAAATAAAGGATGTATATATGAAAGGGTGAAAGGATGGGTGGATGGAAGAAAATATGGCTGGATAGGTGGATGAAAAGGTAAAAGGATGGACAGATGCATGAATGAATAGATGGAAATTGTTAGATGGGAGAGAGAAATGATTGGTGAATAGAAGGGTGAATGGAACACTTCTAAGGAGGGTTGAGTTTGCTCATTCACGTAGTGGGTGATTAGAGGTATGGCTTGTGTTTCAAGTGGGAGGTATTTTAGTTTTCTGGCTACTCCCTTGCCCTGAGAAAATGATCATGGAGGTGTTTTCTGTAGGTGGGAGAGGTATGCCTCTCATTAGACATAAATTATATGTTGAGGCTTCACATAGCTGAGCTATCTCCCAGTCTACCCTTAAGTCAGGTGCCTGTCACCTGAGGAATACCTCAGATGAGAATGCACCATCTCCAAAGAACAAAAGCCATAATTCATCACTAAAATATATTGAAAAACTACACACAAGATGATTGAATCTTGCAGTCTTTTTGTTGAAGTTAACATGTGATGAATTATCCTTCTATGTATTTGTAGATGTGGTGGGATGTGATAACTAGATCTTTTAACCCTGCTGATCTATCCACTGGCACTTTAAATAGCCCCAATTACAAGTTGCAATGTACTGTGGTGTGCAAACTTTGCATCAGTGATTACCAGTACTGAGCGGTAACAACCCACCCATATGTAATTAAAAGTTAATCCCCACAGAATGGGAAATTACTATTATTACCTGGTGGTATTGCACATTGTATCCCATTTTCAGTTGGGTTTAATGCATTCAAAAGCGTGCAGGGTGTTGTGGTAAAAGTGGGCAGGGGGCTGTTTTAAGGCAGAGGTAGATGAAGGGTGTGAGAAGGGTGAAGGAAGGATGGGAGAATGTTGGCTGGCAGGGGAGAATCTTGTGGCTTGTCTGAGGTTTGAAAGGGAGCACAGTAAGGTTCCTGGCTACAATCTATCCTTTTTAGGTCTCGCCTAGCGACGCAGCGCGAAGCGCTGTCGCTAGCGAGACTTATTGTCGTCGACTTGCTTCGGAAGGGAGACAGGAGATGTGCACGCGCAGGACGGACTGCAATTGTGAACGCGCCCGTGAACGTGAACACGCACGTACAGATACGCGATGTGCACATCTCCTGTCCCCCTTCCGTCCTCGCCAGCCGCAAACCATGAGGCTGCCTCGCTCCTTCTCCGTGCAGCTTCACCAGGAGAGTGTCCCGAAGACCGGAGGATCCCCAGGCCGGTGCCAGCCTTGCCTCTTGTTATAGGATCTACTGGGATGAACGTCTCAATGTAGAGTAAATGAAAGGTGGAGTAAGTTTTGCAGACTATTGGTTCCGTGTGCATGCGGTTTCATTACTCGTTTCCAAATGAAGCACCCCCACCCCTGCTTTAAATATTAGAATCCCTCCCTTCACCCTCGCGCTCCCCCATGCGCCCACTCTCGTAATCCGAGCCCCTGTATTTCTCAGTCAGAAAGGCACAGCAGGCATGGAGCAGTCACCTTTTAAGTGAAAGCATGTGAGGTTTGGCGTTTACTCCTCTCAAAGAACCGTCATCTTGCAGAGGTCTGAGTCAGTCCCAGCCAGAATGCCCTGCGCGTTGAGTCACGCTTCCTGCTGGAAATGACAGCACTTCCTCATCAAGCTACTAGTACTTGCCCGCTTCTCAACCCTCCCTGCTATCAGGAACGGACTCAAGTGGACGGCACAGTTTTTCCGTGGTCCATGGGGAGCTGAAACCGTTTCCGAGGGCGAAAAATTGAGTCAGTGAGTCAGCGGATGACGAATCCAAAAAGAAAACAAGCATTTGCAATGCAATAGGTCTCGCATTAGCTAGAGTTTAAGCTATTGGCATTGTAAATGACAATGCCTTTTATTTATTTATTTGTTTTGAAAACCAACACATAAATAAAAGGCATTGTCATTTACAATGCCAATAGCTCAAAGTCTCGCAAATGCGAGACCTATTGCATTGCAAATGCTTGTTTGATACTGACATTAGCTGCTGTATTTTCCGGTCAGTAAAATCGGATTTGTTGTTCATGCACCCAGTAAATCTGGGCACAGGAACACTGGGCCTTTTATAATTGTGTGGAATGGGTTTCCACATGGGAATTCTGCTCTGCAGTTTCCAGTCAGGGCGTATGCCTTTTATGGGCATCTTGTAGGTCGCTGAGTAGGCAGAGAGAGTGCAACACCATGAGGCATGAGAAGCAATGAAAACAAACAACGCCTCCTCTACCAGTAAATGGATGAACTCAGTAGTTGAAGTGGGCGGGATCTATTTGGAACGTCTTTTCCACTCTTATATAACTTTTCCAATAGGTTTCCATACTTTTTTTTTTAAGAGAAAAAAACTGCAACCATTGCAGAACGAATACCACCTTCAGGTGCCTCTGGCTGAAAGGAAACGAGTGAGGGGAGGGAGATCTCCTGTTCTGTAAAGCAAAGTGAGAGCCACGCAGCAAAAGAAGAAACAAACCTACTTGCCAGGGTGCCAGATACCTGAAAGAAATGCAAACATGAGCAGTTGGATTCTCAAAAATCTAAAGGGTACTTGGGAGCTTGTATATGGCTTTAATTGATGGAGTCATTTCAGGCATCATGGTGACAAAGGTTTATTGTTTTTGAGATGTAATGTAAGGGTGTTATCAGCTGTGTTCGGGAGTGTGTCCTTCTAATGGAAACTTATTAAAAGAGCTTTATACAAGGTACAGTCTGATTGCATAAACAGGTAGTAAATCTACCTCTGAATCTCTGCACGTTTTGCAGCAGACTTTCTTATACAGTGTAAAAGGCGCGCAATGCCCATAGGGCTCAAAGGACTTCAGCGCCCCCGACCATTCCCCACACCCCTGTGTTGTGTGTGTCAGCCCAGGCTGAGACAGCTTCCCAGACACACACACAGTTTTTGAGCTGCTGTGGGCTGGCTGGTCTGGCGTCCGTCTTATTGCAACGGCACCCGAGTACTTCACAGGTCTTTAAAAGACTATTTACTTGTTAACAAGGCTTTGTTGTTTTTCACCCCTTCTTAGACTAAGCCCCTGCATCTCCACTCTGTCTACTGCTGGAAGAATTACCCCATTCCCCCCCGAAATGTTTATTAGCCCCCGCCCGAAATATGGCTCTAGTTGCGCCTCTGCAGTGTATAGTATACACAGAAACTTGCATATTCGCAGTGCTTTCAGTCCGAGGCTGAGACAGTGTAGCACTATAATTACAGATCACTATTCTAGCATGCACAAACCAGGACTCAGTTGTGTAACTGTCTGGTTAGGGACAAACATCTGCGGCTGTCATTAAGGTCCCATCTCCAGCGCAGTCCAGCACAGATCAGATCAGATAAAGACCTGTGTCTGTCCTCCAAGCTGCCTGCAGCAGCCCGGGCTGAGACACAGACGGGAGGGGCCGAAGCCCTTTTAGCCCACTGGGCGTGGCGCCCCTGTGCGCAGTCCTGCTGGCTAAAAAGCCGGGAACTGCAGAGGGTTTCAGGTAATGAGGCCACTTGCCGTTTAATCAGAAAGGAGCGAGCGCACCTGAACGTGTAGGTAAACGGTCCGGTCGCGATTTTTCATTCTTTGCAAATAAAGGTCGTCTTAGAACCATAAAGTATATTGAACTTTCACGCTAGTTGTTTTGAAATAATAGGGGCATAGCTTTCCTTAAACGAGCGTATGTAATTAATTCGTGTCTTTCACTTTTTGCACACTTTCTCGTTTAACAGCCTGGAATCTCTAATCCTCCTAAAAAGGAGAATTAAAAAACAAAATAGAATAAATACTATTCCAAGATGGCCGCAACATTTGCTTGTACTTCCCAGCACTGCCATTGGCAATGGGCATGCTAAGTCTCAGGACCGCCTGTCTAAAGCTTCTTCTAATTACAAGAAGTAGCAGACTAATATACAGACTCGTATACAAATGAGGTAAATTAATACTAAAATTTCTAACAGAGGAGGGCAGCATTACGAGTAACTTTACCCCTTGGGCTTTATGCATCCGTGCAGGAGCAGGGCTTGTCTGTGCGTTTTTCAAGCTCTTTGGTGCTTGTATCTGCAGGACAGCAGAGTCCCACTGTGCCGGTTCACTCCCAGTAAGACTCCAAGAAGAATACTCGCCCGTCCCGAAGCAGGTGACGAGTGAGACATTCTTTCTGACCGCACGGGGCCATTAAGTCTTACAATAAAGAGTTCAGGGTAGGGGCAGGAGCACGCTCTATAGTATTTGTAGTTCACACCCTCGCTCTGTAACCCCCCCCCCTCCCCCTCCTTATACACGTTATCTGCAAATAATTGCCCGTTTTGAACTGCGACCCTCAAAACGTATCTAGAAAACCAACGCATTTGCAGTTCAAAATTGACTGGGTGATTGCGTGTCAGTCCGGGCCCCCAAAACAACGCAGAAGAGTCCTGAGGTGTGGTTGTTATTTCACAAGTGAATACACAGCTTTAGTGCAAAAACTAGAGCTTCGTTATTGTCGCTCGCGCAGAGAGGCTGTCTGCACGGGATACAGTGTATTCATTTCAAACTCGCAAACGGTGGGCGGGGTAGGTTTGTGGGAAGCAGTCCAAAGGTGCCCTCTGCGCAAGCGGCGGGGCCCCGGGGAATTTCTCTTTGTCAGAAAGCGTTGCAGGGCGTGGCGCCCTACCCTTTTAAAACGAACTGTGACCCTTTTTTCCTACCAAAGCGTTAACCGCTTGGTATGTGTCACAAATTAAATGTTGCACGGTCTGGCCTCGTCACATCTCTTTACACTTAAAACCAATGCTTAATTTATACAATAAATCAAAAGCGCTGGATGCAGAGTCCTAGAAGTCTGATGTTGGGGTTGTCGAATACCGAGGTTGCCTACTTTTGATTTCTTCTTATGCCCCAGTCTACTGTCCAACCCTTTGCAACTGTTGCTCGGATATCGTGAGGTGATTTTCCATCTCAACATTCCCTCTTAGCCGTTTACAAACTTTGCAGTGCATGGTAGTTACACGGCTCTATATATTGCAGAGATTTGCCAGTTTTAAGGAACTCGGCATATATTTATAAATATGTATTTAATTATTACTTTAAACGGACTGACTCAATTTTAAATAATTTATTAAACGATTGACTTAAAGCAGAGGGTTGTTGGAATCATAAATTCAGAATTCCGACCGTTTGCAGATTGAAGAGAGGGGAGTAACTCGGGGTGCTCTGCACGGACACGGCGCTTTGTGTACGAGTGGGGGAGGCGGGGAAACTCGAGGAAACAACAGTCGTCACGGTCTCAAACAAGATTACATCGATGTTTGCATTTTCGTACTGGGGGGTATTTTACATGGCAACTGTTTCTGATACTGAGGTAGTGTGTGGTGCAAACCGCGTTTCTCAAATAGAGACAGCTCAGATCGTCGTGATTAGATGAGTGACCACCCCGGAACTTTACAGTTTTCTTGACGTGTACGTAAATAGCTTAGGCGCCCCATGATGTCTTCGTTGCATCTTGTTACTTGTACTCGGATTTGGTAATCCGATAAACAGAACGAGAAGCCCCAGAATGCGGCTGTCCGAGGGGGCCACTAAAGAGGGCAGCCCTCTAGTGCCAGCTGGGCACCCCACACCCCCGTAGGGGCAGGGACTCAGGGAGGAGTCCCCCAAGCCTGGTCGCAGCGCGATAGGCTAGAATCACGTCCGGGGCGCGAGGTAGTAGGTTGCCAATGCTGGTACTATGCAACGTAGAAACCTAGAATGGAAGCGTCAATAGTTCGTCTGCAGGGAAGAAGATGGGCGTGTCCGCCCTTCCACATGCCGCCTCCGGTCTGTCATCGTCGGGGTGGCCGTGGGCGGAGTCCTCCCAGCTGCTGCGGCCGCCCCTCCCCTCTGGGCTGAGCCGTCACCATTCAGGTACATTAGGCTCGGGCAGCAGCAGCTACACTGCAGCAAGGGCAGCGTTCACCCCAACCACACACAGGAAAATACCTCTGCAGAAAACAGTGAGTATCTCGGTTCGAGGGCCAGCCGCGCAGGGGTTTAGTAACAGATCTGTCCGGAACTTAATTTCTGATAATCTCCACCGCATAGGAAAACAGGCTGATACGCTTCGGCTTTGGGGGATATTGTTTCTTTAGTTTTGCCGGTCAGGTCTTGTTCTCTTAGTATGTTATGATTTTTCAGTTCACGCTCGAAGTACCAGGCATCAGTAGTCACTGTCTCGCGATTGTACGCAGCATCAAGACTAGTGTGGTCAGGCACTTACTGTTAATGCACCCAGCTAGAAGCAATTGTGTTTTAGAAAAGAGAGGTAAGCGAGAGTGATGGATGGGATGTGTGAACTCTCAGCCACTGGTAATTACACAGGGTAGCCTCCCAGTCCATTTTTTTTTTTTTTTTTGTTGTTGTTTCCCGCAATGGCACTTTAGATCAGACCCAACTATAGGCAAATCATTCTTGATCTGATACAGTAGGAACCGTCCAGTCTGAACTTTCAAGCCAGGTCCTCTCTGAACTGGAACGCAAGCTACTCAGGAAAGTTTCACCCTAGGTGGGGCTCTTAGTCGGGAGCAGCTTGATTCCAGTGACACAGTGAGGAGGAGACTGTCGGGCGGAGACAGTTTTCCCAGGCAGATGCCCCGTTCCCCAGGAGCGAAGAGGGAGCCCCTCCCTTCCCCAAAGATACAGTCTCCCCAGTGCCAACAACAGAACACACTAGGGGAATACAAGCATCTTCAGAAAAAGAAGAGACCAAGGAGGACAATCCGAAAAGTCCCAATGCCGCCAACAAGGAGGAGACCCCGTCCAATAGCCACAGGAATTCTATATATAATGACAAAAGATAAACCAACACAATTACTGAAGGTAACTGAAGAGTTAAGCTAATAAACTGAGGTTGTGTACTATCCCACACTTACTTGGTTTAAGACTGGATGTGGTCTCATATAGGTATTCACGATTGTCCCATAAGAAAATGTCTCTTAATAAACAAAAAGTTAGAAAAGGGCTGGTGAGGGTAGTTGTTCCTGAATCCAGCTTCTTATGTAATAGAATTAAAGAGTCATAGAGCATACGTCTGCTCGTTCTCCAAAGTTCAGTTCCTGAAGTAAAAATAAACTCGCACAACTTCCGGGGTCATATGGGGCGGAGGTAATTGTACCACACATCTTGGGGAAGGTAGCGTGTCCTTCACAGAACACGGCAGAGTGGAGGAAATCAACGCGTCCCTGCGTTGAACCAAAATGAACAGCTGCGCGTCAGGTACTTATTCCACAATGTAAGCGGCAGCGGGGAAGACACCAACGCGGGCTCGCGTTGACCAAAACACACAAAACAAAGGCAGGTCGTCTAAGACCACAAAGAAAATAGTACGGGGAGAGTAGCAGCTCGACCTAGCGCTGCTCCCTCACTGGGCTTGAAAGGCAGCGGCAGCAGGCGGGAAGAAACCTCGCTGGAAATCGCAGCGCGCCCTCGCGCTCGAGTCGAATCAACAAAGGGATGCAGAGTTTCTCAGACAGCAGGGTTCAGCACAAGCAATAGCTCAAATCCCGGGGCAGGAATCTCGGAGGTCATTCAACACACGGAACAGGGCAGGGTTCACACAAGGAAAGCCAAGCACTGAGGCACAGTAGCTGAAGGCTTAAGAACCTCCCAATCACCTGACCAGTCCTAAAGCAGTATGGGACAGCACACAACCCACCTCCCTCGCTGAGCATTCTGGGAGACGTAGTCTAAACATCATACAGGAAGCCTGACTCCTAACAGAGACCCTCGTCTGGGAATAATCGTAACACAGCGTCCACCCACTCTTTTCACAGGGTGGACACCGTCCCCCCTGCCAAGAAGTTGGGCCCCACAGAAATATGTTGAACTTGTCCCAGTGTAAGACACCGGGACACGTTCAGCAGCACCTGCACGTTGTCTGCTTTCCATTTCCAGCAGCAACGTGCAGGCAGCAAGGGGGCGTTTTTTCACCTCCAGCTGGGCCGAAGTTAAGGGGCCATCAGGCCTCCCCCCCCTTTTTTTTTTTTTTTTAATATCTTGGCTGGAGGCGGCTGGAACTCACATTTAAATGTAATTGCCACAGAGGGAAACAAAGGCACACAGCTAGCTATCTCTTCACAGGTGTTTAAGAGAGGCATGCTTTTGCTCGGTCCCTGTATATAAATGCAGACACTGTAAGACTGTCAGAGGGGGTGTTCTGTCCCAGCATTTACACAAATAATTAAAATAGCACTAGTTTATTTCTTTTATAGCGCTACGTCGTGACGTCATGTGCAGTGAATGCACGCGTTATGATGTCACTTGCATAGTGTCTAACTTGGTCAGTCCCCCCACTTCTTTTTAGGGCTCGCCTGAGCCAGCGCATGCGCTGCTCTGGTGAGAGTTTTAGTAAGCGGGTTTTGGAAGTGCAAACAGTGGCTTTTGCTGGCGACTAGCCTGCGTTCACGCGAGCGTGCACGCGCGATCAGGCGCCATATGGCTTCCCTCGCCATCTGGACGCTCGCGTGAACGCAAGCTGGTCGCCAGCAAAAGCCACTGTTTGCACTTTCAAAACCCGCTTATTCACGATTACTTTCACGGCCACGCGGCCGTGTCAGTTTCACGGCCGCGCGGCCAATGCTTGTTTCTTTTCTCGTGTATTTTATTTATAATTGAACCACTTAGTTTTTTTTTTTTACATTCTAATTGTTTTTTTTAATTATTTGCTGGAGTATGTTTTATTCTGTTTATTTTATCCTTTCATGTATTTAACTCTTTCTATCTTTTTTAAATGTTTTTTTTTTCAGTTTTGTTAACTGTATCACCACTTCTATCGTTCTTTCGTTTCTTCTTGCCCCTTCTCACTAATGTCACCCTTTCTCCTTCGTGTTCTTTTTCTTTGCCTTTAACCATCTTAATTTCTCTTTACACACCTCCTTCTTTAAAGCATACGTTTTATTCATTGTTTTTCTTTTCCCATCTCTCGTATTCCTTTCTCTTCGTCTCTCGCCCTGTTTCTTTTAACCTTCCTTTCAAACACGCCTTCTAAACTCACTGTTTCCTTTCGCCCCTTTTCCTTCTTACTGCCGTGTTTTTTTGGCCGCTCTCATGCTCTTTTTATTGTAACTCATGCCGGAATCTCCTCTTGACCTGACTCAAACTCATTTTTCGTCCCTCCTACTGCGTTCTCTCTCTCTACGTATTTTTCTTTCGTCCTCTTTTCTTTTTCTGTCCTTTTTTTAAATTTCTCTCTTTTGCCCTATATTACTTTCCTTTCTCTCCTTCTGTCTGTTCTACCTGTGCTATTTATCTCCAAACAACCTCAGTCCTATTTCCCTTTCGCCCTCCATTTTCCACCTAGTCTATCCCCTTCTCCCCATCTACTCCACGCCACTGTCTCTCATGTTACTACCGTTTCTCGATTTTACTTTACCTCTTTAGCTCGTTGTTCTCTCCCTTCTATTTCCACCTCTCCCATTTTTAACTGGTATTCCCTAGTTTCCTATCTACGCTGCTTCTTCCTTGCTCCCACTTTTCCATCTCCACTCCTCCACCTCTTGCCCGTGTTCCTATAATATTGCCTTTTTCCTTTATTTTCATTCCCCTTCTCCTTTCAACCCGTCTCATCAATTTTCGCCTCCTCCCCATCACTCCTCTTTCCTGCTCGTCATTCCTATTTTTCCATTCCCCTCTTTGCTATTTTCTTTCATATTTCTGCCCCCTCTCTCTTCTTCGTTTTCCGGTTTCTACGTTGTCCTCTCACCTCTTTTTCAGTTACGCACCTCTTTCCTCCCCCGCCTCTCCCATATCCCACGCGTCCTCCCCTCTCCCTTACGTCACCCCCTTTCCTCACACCCCCTTCACACTTCATCCCCTGACTGGCCGTGTCCCCACCGCTGCGGGAGCACTCCGCTGTCCCTCGGCTCTTTTTCTCAGGCACATCGCCCTGATTTCAGAGAGGCGCTGGATTCCTCCCAGGCCCAGAGGCCTCCAGGGCCGAGGACAGCGCCGACCGCTCACATCTGCATGCACGAAGACCCCCGGGCCTCTGAGCCCGGCTTGAGGGCCCCCGCTGACGCAGCTCGGATTCACGCAGCAGACACTAGTGTCGAGAGGACATGCGCAGAATCCTCTTTCTCATGTCGGGTGCCGCGATTGTAGCAAAAGTAAAGAAATAGAAAAATAATCTATTTCTTTACTTTTGCTACAATCGCAGCACCGGCGCTTTACTTTTAACATTAAAAGTAACGCGCGGGTGCCGCGATTGTAGCAAAAGTAAAGAAATGGAAAAATAATCTATTCTTTACTTTTGCTATAATCGCGGCACCCGCACTTTACTTTTAATGTTAAAGCGCTTTACTTTTAATGTTAAAAGTAAAGCGCGGGTGCCGCGATTATAATGGTGTAGCCAATAGGTCTCACTTTTGGGACCTTATAAGTATTTAGTTATGCAACTGTTGCATGGCTAAACACTTATAAGGTCCCAAAGGCGAGACCTATTGGCTATGCCAATGCTTGTTATAGGACTTGTACCCTGGTCGTAACACTTGGGGCATCTCCCTGAAATAAACAACATTTCTTTATATTTCTTTACAAAAGTGAGGGCACAGGACAGTGGTGTAATAGAAGATGATGGGCCCCTACCAGGGGTCGAAGTGCATTAGAAAAAGTATGGGAACTGTTATGCTGCATGTAATGGGGCGAGTGAGCAGGGGGTGGGGTCAAACGTGTGGCTAAAAAACTAAATATTCAGTACATTTCTTTCACCTTCAGGGAGTTGCATATAAATTAATGTGCAGCTTAAATGAAAAATAAATACAAAAAAGTCAAATTAATCAGTGGGCAATGCACTGTAGTACATTATGAAACCTCTATTAGTTAATGCCATAAAGAGGTCTGTGTGTAACCAGAGAGCCACAGAATTAAATCTTGGTTGGTGCAGTGGAGAATAATAGTGATTTGTGTATTTTTAGTGCTACGAGGTCCCAGCCTGTGACAGAAAGCACTGTAAATATGTAAGTCATTATTTTTAAACTTGCATTGCATAAGATAGAATGCTACAAAACATGCAGAAAGGTTAAAGATACAATGGTGCTTCCAAAATATAGATTCTAGTAATGGGCAGACTGTATGTAAGGCATTTTAAAAATATTAACTCTTAAAAGCACTCACTTCACAACTCAGCTGGTAACTCCTTTGCATTTCCAGTCAAAAAGAATACATCTGTAATCACAAAGCTTCAAGTGGTTCCATCAATTAAAGCCAGTCTGGGCTCCCAAGCACCCATTACATTTGCAGGTTAACCAGCTGCGCACATTTGCATTTCTTTCAGGTAAGTAGGCAGCCTGGCATGAAGGCTTGTCCATTGTTTAGTTGTCTGTCAGCTGTTGGTTTCACAGCACAGGAGACTCATTGAATGACACTTCTGAAGCATTTAAACTGTTGGAATTAATCATCTGGGACGGTTGTCATTTCACAAAAAGTAGGAGAACGTTTTTTCTTAAATTAAAAAAGTATGGGCACGTCGTGCCCCACCGATCCCACCCACTTCGACCTCTGGCCTCTACAGAATGTGAGGAAGGGCCCCTGAAACTCCCATATATCACAGCTATTCATAGTTCTGATGTTGAATGACTGACCCTTGACATTGCAGGGGCCTTTGTTACACCCCTGGGCCTTGCAATTAAGGCCAAAATGTGTTTCTCTGTACATTAAATAATCTACCTATTTACAGCATCATGCTGTAATGCAGTTTACAGAAAGCATGTCACACTGACCATTTTTAATGTAAATGGGTGCATATTCGTTGGAACAGTAGTCGCTTGCTCTTTCTAAGGCCTTAATAGTGAATGCCACAGTTTTTATGATCCCTGTGCAGAAACAGGTTTGTGCATGGATCACAGTTATAAGTGGTGCAGTGTTTGCTGCCTCTGGTAATTATTAAGGAAGTCTGTGCACTTGAGTTAATTTCAGCAGGTTAAACCTACCATAATATACTGTGGCAAAAAACTTGTTAAATATTGGGGCATGCAAATTTCTATGCATAAAGCATCAAAGTCTACATGTTCCTACTTGAAACGGGACATCTGTAATTAATTTCAGATAATCATTGGGCCAGAACAACTCCAAAGTGTGTGTGACAGGACTAGACAGTCCTTTTGTTTCGCCAGTGGACTGGAACCGATGGAGGCTGGTTTAGAAAGCTTTGCACAACTGCTGCCTCCTCTGTAACTCTCCCCAGCTTCCCAAGGCTAACTACAGCAATGGCTTCGAGACAGATGAGTGAGTGAGTGAGAGAGAGGTGAGTGAGAGAGAGGTGAGTGAGAGAGAGGTGAGTGAGAGAGAGGTGAGTGAGAGAGAGGTGAGTGAGAGAGAGGTGAGTGAGAGAGAGGTGAGTGAGAGAGAGGTGAGTGAGAGAGAGGTGAGTGAGAGAGAGGTGAGTGAGAGAGAGGTGAGTGAGAGAGGTGAGTGAGAGAGAGGTGAGTGAGTGAGAGAGGTGAGTGAGTGAGTGAGAGAGGTGAGTGAGTGAGTGAGAGAGGTGAGTGTGAGTGTGAGAGAGGTGAGTGTGAGAGGTGAGTGTGAGAGAGGTGAGTGTGAGAGGTGAGTGTGAGAGAGGTGAGTGTGAGAGAGGTGAGTGTGAGAGAGGTGAGTGTGAGAGAGGTGAGTGTGAGAGAGGTGAGTGTGAGAGAGGTGAGTGTGAGAGAGGTGAGTGTGAGAGAGGTGAGTGTGAGAGAGGTGAGTGAGTGAGAGAGGTGAGTGAGTGAGAGAGGTGAGTGTGTGAGAGAGGTGAGTGTGAGAGAGGTGAGTGTGAGAGAGGTGAGTGTGAGAGAGGTGAGTGAGTGAGAGAGGTGAGTGAGTGAGTGAGAGAGGTGAGTGAGTGAGTGAGAGAGGTGAGTGAGTGAGTGAGAGAGGTGAGTGAGTGAGTGAGAGGTGAGTGAGTGGGTGAGAGAGGTGAGTGAGTGGGTGAGAGAGGTGAGTGAGTGAGTGAGTAGGTGAGTGAGTATGAGAGGTGAGTGAGTATGAGAGGTGAGTGAGTATGAGAGGTGAGTGAGTGTGAGAGGTGAGTGAGTAGTGAGAGGTGAGTGAGTAGTGAGAGGTGAGTGAGTAGTGAGAGGTGAGTGAGTAGTGAGAGGTGAGTGAGTATGAGAGGTGAGTGAGTATGAGAGGTGAGTGAGTATGAGAGGTGAGTGAGATGAGAGATGAGTGTGAGAGAGATGAGTGTGAGAGAGAGACAGATGAGTGAGAGGTGAGTGAGAGAGAGAGAGACAGAGAGACAGAGATGAGTGAGAGAGAGACAGAGATGAGTGAGAGAGAGACAGAGATGAGTGAGAGAGAGACAGATGAGTGAGGCGAGTGAGCAAGAGGCGAGTGAGCGAGAGATGAGTGAGAGACAGAGAGAGGTGAGTGAGAGACAGAGAGAGGTGAGTGAGAGACAGAGGTGAGTGAGAGACAGAGGTGAGTGAGAGACAGAGGTGAGTGAGAGACAGAGGTGAGTGAGAGACAGAGAGAGGTGAGTGAGAGACAGAGAGAGGTGAGTGAGAGACAGAGAGAGGTGAGTGAGAGACAGAGAGAGGTGAGTGAGAGACAGAGAGGTGAGCGTGAGAGGAGTGAGCGTGAGAGGAGTGAGTGAGCGTGAGAGGAGAGTAAGCGTGAGAGGAGTGAGTGAGCGTGAGAGGAGTGAGTGAGTGAGCGTGAGGTGAGCGAGAGAGATGAGTGAGCGTGAGGTGAGCGAGAGAGATGAGTGAGCGTGAGGTGAGCGAGAGAGATGAGTGAGCGTGAGGTTAGTGAGCGAGAGAGATGAGTGAGCGTGAGGTTAGTGAGCGAGAGAGATGAGTGAGCGTGAGGTTAGTGAGCGAGAGAGATGAGTGAGCGTGAGGTTAGTGAGCGAGGGAGATGAGTGAGCGTGAGGTTAGTGAGCGAGAGAGATGAGTGAGCGTGAGGTCAGTGAGCGAGAGAGATGAGTGAGCGTGAGGTCAGTGAGCGAGAGAGATGAGTGAGCGTGAGGTCAGTGAGCGAGAGAGATGAGTGAGCGTGAGGTCAGTGAGCGAGAGAGATGAGTGAGCGTGAGGTGAGTGAGCGAGAGAGATGAGTGAGCGTGAGAGAGATGAGGGAGATTAGTGAGGGAGGGAGATTAGTGAGAGAGATGTCAGTGAGATCAGAGGGAGAGGTCAGTGAGTGAGCAGAGAGAGGGGAGAGACGGAGAATACAGAGGATGCTTAGATGGCAAGAGGGAGGGAAGGAAGGGAACAATGTTGGTTTGAGCAGTTTTGTCAGGGCTGCTTTTGGTTCCCAGTCCCGGCCTGATGTAGTGTAATGTTCCCTTTGCCCTCACAATCACACAGGATAAAACGTATATTTATTTCCACCAAAGGTTTAGCGGGTGCACCAACCGTGGGAGGGATATGGCCTCCTATGCTTCCAGAGAGGAGTACAGCACAAGCATCGCTGTACAGGGCATGAAGGCGGGCTATACATGAAGGACATTACCTCCTCTCGCCCAGCTGGATGTCGTGCTCTGCAGTTAGGCACACTATACAAAGTGTTCACTGATGACGGACACCTTAACATAATGCTTTTAACAGCATTTTATTCCTTTCAGTATTTCATAGATGCTGGAGAAAGAAAGTGACTTCCATACTACTGTGAATTAACGTAGAGCAAATTAACTACTAATCTTTTGTTATCTCATGCAGTGTGCTGTAGTTTGTGTAATCTCCTATAATCTAATGTGGAGTAAATTACTCCGTGTAATTTCCTTCCTATCCTATTGCACATAAATGAATTTGTTTCTGTCATCCTACATGGTTACGTTACAGGTGGTGTTTTCATTCTGCAATACATTTTGTGTTTAGTAATCTCCCTCTTTCATGCTATGCAAGGTAAAACAATTTGACTAATCTCTTTAGTAATCCAATGTGCGGTAAACCAATCAAAGTAACCATCTGTAATCTATGCAAGGGAAAGTAATCTCCTATAATGTAATTTATCTTGGGGCAAAGTAATGGATTCATTATCTGTAATCTAATGCAAAGTAAAATAACCATAATAAGCTCCTGGAATCCAATACGAAGTAGAGTAATCTTCCATATTGTATTGCATGATAAAGTAACTGGAGTATTATCTGTTACATAAAAAAGAGGTAAGAAATGAGTATTTTTTTTTCGTTCAGTAATTGATTTCATGCTTAAGTAACCAGAGTAATTATTCATTGTATTCCAGTAAAGGGTATAATAATTTCTGTAATGTTTAAATGTACACTATACCAATCCGTGATATTATTTGGTACAGGTAAATTAATCAATCAATATTTCTTTATTCTGTAAATAAAATCACCATAAAAGAGTGCAACTCCATGTAATAAAATCAAGTTCATCAAGAGACGATAAAAAAACAGTACAGTTGCTTATAAAAACAGGAACCACATAAAACAATTAGTCAGGTCTCGATTCGCTCGATGCCCAAACAGCCCGTAAAAAAGATAAAACAGTAAAAATGATCAGGACCTTGGGTAGCATCTGTAAATACAACAAGACAGGCCTAACTTGGTCATTTTGGGGAGAACATGGCGGCCGCTAGCTGAGCAGCCGCTTGCCGCCGGAGGCACTTATGCTCTGTTCCTTCCCGTCTTTCCTTCGGAATAAATTGAGGCTTTTTTCCTGGCGGTTCTCCTTCCTTCTTCGATGGAGTTTTTCTGTTTTTCCGGCTGAGGCTTACGGGCGCTGCTTTTCCCTCCGCTGGATGTGTGTGTGCGCTGGTCTGCCGCCGCCCTGGAGCTGAGGAGGGGACGCAGAGCAGCGGCTCGCGGGCTCCTCCGGGCCGGTATGGGCAGAGGCAGCACAGGACGACTTTCTCTGTCGGAACAGCCCTGCTCGCTGCAAACTCCGGAGGGTTTACTTTAGACACAGCATCTTGGAGAGCTGAAACAGCGTTCACCGTCGCGAGGTCAGGTGTAGGGGGGGCAGGGGGAGGATTTCTGGTTAACGCTGCTCTAGTTCCTGCTGCATTGACCACGGAGGGGGGGAGGCTCGTGCTCACTTCCTTGCAGCCACCACATTTAATAACACCTGCTCAGACACTGGAGGGTCAGGGGGGGAGTGAGAACCCCATAAATACCACCGGCAATTGCAGTCCTAATACCGTGCCCATAACATCTGGTAATAAGAAGAGTAAAGGGCGTGGTAGTGGGGTGCGGGGGACTGCAAAGGCCAAGAGTAACAAAACCTTCCAGGGGGGAAAAAAAGTGGTGTTGGCTGTAATAAGATTGGCAGTGGCAGCACACCTCAGGAAAAGGAGGTGAAGGAGAGTACATCTCTGGATAGAGATAGCATCTCTACATTTCAATACCGTGAAGTAAAACGTAGGACTGTCAAAGCGAGGAGAGCAAAAAACCAACCTCTAGATTCAAGAACCAAGATTACTCCTTCTCTGCGGTCTTATTTTAAGGTTAGTGAAGAAAAGAGGAACCCCTTCAACCCAAAGGAATAGGGTACTATACAAAAGTGAAGGAACAGTATCCTTTGGGCAGTATTATGTCATAGAAAATCTTCTATTGTATTACTTCTTCATTTAACCCACACTCCTCTCATACCAATCCACACCATACATACACAAGAAGATTTAACCATATATCGTCCACAGATAATCTCAATACCAAGTGGCCTCCCTGGAAGCTCTTTTTTCCTCCTTAGCAGTGGATATAAAGAGAGGCTTTTCTGTCTCCGAGGCAAACCAAGGTGAGATTCGGCTCTTCTGTGAGACGCTGGATAAGAAAATTGACCTCCTGAACTCTAGGACAGAGGTGTTGGAAAACTCTGTAGGAGAAATTAGAGAAGAGTTAGGAGCGGCCAGAACAGAAATAACACTCCTTAAGAAAGAGGAAGTAATGCTTCGGGACAGACTTGAGATGTTAGAAAATAACTCGCGGAGGAACAATTTACGCCTCTTAAATGTCCCGGAGGGGAGTGCAGGGAAAGATATTGAGTCCTATATTGCTACCCTCATAAAAGAGTCTATTCAGATCGAGGAATCGGTTGAGGATTTGAAGAAAGACATACAGGGGATCCACAGGGACCCTTTCCGGAAACACCCTAACCGGACAAAACCGAGGAAAATCCTTATAAACTTCCTTACGTTCTCTCTGAAGGAGAAGATCCTTAATTGTGCCCTAAAGCAAAGATCCTTGAAATCTAAAGATTTTGCTTATGAAATTCGTTCTGATCTGGCCCGAACAACCTTGGACAGACAGTGGGAGTTGGGTAAGAAAATCGATGATTTCAAGAGACTCGGTGCGGTTGCCCAGTTGAAGTTCCCTGCACTTCTGAAAGTCATGCACAACAATAGGATGTACAACCTTAAGACCGTGCAGGAGCCAGCGAGCTTCTTGAAAGCCTGGGTAGAGCTACAGACACTAAATAGCTGAGTGAAAATGTTTAAGAGATTCCTATATATCTATCTGCTTCCTTCACGTTAATCAGATTTAAAAAAAAAAAAAAAAAAAATGCATAATGCAATGCACAATATATTGAACCGCCAATCACAATTGGGTTTATCTTAAGACGAGGGAGACACTTCTTGTACAACTAGCCTCATAGGTGATTAGAAATGGAGTGTTCTCTTCTCGGAGCCTTAGTTTTCAGTTCTTTTATGTAATGTAATGAAGGATGGGTGTAGGTTGCCCCGGCAGGCAGAAACTGGACTAGTAGTCCAGGTAAATGGGGGTAGGGTTCTCCAGGGGTGGGGCAAGGAGGGGAGGCTGAAGGGGGAGCACGGGGTGGGGAGCATAGGGGTAGAAAAATAAAAATAAAATCCTCATTCGCCTTTTAGGTTGGTCTATGCACTGTTGCTATGTTGGGCCCGGGTTTGGTACTCCGGCATATTCGAAGTTTTGTTGCTTAAACCGCCATGACCTTGATACAGTTTTTATCTTGGAATGTCAATGGGTTGCGAGTTAAAAGTAGGAGGGCAAAAATTTTGCAATATCTTGGAGACTCTCCGGCACAGGTTATCTTGCAGGAAACGCATCTCCTAAAAGAGGAGTTGGTTGGAATCTTTAGCAAAGTAAAGTGGGTGGAACACGTTATTGGTACTAATCAGAACGCTAATATTAGAGGTGTAGTTTATCCTGGTTAAAAAAAAGCCAATGTACCTGTTCTAAAAACAATGGTAGACCCAGGTGGCAGGTGGGTTATTGCTGAATTGTCCATTCAAGGTTTCCTCATAACGGTGGTTGGTTACTATGGACCGAATCAAGATGACCCTTTTGCCCTGAAATCAATTTTTTCAAACTTGCTCGATTTTCCAGAACCAATTATCATGGCTGGCGATTTTAATATAGTTTTAGACCCCTTACTTGACAAATCTCCAAGTAGTAGAGCAAATGTGTTGTCCAAGTCTCGGGTGTATCTGCAAACAATGATGGCACAGTCGGGACTATGTGACGCCTGGAGGGAAAGGTCTGGCTCTCAGTTAGGTGTCTCCTTTTACAACAACAAGTATAGACATAAGTCAAGGATTGACTATTTTTTTTTTAGTGAGCCATGATCTAAGGCTTAGGATTAAGAACATCAGATATCTGACTCCTCACCTGTCGGACCATGCAGCTGTTTGGTTGGATTTGGGCTTAATAGGGAAGGATAAATCAAGGGTATGGACGTTTGATCGTTCATTACTTCTAGATGACCTTGAAGTAAAGTATCTATCTATTTTCAGAAACAGAGTGTTTCTTTAATACTAATATTGGTTCGGCCGAAATCTCAGTAGTGTAGGACGCTTGGAAGGCTTGCTTGAGAGGCTTGGTCACAAGCAGGGTATGTTAGAAGAACAAACAATACAGGGAAGAGGTGGCCCAGACGGAGTCTGAGATGAAGAAAATAGAGTTGAGCCTGAACAGAGAGATTGTCCCTGAAAAGCGGCAAGAGTATATTGCGGAATTAAAAACCTTGAAAGATCAGTTAGATACCACCATTCAGTTGAGGATCACAAAAAATGGGAGCCTAGCAAAATGGCTCACTTTGAATATGGAGAGGGAGCTAGCAAACTATTAGCATGGAAAGCCAAGTCCGATAGGATGCGAAATATAATAAAACGAATAGATAGTGAGGATAACACCTCTTCAGTATCCACAGACGAGGAGATTGGAGAAGCTTTTCTTGCTTTTTTTTCAGGAATTATATAAAGAAGACAGAGTAGTAGACGGAGTCTGTGCTATGGACTGGTTAGATGGAAAATTGTTTGCCTCCCTAAATACCCTTCAGCGAGAAAATTTGGAGATGGATATATCCGAGCATGAGGTTAGGAAGGCCATCTCCGCTTGCAAGAGAGGTAAGGCCGCAGGGCCTGATGGGCTTCCTGCGGAATTGTATAGATCTTTGGAAGATGCCATAATTCCGATTATGACTGTACTTTTTAATAACATACTATCGGAAGGGGCTAGTCCTCCTGCTTCATGGGGGGAAGCTACCATCTCATTAATTTTGAAAGCTGGAAAGAATCCGGCAAACTGCGGGTCTTATAGACCCATTTCCCTCCTAAATACAGATTATAAAGTTTTTACGAAGATTCTCGCGGATAGGTTGGGTACAGTAGTAGGCGGTCTCCTACATTCAGATCAGAAAGGCTTTATAAGAGGTAGAAATTTATTTGACCTCACACACAATTTTATTGGTGCTATAGATGTGGCTTCCACCTTTTCTCTACTGCTGGCAGCGATGACATTGGACGCCACTAAGGCTTTTGATAGGGTCAACTGGACATATCTCTCTGTAGTAATGGGAAAGTTTAACCTTGGAGATAAATTTTGCCGTACTATACAGCTCGTATACCGAGATCCGCTGGCAAGACTGTTAGTTAATGGAAAACTGACCAATCCTTTTAAGATCACTAGAGGTACCAGACAGGGCTGCCCACTCTCTCCGCTTCTTTTTGATTTATATATTGAGCCTTTTGCTCAGTGTTTAAGGGATGAGCCGAGTATTACATCATTCAGGTTTGGCGCGTGGGAGAGGAAGGTAGCCCTGTACGCGGATGACGTCTTGATTCTGTCATCTGAATTAGAGACGTCTTTTCCTCAGGTCATTAGACTTGCACAAGATTTTGGGCGGGTCTCTGGCTACGAGGTGATGCAGAAAAGATGGAGATCATGGCGTGGAATTTGCCGGAGTGCCAATATCAGACGAAGAGTGAGATGAGATCTGGGAGTCAGGATAGTGCAGAACATAGACAAGATCACTGGGACCAATCTTACTAACATCTCTAAGGATTGTCAGAAACTTATGAAGTCCTGGGTCCATCTCCCACTGACCATCTTAGGCCGGATCAACTTAATTAAAATGATCATATTACCGAAAATTACATTTCTCTTCAAAACCATTCCCTTACATTTTGAAAAACAGGCGATTGATAAGTTACAGCAAGCTATCAATTCATTTGCTTGGGCATATAAGGCCACGAGGATAGCATGGAAGAAGCTTAGGCGTAGGAGGGAGAAAGGGGGTCTCACCCTCCCGGATCTTCAGTACTATGCCTGGGCCTTTCAACTATCACATTCCAGGATGCTCCTGAAATCCCCAGATAACACAGATAGGGGAGTCATGTTTTCTGCTATGATTGAGGGGGTGGGGTTGCCACTGGAGGGGTTCCTTTTTAAATATGGTGACCAAAAATACTTAAAAAAGATCAGGTTGAAAGTTCTTTTGGCAGCGGCCCGAATGTGGGCCAGAATTAAGTGATGTACGGGCTTGAATTACTTTTCAAGTTTAGCCCCTTTGTGGGATTCGCCAGGGGCTCCAGAATGTCTAAGAGACAAGTTAGCCACACCACTCAGAACAGCTGGGCTTACTGTGTGGAGAGATTTGACTTTTGAGGGGTCACTTTTACCATGGGCATCCCTAAACAGTATGTTGGAGGAGGGCATGTCTAGGTTTAAATACTTACAGCTGCAGAGTTGGTCACAGAATCTTAAAAAGCCGATAGGAATAGGGAACACTCTAGAAGAGCAACTGGTTCTAAGACCTGGGGGGAGCAAGGAGGTCTCTTTCTTTTACTGGTCTATAGAGGAAGCCGTTGATGGAGATTTTAAATTGGCGGAAGAATTGTGGAAAACCTCCATGCCAGACGAGAATTGGGAGGATTTGTGGCAGATTTCTTTCCAAACCCTGTTTGTTACTGTAAAACCTGCCTGGCTTAGGAGGAACCACTACTTCACCACTAATAGAGCCTATTTATCTCCAGCAAGTCTTTCAAAAATAACTAATGGCCCCCCAGTAAGCTGTAAGAAATGCGACCTAGCAAACGCTTCTGATATACATATGTTTAAAGATTGCCCTGGGCTAACAGAATTTTGGGAGAGAGTAGGGGCAACTTTAGCTGACATTGTGGGAACCACAGTTCAGATTTCTCTCACTCTGATCATTTTTGGAATAAGCAGTGAAATTATAGGTCCTATAAGGGGTTTTCTATTTTATGCAATTTTGCTGGCAAGGAGAGAAATTTGCAGGAGATGGGTAGAGGCCACACCCCCCATGCATTCAGAATGGTTGTCCTCTTTATATAGGACCTCTAAGATAGATCTGGGCAGACTGCAGAATAGTAAGAGGAAAGCAGTATGGGACTGTCTGCTCAATTGGTCTCTGCGTTAGTCTTCCTGGGGCTGGTTTGATTTGGGGTGGGTGGAGTCTAGGGTCTTAAATTTGTTTTTATATTATCAAATTATCTTTTAGATCCTATGATTATGCCTCTCTGGAAACTCTCAGGCTAGGTCGGGCCTTGCTCTCTTCGCCCAGTTTCCATTGTGTGCAGGCCCGCACCAACAGCCTTCGGTCATAATCCACCTGAAGAGAGTGAGATCTTTTTCCCCGCTACAAAGGGGTCAGCGGCATTCTGGGGGTTATGGCATACCAGTAGGCGGGCACTGTCCCAGATCTTCAACTCGATTGCCTACGTCTCCTTGAAACCGAGAAATGGTATTGACAGCCCACCTAATGTCAACTGTGGTCTGAGGCGAATGAGGATAAAAAAAAGACAGGCCTAACTTGATTAAAGCGCAATGTTTTGTGCAAAGGGATTAAAAACGCTTCCTCGGCCAGCTATAATAAGAGCAAAACATAGTAAAGTGAAGTAAATCCTGTGGAGATACATTGTCGCAGCCACAGGATTTTCTTCCCTCCGGCTGGGACCACCCGCGCGGTGAGGCCTAAAAATGAAGCAGTTGATTAAACCTAAACCTGCCCAGTAAGAACCTATCATGCTGTGAGCGAACCAGGCCCAAGTATGGCTCCAAACCCTGTACAGTTTTTAAAAGCACGTGGCCCCTAGCTGCTGGCTTCTGGAGTTCTAGACTTTCTCTCTCCAATCGCGAGCGTTCCAGAAACGGTCATTTAACACTCCCCGGCTCAAGGGCAGAGAGAGCATTTGGGTTAAAATAAATATCAGGCCTACCTAAAGAAAGAAAAGATGCCTTAACATGGGCTAGCCATGGAATGCTCAATGCCCGGTCCAAGGTCAAACAGTCCTCTCCTCAAGAATCTGCCAACTTAACTTCTGCTCCCCCCTGCTCCAAACCCCTATTATTACTCAAATCTGATTTCTCTCCCTCATATTTAACACCATTTAATTAATCGGAGTTCTCTAGTTCCTTCTTTTAATACAAGATTCAGGTTTCAGATTAATCACCGACTTCCACCTATTGATGACTGTAACGTAATGCGAAGCAATTGTGATCTTCTGTATACAAGTAATGGCTAAAATAGTTGGATTAATATAATCTTGTAATCTAAATAGGGTTGCATCTACGGGACCCTACAATACCAGGCAAACTCCAATATTCTTTTAGCAGTTCATTCAGGAAGAGTTATTTGTCGTTATAAAATTTATATAGCCTAGCAAACCATCCCTTATAGCTTGTTGTATAAATATGTGGTCGGTGGGTAGAATTCTTCCGGTTCTCAGGGGATTGTTTCCCAAATAGGACATGGCAGCCTGTCGTATTAGAAAGTATGTACAACTGTCTAGTGCATCAGCTTTGCGAAAGTGTTGTATCATAATACATCTGCCATTAGGGAAGAGTTGTATCATCGTATGCATTTGTAGTCAGTGTCTTATAGTTTTTGTAGGCAACCACGTATTATCAGCTAAGATTCTATAAGTTTGTGTGTGGTAATATTGTGATGGTGTTTAATAACTTAAAACAATAAACGAATGAACTCCAATGTCAGGAGTAGTGCAGGGTTATCAGCAGCAGTGGGCATTTCTCGACAGTATACCTTTGTTTTGCCAACTTTATTTGCAGCTGCCCAGATCACCTAGTGCGTGTGCACCACTTTCTATGTATTTGCATGGTTTCAGGAAGTTTCAATGCCAATACTTTGTGCAGAGTCCCCACTTCTGTTTGATCCCTCTCAAAAGGTAAATGTGGAGCGTTGTTTACCGCATGGTATAGGTACATTTGTGAAGAAGTATAGAAACGTGGGCAATGTAAGTTCAGTTCTGCTGGTCCTAACCTGACTCTTCTTTCTATTTGCATGACCAGTTTTTCAACTGCAGGGCCATAGGTGTATTCAAGAGCCAGGTTGCCGTCTCTGACAAGAATACACTGGTATTTAATGGAGTTTTGCCTCCAAGTCAGCGGATACTCCAGCACTTGCCTACTAGCACCATCAGTAAGCCGCAAAATCTCAGACTTGCCTCAATTGACCCTGGTGGCAGAGAATGTCGCCAAATTGTACAATATCCCGTATTATTTGCTTCAAGTTTGTGTCCCGTTTTTTTTGCCAAACAGTAGTATGTCATCAGCATAGAGTGCCAACGGGAACCGCCACGTACAGAATGCAATGCCTACCTGTATAGGTTTCTCAATCAACGAGAAAGCCACCTTGCTATATGTCCCTGCCAATTTCTAAGAGGGGGAAATACACATGCACTGATTCGCACCCCAGCTGAGGGACCGGCGTAGAGCAGGTTGACCAGCTGTAAAAAATATGTATATATCTACCCAGGCTTATCCTACGAATCGCTGCCAGCAAAAATGGACATTCAAGAGAGTTCAGTGTCTGTCTTTTCGATATTTAAAGAATCAGACTATATGACTCTCCAGGCAAATCCTACACATCTGTGCCAACAATGTATGCACATTTATAAGAAGGAATAAAACCTGCCTGGTCTTATAGGACTAGTTTCCCTGTTAACTTGTTCAGTCTGTTAAAAGTACCCTGTTCAATTATATTATTGTCAATATTTAGCAAGGAGTGGCCTGTAAGATCTGCTCAACTTGGCCTTACCTATTTTTAAAATGGCGGTATTTACAGCGGCGGGAACCCCTCACCTGGAGATACTGCTTCAAGCATATACTCCAGCGTTCCCCCTTCCACCCAGGCTAGCGCTATATCCGCCAGGTATTTCTCATTTCATCCCACTGTATAAGGCATTTTAGAAGTGTACATGTCTTTGTGGTAGTCAACAAAACTGTTCAAATTTCCATTTTTGTCGGTTATCTTTTCACCTGATAAAAGCCTGGTCCGCCCTCAGCGGCCAGGACAGAGCTCTGCTGGGTCTCTCACCTTCACCATAGACTTGCACACACTTGTCTGGCTGGCTGCATTGATTCGCATACAGCCATTTCATTTTGTGAAATTGTATTATTTTGAACCACAACAATGAATGGACTCCTCTTTATATACCTTCTAGAAACTCTTCAGTAATCAATAAGAAATACTTCATGACCGAAGTCAGTACTTAGATTAAATATTGCAAGGATATTCAAGCAATACTTGATTATCACTATGCAGAAAATGACATATGCTACTTGTCCTTTCCATCAATCACACATTTTCTCTTCTGATTAATTGCCAAACGTTACTCAAGCAGAGCAATATCTAGGAGATAAAAGATATAACACTAATGGCATCCACTCCCTCATAACGTTTCTCTCACTGCATGTCATCTCTGCAGCTGAGTGGACGTCTGTGAATTTAGATTTAACAAACTTTCTAGCTTCTTTAGGACAGTTGAAGGACAGGGTCCAGCCCTCAAACTGTAGTCCAAGCCCTGCAGGACTTATACCATTGCTGATGTCCAAAGATCAGATAAGCGTTTTCATATGTGAATGCATGCCTAGCTACATGCTTAGCAGTGGCGAGGTCTGGGTACACTGGGAGTGCATATCCTTTAAAATCCAGGAACAACTTCTCTCTGGCGAGTTTCAAACCCATGTCTCTTTCCCTGTAATTAAAGAGGCTCGCATCAATTGGGCAACTCAGAGCCACAGATTGGGTCTAAGGCCAAGGGTTCTGCGGGCCCTCTCAACAACAAATGGATCAGAGAAGTTGTGACTGACAAATATATCACCAAGTAGCTTTTCGACAAGTTTCCATTTTCTCTAACTCTATGGTCTGTGCCAGACCAGTGAAGTGAGATTCTTAGTCCTAATTTTAGCAGAGACTTTGGCATGGTCAGTGGTAAGGCCATGGTTGTCTAGACTTTCTTTCATTTAGCTAGGCAGGCTGCAAGGTGGTCAAATTTTCCATCTATTGTTTGGAGGCTAGTTCTTCATCAGAAGGATTCACAAGTCCTGGCCCGATCGGTTCTGGGCAGCAGATCTCCTCCCCAGACATGTCCAGCACATTAGCAGTATTGCTATGTCTGTGTAGGGTTTTTAGTAAAGACCGGAAGATTGGCGCTCAGGCTAATTTGCGTAGTGTCTACTGTGTTTAGAGTATGCACGGTGCTACCAGGTCGGGGGAAGTACCCTGTAACCCCCGTGAAAGTGTGAGTTGAGAACCCACACGAATAAAGAGAATGCAGTCCTGGCCACACGTAATAGGGTTATAACAATGGTTGTAATGTCTCTCTTTGTACGAATGTCTGTGGTCAACACCAGTTTGTTATTCAATTGTTTTTAATATTTTGATAGAGTAAAAACAACCAGCCACAACCAGCCGACACGTGTTCCGTCACATAAGGGCAGTAAACCCGTGACTTCTTCAGGGCTGTGAGGCGATGCAGGGGATGTTGCGATGTTGCGAGGCCGGTGATAATTCCAACCCGGCAGTGGGGGTTCAATGTAGACCAAGTGGGGGTCCACTTCTCAGTTTCTTGTAGTGGAGGGAGGAGGCCCAATGTGGCTGGCACCTCCGAATTGTTGAGTGGCAAGGGCGGTGTGGCCACTAAGTACGCGTAGTCCTCAATGGGAGTATGGACCGGCCTGAAGCGAAGTGTAGACGCGACGGTTGAGGAAATGAGGATATTGTACCGTAGGCAATGGATTCAGGGTGGTCCAGTGTCTCTGGGAGGTTAATAAGGCGGGTGCGCCGTTATCACGAGGTTGTCTCAATTCTGTCTGGAGGCCTGGGGGGGAGACACTGGTCCCGTCTTGTTCTCCGGATGCGGAAGACGACGGAGTTGATGACGTGGTATTTAAGCTTACGTGGTGCATACATTGGTCCTCCTCCCTCCACTACAAGAAACTGAGAAGTGGACCCCCACTTGGTCTACATTGAACCCCCACTGCCGAGTTGGAATTATCACCGGCCTCGCAACATCCCCTGCATCGCCCTGAAGAAGTCACGGGTTTACTGCCCTTATGTGACGAAACACTTGTCGGCTGGTTGTGGCTGGTTGTTTGTTTTTACTGTATCAAAATATTAAAAACAATTGAATAACAAACTGGTGTTGACCACAGACATTCGTACAAAGAGAGACATTACAACCATTGTTATAACCCTATTACGTGTGCCCAGGACTGCATTCACATTAGCAGTATTGTCAGTTGGGGCTTTAGCCTAATGACTGTTGTCAAAGGTGAGTTTAATCTGCTTGGGATCACTTTTGCTCATGCTGAGCACTTGAAAGCAAGTCACTCATAGGGAAGAAGTTCCTAGGTTTGTGCCACACTCCATGGGTCTGAATGAGTGCTGTAACAGCGGGGCCTAAGCAAGTATAATTTTATATATATATATATATATATATATATATGGGCCATATGTAGACCTTCTATAGCAGATGATAGGCTTGGAAGTCTTTACTTCATGCCATAGAAAGTCGGAGAATGTGCTGCACAATCAAGCCAGACAGATTTCCTCCGGTTATTGCATATTTTGGTGTTGTGCAGCACTCATCTTTTGGCGGAGGAGCAGGATTTGTAGGGTAGGATCTTCAGGTGGCCGGGGCCCTTGACCCCACACACACAGTGAAACGGCCTGGCAGGGCCTTATATCCGCTCAGCTCCACTCCTGCTTGCAGAGGCTAATGAGGCCCTGCATTAGTCTCAACTTCACTGGCCTCCACTCATTGCCTCAGCCGTGATCCGCAGCCAACACTGTCACCCTAGGCTGAAAGGCAGGCGAGTAGCTAGGCGATCCATAAGCGGGCCTCAGTGGGGGGAACCACTACACATTCTCTGCACCCGGCATATGCCAGGACATTGTTTCAGCCCGCCACACTCTGGCCACGATTAGTCATCAATGTTGCAGGCAAGAAGGGATCATTTCAGTCGTCCATAGGAAATATGTTCCCCCTCTGCTTTGTCAGCAGATGTTTCACATCCTTGAGGATTTTTCTGGATATTTGGTGGCTGGGCACTGGAGTTCCCAAGTTAGGTAGCCACCTTGGTCAGCCAGCCAGGGCCACTGGGCACTGATTTATTGACCTTTGCACTGTTTTTGTTCTCACTGTATTGCTACTTCACGGATAGAAAGTGTAATGGCATTTCCAACCATGTTAATCGGTTGTGACTAGCCTCAGATGTGTAATAACTGGGAGAAGCAGAATGCCTATTATCTTAATATTAGGTTGGCAAATCTATTTGTCACAGGTGCTGTGTAAACTATGCAAGGCTTTGCCTGTCATTGCGACCAAGAAAGCTGCACATCATGCACTAAGAATTAAGAGTTTGTGTTGTTTTATGCTTAGGAGGCATAATGTAGCAAGAGTATGTTTGATTGCAAAGATTTTTAAATGCATAAATAAAAGTGGCAGGAGAAATTTATTTAAATTTCCAAGTTGCTAGAAACGTGATTGCTAGGAAAAAGTAATTCATTAATGCGACAAAAATAGGATTTGTCAAAAGCTTAACATAGCTAGAAAACAGCAATACGCACCCCGTATGTGCTCTTTATTGTCAGAGATCAGTTTAGTTGTATCTTGTCAGGCTTTTCAACTGAGCCCACCGGTAAATCTGGAGAACTATACACTATCCTTGACAATACAGTGCTGTTTGCATCTTTGTAGTATCTTGAAACCTGTTGGCTGGAGTTTTGGGTCTTTGTTTTCTGGCAGGACTTCGGCAAGCAAAGAAGGGGGAGGGGTGGGAGTGGATGGGGCAAGCAACATGTGGGGGGGTGGGGGGGGAGTGGTACACCAGGCAAGCAACCGCATAGGAGGAAAGGGGGGGGGAATTGGGTCAAGCAACAATGCGACCGGGAGAAAGTGTGCGAGTAAAAGGGGGGGGGGGACCTCTGAAAGCAGAGCATTCCGGGGGGTAGAAGTAAAGAGGCGAGGGTTTAGAGGTAAAGTGAGGTGAGGTTGATTTGAATGTTCAGAGGTGGGTTGAGGTAATGGGAGTCGAGGATGATTTCAGGATTCGGAAGTCGGTAGCTAGAAAAGGAGGTGAGTGACTTTAGGGTTCAGGGGTGGGTAGAGGTACAGGGAGGTTAGGGCGACTTGAGAGCTCGGGCCGGGTAGCGGGCAAGGGAGGTGAGGGTGACTTCAGGATTTGGAATTGGTTAGAGGTAAAGGGAGGTGAGTGACATGAGTGCTCAGGTAAAGGGAGGTGAAGGTGACTTAAGGATTCAGGGATGGGCATAGGTTTAAGGGAGACGAGGGTGACTTGAAGGTTCAGGGATGGACAGCGGTAAAGCGTAAGGTGGCCAAAGTGTATGTTTCAGAAATTAGTCACATGCCACAAAGTTTCATTTTTGCAAGTTGTTTGCATTCAACTCTTGGAAGTACTTTTAAGCGGGCTTCAACTCTAATGGCTTGAAGCTGTCTTGCAGGCAAAAGCAAATAAAACAAGCATTGGCATAGCCAATAGGTCTCGCCTTTGGGACCTTATAAGTGTTTAGCCAGAGCTATTGGCTTTGCCAATGTCTTAAAGCAATGTTGTAGAGCAGTGTGGCTGCTGTGCAGCATGTTAAAAAGTTACAGTAAAAAAGTGTTAAGCATTTTTGTCACCTTGTATATAACCAAGAAGACATCATATACAACTGAATGACCCTATTAAAAAAGAATTAACACAAAAAATGTTTTCTAGTTTTTTTGTCCTGCCTGTTCTAATGGTTGTTTGTTATAGCTTTATTTTAGTTATGGGGGATATAAAAAACACGAGCAGCAGACAGACACTACAGGAGAATCAACAGATGCTAGATTACGAGGGCAGACTGAGATGGTGGTGTGCTGGTGCATAGATGATGTTGAATGATACTCAGGTGGTTCTGAGTGATGCTGAGGAAAAAGTGGCAAAGAACTCGGGGAGGAAAGTGAGCCTGAAAGTGAAAATGCTTAGAGGGAAAAATGAATCTGAGGAGCAAAATAGAGTTAAAAGGGAGGGAAAAGTGAGCATGAAAGCAAACAAAGTTAGAGGGAAAGCCCAGCCTGAAAAGTAAAAAAAAAAAAAAAAAAAAAGGTAAAAGGGATGGAAAAGTCAGCCTGAAAGCAAACCAATTTAGAGGGAAAAAGAGCCTGAAAAGTAAAACGGAGCTAAGGGAGGAAGAAAATAGGGGAGAGCTGGCCCGGGACCTTTCCCTCCTTGGAATGATCTCTTGTAGGAAACAATACAATGCATATTGCATGCCCATTCCTTCCTTGGCCACTTTGCTGTAACCATGTATATGCCAAACTGCAATTAAGTACCTGCATCTCTTTAAGACTAACACATCAAATTGATAGTTGTCAGACACTCTTTGCACACTGGAAAACCTGTATCCATTCCCATAACCTTCGTTTCAAACCACTGCTAAAAGCGTATCAGTCAGACTGGATCAAATGAAGCAAAGTGCACAACTCCTAACCCAATGGTAGAACACTGGACTAAGCGTATACGATTAGACCTTGCAACCTCATCAGCACACTGAAGTTTGCAGGCATCATCTCACTCGCTTTTTAATGCCTTCCCCAAATGCACAATTGGCATTTACTGCTTTTTAAGGAGGGGGGGCTTATTTAGTAGCTGCGCCTCACACTGAGCAGGTCTGACCACGAAGCTCTTCCATGTACGTAGTAGCAGAGTCAACAAAGACACACACACAATAGGCTGCAGTACAGCCCAGTGTAACTACCAGCGGGTGAGATTAATTCAAGGACTTCTAACGTCACGTTTTGTTTGTTTTATCCTTGAAAAGGAGCCTTGAATAGAAAAGGATGCAGGATTATCCTGGACAAAAATAAAATGGTTGGGAGTCGGGGCTTTAAGAGGGATTTAAAAAAGTGTGTGTGGGGCTCTAAAAGAGGCGCGGCCTATGTAATTAGGGGCGTCGCTTAAACACACTATTTTTTCTGATCCCTATAATGTGCCACCCTACCGGTAATTTGGTGCACGATTAAGTAAAACACGAAATATGAACAAGAACTAAATCACTACCTTAATGGTTTTTAGATTATTTGTTCAAAAAATTATCAGTGTTATTTCCCAGTACAGTTAAGGACATGAGCATAGGGCCCGATAGGTACCGTTGTGAAACTGCGAGACCCGGGTGGACCAGGCCCACTAAAAGCCCTGCTGGGAATAATAGAATTATCATAGGCAACTCCTGCTTTAGTGTACGGACATTCAAGACCCCATAACTCTTTCGTTTCTCCCCAATATATGCACCACCAAAAGTCAGCAACCAAAAATGAGCTAGCATCTTTGCAAAAATCACAATGTATGCTTCTTAAAAAGAAGGGGAAAACACAACTAGCTTGGGGGCACGGATGAGTAACAAAACAACAAGCTATCTCGTTCTGCAAATCATCTTTCAGTCCAACACCCAATGCAGAGCCAGTGAAATACACGAACGAAAGCACTGAGAAAAACATGCTAATTCTGCAGTGACGTCACTTAGTGTGAGCACGCTTAATCAGAACAGAGCAGCCTGTACAAAGCTCGCGCTGTATAGCACCTAGAGGCTGCCAATTAAAGGGACGCTGGACCCAGAATACTAAAGGGCTCGATTCTAAAAATAAACGTGCGGGGAGGAGGTGGGGGCGACGCGAGTGGTGCGCGCGCCACAGCGAGACATCTGTTTTGCATTATCGGGCACGATAATGCAAAACAGATGTCGGCCCTGCGCGCGTAACCGCAGGAAAAAGGCCATGACGCACGAGCGTCTGGTCAGCTTTCCAAACCCCCTTACTAAAAGTCGCACATGCAGCGCATGCGCTGCTCTAGGCTCGACCTAAAAAGTTCCACAATCCGAGTGCAAGTAACGTGGAAGAACACTAGTTAAGAAATCAATTAGTACTTGGTCCATGCTCCAAGGAAGAAAAGAAAACCCACAGAAATGAAGTGAAGCCGACCGGTGCTGACACTCACTCTCCAATGAAAAGGAAGAAAGTAAGGTTGGCAATGAAGCCAATCAATGCTAAGTAACAGATGGGCTAAAAGTCACGTTTTACAGGTGTTTAATTATTTTTTTAATAGAAACAATAGGTCACTCCAAGCGACCGCGTATGTTCGCTGTCTCAGACGAGACCTAAAAATAAAGGACTCAATATACAAACGTTTTTCCAAATTGTAGTTCGTTGCACAATACTAGCAACTTGAGATGAGTCAACATCCTGATTCACAAAATCAGGACAGCAGTATTTTACTCCTGCAAAACGCATTTATAAACACAATCTGTCAGAACGATGAATATTCCTCTCTCTTAACTGCAGTATAATGGGAATGGGAGCATTTCTGGGAGGAATTGCTTGCAGAAGAAGGTGATCACTCAGAAAGCTTCCGTGTTTGGGGATATCTAAATATCCCCTGCTGATGCTGTTCAACCATGAAAATACACAGATTTACTCCGGTCAAAAGCATGATTAAGCATGCTTCCTCTGTCAACATGGCAAGCAAACCTCCCCATTTTCTCAGGGGTGGGGTGAATATTATTTTATAATATGTTTAATATTGTGCTATGTAATAAGTTGTGTGTACACATTTGCATCAGTTATGTGTGAACACGTTATCACTCGGTGGAAAATCTGCAAGAATAAATGTTTCAAATTGGAGTACTTCAGGAAATCGAGGATTGTCAAAGGCTTCGTAAACTATTTCTGGGACTTTTTCTGCATCCCGGGAGAGTCAGAAATTTGCTCCAAATGTAAGAGCAATCCTACAGGATCAATTTGAGTCCTTTGGGAATTGGGCCCAAAGAGATTAGCATATCAGCACACCGCAAGCAACCTAGATTTACAAAAATAAGATTAGAGCATCTACAGCTCAAAGTATAAAAATCAGATTAGTGCCCCACGAGTCTGCAACCTGAGATCCACAGAAAGATGACCTATGGTGAGGCCTTGAGTGTGTAGGTCATAGCCCTAAATTCTCTGAATTCTGTGCTATTAATCTAATCCAACTATCTGCTGACTTGAGTCTATGTCACATACAACTTTAGCTACACCCGGCATTGCTGCATCAGAATTAGTTTAATTTGTTGAAGTTTGGTAAGCCTTTAATTCAGACACTGGTTGTTTCATTTAGCTTAGAAAACGTATCTTTTGATAAAAACAGAAGTCCCTTGTGGGACCCTTAACATGAATGCCCTGGAAGAAATTCCATTCAGTCAATGAGGGCCACAACAACATGTTGTGTTTCTTTGAGATGTGCTTCCTTGCCTGAGTGGAGAGTTATTACCTCACAAAATGTCTGCGTCTTCTTCTGTCTTCACACAGCTTTATTATAACTAAGTATTGGGTCCAGACAGTCCCTCTTGTGTTTCCTTCTGGTGCGGTGTTGGGCTCTGTGTGGTCTTCCTGCTAGCACTGAATTCATCACCGCTGGGCGTAACTAGTGAACACAGCACATGGCAGTCATGTTGCAGATGTGCAGCTGCTGGTCATGCAGGGAGTCTGTGGAGGGCAGCGGCAAGAGAGGGCGCTTCTTAAGTTGTCCCTTTTTAAGGGCTCCTATGTGTGTACATCCCAGGTGGGTTTTGCGGGATCGGCGACCCAGGTTCCATCACCTTGGTGAGTCTGTCAGTCATGGTGGGGCCTCCTTGGGTGTAGGTGGTTGGGCGTCCTCTGCTTCAGGTTTGGGTCTTCGGTGTCAATGACACACTTCTAGACACTGTGCTGAAACCTGTTGGCAGTGATCCAATCGGGCACTGAATTCTTTGGCACCATGGCTGCCAGGCACTAACTTTGGCATGGGGTGCCTTGAAGCAATGGCCATGTTCTTTATAGTAGCCTCCTCCCCGCCCCCTAGAATCTCACCGGAGACTTTTAGGGCAATGCTGGGTGCACTACACTCTCAGGGGTTGCCATGACTGGTACCTCTGGATTGAAATCTTTATTTTTGGATGGTTGGAGCCACATGGCCTTATGTCATTGGTGCTGTGGTTATGTCCTTTGGGCTCACCGGTAAACCACAGGTGCCACAAAGCAAGTGCCCCGGCTTTAGTCAGGCACTCTGGACAAAAGTGCCTTGATGGCCAAGACTGGGTTAACACAGGGAGGCTGCTCGGCACACTTCAGAAATGGAGCAGCTCCTCCAACGTTTGCAAAGATGGTTCAGCGATCCTGATGATGCTAATTATGGATCCCGTCACCATGGTCACATGCTTCAGCCCCTTTCAACAGTCTGCTCCTCCTGCGGGGTTGGTGCATTTCTTCTGTCTTGATTAGACAGGACTCCTTGGTTCCAAAGAAAAGCCAGCCACTTCACCTCCAGATCGGGGTCAAGGTCATGTCTCTCACCTCTGGGAAGCTGGCTGTGAGGCAGATAGCAGCCCTGATTGTACAGTAGTTTGCTGGGTAATATGGGGAGCAAGCCCCCCTTTGTTGAATAGAACTTGGAACAACAAGTGTATGAGCAGTTCCTACTTTTATACAGAGGTAGCAACAGGGTATGTGGATTCTTTATCGTTCCAGTTTGGTCTGTCCCCCTTTCATGTGTCCATCTTAGGCTGTCTTCCAGACTCAGGCTTAATCTTGAGTGCTGCTTTTCACAACAGGGATGTCTCCACTTTGCCACAAACAAAGAGGCTTGGGAAGTATGGATTATGACTATTAACAGCCACATTTGACAATATTAGGAAGAGAGACAAAGGTCTGCTTCCCTACTAAAGGACCCTTAACATCCTGACACAGACTGCAGTCCTACCTTCATCAATGCCATCTTCACAATGGGAGACACAGGAAGACTATCAGAAAGGACATAATCAAATTTTTAATAGTAAGCTTGCCTCCTATTTCCCTACTTTAGTGACTGGGTTCCCTCCCCCGCCCTACTCTCAAACGTCTGCATTACACTTCCACAGTCTTGGAAAGCAACCGTACCTCCATCTTGTTCACATGAACAGAGTAAGGGCTTCCAAAATGGAACTCGAAGGCCAGTGTTACTTTGGTGCGCTCAGGCACCGCATACCAACTCCACTGGCACACATGCGTATGACACATGGGATGTCGATGGTTGGAGTCTGAGTTCCCCGTTAGCAGAGGAACTTTAGGTGAGTGGGGCATTAGGCTCAAATTGGCATGACTCTTTAAAAAGGCCTGGTCATACTGTAATTACTACTACGGTACACATTTGAAACCCGTGACGGGGAAAGTAGTTGCACTGCCACTATGAGGGCTTGTTTAGTGCACCCCTCCACGTCCAGGACAAGTCCATAAGCCATTGTAAGTCAAGGGTAGGCCTAGACCTTCACACACACATTGGATAAGTGTGATTATGGGGCCAAAATCCACAAACCATAATAACTGATACTTACAGGGACCATTCCTATCTCAACAGTACACAAAACAGCTTTGCCGACCAGAATGGTGAGAACTTGGTATGGCAAAGTAGGTAGCATCTTCATGAAATTCCTCATGCAGCAGCAATTACGCTGAGGACTTTGAGCCCACAATAGGAAAAAAACAGCAGTCACCAAGTTAATAATAATAATAACCCGGTATTTGTAAAGCGCGAACAAATCACCCCTAAGGGTCTCAAGGCGCTGGGGGCCGTCGGGAAGATTGAGCGAGCTATTGCCCAGAGTCGCATGGTGCTGGGCTGAGCTGCCGCCGGAGCCTGGGATCGAACCGTGAGCCCCGTGCTCCAGAGTCAGCTGCCCTGGCCGCTGCGCCAAGTTGCTTTAAGAATCTTGCATTCTGTTTTGACCCTTGTCCGCATCTGCTGCAGTCTACAGGTTCTGATTTCTTAATTTCAAGCAGACCTGGTATGTTTTTTCTTTTCTTTCAGGAGGCTTGTCCTTTGTGTCCCATGAGAGGTGCTCCACATAGAATGAGGCACACTGCTACACAGAAGAGTGCTGGTCTCTGCTGAAGATCAGGGTTCACCGTGTGTGCAGGGATGTAGCCAGGGTGCCATGCACCCTAATACAAGCCACAAAAATGTACCCCATTCTGTATAAAAAGAAAGATGTACTTGCAGTGCAGGGGACCAGTCACACCCCTGGGCCTCAGTGTCACTGCACCTGCTGCACTAATGATAGCTGACTCCTGATTGAGTCTCAATGTTCCATCTTTAAAAGGAAAATCTCCATCCCTCTCTCTTCCTTCCTCCCTTACACGCCTTACCACCCAGGGTTGGAGTGAGATAGAAATTAGGTCTAGGCTCTAAAATAAAAGTGACCCCCATTAGTGAATTACACAGCTAAAAAAATAAGTGCCCATGTTTCCAAATCGGGGCAGCTTTGAACTTTTAAAGACACATTGCAAAGGATTTTGCAAGGTGTGGGAGATTACATGCATTTGTGCTTGCTGCAGTCAATGTTTGTAGTATTATCAGGGAAATCAACAGTACAAACTGGCCCAGCAGATCATAAAACATGCCCACAAACAACCCAAAAACTGTCCTACACACTGACCTGTCAAACCAGTCCTTCGGGCATTGCCTGATTGTCCTATAAGTCAGTCTGACCCTGCTCCCACCTATCACCTTCTCACCCCCCCCCACACGGTTTTCTGCCGTTCACTCCTTCATACCTCCTTCCTCCCTTCTCTCTTGACCTATTTCTTTCTGGCCCCTATCTTTTCCTGTTCTCTTGCTCTTCTTGCTTGTCCTCATCTCCTTTGTTCTACTCTCTGATCCTTGACTTTTCCCACTTTGTTAGTTCCTCTCCTCTCCTTTCTGTCTTTCACCCTCTAATTTCATCCCTTTCCTCTCCTCCATTCCTCACTTATTTTATACTCCGTCTTTGCCCTTCCAGTTCCAGCCTCCCCGAAAAGGCTCCAACCAGCCTATATTTGAATAATTCTGGAGGGGCAGCCTCCAAAATAAGGGTAGCTGACCCAGAGGAGAATCTTTTCCCTCTCACCTCTGTGCCTAGTTCCACTGCTCCGGAAGTACCACTGGTAGGGTGTGTGGGTGTGTGTTTGTGGTTCATGTTTTGTGTGTGATTGGGACCCTCAAGTAGTTAGGTAGGCATTGAAGACCGCTGTAAACCTTTCCTTTGATTGTCTCTCTTACTACCCCTTCACAGAGCAACACTCAAGGGGCTGGGGGGGTCATACTATCTGACTCAACAGCAGTATAAAGCTGAAATGAGGATGGATGTAGGTACAAAATGTGCGAATTGTGCCTATGTGCAGCAGTAGTACAGTTCCGTGTCGGGGGCACAGATACCCCCCTGTTCAAGTCAATGATTCCCATGTGATTCGAGGGTGTTTACCCGCCCATGCTCGGGTAATTAGATTAAATAAAAGCTGTCTGAGAAAGGCTGACTTAAGGGGAATGAGGATGTTGATAAAGAAATAAAAGAATTTGGTGAGGACTACCATTTTGGCAGTTGCAATTGTTCCTGCAATGGACAAGGGGAGTTAAGACCAGACTGGGATTTTTTCCTGTAGCCACTGCATGAGGGTGCCTTAATTTGCTCGCCAGAGCTCCTCGGTGTTTCTGCTCATCCAGACGCCTGAGTAGCGGACTGGCTCAGTGGTTCATGGAAGTGGGTATTCAGAGTCAAATCTAGCTGTTATTGGGGTAAGCGAGAAGATAATGGATTTGCACCAAATTATAAATATGTCCTTATGCCCACCGAATTTAAGAATCACTCAGTTAATGGGGGAGATAATTTCGGGGGTCAAAGACATATAATGTAATGTCGTCTGCGTACATGGGGACCAGTGTTTTTCAAACCATGAAGGCTAGGCTCCTATGTGAATGATGTTGACACAGTCTTGCTGCCAGCTGTTCCGTTGTAATCGCAAAGAGGATGGGTGACACCGGGCACCTTTCCTTGCCTGTTGTCTCATGATGGGGAAGGGAGGAGTAATCTTCTATTAATGCACAGTCGTGTGCAAGGGGACGTATAGAGCAGTTTGATCCAGTGAATTAAGTGAGGGCTGATCCCAATAAGGGACAGAAGCTGAAATATATATATAGTCACTCAAAGACGTCGAACGATTTTTATGTGGCGTGAAAGAGGACTGCGGCCGCGCTGAGTTGGGGTACAATGCAGTGTAAAAGTGTGAACATTGTGCGTAAGTTATGTGCAGTGGAACGACCTGGGATGAAGCCCGCCTGGTCGGGCCTGACAATGTCCGGCAATAGCGGTATTGGGGATGAGTGGCTATCAGTTTAGCGAGGATTTTGTTATCTACATTTATTAACAAAAATTGCCTGTAGGAGATGTAGGAGTCGCAGCGATTTGCCAGGTTTCGGGATGGTGACAACTACTGCCTTACGCAAGAAGAGCGGCAGCTCTCTGGTCTGTATTGCCTCTAAGTCTTCCTATACCACGAGCAACTGACAGCGAGGATCTGAGATTGTCAGGTTGTCTTCTTGATTACCGTAGAAAATAGGGACTCCTCCATGTAGCCATGGTGCCACACTGCAGTAAAAATACACATGAAATGTATCAGGTGTCCTCTTCGGAAGGTCCTTTTTAGGAGGTAAAAGCCCTCAAAGGGGTAAAAAACCTTCTTCCCAATCTTGATTTAAGTGAAGGTTTAAGCAGAAGATAAGCAAAGCCACAAACTCTTCCCTGACATCAGGTAAGAGAAAACAGGCAAAGGTCTTTCTGGAAGAAATTCCCAGAAGAACTGCAGTTAAAAAAGCAGCTGGTCCTGTGATCTTAGGAAAGGGTGGTAGATTTCTGTACGTGCTGAAAACCTGCCCTAGCAACTTTCAAGAACTACAAAGGCTGATATACATTTATCCCTGCTGTGAGAACCTGCTCCCTGTGATGAAGGGCCTGTAGTAGATTGTAGTGCTGCTGTGCAGCCTACTCAAGGAGCATCACACCAAAATAAAGGCTGGTTCTCGGCCACCAGTTGCCCTTCAAGAGAAAACCACGTACAATGCTTAAGACCATGAAGCACTTCAAGATATACCTCTGTTTTTGGTTGCACTACCTCAGGTACTCTTATGCCTGTTTCGTCCTAGATATTACTGATGTGGTGCAGTGAGGCTCTTCTGCTCTTTTCTGATGCTGGCCAATTCCACCTACTCTGACCACCGAAGTAACCTCAATCCCGGACTGCCCTTTAATCCTTGCTGTGTTGCTGATTTGACAGGTTGTCACTACAGCTTTTGGGATTGTGTCTCCAGTGTCATATGAGACTTAGCCCCTCCCAGAATCGACCACATCTGCCCTGGACACATCTGCTCCAGTGAATTCCTATGACTGGCAGTCTTTTTGCAATCCCCAGACATTGCACATCTCAACCACTGCATCATACACAATGCATGCTATGGTGATGAATGTGCAATAAAACTGTAAAATTAGTAAGATACTCACAGAACCCAGGCCCCATAAAATATGCAGGTTTAAACAGCATGACATTGGCAATCATGGTGGAAACCGTTTGAATTGGGAACGAACTATTTGACATTACTCAACTATATGTTCTTTAGGTGGATCAAATTCATACGGCATTTAATAAATTGATGGCACTGAACAATCAACTAATTGAGTGTTGTTGTATTTCCTGTATATGAGCTTGTAACCTTAAGCATTCTGCAAGGAGTAAGCTTGCCTGTCCAGCCTGGGTACATTACTCCCTGAAATCTGAAGTCTAAATATGAGGTACTTGGCTTTCATTGTTGGTGCTCTATAAATAATGGGTAATAGTTGTTGCAGGGTTTGCCCAATTCCTCCATATGTAAGAAACTGGTCTGATAACCCTCAAGCTTCCTTTTTGATAGCTCACGGAAGCCAACTTTAGCTGTTGAAACTTCGCATAGATCTGCCTGGGAGTAGGCCCACTTTGGAGATCTAAATGTGAAGTTAGCTTTGCCCAACTAGTTCCACTTCCTCTTCACAACACCAAACCAACCTCCTTCTCAGAATATTTTGTCACTAAAGACTTCCAGTGACACTCGACTTTATGATGAACATTTGTCTTTCGCCATTGCCTTTTAGTGGTCTATTCAACAGTTGTTATTCTAGGATGTTAACCTTGAACGATTAATGGACGATAATTAATTTTAATCCTGGATGATGCATTATTGCCTTTTTATTTTTTATTAAATATAAGAACTTTTTATTCCTTTTGTTGATTTTGGTTTGTGCTGTTTTTTATTAAATTGTGTATGTTTAATGCATTGCATGGATGAGTGAGTCTTCGGCCACATTGTACTACGAAAAACTGGTCCTAATGTCCCTTACAGAGTCTTAGTGAACCTCCATCTGTGACTGTGATGCGAGGCACAGCACCTTTATCCCTCTGTTTTGTCTGCCAGCTCAGAGAACCTATGAACATTTTATTTTGTAATCCAGTATTCTTTTGGACCTGTATAGACAGGTGCATAGCTTTCAAGATCCCCGTGTCTTGTGCCATGGTAGGCCAGTTCTGGCATCTTAAACAACAGTATTTTGCATGCTAGGATTTTTGAACTCGTGCATGGAATGTTACTTTAAGGAAATGCATGATCACCCCAAAGTTTTGGACTGATGCTGCCTGTTTATAGATTCTGAAAGTGCACTGTGACCTGCTAACCAAACCTCAGTGCCAGCGCTTTGACCCTTAAAAATGTATGTTTGATTGGCTTACCCCCAGTTGGTATATGTTAACTTACTTGTATGTCCCTAGTATATGGTACCAGCGGTACCCAGGGCCTGTAAGATAGTGACCCATCAAGGACTGCTGCAGTTATTGTGCCACCCTGGATATGACACCGTGAAAACATACCTGCCTCTGCAGACTAGCAGAGCAGTTTAAACTGCTAAAGTCTATTTTGCCATTTAAAGTGATGGTAAAGTCCAGACCTCTTTTTAATGTATAGAAGTCGCCCTTACTACAGGCCTATCAAATCGTAAGGCAGGGGTCTGTTTATTAAAAAAGTAGCACATGTATTTTTATGTCATAACAGTAAGAACCCCAAATAGTTGTTTTTATTGTGGAAAAGCTAGTGGCCCCATTGGCGAGTACCGGGTTACATGCTGACAACTGTTCTAGCTTCTAAATGGGACTACTAAAGTTGGTCCTTCCAAGTATCGAACTAATTGTTGCATTAAACTTAACTTGATGCCCAAGTCGAATTTAATGTAACTTTTCAGTATAAGCAACATTTAGAAAATTGTCACTTTGTTGCTCAAGTTCTCCAGTGGTTATTTGCAGTTGCTGGCCCAAAGACAGCCTTCTGCCCTCCTGGGAACAAAGGAGTGGGAACAACGGAGGCCTGCTGTTGTAAGATGTGTCACCTCTCTGGACAGGAAGTCAGACAGGATGTGAGCCCAAAAGTTAGCTTCAAATGGGAAGGTGCAGTTGAAGAGCAAATGGTAGTCACACACAAGAGGGGCTGCCCATTTGTTGGGGTAGATTGGCGTCCGGGACAGAGAGGGACGACCAGTTACCAAACCATTTTTTCAGTGGGCGGGTAGCCCTTAGGTAGCCACAACTCTAGGATGGGCAATCAAACTCCACACCCATAGAAGAGTTCTACCATCTTGGAAGTAGGCAGAATAGTGAACTCTGGGATAGCTAGATGCCACACTTTGCAGGAAGACCTCATCAGGTGCATTCAATAGTAACTGCCACATCTCCTGAGGGCACTTTCTGTGCATAAACATGGCACCCAGATCTCCGACCACATCTGGACTGGAGAGAGGAATGAAGAATGACTGCCCTGCTGTTCCATGCACCTGGCAAGAGAGACTGCACCAACCACTGGACTGTGCCTGCTGATCCTTGGGCTAGAAAAGAGAGGACTGTGCTTGTGGTGCATGGCTCATGAAAGTGTCACTCCCGAGCCCCAGACAGCGAATGTGAACTCCAAGAGGCAGTTGGCTGACTTCTTGTACAGCAACAGGGCCACAAAAGTTGAAAAAGCCCGTTCTGGCCAGTCAGTAGCCACAATTGCTTGTTTGCCTTTGACTGCTGATGTCCAGCCCCGATGACTGAGTCTCGAAGCTCAAAAGTTGCGCCAGAGGGTCTGCTGGACTTGGGAAAGTTGTCTGAGTGCAGTTTGGTTGCCCAAGATGGACACTAGCCATCACCAAAGAGAACCACTGGTTTCGCTGTGACTAGAGACGCGTAGTCCAGTGGCAACTGGAATGTTGAGGGATCAAAGAGTACTTTGAGGGACATCGACCCCTGTGGCCAAAGTCACCGTACCTGGACCAAGGAGTAGCCCCAGGCAGTCCCCCATTGAGCACATCACATCCTCCACATGTTGCCGCATCTTGGCATCCTCTATACTCAATCCCTTGCATGAGGGCCACTCTATTGAAGTCTATGGCGGTTCGCCCATAGCACTTGGAAGCAGACTTGAGACTTCTTTGGTGACAATGTAACCATCCTACTACTCAGTGGCTCCCCTTACCTTCCCTAAGTTGGAGTTGCTCGCCCAACACTGGCTGAAGTAGACAAACACAACTCTTAACAAGTTGGTCAAAGTTTCCAAACTTTAGTTATTAATGCTTGTAGGAAAATTTTAGGTGATTCACAGTTTACTATATATATCTCCACAACCCTCTAGGGGGTTTTGTTTATTTGGGTGTCTAAAAATTCATAAAAATAAGGTCTGTTTTGATAAATTGGTGTCCGATTTCTTTTGTATAGTATGACTTTCTTATTTTGGTACTTCTAAATGCTTTACACCTGTTCCTTTGTTTATGCCTGACTGCTCGAAGCCACAGCTACCCATGGTAGAGCTAAAGGTTTTACAAACGAGCCTGACTGGACCCGAGTGTATTACACAGTCGGTTTGCACAACCACACCATATAATATACCACTGTCCTCACATTGGTGCCTAGCGATGGGAAACTTGAGTTTAGCTGTACAAGACAATTAATTAGTAGCCAATGAAAATCCACCAAGTAGACAGTGGAGAAAGAGTTAGTAAAGTTTGCCAAGTTCTGATTCTCCAAGGCACCAATTTTCTCAAGTTTACCAACTTTTTGAAAAGTTTGCCAAAGTTTTTAGTAAAAGTGAGTAAGTAAAAGTTTGTGAAGTCACAAAAAGTTTGCTAAACACAGAGATGAACTAGGCCACCTTGCCCACACTGAGGATCAAACATCTGAGGGTGCTGTGAAAGGATGGGAAAATCAGCCTTTGTATCTCTGCAAAGGAGGAGGGCCTGGAAACGGCCCTCAGAGCTTGGGAGGAAGCCTGAATAGCCCAACTTGAAAACGAGATCACCCCTGACAGTGGGGCTGAGGATCATGGCAGAGAGGTTATCGAAGAAGAGGATGAGGAGACAATGTCAGCCTAGCCCCCCATTATTTGGTCAAGGCACCCTTCCACATCTGGCAGAGAGAAGAGCTCAACTTTAGAGAGGGGGGCCATCTTCCCTGAGGCCCTTTTAAGCCTCCTAGAACTTGAGGAGAGGAGACTAGCCTTGGAGGAAAGAAAGTTGGCCATAGAGTAAAGAAGGGTACGCTGAATATGAAGCCCAAAGAAGAGGTAATTGCAAGGGGTGCCCATCAACCCAGGTTGCCTAAAGGCGAGGGGGATGACATTGACAAATGGCTAGCATCCTATGAGAGAATTCTAAGGATGAGGAAGGTGGGTGCCCAATACTGGGGGTCCTTGTTGTGGGAACTGGTCCCAACAGGGATAGGCTCTTGACACTGTAGGATCAGGTAGCTGGGTCTTCTCTTTGCGGATCTCCTCCTCTGCATTCTCTGGCAGCTATTCCCAGTATCACGCAGGAAGAGTTTTCTCTACTGAGCAGGAAAGTTAAATCTGGCTCTCCGGCCGATCCTTTAAAACCCGTCCAGTTCAGGGACTCACTTTCTCTCTTCCTGGCCCCTTTGTGCCAGGTTGTCAATACTTCTTTTTCTACAGCTGTGGTCCCTGTGCCGTGGAAACAGGCGAGGGTATCTCCTATTCTTAAAAAACCTTCGCTTAACCCGGCAAAGCTGGAAAACTTTCGGCCAATATCCCTCCTTCCCTGGGTAGCTAAGATTGCAGAGGCTCATGTTAACAACATTTTAATGAGATTCCTGAATACCAATAACATCTTGGATCCCTCTCAAAATGGTTTCCGCTCCGGTCACAGTACAGAGACTGCTCTTCTGGCTGTGACAGAACATCTGCGGACCATTCTCGATTCCAGTCATACGGCGGCACTGATTTTGCTTGACCTGAGTGCCGCATTTGACACGGTTTCGCATGAGATTCTGCTACAGCGTTTGGAGGATGCCGGGGTTGTGGGCCTAGCACTAGAATGGTTCAGATCATTTCTGTCAGACGGATCATTCCGAGTGTCGGCACCCCCGTTTCTTTCCCAGGCTCATCCCATCGGTCAGGGGGTGCCTCAGGGCTCTGCACTGAGCCCCGTACTGTTTAATCTATATGTTCAGCCTCTTGCAACGGTGGCCAGGAATATGGGCCTCACCATGGTCTCGTATGCGGACGATACGCAGCTGGTGGTGGCCCTCTCCGATGGTCCAGCACAGGATGCTTCTAGGTTTAGGAGCGGCTTGGCCGCAGTTGCGGAGTGGATGACCGTAAACTGCCTCCAGCTGAACGCTAATAAAACAGAGGTACTGCTGGTGGGGAAGGACAGGAGCTTCTGGAGTGAGCAATGGTGGCCTAACGTTCTTGGTAGTACCCCCACCCCGAAGTTGGTGGTCAAGAACCTGGGGGTATGGATGGATTCTACCCTCCGTTTTCAAGAGCATACCCAAAAAGTTGCTGGTACTTGTTTTGGCCTCCTTCGGGGACTTAGGCCTCTGTTGAGGTTCTTTGACCCACCTACGCGCCAGCTGATTGTTCAATCAGCCATTCTATCTAGACTAGACTATGCTAGTTCGCTCCTTCTGGGGGCTAATCAGGCTGAGGTAATGCGACTGCAGCATGTCCAAAACGCTGCCGCCAGAGCCCTGTTGGGGCTCCCACGTAATTGTCCCTCTACTGGTGCCATCCGGAGGTTACATTGGCTACCCATGGCCACGTGGATCCAATTTAAGGCTCTCTGCTTATCTTTTAAGATCTTGAAGCTTGCTTCGCCCAGCCTCCTAGTTAACTTACTAGCCCCGTATGTCCCCATTCACCAGCTGCGCTCCCTGGGGCAGCATTTGGTTATAGTCCCCAGTGTGAAGCGCCTTCGGGCCGGGGGACGTTCCTTTCGTTGCTTGGCTACCAAGCTATGGAATTCCTTGCCTCCCCAGATCCGTAGCATGGATCGCTTGCTGGACTTTAGGAAAGCAATCAAAACTTTCCTTTTTCCCTCTGCCTAGTCTCTTTTTGTCCTTCTGCATATTCCTTGCGCCTACCTGCTCTGTTTCTCGCCCTGTTCCTTCTGACGCTGGCAGCGCCGGGACACCTCTTTGCTGGGGCAGCTGAGCGCTATATAAACGCAGATAACATAACATGACACCACTAAAGAATAATATTAGTAGCTCAGGATGTTTTTCAGTGAACATAAGTAGCTCTTAGTGAAGAAAAGGTTGTAGACTCCTGATCTAGATGATATTGCTGTATTTAGTTGCACCTGGGAGCATCATCTGCCCCACCTCAAATATGTGCTTCAGGCCCTGCAGCAGGCAGGACTGGCTATCAAGGCAAGAAATTGCCAGAAAGGGCAAGAATCAGTTGTGTACTTGGGCCACCAAGTAGGTGGATGCCATGTTCAACCTCTCCAAACCAAAATTCAGACAATTCTGGCGTGGGAGGCTCCTCAGACCGAAACCCAAGTCCGGGCCTTTCTTGGCCTGACAGGGTACTACAGAAGATTTTCTAAGGTTATGGAACCATCGTGGTACCACTGACCGAACCTACTTCTTAAAAGCAACCCTGAAATGTAATCTGGACTGACCAGCGTGAAAAGGCCTTTGACACTCTCAAGGAAGCTTTGTGTTCATCGCCTGTCCTGAAGGCATCTGATTTCAGTAAAGAGTTTATTGTCCTGACAGATGCTTCTGAACATGAAATTGGGGCAGTGTTGTCACAGGTTAATGATGAAGGCCAGGATGAACCAGGTGCCTTGATTACTAGGCAACTTTTCCCCAGAGAGCAGTGTTGGAGTGCCATTGAAAGGCAAACCTTGCTGTGGTTTTGTCCCTGAAGAAGCTGAGAACGTTCTTGTTTGGGACCCACTTCAAGTTCAAACTGTCCACAGGCCTCTTAGGGAGATTTGCAGATGAGAATAAAGAACCTCAAATTCTTGCAGTGGTCTTTTTCCCTACAGGGTATGGACTCTACAATGTATCACAGACCTGGGACTGACCATGCCAATTCAGATATCCTTTCCAGGTTTTTCCACTTAGATGAGAACTACCAGGGTATAGGTTATTTGCTTATTGCTTTTCGTCTGTAGGGTGGTCATGTAAGAAAATGCCTGTTTTTGTATGATCACACACAAAGTTTTGGACTGATGCTGCTGGTTGTTCAACTCTGAAAGTGCACTGAGGCCTGCTAACCAGACCTACGTACCAGTGCTTTGACCATTAGAAGTATGTTTGATTGGCTTACACCTAGTTGGAATAAGCTAGCGTACCAATAAGTCCCTAGTATATGGTACCAGGGGTGCCCAAGGACTTTAATATAAAGTGTCCTTCCTAGGGCTGTTACCACTGATAGTGTCAACCAGTATGTGACAGCGTGAAAACCTGCCTCCCAGTCTGCCACTGCAGACTGGCAGAGCAGGTTAAGCTGCTAAACTCAACTTTGCCATTTGAAGTGATGGCAAAATACAAACCTCCCTTTGTAATGTATATAAGTCACTCCTATAGTGGGCTTATCGAGTCCTAAAGCATGGTGCTGTATATTAAAACGTAGGATATGTATTTTTATGTTGTAATGGTAAGAACCTCAAATTGTCATTTTTACTGCAGAAACTTTAGTAGCCCCATTGGTGTACAGCGTTACATGCTGACAACTCAGCAGTGCTCACTTCCGAATGGGACTACTAAAGTTGGTACTTCAAGGGATCCAATTAATTGTTGCGTTATGTTATATTATGTTAAAATATACTTAAAAAGTGCACGCTCACAAAACAGTTTCTTGGCTCTAGGGAACAGTAGGTAAACCAAGCCACTGCACATTAGGTGGGAGTTGAAACTAATAGACTTTCTGGACAGGCAAGTCTTATGCTCTTTCCTGAATTTCAAAGTAATCAGACTGAAGCAGGGAGTTCCTAATTGTGGGAGCTTGTAAGAGAGCCTAACACCTCCTATCCTGTTGAATTTTGAATATTCAAAAGAATGGAAAAGGTAGAGCGAAGTTTCCCAGCTGGGAAATATTTCACAATTTTAGTTTGTAGAAATTGAGGACCCTTATCCCAAAAAACCTTAAAAATTATGCAGCAAGCTTTAAAAGTAATATTTTGTTCTAGTGGGAGCGAATGAAGAACTCAACAAAGGAGAAATATGGCAGTTCGTAGACCTGATTTTTGAGACTCTACATAATTGTTTTTTAGGAAGGCAGAGATATAAAGAATTGGCATAATCAAGGTGAGGTGTAATTAATGCCATATCCAACCAGATTAAGGCTTTGTGGGTGAGGTACCAGGAAATCTTTAGGATTTTTTTTATTTTTCTAAGAGTCGGGAAACAGGATGAAATCATAAAACCAATCTACGGTTTCAAGGTAAGCTCGCTGTCCATGATGACGCCCAGACTTTTTGCTGATGTGTAGGGGTAAAGGGTTCCCCCATTTTAATAGGCCAGGCAGAAATATTCCATGCGTTAATTTTGTTATTCAAAATGACAATTTCGGTCTTTTCGGCATTAAGCTCTAAGAATGTACTGCCCATCCAGTCCAGGATGAAACGCATGACTGAATGGAAGTTTCTCTGGAACGGAAGGGAACCTCCCAGTCTGAAAACTTACTCGGAGTCATCAGCATAGTTATATACTTTACAGTTCATCTCACCTAAGGCTTGAATGAGGGGTTTGATGTAGATGTTAAATAAAATCGGTGATAAAGAGGTGCTTTGAGAGACCCACAATTCAATTGGACCACTGTGGCCCTAAAAGGACCCAAGATGACAGTGCGGTTCTTCAAAAACGAGCTCATGCAATCAAGGGCTGGGCCTTGAAGCCCAGCAGGTTCCACTCGATCTAACAGTAAATTGTGGTCGACCATGTCGAAGGCCGCTGATAAGTCCAGCAGGACTAATGCAAAAGTCAAACCTTTGTCTTCATCTTTGCGCATGTCATCACTACTGCGAGAACTACTGAGTCAGTACCATGAACTGGGCGAAAACCCGCTTGGCGCAAATTCAAGATTTGCGAGTTTTCTACATGTAAATAAGCATCTGTACCAGGTATGCTTCAACTAATTTGGCAGGAAAAGGCAACAAAGAAATAGCATGGTCCATTTTCACATGTAAAGGATCTCTGCCTTGTGTTTTTTTGTAAGAGAATTACTACTGCCTTTTTAAACGCCATTTGTATGCTTCCTTGGAACAGTTTAAAAAGGACAGGAGAGGACCTGATTTTACAGAAAAAAAAGCGTTGAGAATATCATAGGCTCCCGAGAGCCCAGTACGAGGCTGCCTTTTAAATGTTTTTATTTTATCTGTAAAATGTCATGCAGAAATCTGGGTGGGAGCTATTAGCAGGGAAAATCTATGTGGTTTAGAGCGATCAGCCAGAGTTCTAAAAAAATATCCCGTGATTTGTTAGCAGACTGCAATATTTTATTGTTGGAAAAGAGTTTTTGTATGTTATGACAGAGCTTCTTAATCCTTCAGCCGTTTTTTGAAAAATAATTTCATTATCATGGACATAATATCTGCACCATTTCCACTCCAACTGGCGGAGCTTCAATTTTGCAAGTTTCAGTTCTTCGGAAAACCTCTGTGAAGATTTTTAGTTTTGTATTTACGCAACGTGGCATGTTTCTTATTGGCATTTAGTAACCAAAGGAAAACCTATTTTTCTATTAAATGAAGATCTTGACAGGGGCCAGGCACAGTGTCAATGAGAGTTGCACAGAAACTGTCCTTGTATGTATGGACCAGTTGCAACCATACTTAATAATTCTGGATTTAGTGTCATGTTGTTGGAGACCATCCAGGTTAAATTTAATGAGAAAATGTTCGGACCAAGTGCAGGGGAGAACTTTTAAGGTTGTAAGTGGGAGATTTGCTGTCCTAACGTGATCAAGGATATGGCCTTAAAAGTGCTTAGGTGTAGACAAATGTTGTACAAAGTTAAGACTAATTAAGAAATCCATGAAGTCACAAGACTTCTGACACCTATTCTCACAAATTACCCAGTAGTTCCACTCTCCTACAATGATACTTTTTGCATGATCTAGAATGGGAGAAATTATCTCCTAAAATTGCTGAGGAAAGGAGGGCATATAATTTGGAGTTTGATATGTAAGCATTCAAACAAGTGACTGATTCACAGACTCCAGTGCTATGACTAGGTCAGTTTCAGGAATACTGTGGCTGTGGAGGGTGGGGGTATGACATTTTTGAAGAATAATGGCGGCCACTCCTATCCAATCTTGACCTGCAGCCTCCTAGATTGCAGAATGTAATGACTATCTGGTAGAGGTCCTGAAATATTAGGGTTGGATTAATCTGCCAACCACTTTTCAGAAAGGAGTATAATGTCTGGATTGTCTGTGTCCAGCAAGTTAAAAATCTCCAATTTGTGCTTAACCAGTGATAATGTGTTAAGATAAATCATAGATGGAGTATTAGAGCGACACAATGAATTAGAGGAAGGTTCATGTGCGAGTTTACGGTGTTTAAATTGGTCTCTGCTGCGGTAGCAAAAAGAGAGGGACAGCCCGAAGCTAAAAGTCCCAAGTTCTTCCGATTCATTAATGTTAGGGGGCTAATAGGGAGACTGACCGAGTGTAGTGCTCTGCATTCATTGGGAGAGTAGGAATATTTCCCACCCCACGGTTGGGCGCAGACAGGGTTGCCTTCGGCGTGCCGGTGGCGTGCCCTCTGCGCACATCCACTCCCTGGCCAGGATTAAAAAGGCGGGGAGCCAACCAAGACCAACTAAAGCATCTCCCAAAATGTTGGCTTAGAAGGAATACTTTCAAAGAGTAACAAGCATTGGAAATGCAATAGGTCTCGCATTTGTTTAAGTTAGAGCGTTTGGCTTTGCTAATGGTATTGTATTTTAGCTATGTGTTATTGAGTGTATGGATGTGATGTGTAGTGGAATTATGTGGTTTGGATTGTAATTGTTAGCTGTGTAGCAGTATGAAGCATAGAGTGAGGAGGAGAAGAATGTGTGAAGATTTGAGAAGGAGAGTGAGGAGCAGAAGAACAGCATGAGGGACAATGAAGGAAAGTGAGGAGGAGAGTAGCATGAGGCAGAAGAAAGGAGAGTGAGGAGAGGAGTATGAGGGAGAAGAAATAGAGTGAGGAGGGTGAGGGTAAGGAGCAGACCGTGCAGGGTGAGTGCACAGGGGTAGATGGCAGTGGGTGAGCGCACGGGGTAGGTGGTGCAGGATGAGTGCGTGGGAGCATACATTGCAGGATGAGTGTGGGGGAGCAGATGTTGCAGGGTGAGTGTCAGGAGCAGATGGTGCAGGGTGAGTGTCAGAAGCAAATGTTGCAGGGTGAGTGCATTGGAGCAGACAGTGCACAGTGAGAGCCATGACCAGACGATGCAGGGTGAGTGTGCAGGAGCAGACGGTGCAGGGTGAGTGTGCAAGAGGAGAAGGTGCAGGGTGAGTGCATGGGAGCTGACGGTGCAGGGTGAGTGGATGAGAGCTAACTGTGCAGTGTGAGTGGGCAGGAGCATAAGGTGTCTGGTGAGTGCCTGGGACTAGACTGTGCAGGGTGAGTGCACATCGGCGGATGGTGTAGGGTGAGTTCTTAGGAGCAGACGGTGCATGGCGAGTGCGTGAAAGCAGATGGTGCAGGGTGAGTGTGCAGTAGTAGACGGTGCAAGGTGTATCAGGCGCCGACTGTGCTGCAGGGGCAGATGGCGGAGAGTGAGTGCATAGGAGCAGGTGGCACAGGGTAAGTTCTCAGGAGCAGACCGTGCATGGTGAGTGCATGGGAGCATATGGTGCAGATTAACTGCGAAAAGGAGCAGATGGTGCAGGGTGTCAGGAGCAGTCGATGCAGGATGTCAGGAGCAGACTGTGCAGGGTGAGTGTCAGGAGTAGGTGGTGCAGGGTGTCAGGAGCAGTCTCTGCACTGTGAGTGAGCGCAGCTGGGGGTGAGTGAGCGCAGCCCTGTGCTGGAAGAGCCGGGTCGGCCTGGTTTGTTCTTGTCTCCCGGTTGGCTGAGTTCAGACTCGGTCAATTGATTCGGATGTAAGAAAAAAGGAAAACATTCCCGTCCCCGCCAGGCTGCTGGCGTCACTGGAGCAGAGCCGAGCCCGGCCGTTTATCTCATCGACGGTGCTGCGGATGACGGGAATTAGGCGGAATTAACGACGGGGGAGCTGTTAGCGGGGCTTGTCTCCTCCACGGTCCAGTGCGGCGGGATGGGGCCTCGGGGAGCTGCGCGATCCGGCCGTCGGAGGAGTGGGGTGCGGCTAAGCATCAACACAGGGGAAGACACTAGTCCGACTGCCTCATAATCTACCCCAAATATAAACTAGAGATAGGCGAGGGTTTAACGAGGAACTTCTCAGGGGTGGGGAGGAATGGCACTGAAGGAAGAGGGGGTGCACAAGGGAAGGGGAGCGGCAGTAGTGGGAGAAGGAGGCCACGGAGAAGAAAGAGGGTAGCACCAAGAGGAAGGACAACCGGGACACCATATTGTGAGGGTCAATCAGTACCTCTCCCACCAGGGCATACAATCCCACCCCCGCAGCCCTTAGCGAAAGCGACGACCTCGGCCACAACTGTCCGTCTTTGTCTAACCTTAAGTCTCTAAAATTCAACCATGCACACAAGCGGTAGACTCCCAGCCCCCGATGCCAGTGTAGTATGCCTCCCTAATCCACTAGCACTCGTCACCTCACCTCTCCCTGCCGCCCGTTCCCAGCCGCCTTCTTCCCCAAGCTGCCATCTTGGAGAGTCGGCACGCAAATGTCTCCATGGAGCAGGCCGCGTCACGGAGCTCTTGGGAAAGCCGAAGACAGACACGCCGTGAGCGTGCACATCGGCTGTCCGGGCAAGTGCACATCAGAACGCGCCGTGAGCGTGCACATTTGCTGTCTGGAGATCGCCAGAAAAGACCAGCGTGACGGCGGCCGCATGGGCTGCGAGGTACACCGATCACCCTGTGAGCTCTGGGGACACGCTGCAGGGCATCGCGTGAAGCATGGCGGAACGACGGTAAGGTGGGGGTGGGTGGGGGTTGGCAGGCGCATGGCTGACTGACACTGGAGGGGGTGCAAGGACAGTTGGGGAGTGCGTGCAATGCGGCTGGAGAGGACGGAAGGGGGACAGGAGATGTGCACATCGCGTGTCTGTACGTGCGTGTTCACGGTTGCAGTCCGTCCTGCGCGTGCACATCTCCTGTCTCCCTTCCGAAGCAAGTCAGTAACAATAGATCTCGCTAGCGACAGCGCTTTCGCGCTGCGTCGCTAGGCGAGACCTAAAAATGACTCGAGCACCCACCAAAACGAGTGGTAAGCTCCAAGTGGAAGTGAGGATCACAAAAAACGAGTAAACATCAGTTAATGCAGATTCAATTAATCAAGTTCTTAAAGAAAGAAAATTAAAACCTGCAGACTTGACAAAATTAAAAAGGCAATCCTAATTCAAGTTTTAATGTGCGAAAGTGATTTAGCAGTCAATTTTGCAGACTACGTAGGCTGCGCATCCACGCCCTGGCCAAATAGGCGGGGTGGCCAACTAAGAACAACTAGAGCGCCTTCCAAACTGATGGCTCAGAATTAATACTTCCAAAGAGTAAAAATACCCCCCGAGCTCCCACCCAAACATGTGGTAAGCTCCAAGTGGAAGTAAAGATCACAAAACGGAGCAAACTTCAGTTAATGCAGACTCAATTCATCAAGTTTTTTTTAAAAGTAAACCTGACTTGATGCCCAAGTCGATTTTAATATAACTTTTTCAAGTATAAGTGACTTTTAGAAAGTTGTCACTCTGTTGCCCAACTTCTCCAGTGGGCATTTGCAGATGTGGCCATAAGACTGCCTTCTGCCCTCTTGGGGAGAAGTGTGAACGACTCCTAGAAGCGGGCACAATAGAGGCCATTTGTTGGAAGAGGTGTCATCTCTCCCAGGCAGGAAGCCACACAGGGTGTGAGCCCTAATTGCAAGATTCAAAGGGGAAACCACTTTTGAAGAGCAAATGGTGGACACACAAGAGGGGCTGTTCTTTTGTTGAGGTAGACAGGTGGGTGTCTAGGGACAGAGAGGGGACCTGAAACCGTTTTTTCCATGGGCTGGTATCCCTGAGGTAGCCACACCTCTACGGTGGGTACCAGGCTCCACCCACCGAGAGAAGGGTCTGCCATCTTAGGAGTATGCAGCATAATGTATTCTGGAGAGAAAGATCTGGTAGCACATAGGCTAGTAACTGCCACATCCCAGAGGGGACATAAATATGGCACCCCTGTTACCCAGACCTCCGATCACATCTGGTCTGAAGAGAGGACCGAAGGACTGCCCTTCTCTTCTCTGGACCCGGCAAAAGAGGCTGCTACAACAGCTGGACTGTGCCTGCTGATCCATTGGCTAGCAAAGGGCGAACTGTGCCTAGGTCATGGAAAAGTCACTCATGAGCCCCAGACAGTGAAGGTGAACTCCAAGAGTAACCTACCTGACTTTCTGTTACAGCACTAGGGCCACAAAAGCTGAAGAAACTCTTTCTGGCCCGTCGATAGCCACAATTGCTTATTTGACTCTGACCGCTGATGTGCAGCCGGATGACCGAGACCTGGGAGAGTCATCTGAGTGCAGTTTGGTCACCCAAGACAGGCACTTGCCGTCACCAAAGGGCACCGCTGTGACTGGAGAACGTTTGCTGGACCCTTTGGCAATAGTTGCCCCACCTGGACTGTGGACTTAGAAATGGCCAAAGGAAGCCCCCCGTCGACCGCTTAGCATCTTATTTCATTCTGTATCCCTTCCATCAGGACAACTCCATTGAAGTTATGGCAGTTTGCCCTTGGAACCTGGAACTGGACTTGTGACTTCTTTGGTGACAAGGTAATCATCCTACGACTCATTTTTTTGGTCCCCCTGTCGGAGTTGGTCGCCCAGCGCAGGCCGGACTAATCGAACACAAGTCTTAAAACGTGTTACAAAGTTTTCAAACTTTACGATAGCCATTGTTTGTTGGAATTTTGCAGTGATTTGTGGTTTACTTAAAAATCTATATCTCTAGAACCCTCTGCTGGATTTCATTTGTTTTGGTGTCCAAAAGTACATAAAAAAATAAGTTCTACTTTTATAAATTGGTGTCTGATTTTCTTTTGTGTTGTGTAGCTTTCTTATTTAATTGCTTTGGAACTTGTAAATGCTTTACACTTATTCCTTTTTTTTTTTTTTTTTTTTTTTTTAAAAGCCTGACTTATGGAAGCCACAACTACCCAGGGTAGAGTTTATGGTTTTACAACCAATCCTGAACAGACCCTAGATAGTTTTTTGAGAGTATTGCACTGTGATGTTGCACAACCACACCTTATAATAAACATCCTTCCTTACAGTTACTTTTCCAGGAAATATTTGCAAGTTGAAATGCTTCCATTTGGTGAAATCAAGTTTGTAAGATTTCACATCTATATATAAGCTCTTTTTTCCTTAAGAAAATTTCATCTGTGCATGATGTATGTATGTGTGTATATATATATATATATATATATTTTTTTTTTTTTTTCAGGTCCCTACCAGAGTGTTACAGTTACTGTTATATTGATGTTATGAAACGGTCCCCATGGAAATTCTGCTTTGAGCTGTCATTCTCTAAGCCTCTGACTTAACCATGTCAATGAAATTGCATTTTACTTGCTGGATTCAGCCAAAAAGCTTTTCATTGTGTTCTTTGGAAAGGGAGTGGTATTGGCCTGGAATGTGGTCTGCATTGCACACATGCAACAGTGTTTTTTTTCCTTTGGAATGAGGAGTCAACAAGCAGATTTGCTTGTGGGACAGTTTGTGGCGGGCAGAATAGAATTTGCTGCTGGCCACTCCCTGCAACCTCCATGGCCTTTCGAAAGCTCTAGTTAAAGAGGATGTTGTAAAATAGTTTGAGCATGCTGAAGTCTGCATTTTATCTTGTTATCCGGGTGAAAATTAGTTCACCGTTTTTTATGAACTTGTTGCTGGAGGACGTAGACTGAGGTTCTTGAACCTGAATTGCACGCTATGAATTTTAACTTTCTAGGAAAAAGCTTACAGGTTGACTGACAGACGATCGTGTCCTTGGCATATCTGTGAGCCAGGATGCGGTGCGATCTAGCTGCAGCATCCACATATGTCCCATAAGCACCCACCCCTTCACAGCTGTTCCAGTCTCTCCACTTGTTCCTGATAGTTAAACCTCTGTCCCCAGCTGCTAATGTCCCTGTAGCTTCTTCTGAACCCCTTACTTAACTTCTCCTTTCTTAGATATTTGTGTCTCCCTATCTTTCCAGCTAGCCCAGGTCCTCATACCTAGTCCACCCTCCCAGCTAACCTTTATAATGTTCCATCCCCCAGCTCCTCACTTCTGATGACTTGTCTCAGTACCAGCCTGCTTCTTGTGTTTTAGTATCTTTCCCTCTTCAGTCTCTGAGGGTAGATTCTACCTGTGCCACTATGACTTGACTTAAGTGATGAATAATGGGCACAAAAGCTCCGGCCTTTATAACCTTCTCTCCCTCTGTACATGTCTGTGCTATTCTTTCATCACCTTCATGGTGCTCCATCCCATGCATTTAAATGTCCAAGTTCTGTGCTTGTCTTGTTGCTTCGTATCCTGTCACCTTCTTGCCTTTACCTTTTTCTGTGCCCTATTGTGCTTTCTCTCTTTCTCCCCACCTTGTGTCCTTGTTTAGTTTCTTCCAGGCTTATGTTATGGTGGTCGGTCCCAGGCACTCATTCCACTGCCACCTGTTTCCCCCACCCACTGTCTGGCCTCGCTTCTTGGGTTTCAATGTTCTGGATCACCACTCACCTGTCCCACCTCCTTTTCTGTTCATCCTTCTTACGGCTCTATCGTTACTCATGATCTCTACTCCCACTCTTGCTTCTGTCACTCTCTTTATGTTGGCAAATCCCTTTCCTTTTACCCCCCGTCCCCCAAAATCCACTGATTTCCTTGTATTGAGAGCACACCTACCTGTGGGTGATATCAGCACCTTATTGGGAATGTACGTTAAATTTGAAACACCTATAGTCTACCGTGGCCATTCTAGCTGCCAATAGGAATCTGCCACAATTCAAGTAGAATATTTGTCTGTTTGTGAAGCAATTACACCAAACACACAAAAGGTGATGGAAGGAATGCTTGCTATTTGTCTAACCACTGGCATTCGCTCAGGGTAGCATCCTAACCCATCGTTCTTTTACTCGCCATGCCCCTCAGTTTGAACTCAGCCATATGCAAATCAGCCTTGACTCTGCCCCAATAGGAACAACCCAGCCCGAGCTTCAAGGCCAGAACCCCATTGAACCAGAAGCAACTTAGGCCTGGTTTCACCGAGTGAACACAGGACCCACATCTGTTTATGCGATGATCAGATCAGAAAAAGTCTGGGTAATGTTGCCTGTGGGGACGTAGTGAGTTGCTAGTCATCTACAGCATTCATTTTAGGACATCCTGATTCCTCGCACCTCATCCCTAATTTTTATCTCTACTTCTCATCGATCACCCCTACTTCTGATCCATTATGCATCATCCCTATTTCTCATTCCTACTTTTCATCCATAATCTCAATTTCTCATTCCTCATCCCTCAGTCATACCAAAATAGTTTCAATGTTATGAAACACCCCTTCACATTGATTAGTTCGCAGCAGCCAATCAGAGGTAAGAGAGAGGGCTGCATTCTATTGGTCTAGCCACTGAAAAAACGGACGGCCTTCTCATTGCACATGCTGGTTAAGTACAGTGGAGAGGAAATACAACTGCATGCTTGCTTCCAGTGACTCTAAGGCCATACAGCATTGCATTTTATTTAAGTAAGTGCGTTTCTGTTTAAGCAGGCCTCTGTGGAAAGCTTTGATGCTTTAGTGAAGATGAGGGGCATCCATACTTGGGCCATAAATCAAAACTTGGAGGGCTATACATTTCACTGCAAACCTTTTCTGGTTTAAGTTTTAAATGTAATAACTCTGTCCAGGCCTTGCTCACCCTTGTTTTTGACAACGCGGACAGAAATCAAGCTGAGCCTGAAATCTGTAAGGAAAGAAAACAAGCATTGGCAATGCCAATAGGTTAGGGGTTGGCCACTAGCCTTTTGTCAATTCTTGTTTTGGCATGGTTTTTGTAAAGCTTTATTGTGCGGAGAGCTGCCAGGCCCTTATCAAATCTAAATAAAACATTGGATAAAGCCCAAAATGTGTTTTGGGTCTCCAAAAAGTACATAGTAATTCCTGGCACTGAAGGGAACTATGGGGCTCATTACGATGTCGGAACGATCGCCACCGCCGGGCCGGCGGTGGCGATCGTTCCGCCATCACAATGAGATTTACCCACCGCCATATTAGGATGGCGGTGGGTATCGCGGCGGACGCAGTCTGTCTGCCGCTTTTCCGCCTGTGGCAATCGCACCGATTGCCTGGCGGGCGGAGCAGGGCCACTAATATGGTGGCGGTGCCCAGCAGGCACCGTCCGCCATATTAGGATGTGTCTGTGTAGAGGCCTTTCCATAGCGGGGCCGCCGCCATGGAAAGGCTTGCGGGCCCGTTGTGGGCCCCCCTTGGGAGGGGGGGGGGGTCGCTGCACTGGGGGGTACCCATGGTACCCCCCTGCATTTCCATGCACCAAGTGGCAGGCACCACGTGGTGCAGGGAAATGCGGTGCAGGCACCTTTAACATTGCGGACGGTGCTGCAGCCAGCAACACCGCCCGCAATGTTAAAGGCCCAAGATGCGCCCGCCAGTATGGCGGGCGCATCCTAATCGCAGTGGTGGGACCGCCGCATGTCTGGCGGGCGGTCCCAATCATCGCTATGGTGGCGGGCGGACCAAGTCCTCCCGCCATCGTAATCAGCCCCTATGTTAGGTGTGGATGTGCTCCTATTGAAAAAATGCCGTAACTGCTAGTGAAGTGGGCTTACGCATTGTCCCTTGTTGCTTGTTGGGCGGAATAAAAATGTGAATGACCCAGTCACCAACTAATGGGTAAACTCTGACTGAAAACTCTTATGAGTAACTATGTTTTGCATACTTTAAGTGAAACCAAAAGGTCTTGGCTAATGTAAACCTCACAAAAACAGTCGGTCTGGTATTGGTTGCCTGTCTCTTGCCTTTGTGAAAGACTACAAGAGGGAGGGAGGGAAGGAAGGAAGGAAGGAAGAAAAAGTCAGACAAAAAGGGAAGGAAGAAGAGAAAGGAAGGCAGGCAAAAAAGTAAGGAAGGTAAAAATGGAAGGATAGAATGGAAGAAAGGAAGTCAAACAAGGATGGAAGACAAAAAAGAAAGAAAGAGAAGGATGAAAAAATGAATAAAATGTGGGGGGACGAAAGGAAGAGAACAGGAAGGAAAGAAAAAGAAAGAATGCATAAAGAATGATAGGGAAGGAATAGAAAGAAAAATGAAAGAATTTAGGAAGGCAGAATAGATAATAGAAGGAAAAGTCATGAGGAAAAAAGTCAAAGAAGGAAAGAAAGCAAAAGGGAAAGAGTAGGAAAGAAGGCAAGAAAGAAAAAAAAAAGAGAAGGAAAGGCAAACAAACGAAGAGAGAAAAAGGAAATATGACAGAAAGGAAAGATGGAATGAAGAAAAGCAAGAATGAAAGACAAAGATGAAAAAGGCAAAAAGGAAAGAAGGAAAAATTGAAAGAAAAAACGAGAGGAAGAAGAAGGAAATTAAAAGTACACTCAAAAGAAAGGGAAAAAAGGAAGTTGGCAAAAAAGGAAGGAAAGAATAAAAGGAAAGGATAAAAAAAAACAAAGGAAAAAGATCACAAAGAAGGGAAAAGGCACAATAGAAAGGAAAAAGGCAAAATGGGGGAAAAAGAAGTAAAGAAAGAAGCAAATAAAGTGAAAGGTAGAAAAGTAAAAAAAAAGGGACAAAGGAAAGCGGGAAAGAAAAAGGAAAGAAGGCAAACAATTAAGAAATGAGGAAAGAACTAAAAAAAGTTAGAGAAAAGGGAAAAAGATGAAGGAATGGGGTTCACAAAATAAAATATTGGTTACTAAAACCCAAATTACACCCCACCTTCCTTTAAATACGTGTTACAAGTGTGCTGCAAATTAAGCACAATGAAGTTTGGTTTTCTTCCTGGGAAAAGTTATTAAAGAACCATTGGTGAAACAGAGTCCAGGAACACAATTTGTTATGCTGTGAAATAGTAGCAATCAAATAAACAACGGCCACTTCCAAAGGAATTTAGGGGGCATTGGCAGAAGACAAGAACTGACAAAGCTGGATTCAGTCCTGCGTTCCATGAAGAGCTGGTAGAAAGGATCTTGCTATGGCAAAGGCAACACTAGAGTAATAAAGTAAAAACATTGGTACTGAAGGGAACTACCTTGTGTGTTGATGTGCATTGTGAAAGCGCAAAATGCAGTCACTCAAATTGAAGTTAACCAGTGGCTTAAGTAGGCTGACCCATTGCACATGTTGTATGCCAGTGTGGGAGGAAGAAAATGTGAATGACACAACAGACCAGTGGATGAAGAGAGCTGGCTAAAAGCCCCTTTAAGTAAGTGGATTATACATAATATTTTAGTAAAATTAAAAGGTCTTGGCTAATGTCAGACCGAAACAAGCATTGCCAAAGCAAATAGGTTTCGCCTATGCGAGAGCTATTGACTTTGTCACTGTTTTTTTAGACCTATTACACAGCAGCACAGGCTGCTGTGCAACATGTCTGAAAGTAAAGAAAATAGTAGCACTACGAAGCTGCCAAAGCTTGCCGTGTCATAGCACTTTCTTTAGGTCGAGCCTGGGCAGCGCATGCGCTGCTCTGCGAGTCATGCAGTATTGGAGTATGTACTTGAAGTCCCGCCCACTCTCCGTTCATATTTTTCATTGGCTTATGTCATTGTCCTTCGTAAATGCTGACTTCTGTTTTGTTAATAGGCTTGTTAGTCCCTCCTTAATACCGCCTTGTCTTCATTTGTAACCTCCCATGAGGACTGGCCCTTTTACTTCGAATGTTACACGGTATATCTTATTTAGTCTGTAAGCACTATTTTCTTTAAAGAGTTTCTGGTACTTCAGCAGTACTTGCTTTCCTGCAACATTCAGCGCGCCATCCCTTTCAAAACAGCCCGGGACATTTGCGGCCACTTCTTTCAATGAAATAGGTCTCGCATTTAGGAGAGTTTGAGCTATTTGCATTATAAATTACAATAGCTTTAACTCTTGCAAATGCGAGACTTATTGCAAATATTTTAATTTTGTCTCTCCCCACCCCACCAACACTGCTGGATGCTGTTTATTTATTTTTAATTTGAATTTCTTAGATCATTAAGTGAGCCGAAGCCGAGGCTCGAACACTGGTTCTCAGCTCCCGGGTCGGAAGCTCTAACCGCTGAACCACATCCTGTCCTTCCGGCCGAAGGACTACCCCATACAAAGTAGAGTCATTATCGGCACTCCAGAGACAGGCTAGGGCTCTGGGGGGAGCACTATGCTCTGAAACCTGAGGACCAGCAGAGGAGAGAGGCAGGCGGCAGCAGAAGCACAAGAAACATCTGCAATGCAATAGGTCTCGCATTTGCAAGACTTTGAGCTATTGGCATTGTTAAATGACGGTGCCTTTTATTTATGTGTTGGTTTTTAAAAAACAAATAAAAGGCATTGTCCTTTACAATGCAAATGCTTGTCTTTACTTTGGCCATGTTCCACTGCGGCTGCGCTGCTGTGCAACGTCTGGAAAACATTGACAAAGCCAGTAGATCTCACATAGGTGAAACCTATTGGCTTTGACAATGCTAAAGGAAGCTGACGACAGCCTACATCAAGCATCTTTTATTTTACACACTGACAGCTGGCACCTTGCTGCCTTCTGTTTCATACCACAGGCTCAGTGTGGAACATGGCAGGGGTTTCGGTGATGGCAAACAGGATCTTAGTGAAGTCCGCAGGTTACAGGCTAACTTCAAGAATGTGTGCTGCAATAGAAAAGGTTTATTTAAGTTCCATCTGTTTACTGTTATCCTACAACATTTACTGTGATGTCTAGGTACCAAAACTCACAGAAAACAACATACTGTGACACCTTAAGAAAAGTGACATTTTGCACAATGTGCTGCATACCGAGGCGATCTCCTCCAAAGCTGCTGGTGCCTAAGGCAGCTCCCGGTTACTGACTTGCCCTAGGCCTGGCCATGTTTTTCTCGCATCAGCTGCACTCTTCAGCCACCAAAACCTCTCCCCATTTACTGCTGCTAATAAAAGAAGAGAGACAGATGATTGTAAACATGTTCTTTGTTGCATATGAAGCTGAAACCAGAAAAGGTTGATGTCCTAAAAAGCCCAGTCTCCATGTGTTGATTTAAAGCCCAAACTGGAGTCCCTTTGTCTTCCTTTAAACCATCAGAGCTTTCTGCTGAGGCCTGTGTAAACAGAAAAACATTTACTTAAATAAAATGAAATGCTGTACAGCCTTGGATTCACTGGAAGCAAACCCCAGTTGCATATTCAAAGAGAAGGCTGTTTTTTAGTGGCTAAACCAATAGAATGCTGCCCTCTTTCCTAACCCTAATTGGCTGTTGCCAGTCAATGAGTCTGAAGATGTGTTTTACAACATTGAAAGTGTGCCGGTATGACTGAGGGAGGAGGAGTGTGAAGTAGGGATGAGAAGTACAATTATGGATGATTCATGGGAAATAGGGATGAAAAATGGGGATGATGGATGAGAAGTAGTGATAATAGATGATGCTTGAGATGTAAGGATGTGAAATAGGGATGGTATTTGATGGATGAGAAGTACGGATGATGGATGGGAAGTAGGGACGATGGATGAAGTAGGGATGAGAGGTAGAAGCATCAGAGATGAATGAGAAGCAGGGACGATGGATGAGAAGTAGGGCTAATGGATGATGCATGAGAAGTTAGGAGGATAGATGATGGATGAGAAGTAGGGTTGATGTATGAAAATTAGGGATAAGAGGTGGAAGTGGGAATTATGGATTACAAGTGGGGATGATGATGATTGAGAAGTAGGGATGGTGGGTGTGAAGCAGGGCTGGACTGGGAACAGAAACCGTCCCTGGCAAACTGCTCAGCCGGCCCCCCCTGGGGTGAGGGGGGAGTGCAGCCGAGCAGTTTGTGAGGGCCGGTTTCGGCCGATTTTGTTACAGGGGGCTGATATTGCCGACCCCCGGTAACAAAAACGGCCCCCCAGGGGCCCAAAACCGGCCCCTACCCTAGCGGCCTACTGGGGAAACGCCTGGTGCCCGCTATGGCCAGTACGGCCCTGGTGTGAAGTAAGGATGAGCAGCGGTTATGAGGGATGAGAAGTGTGGATGAGAGGTAGTGATGGATGAGAAGCAGGGATGACAGATGAGGAGTAGGCATTATGAATAAGAAAAAGGAATGATGGATGTGAAATAGCATTGAGAAGTAGGAGTGATGGATGAGAAGTAGGAGTGATGGATGAGAAGTAGGGATGATGGATGAGAAGTAGGGATGATGGATGAGAAATAGGGAAGAGAAGTAGGGATGAGTGAGTAATGAGGGTGTCCTAAAATGGATGCTGTAGTAGTCTTTTCTGATACTTTGGGCCATGACTCCAGAAAGCCATGTTTGTTGTATACAACTTGCATTTTATTTTCTTTACTGGGAAACAAGAGTATTCTATAGTATTGGATTATTTGTTCAAGCTTGAAGCTGAAGCTTGTTCTCACCACTTTGTTTGGATATTTTGCACTTTCTGCATCGTAGCTGTAGAATGTCCAGTGCTTGCAGAGATACACTAGTCAAGATCCATCATCTCATAAGTGTAGTGCAATGTTTGGAGTTAAGAAGTGGTGGAGGTATTAGCTTTTTGAGTAATTCTAATGATTGAGCCTGGGTTGTGATTCACGATTCCAAATTAAATTTGGTGCACAGATTCTTGGACTTCGGTGGGGAGGCATCCCCCAGCCATGTGTTCGATAGAGTGTTGATATTGTTTTAGCTCTTTGGAGGCACAACTGTCTTTGATCAATGCAGACACAGGTATTTCTTCATTAACCAGATGTGGATATGCGTCATAACCAGATCGTGTTCTTCAGACCAAGTCAGTACAATTATCCTACCGGACAAATCTATCAACTTGTTGATTGTCCTAGTTATGGAATCAAATGCTTCCTTCTGAAAGAATGTTGACCGAAGTTTGCAATTTGTACTGGATGGAATGGTGTGCTGGCAGCAACCGTGATGATCTCAGTTCTTTATACACGAGTGTCTGAACAAACTCCTTTCTCTGTATTCTGCAACCCAAGGTGAGATGTTTACTGGCAGTCACAAGGTATAGATCTTGAATATCTCTTGAATCAGAAACAGACCATTGGCTCTTGAGTTTCCCTGCACCATTTATTTGACCAAAACCAGGTCTTGAATGAGATCAGTTGATTGTTTGATTTTGGCAGAGATGTTGTCACCATGGGAGTTGCTTCCTATTCTGATAACAAGCTCCGTGTACTTTGTCCTTCCTTTCATTTAAATAAGCAAATATTAAATGTTCAGACAAATGTGCCTCAAGGACCAATCCCCTTATGGGCTCTGTTGATCTTGATCTTACGCATGCTTATTTGTCCCATCCTCTCTGTGTACGCTTTCTTCCATGACCACACTTAACTTCAGTGATACTATTTGCCATTTTGCCCAAAATTGGTGAATTGTTATCATTTCTTGACATTCATTATTAGATATAAATCCGATTTGATGAAATAGGCTGCTTCATAAACCTTTGGTACAACCAAGTCAAATTTAGGTGTGTAAATATGTGATTGGGTGAACAGTTGGTATTATGTGCTTGTCAGGCGGTGTAGCCCTGCACAAACTACTCTTGGTAAAGGCTAAACTGAATGCCTTTACCAAGGTTACAAGAGATTAGGATCTCCACCATAGTTCACGGCAGTGCAGGGGAGGTATTTTTCCTATGGAGAAGGTATTTTCCTGACCAAGAATTATTTTTAAATTGTTCAATTGCACATTTGTCCTGTTCGCAGGGTGTAAATCCTGCATACTCAGTCCTTGAGTGTTAGGGCTACTTTTTGGATGCTTTGTGAATCGCCAAAAATGCAGCCATCTACTCCCAAATGTATAAGTCAAGCTACAGTAGTAGAGGTCAATCCTTTAAAAACTGTTGTGATACGGGCAGTAACAGTACAGTAGTAGCACAAACGTCGAGGACATTGTCCCGTTGTTTCATTGCACAGCAGTCCTAAAACTGGGGACGAGTAAATCATGTCCAGCACCTTATTATTTGTGCTAGACTTTGATCATAATGCAAACCCTTGAACTTATAAATATTTTTTTTAGTGAAAGCTTTGTCGGAGCTGAGAGATGTAATATTTTAATGAAGATGTGAGATATTAACATGCATCTCCCTATGAATTCCACACTTTTAGTATTGAAGTAGAATGAGAAGTGGACAGGAGAACGTCTTGAATAATTTCTGCACCATTTTGTGTGTTCCCTACTGAAAATACCCTAAGATTTAGTTGTTGTGTTGTCAGCGAGCCCATTCCCCAGAGAGTCCATGAAGGTTTTTTAATTGCCGGAATGACAACAGAACAATTCCAGAACACAGCCCCCTGCGCTACCACGCACACACTACCATAACCGTGGATTGATGCAATTAATAGAAGTCCTTTTGTGAATTGGCTGAGAGTGGTTTGTTAGTGTTAAAGGCAAGCTTTATCCATGCCAAATCGTCATTCATAGAGTATTTTCCAAAGCGTGTAGTGGTAACTATCTAGGGGTAGCATCGCCTGTGCGTATTCAGGTACATGTCAGTCTGTTGTCTTCAATTCTGTGAAAAATATCCATCTCAGAACTGAAAATGATGAACCTTAGTAACTCTCTGAGCAGTGGCTATTATGGGGGTGCATAAAGAGGGGTCTTGCATGTCTTCCTTCTGACTTGATGAAAATTCTATCCAAGTGTAGAGGATTTTCTGTGCATTTTCTCGCAAGTCTAATATCTATGTGCTTTTGTGTGCTATGTGAATGTGTTTAGAAATGTAGTGCAGGTTAGACTTTGGTAGACTGTGTAGAGAAACATTCTATGTAGGTCAGAGGTTCACATCGTGAAGATTCTCACTTTATGCTAGACAGTGGAGTGATGTGCAGTACAGTAACAAGGTGACTGGCGGAATTGTTTGAGCACTTCCTGACCAATATGACTTCCTCCAATTACCATTCTGTTTAAAGCGATCCAGGCCATTTAATTAAGGGGGCTAGCCATATTCAGATAAGTCTTGGTTGTCCTCGCTCTTCATGTAGACTGAGTATTCGTGAGTTCAGTAGTGTTTGGTAACTCACTCTTGCACCGGAATGGTTCATCATTTCATTTAGACTCCGGTCTGCCAAGGCCAGACCAACGCTCCAAGTCTCTGTGTGGTAGGATAATTTACTCCGTGAGTAGAGGTGAACAGATGTTGTACTTGCCTATATTTGTCGTTTCCAGCGTGTTAGTATTTCACATGCATGCCACTGTTCTTCTGTGTACTCAAGGAGGACTGGTCTCCTCTTCTAAGAGGACACGTTGCTGCCTGAAGGTCGGATTGTAGGTTCCCCTCTCAAAGTCTGAAAGTTGCAATCCAGCACACACCTAAGATAAGAATTCCTGTGAACATTAACTTTCTGTGACTACAGTAGATTTCAAATGTAGGCTTTGCTGCTTATGTTTGCCAAATACCAATCTGATTAATTAATTGCTTGTGAGTGAGACCTGGTTGTAGTATTTGAACGCTAAAAGTTAACCATGCTTTAACATAGTTACAGCGAGGGGACTCGGAGTACGGACATATCAATTATTTTAAAAACTATTTCATCATGGTGGTTAGGCAAAAAAAACATTGTAAGGGTATGTTTATTGGCTTAACACTTCAAAGCTCAATCTGCAGAACTTTGAGAAATAGGCATGATAAGTTGAATTTTGGATAATTCATGAGCAGTAGGGATGAAAAATGTGGATGATGGCTGAGAAGTAGGGATGATGGATGAGAAGTAGGGATAATTGATGATGCATGAGAAGTAAAGATGAGAAATGCGGATGGCCGCATAATTGATGCCCGCACACAAAAAACAGTATCTCTATCGGGGTGACAAACTGACTGACCCAGGACATCTTATCCAGAGCCTCTGCCTCCTTCACCACAGTAAAACACAGTGACCAGACAAGTGACTCATTGGCCCAAATGATGCAAGAAAAGGGACATCCCCAGTTCGACAGTACAAGGCAGCAGTAATTGGTATAGTTCCTTGCCCCTGTGCCAGTGCATTGCTGCCGTAATGATAGCCCTTTCAGGTGCAGAGCAGGGTTATTTTCTCCATGGTTAGCACACTTGTTTGAAGAACTCATTCAGTTTAGTGCATCATGTAACCTGGTAAATTTCTTAAAAACCCGGACTTGAGATATTCATTCCGATTCTAGATACACTTTGCCTGCTGAAAGCAAAAAAATACGTTTGTACATTTAGCTTTTTCTTTCTGTTCTAGATTCTCAAGAATGGATTGTCTTTGTGAAGCCAATACTTCATTCGCCCTTGACCTTTGGAAAAAACTGAGTGAAAAAGACACCAAGAAAAATTTATTTTATTCGCCAATAAGTATTTCGTCTGCCCTGGCTATGGTTTTTTTGGGTGCCCAAGGGGACACAGCAGCCCAGATGGTACAGGTATGTTTCCATTGTGCAGTAAAAGTGCTGCAGTGCAGTTATACGCTTGTGTAAAGGGAGCTGTCAGACAACCTGGACACGTAGCTTTGCTGATATACTTGTAGCAATTGGGTATTATAGCTACTGAGAGATCTAGCATTGAACTGGATGAACCTTCTGTTGATACTATGGCTGCTTATATTTTTTCTTGACTTGTGAAACATTCAGTTACCACTACCGTCGGAGGTTCCTTTTTCACCTGGTAAATGGATTCTCACGAACTGCTAAAGTCTCTTTTTGGTTCATTTCATAATAGCCACCCCACATAATTGTGGGCCTTATTTGGATTTGGAGGGTGCATAATGATGGGAAGGGCTATTACCAGCTTTCCATGCTGGTCACCACTTAAGTGATAATATAGCCTTATATCCCGCCGTAGCGGGCTATACCGGCTATTAAAGGCCCGCTCCAGCGTTAAAGGCCCGAGCCGAAGGCGCTGGCCTTTAACAAGGGAGCGGGACTTTAATAGCCGGTATAGCCCAGCTACGAAGGGCTATAAGGCTATTAGAACATTCTGCCACTAGAGGGCAGAATGTTCTAACAAATTAAACAAAGGCCTCTCGGAGCCCGAAGGGATTGAAATCCCCTAGGGCTCCGAGAGGCCTTTGTTCAAACAACATTGGAATGTTGCTCTACGGGCCTTTACCGGCCCGTAGAAGCTCGGAGCAATCCATTGTATTCAATGGAGTGCTCCACATTACAATGTTCTAATAACCTATATAATACATGGGATTCTGTGATCCCTATATAAACAGCAGTCTCTGATTTCTTTATTAATCTGCGTCCTGGGCCGCACCCAGTTGCCGATAATAAAGAAAAGACATCAGAACTCGACAATTGTAAGTTACCACACTCGAGTTCTGATGTCACAATGCCTGGTGCCAGAGATAGCAACCGAGGTAGGGTAGGCCACGGAGCATTAGTGAAGCGGAGCTTTGCTTTTCTTTCTTCTGCTCTATCTCAATAGCTTACAATGACAAGCGGAGAGAATATTTTTTGTTTTTGTTTTTTGCACTCCTTGGATAGAGAAAAGCTAGAATCATTCTGCATGTTTCTACACATTCCGAGCTGCAGCAGCTTTTTATTTTGTAATTAAAAATCTGACTTGAATTGAACGGTTTCTAATATTTGTTTGACACAAATATGGAACAGGTTTTTTATGTTTTAATTTTGCACTAGAGGTTTTATTTTTGTTCTTCATGTTTGCAAACATGCTCGCTCTTTCATATGAAATAGTTACGCACCAAGGTTTGAAGTGGTTTGTGGGAAAGGTGATGGTGTGACCATGTATTGTATGGGATAAAGTACCCCTTGGGGTACTTGATAAGGATATAGCAAGTCACCTTGGAGTTCCATAACCTTAGAAAGGAACTCGGCCTTCGGCCTCCTTTCCTCTATATGGTTATGGAACTCCTCGATGATTTGCGATATCCTTAAAATGTGCGGCAGGGTGTACTTTATCCCTTATATCACACTTCTCCTTAATTTAATCCAACACAGCCATACAAACATGTCAACTGTCCCACTCTGTTTATATCTCTGACCCTCACTCACACTAAACTTAAAAATCCAGGCAGACAAGAGTAATCGTGCCAGCAATTTAGTATTTTAATTGATCATGTCAATTTCAACATGCCATAGAGGTTTCTAATAATAATATTGACATGTTTTATATAGCTCTTAATACCACAGTTTTGTGTTTCCTAAACACTAAATAAGTTGTTACAATAATTTAATATGACGTCACATTTCATCAACCTGGAACTGATGAAACGAAGGGCTGTTCCTGCAAGGATTCGAAGTTGTGACCTCTGTTTTACTCACAGATGTCAGCAGCAGGGGCCTAACTCATTGACCCATCTTGCTGTCTCAACATGTGTACTAGGGTTCATTCTAACAATAGGCCATGTTCTCAAGAGCTGATGCATGTGAAATGAGCTATTTTTAATGTATGCAAGAAAAGTGATCAAATTGTCGGCACTTCATAGCATCCCCTTACATACACCTATTTCCCGGCTATGCAGCTTTCACATGGAGTGCAATTGGTGAACTCACATTCTGATTATTTCCAGGAATTTTATTGAGTTGGAATCTACCATCTGTTCCTTTCCACCTTCCGTCATAGACTATTTATAGATTAAAAAGTTGGATATAATAGGGTTCTGCTACAGACAAACACTTGCACGTACAAGCACCAGAAGGCCAGTTTTGGGCTGCCTCCACTTCTGAGTGCTCTAGGAGCCCCCAAAATGATGACTGAATCTTGCTTTTGGCACACGCAAGACACATGTGGACCGTTCCAAAGATTTTTGCAAGAAGAACCTTCATTTTTAACTTTAAAAAAATCAATTTAATAGAATCCTAGGGCCCTAGTGTGCCATGAAACTCTTGTTACACTAAAGAAAGAATCTAATGCTAAACAGGGGTGAGACTTAAGATAGAGAGTTGTTGAGTAAGTAAGCAAAACAGAACATTAACCTCCGTGGCATTCTTGTATCCAAGACACTGGAAAGCTAGAGTTGCTATTCTGCAGTTGGTGTGGATACACGGTCTTATTTTGGTCAATCCTATTTTTCTTTGATTTTCTTTGTAATGTTTGTGTAGCTATAGTGCACCTTGATGTATCTTTCAGGATGCTGGTAGAACAGCTGTAGTGACGGGTGTGAGAGCAGAAGAACCGAGAAACATTTTTTATTTTTTTATTTATAGCTTGCCTGCTTGTTTGAAGAGGCTTGTCTTTAAGTGTTTACGTATTGAAGTCCACCTTAAGGTCAGGAGGCAAAGAAAAGAAGTTCCAAAAGGTAGGGCCTTAAGAGAGCAGGGACCATCCTCTTAACTCTTTGTACGCCAATGTGATCTGTGAGACACATTTGGAAGGCCATCCATGGTATCTGCGCAGGTGGTAGAGGAGAAACGGAATGATCAAGTCCTCCACTATGCTGTTGAAATGCCTTATGGACTAAATGTTCACTTTTAAAATCGATCTGTTCTTTAATCGGCAACCTGTAGAGTGACACCAGTGCAAGTGAGCAGTTCTTCTTAAGTTCCTTTGCAGCTTGCTCCTCATCTACGCTGGAAGACCTGCATAATTGCACGTGATGCACAAGAGGGCCACTGCAAGGAGGAAGGCAATGTGGTGTTGAGTAAGCAATAGTTTGAGGATCCCTGAAGTTGATAAAAAAGGATGAGCCTGGTGTTTGATCATGTTATCTTGAAAGTTAGGTGAAAGCTCTAGAGATGATCCCCAAGTTGCTGACTTTAGGGTTATAGCTTGTTAGAAAGGCTAGATGGGAGCTGAAGGTACCCAATAGCAGTGTCTGTGAAATGGACTCAAGCTAGGGCCTCCCACGACTAGAAGAAAATTTTTAGTTTTATCACCACTCCTGCAGAAACTGTTTTCTATTTTTATGCTTACAAGTGACAATCAAGAAGAGGACTGCTATTTTTCTTCTCTTTAGCTATTCTGATGCAGATCTTGTTCTGTGTCTAAGCATGAAATAGCATTTGATATGGCAGTTGAAGCCAACCACTGAAGTCTCCTGCACTTGTAAAACAATTTGGTGGATTTGCAGAAGAACACACCAACATTTGTTCTTTGGGTAATGTTTGACCGGAAAAAAAAAAAAAAAAAACTACTGAAGTCCAGTCCCTTCAAATCTAGTCAATCTACAGGATTTGATGCTCCATGTATCCAAGGAGGCGAATCAATTAGGGAAGACCAATATGAGGTCCTTGCCAGGGCTTCTCACAGTGAGCAGTTCAAACTAATGTTATTTAAGTTGTATGTGGTACCCCAGCATGGTCAGAAGTCTGAAACTAATTTACTGAGGAGGTTATTTCCTTCCACATGGCCAGACGTTTTGAGGTAACCCCTGTTTTGGGAATCTCCATAGAGGATGGTAGACAGCTCGGAATGTAGTTTGTGTGAACCGCTGGCTCTGCCGTTTGTCATGAAATGGTGCTACGATAGCATGCTTTTCTGTGTCTCGAACACTCACTAACACAAGCGTAACTTTGAAAACCTTTTGATCAGTGAGCTGACAGACCGCAGTATTTAATAGTTATTGTGCTAGAGGGAAAAAAAAGTGTGAGGATTTTAGTTGTGGTTGATCTTAGTGATGATGTCCTGTGAAGATTGGTAGGTTTCATATCTAGTCACTGGTTTGCTGTTGAGGTTTTGCATTATGAGCAAGGGTGGTTTGTAGTGAGGGATTTCTGTTACTAATGTTGGACATCAGAACGTCACTCAGCCTATTTAGAGGGAGACGCTTGTGCCTCAGGAGATTCTGCAATCATTTTATGATCCAATTCTTTGGACTATCTGCTTCAGCAGTGCAACATAGACAGCTGGCCTTTTAGGTATGTAGATCGTTGATTTGTAACGATTTAATGGATATGTCCTGTTTCTCGATTGGCGGTGAGTGTTGTCTTCTTTGAGGGTCCCGTCTTTGTTTCAAAAGCTAAAACTCTTTGCAGAATCAAAGATTACAAATTACCTTAACGCTTTCAGACATCTGTGCAGTTCAGTGATTGGTATCCTGCACCCCTGTAAACTGTACCTTGTACCCCTGTGCATTTCACAGATTTGTGCACTGAACTCCTGTAAACTGTGGGGTATAGTGCATTTGAGTGTCGTGTGCAGTGAAACAACCTCATGCATTTGAGCGGGTGGTGCCTTCAACCTTTGAATAGTGACCTACACCATGTAACCCTTTATATCGGAGCGATTGTTGCACTATGAACTGTACCCTTCACCTTTATTATGTGTGACATGCACCTCGCATTGCTTCATTGCATCTGCGTTGTTGGAGCTCCAACCCAGTGACCGCCTCACCATCCACCCAGATCTGTGTGATTCAAACATAACTGCTCCTACAACATTAATGCAATGCTGCCTACTCTAACCAAAATATTATCACCTTACAGTCTACTCGCAATCTGTTCAATGTCTTTCAACCTCCTCCTTGACTGAAACATTACATTTAAGTTACCTATCTCAGACTAACCTGAAGTGTTTCCTTTCATACTCTGCCTTTGCACACCCCTCTTCTCTCTCATCACGGTCCAAAAATTACCAGCCTGCTCCAACAGCCGCTCAACCAACCCAGTTATACACACCTCCCTCTCATGGCTCTTTATGATAAATGATTAATTTATAACACAAAACAAAATACCCAGCTAGTCTGTAAGGACTGACTCTACCTTTGGAAAAACAAAAAGTTTTCTGTAAAACCCTCACCCAACAGGGTTACCCCTTGGTGGAATGCTTAATCATTGGGTCCACTCCGTTCCGCTGTGGAACGGGGCGTGCTGCGACCTACGGATTACTCAGAAGCACTTTGAGTGGCTATACAATGACCGGGATAAGTGAATTTCGGGAGGGAGGTGTGGGGGGGGTTGGATGGTGAAGTCTTTTTAAAAATACCTGGCTAGTGAGTCTGTTTCTTTATTCTGACTTCTAGTCGGTATGGTTAAAAGCAGGGGGGGATTCTTTAGGAGAGAAGGGGTAATGTCCCTATCTCCTGAAAGGTCGACATATTTCTAGCCATACCCCTATTGGCTATTCTTCAGGACTTAAGGGAATCGCAACTGAGAGTTCCTGGTTCCACTCCTAAAGTCATAAATTAAACATTTAGTTTAATGCATTCTTAGATTGGGAGGTGTATATACTTACACCACCTGTTTTGCGATCCTTTTTATCATTATATTAATGAGTTTCTGCTATTGCTTCATGGTTCTTCCGGTGGAGAGTGAAGTCTGTAGTCACACTCGTGTCAAGACATCCACTCTGCCTGGTTACCTATTTAGGGAGCCACCGGGGACCTCATATTGATTAATTTATGCAGTGATCTAATCCAATGAGTCAGTTGTGAACCGTCATAGCCAAATGGGAAAATCATCCCAAATTCTAATGGTGGGGATTCTACCCCAATCTGACCACCTGAATCTGTGCCAATTGCCACTAATACTAAAAGAACAATTAATGGACAGAATGCTGAAGAATGTCATGCGTTCACCCCAGTACAGAGATCTGGGCCTAAATGAATCGTTTTTTTGCTCCCCATGCCAGTCCAGTTTAGACCCAGCCATATGCAAATCAGTCTTGACCCTGTTCCCCATGGGTACAGTCCAGCCCGAACTGCCAGGCCAGGTCCTCCCTGGACTGGAAACAAGCATCCTAGGACCGGTTTCGGGGTTTCACCCCTCATCAGCCAGGCTAGCTTGACTCCAGTGGCATGGAGAGCACGGGACCCACGTCTGGGCATACCCGTCCCACTTGGGGTGACAAATGCAAAAAAGAACAATTGATGGACAGAATGCTGAACCATGTCATGCATTCAACCCAGTACAGAGATTTGGGCCCAAATCCATCGTCTTTGTTTTGCTCGTCATGCCATTCCAGTTTAGACCCAGCCATATGCAAATCAGTCTTGACCCTGATCCCCATGGGAACAGTGCAGCCCGAACTGTCAGGCCAGGTCCTCCCTGGACTGAAAACAAGCATCCTAGGACCGGTTTCGGAGTATCACCCCTCATCAGCCAGGCTAGCTTGCCTCCAGTGGCATGGAGAGAACTAATGCGGCATTTTGAATTACAAACTGTCTTTTGACTCCGTGAGCTATGAACTGGCATCAAAGAACTTCATACAAACAGAATTGCATAGGTTTATGATCTTATGTTTTTCTACCTAATCTTTAGTTTTTAAAAAGGTTTTTTTTGGGTAGAAATAAATTCTTATTAGTAAAGCCAACCCCAACCACTGTGTTATGTTTTAAATCTTGAGTTTGTGCTCCTCCAGACCAAACTCTTAAAATATGCTGCCTACCATTATGGATGACATGTAACTTCTACACCTTGTAGTGCTCATTGTATTTTTGTAACATTTTATATACAACAATTTACACACTTGTATGACTTATTGTCTCTGTATGTTTGTGCGGAATACAGTGCTCTAACACCCACAAAAGAAATACATGTGAGAGAGGGGCACCCTTGGAGGGTGGGAGTTAGGGAATCCATAAAGAAGAAGGTCACAACGGAATGCCAACAAATGTTGTTGCACCGGGCGCTGCCTGTGCTGGTAGGTGGGTGAGGATTAGAGGAAAAAGAAGTGGCCAGTTCGGATTTCCAGTACAAGGTTACTTCATGGCCGTCTACAACTTCTGCATATGAAAGCAAATAATTGCACTCGTAAAATAATTGTCTTGTTTTATTGTACGTTGTCAGATAGGAATGTTTCTTATCGTTGAGTGGCCAGAGTTCAAATTTAGCTTTTGTGCATTTCTTCCAACTTCCACAAGGAAACGTGTAACATAAATTAGAGTAACAAAGGTGATCTTCTAAATCCTGATCTATAGGACTCCCCTACCTCTGTTAGTCGCCAAAATTTAGCATAAATGGGCATCCATCCATTTATCGCAATATAGAAACGTAAAATATGTTGCTTGATCCAGTTTCTATTAAAACCATAATACTGTCATTTCTAATTACCAAACGAGTTGTCTTTTTCTAGGGCCTCATTACAAGTGCCCCATTAAACTATTGGTGCCCGTTCTCCCTTATTTCCACCCCCCTCCCTCCACACCCAAAGTTATTGTGGGATTAAGAGTGCAACCCAGAGGATCTCCTGAGAAAAAGAGAATAACTGGGGGTGTCGGGAATTTTGGTCCTGATTTCCTGAGAATTCTTTGTCTTTCCCTGTTATTTCGTTTGGAAGACGCCACCAGCCTTTGGCAGGTTGAGTCTACCGATAAAAAACCCAAGATCCACACCTGCCACAGATCTCGTAATTCCATACGGTTAATAACTCCTTTTACAGACCCATCGTAAATAGGACGGCCACTTGTAATGCGACTAAGGTGGCCTCGTTCCGTGCCACCATCACAAATGAGCCACTGTTACATGAAATGGTGCACACTAAGAATCAAACCAGTTTGACTTAAAGCAGCAGAAATTTGGAGCTTTTGAGAAAGAATCCAGAAATTGAAACATAGTGGTTTTGGACAAGCACTTTAATAAGAAACCTCTTTTAATCAATTTTAGATATGACCAATATCCTTTTCTAGAAAGTAAGGGGCTAAAGAGACTTGGTTGTCATGACTGTAAGTGAGGATACTCTGCAAGGGTCTTCAATCCAGAGAATGAATAACCATCTGCTTCCTTCCTTTCCAGGCCCTCCAGCTGCACAAGGCCAAAGATGTCCACCCCGGGTTTCAGTCCTTGATCTCAGAAATTAACAAATCTGACACGAAATACCTACTTAGGATTGCCAATAGACTGTTTGGGGAAAAGAGCTACACATTCAACACCGTAAGTTTTCTGCTGATTTTTAAATGTTTTACTCGTTGACGAAAGATGAACATAATTTAGGTACTAACATTTGTTTTTATCCTTGTTGAAGGCTGTTGCACTGTAGACATGGTTCCGTAGCGATGTCATGAAAATTGTCTTCAAATGAACCAAACCTTATTTTATTGCTTCTTAAACCTAGCCCAAATGTCTGGTTTTGTGACTTTATAATCCCTATTCTCAGTTAATTAAATTAGCAGTGTAATACACAGTCCCTATTGCGACTTGCAATATACTTGTGAGAAGCCCCTTCTCATTGAGGGGAACACAACACTCCTCCCAATCTCATTGATGCGTTCAGCTATGCAAATACAAATTCCCATGCGATATAAAAGCATTGAATTATTATTGACTTCTCATGGCAGACAGTATACCCTTCTAGAGCGGAAGCAATCTATGCGAACAGCTGCTGCTAAGTGTGGTGCAGCTTCTGGTATTGCAGATGGAGGCAGCCATTCTAAGGGACCGCTTACTGCTTCCCCAAATTATGGTTCTTGGTGTACTTTTAACACAAATTACCTCCCAAATGCGTATATTGGTGCTGTCTAAATGCAGCAAAATGTGACCTAAAGGAGTAAATGAGACTAGTACGTGAAAATCTACCAGGTGCTATGAGGCACACAGCTGAATCCTTGCTTGGGAGGTGGATTATGTATTTCACAGTGTGTAGTCCTTTTCCCTCAGCTCCAATTTAGTACACTTGGTGAAGAGTAAAGGATTGCCTGGTTGCAGCACTGCTCTGTGCAAAGGCTGCGATAAAGATCAGCTTCTACATATTTCACTGAAGATCTACAGTTTTCGACATTGCTTTCTTGTGCTTCAAACATGCAAGAGCAGATCTTCCTATTAAGGTGTTTTGATCATGTACGTCCACTGACTTAAACCTACCTTCTCCGCGTGCCCTTTCGTTCTTTATGGTAAATCGGTTTTTCATTATAAAGCTAGCCTGTTGCACCACCAAACTCCTAACTGACTGTTAAGACATAGATATGTCTTAATTGATTTCTTAGGAAATGCATACATATAATGTATCACAGCATCGTACAATGTCTCATCCAGTGGCAATGGAGGATAAAGCTGTGCAAAAGCCCATGGTAATGAAGATCTGGCATTGTAGCCACTGAGGAAGAGTACAGGTGGCAATACAATAGGATATCCAAGGAAGGAGAACATTACAACATCCAATAAGGTGTAATAGCCACCTTTACAATACCACAGTATTGGAATGGGTGTGGTGATCAATCCAGTTGTTAATGGTGCATTGAAACAACAAGAACAATACAAAGCTAAGTTTTTCGGTATCAAATATAGTGAGTTGCATAATAGAAAGAACCACAATGTAAGCATGAAAGTATAAAGGAGCCAACGGCCTAATTAGGAAGGAGGAGGGGGAAAAGTGGGGGAGAGGGGTCCTCATCGAAGGTGTGTGGTATACGTGACGCGTACATGTCATCAGTGGGATTCCAGTGGGGAAAGAGGGGCTGGTTGAGTGTGATGCGGAGGAAGTGGGGTGTGACTCAGCAGCACGTCAGGTCTGGGACACTTGTCATCGAAAGTAAACAATTGAGTAGGGGCTGCCATATATCTTTTAGTCTGGACGTTGAGGGCTGGAGGGACGTGAACAGTTCACTGTTGGTATCGCAATATGTCATGCTGGCTAGGCAGTTTTTGACCATGGGTGGATGTCTACCACCCAAGTGTAAAGCGATCTCGCTTTTGGCCAATAGTATAGCCTTTGCGGTAAATCGTCTAATGTTTTTCGGGAGATCTTGTACATAGCCCAGCAATGCAAGGATCGGATTAAAGTCGAGATCAACATCCACCATCTGGGCTAGATGGGAGAAAACCTCACCCCAGTAATTTGCAATGTGCCTACATGTCCATGCCATATATAAGACGTCAGCAGGTGTGGTATAACACTTAGAGCATTCGGAAGATCATGTGTGGTCGTATCTATTTTGAGCACTTGTGTAAATATAGGCTTGCAGCATCAATTTGAAGTGTATAAGTTTGACAGTGAATGGGTGAGATCGATTGGGTGAGATCGATTGGGTTTGTGAACAAAACGCAGTCCATATCTTATCCGTCAGTGGGTGCCCCGAGACTCTCTCCCAATAGATCCTAAATTTTGCTTCCTGAGCACGTAGTAAGGCCACACTGGCATAATATAGCTTCGAGACCAGTTGCCCCCGTCTGTGTTGTTTATCACTAAGGTTAAATGGAGAAATTAGTCTGGTGCTAGCGGGTATGTCGGTATGTTGGCTCTCAGCGCACAATGTACACGGTGCATTATAAAGCTGTCCATGATAGTAGTCCTAGTGAAGCGAGTGTCTGTTGAGTGAATTGGGGCGTGGCTGTCTAGGAAGAGGTCCCCGAAAGTGTGGAGGCCATGTCGTGCCATGGTGCATTTGACCAGGATTTTGCATGTGATGGGAAGCCAGGGATTGTCTGACAATGCTGACTTTCTACTATATTTTACATATACCCAGAACGATCTTCTTTAAAGAACATCACTTGGCTTCTAAACGTCCATGGAAACATACAGGTTAAAAATCTTGGATAACCTCTAGGAGACAAGGTCCCTTTTTTCACTTCATATAAGGAATTGGACCGTTCACTGAAATATAAGAAATAGTCAAGCCGTTTTAGAGTGCTAATGTAGAAACACTGCACATGCGATTTCAACATATTTCCATACCTACAGCAACCTGGATGGTGGTGTTTCATTTTGCAGTATATTCCACTAAGTGTTTACCTCACTGTTGCAACCTTGGTCTAAGAGGTTTGTGTGCCAGATTTTCAGACTATTCACTTAAAATACAGTTTCATATAATTAAACTAAATAGGGGTCATTTACACAATGATTTTTCTGAAAATGTGGCATGGATTTTGCCCTAGCACAAATGTTGAATACCCCTAGGATAAGCCAATTTGAGATCCATACATGTTCTTTAGCTTAATATATTTTTAATGGGCTACCAACTCTGTCTACAGTCACTTGTAATGCACTTCAAAGCCTGACAGGAGGATTGTTTTACTTTTCTGCCTTGCCAAAAGCCATGATCAGTCTTTATCTCAATCAATCAATCAAAGAGCTTTATTCTACTGTAATATTACAATCATAAAAGCATATCACATTCATTAAAAATTCAAACAATTCCTATTTCACATAAAAAGAAACGTATATAAAAACCTATGCAAAGATTAAGAGCAGGTAAAAATAAAAACATTCTGATAAAATACAGCTGCCCGATTTTATATCAAGGGGTTCTAATTACATTTAATCATTTATCATACTTTTCTTAAAATGCAGCACTTTCTTCAAAAACATTACAGTACGCCTATTATTTCACATAAAAAGAAACGTGTATATAAAAACCTATGCAAAAATTAAGAGCAGGTAAGAATAAAAACATTCTGATAAAATACAACTGCCCAATTTTATATCAAGGGGTTCTAATTACATTTCATCATTTATCATGCTTTTCCTGGAGTGCAGCACTTTCTTCAAAAACATTGCTATACGCCAGGCTGTGTGTTCGTCCTCCATAAACTGAAGTTTGACCAGGGCCGGCCGACATTGCCTTAATCCTAATTGTTTTAACAATGGCACAATCCACTGTTTCCTAAAAACAGAATAATATTTACAAAATAAAACTGTGTGTATAGTGGATTGCTCGGCCTGATCGTCACACGGACAGGGTTTTAATATCCGAGACCAATCATTTTTCTAGGAAAGGTCACTAATCTATGGACGATCCCCAGCCTGAACCAAGTTAAAAGCCGCCTGTCAAAACCACCCGGGACAAATATCATGTATGGTTCTATGTCGAAAGAAGTTAACAATAACTGATGATGACGCACACTTGGTTTTTACTAATTCTTCCGACAATCTCAGCATAGCCAGGTGTTTTAAGACCCTCCATTCTTAAATCCTTTCTTGAAATTTGTTGCATTTTGATTGGGTTGGTGAAGTATTCTTCGTGCCCTATGTCCTTCATAAAATTATGCACGTACTTAACCCAAGGGATTTTTAGCGCCCCCTCTAGTTTAAGGCAGTCTTGTAATATCTCTCTATTTAGCTTGGTTTCTTCTTTTAACCACACGCTGTGCCACAACAGGATGGGTTCCATTTTGATCAAATCCGAAATGAACGGTAATCCCAACTCCTCGTGACAGGCAAAAGAAGAAGTGCTACCCGGAACTGATAAAAGATACCTTGTAAAAGAATTTTCTACCACTTGAATTGGGTGAACGTTAACAAAGCCCCACACTCCCGCCCCATGCATCGCTGATGTAATGCATTTCGCCTTATAGATCTGGATTAATTCAAGTGGGGGTTTCCTACCTAACTTCTTTGAAAAGGAGGTAAGGGCGGCTATAGTCTTTGTCAATACTAGCTTTCTCGTTAACACTGCCTCTGACCAGTTATCACTTTGATTAAATAAAATACCGAGGTACGCAAAACTCTTGGTGGTTGCCAACTTCTGTCCATCCACAAACATGGCCTTTGGTTTTATGCTTCTCCCACCACAGTTCATAATATATGTCTTAGACTTATTAATTGATAACCCAAGATCCCTCATAAAATTTGTGTAGCTGTCTAGGGCCCTTTGCAAACCATTTTGAGTTCTAGACATTAATACTGCGTCATCCGCGTAGAGGAGGGCCGGTATGGGTCGGCCACCTACTGAGGGGAAAATCCTGGTTGTTCCTAAGTAGTGCATATTCCAGACCATTTGTATATAAGTTAAAAAGAAAAGGGGCCAATACGCAACCTTGTTTGACCCCCCCTTTTGATGGAAAACAAAGCAGTACGCTCACCCCTTATACCAAAGCGCACTGTCGCTGAGGCACCAGTATACAAGGAACGTAAAAAACAAATAATATGGACATCCACACCCGCCACATTAAGGGTATCCCAAAGTCTATCATGTATTACCGAATCAATCGCCGCCGTGAGATCCACGAATGCCAAAAACAGGGTTCCCTTCTTGACTTTAATATATTTACCCATCAATAACGCAAGGTTAACACTCTGCTCAGTTGTCCCAAGACCCCCTCGGAAGCCATACTGTATATCCGATAGGATTTGATTTTCTTCTGCCCAGGTCTGAAGGCGTTCCAGTATGACTCTACCTGCTACTTTTACCAGGGAGTCCAGGAGAGAGATAGGGCGATAACATCCCGGGTCATTACGATCCCCTTTTTAGGTCTCGCGCCTAGCGTTGCAGTGCGCAGCACTGCTCGCGCAGCGCGAGACCTTTAGAAAGGGCTTCTGAAAACGACCCACACGCTCGTGCGTGTGGTTTTGTTTTCGGAAGCCCACATTGGCTGGAGCGTACGTTTTTTTTTATGGTGACGGCACGCGATTGGTCAAAGGCGGGCGCATGTCCCGCCTTTGCCGCGCCCATTCCCGACGGTGGCCAGAACGCGCAGCAGCGCGCGTTCGTCTCGCTTTTGCTGCCGCGCTCCCTCCCCCTGCTCCTCTGTCGTGCGCGCGCACCACTGTTTATTTTATTTTTTTTAAACCGCGCGGCCGCCATTTATGCTCTTTGAGGCAACGTGACCCGCTCATGTGACTTGCAGCAGCTGCTGCTGTTCACTTGAGCCGCGCATCAGGTCATCCTGGTGCGCGCGCGAGGAACAGTCCGTGGCACTAGCCGAGGGCTTTGTGGGCGACTGTCAAGGGAGCCATGTAGCCTGTCCCGGCCAGCTTCCTCCTGCAGCCGCCTGTCTTCCATCCGGTAGGTAGCGCGAGCTCTTGGGCACAGACACGAATAATCGCAGTCCGTGCGGCGCGGCATGTTCAGCACCTTTCAGAATGTTGGGACGTCCAGTATTTTTCGGAATTAATTGAACGATGGGGTTTAAGGGGACTTTTGCAGCGAAGATACATAAATATTCAGTAATCTACTTTGCTTCCTACAGAAACTGAGTGCCAGACGGGCTCTTTTGCTGTTGATATTACGTCGTTGCCCGCCCAAAACCTGCTCCACCCCCAAGAAACTGGTTTAGGAAGTCTCTCTTGTTACACGCAGCGTCGTATGTTTGTAAATGTTTGCATATCGCCAAATAGTAGTTTTACTGTAACTTTTCCTACCAGCGTTACAGTGTGGAGATAAGTTCAAACTTCCGACCTCCCTCGTCTCCCAGCCTATCCCTTTGTTCGTTTAATCTCTACTCCGCGCACGACCACATAGCTGCCAAGTTTATTTATTTATAATCACCGCATGTCTAAGTTCGTTCTTGATTTAGAATGCTCACATCAGTCACTTCCGTTTTCTATTTGTATTTGTTTTTGTATGCTGTTTCGCTTTCTTTCCATATAAGCAGATTTTTTTATATATATATATATATATATATATATATATATATATATATATATATATATATATATATATATATATATATATATATATATATATTCCCTAGAGACTTAGAAAGCTGTTGTTTCCCGGGTGTGAGGATGGGAGAGGGCTGATGGCAGGACGATGATTTAAGACGATGTGTGGGCATACCACTGGGGGACAAATTAGCATAGGCAGTGTGCGATGGCATTGCAGAAAGCTGTCTCACAGGAAGTGAAGTCGCAGTCACAAGAAGCTCTTGCTTGACTTTTTACCGGGTGGGTGTTTTCCCTAATTGTTTAGTATTTGGTTTCTGGGGGGGGTGCAGGACAGGCAGTTGTGCAGCCTTCAGTTATCAGAGCAGAGGTTGAGATGGATGAAGTGTGTGTGTGTGTGTGTGTGTGTGTGTGTTTCCCCCCCCCCCAGACCTTGTTCTAATCTAAGCCATGCCTTGTTCCCTTTTAGGAAGCATGGTCATTTGTTGTTTGCCTTCCCTTATCAGTAATGAGGCTGAGATCCCAGAGAGAAAAGTTATTATTCAGCATGAGTGCTGCTAGAAACTGTGTGCCTCTTCAAAGTGACAAAAATATGCCCCCAGAGATTGTGTGATTGAGGCACATTTGGTCTCAGGGTGTCAGGGAATTCTTAGGCCACCATGCACCCTCTCAAGGACCGGTCGATCTCTGAGGCTGGCACTCCTCCCTGCAGTAATCCCCTGGCGCCGCAGCTGACCAGCAGCTCACTTTTCACAGGTTGGTTTCCTGCTAGTTACTTACTAAAGACCCTTTGCTCTCACGCACACACCAGTCGCTAAAGAAGACAAAAACACCGGTGTGAGCTCTGAACCTTTTGCTAATTGGGCCACGGGGGATAGTTTTCTAAATATATATGTTTCTCCCAAATGAAAACGGTGCTTCATTTGCTGCGCGATGGATTTAATGAAACACTGCAATGAAGCTTCAAAATGCAGGATTTTAGATAGCTGCGCCGTGTTTTACTATGGCAACCTGCATTTTAAACCTCTGCAGCCAGAACCCTAAAAAAGCTTTGCTCCATAACACAGAGAGGAAGGTTAAATTCTAAGGCCCATCTATATTATACGAACTGCACCTGTGACTGACTGACCGAGCACCACCGACATTCCAGAGAAATCTCCTTGCATGATCTAACTATTTCATTATTCTGCAGCCAGCATTGAAATAATGACATTTGTGAAATACGATGCTCGTTTGGTGCAGCTTTTTGTTGGTAACCGTCAGGGACCAGAGATTCTGTCATCTCTGTGAAGTGGATGCTACTTAAGTTAATTAAACCCGTTGCCAGTCCCGCTTTATCAGCTTTATGGATTCCAGGCTAGGTGCCCTTCCCAGTTTGTTTACCTCTGTCTGCTGTGGGTCCTGTGCCAGCACCTTCTTCTCCTCCATCAGGTCAAACCCAGTCTTCCCTCTTCCGGTCCCTCCTCTTCTGGACCCTCTTCAGATTTTAAAACTGCATCCCTCTCTGCTCTCTTCCCCTTCCTCATATATTCTCGTTTGTGGTAACGTGTTCTTCACTATAACCACTCGCCAACGATTGGCTGTGTCAGTGCATAATGTTTTCCTGTGTATGGAATGTTCCCAGCTCTCATTTTAATGATTCAGGCAAACACCTTTGGCTTTATCCAGTATATTATACTGGTCACTTGAGGCTTCCTTCAAAAACAGGCATACTCCACCCAGTTCCCTATTTAAGCTCTTACACTGTGCTTGCATTAATGTGTGCTTTTGTGTTTAAGGCTCCAGCTTCAACGCTAAAGACACAATTCCACACCACACAATTCAAAACCACCCATCACAATTACACTACACATAATACCACTCAGCACAACTTCATTCAACAAATAATAACACTGCTCACTACCACATAAATACACCCAACATACTACCAGTCTATACCACATAACATTATTAAAGTTTGAGCTATTGGTGTTGCATTATTTAGCAATGCCAATAGCTCAAACTTTAATAATGCGAGACCTATTGCATTGCAAATGCTTGTTTAAATATAGGGACTATGATCGACTCCCCCCAAGTCTTTGGCATCACGTCCTCACAACTGGCGTTAAAAACCTGGGTCAGTATTGGCCCCCATAGGGGGATATTGGACTTAAACAAGTCCACCGGTATTCCGTCGGGGCCAGGTGCTTTACCGCCCTTACTTGCTGCAATTGCTCTTTCCACTTCCCCCAAGTTGAATTTCAAGTCTATACTATCCCCCTCCTCTCGTGAAACTGCTAACTGGGGCGCATTAATAAATTCCTCTCTGGCATAAATCCTTGCGTAGTGCCTAACCCAGGCTTCTTCTGATACGGCAATTTCTATAGAGGGACCCCCCACTGGTTGTAAATATGGGGTTTTAACTGCGCACCAAAAGGCCGCACTGTCTTTATTCAGTGTCGCCTGATGGAGCGCTTCCCAAGCTTCATTCTTCAAAGCATCTTTCCTGTCTTTGAGTGCCAACCTGTAATCTGACCTCGCCTTCTTGACATTATCACTAATTCTCGGGTACCTATGCAGCTCTATTTTAAGTTCATTATATGCTTGCGTACACTGCTTGTAGAACCAACCTTGGCTCCTAACTTTAATCTTGTTTTGGACAAGTAATAATTCCCTTATCCCCGCTGTTATTATCTGAAATGCGGCTAGTATGCCCGTTGGTGGTACCATCTCGCTCAATCAGGTAACAAAATCGGTTTTATGCCTCATGAGCAGTCTTTATCTATTGAAAACAATCATCATAAGTGTAACTAAATTATTTTCAAAAATAGTTTTTGTTTTTTAAAGTTCAAACGTTCACTTAATCATTTATTTTCTGACAAAGGGAAATTCCTGATAAGGGTTTACATTTACTCTCAGCTAGGTGTAGTAACAAGAAACTGTTTGCAAAAGCAGCTTGTCAATGGCGGTTGTCTGCTGATTGCACAAATGCAATATCGAATTTCATGGACATTACATGAATTAATATATTGCCATGTTTTGAAATTTGTCCAAACGTGAGTTTTGATACATTTCCTAACCATCACATAACCATATTCAGCTTCAGAATGTGTTTTGGTAGTCTGGTTTTGGAAATGTATATGCAAAGGAATAGCCTAGAGCTGCCACTTCTGCCAAGGGTGTAGATTGTGTAAGATTTGAATGGGCCCAGGAAGAAATCCTTTGTGAATTGGCCAATTTGTAGTCTCACATCAGCAAGAATGAGCCAATCCCTTCCCACTGGAGTAGCCCTCCATCGACCAAAACAATTTGATTCTCCTCTCCTGGTAAAGCCACCAAGAGGGGGGAAACTTTTTCAGGAAGATTCTCAGAAGACCTATTGGCTTAGACAGGAAAGAAATTATCTAGTGTGTTTTGGAGTGGCATCAACCTACTCCTTCCAGGTAAGGGTAATGTTGCTCTGTAGTAAATAAAGTGGGGTCTTTCAGTTGGTCCAGGTTTGAAAAACAAGCGGTAGGATAGCCAGCGGTTGCGATAAAATGCCCAGGCACTATGCTGCTCTGGTGGCATTATCTTGGAGCTAGGTATCTCCATATAGCAAACATTGTTCCTTCTTGCTAAAAAAATGGTGAACACCACAGATGTGGCAGACTGTTTGATTTGCAGTACATTGGGGACTCTGTTGCACTGATCAGCTATAGTAAGTACATTCAAGACTAAGTCGCGCCATTCTGTTCTAAGAGAAGCAGCTTCCCAGCACACACAGCCGCTAGGTTTCCAAGTGATCTAAATGCTTGGTACTGGAGAAACTGAATCTGGCACTTCACATAAGGTGGTAACCCAGAGGTGCACTGTGGTAACTTATCAGGCTATAAGTGGTAAAGGATGTTCTATCAATTGCAATAGTTGGAGTCTGCAATGCCCAGCTTGTGATCATAGCCTTCAGTTTTTAACACATCACCAGGGAGTATCCTTCCTGCAACCTCATATTATAGACAACTCTAGGTAATGCATCAAGAGGCTTAGAGATCCCACTTCTAAAAGAAGTCCTAAAATAAGCTCCTTATGAGAACACCATCTCCCTAACTGAAGATATGCTTCTCTGCACAAGCACAACATTACCACCCACCCCATGCCAATCCAACACCTCCAGTTACTCACCTCGCCACATCTTCTTCTCTCAACCCATTGTTCACACCATGTCCTCGGTCACTTGTACAGCACACTTAGAAGGACCCCTAGTTAGAGTGACTTAAACTGCCTTCCACACAAAACAAAATGCATACTATTCCACATGAACATATGCTCGCCAAAACCCCATGTGTTATACAACCTTGACTAGCACTTATTTGCTTCCTAAACCTGCTTTATAACAGAAAGCAAACCCAAGTAAGATAAATCCCGTTCTGGATCAAATACACTTAACTACACACAAGCCAACCACTAGACATATCCACCTTGCTTTCCTGGCTACCACACGCTAATCTGAAAAGTGGACACCCATGTGAACATATCGCCTGCTCCTCCTAAGAGATGTTACACCACCTTGCCCAGTACGTGCATTACCCACTATGTCACACACAGTATGTCCAAAGTGCTGACACTAATGGTAGAAAGCTTTGAGTCCTTCACATCCCCTCCCACCCACAAGTGGCCGTCCATTCCCTCCTGCCCACTCTACCATGTTTTTAATACACAACTCTATGCACCATGTTACACGCAAACACACGTTTGTAACCCCTCAAACGCTCTAGACCATCCTTCCTAATATCCCACAGCATACCTCACACTTCCTTCATCGCATGCGTGCAGCACCTAAACTTAGGGATCCAAGAAAAGAGCTCACTAGGGCATCGTTCCCTACTGTTCAAAACAACATTCTAGCTCTTTGAACACTGAAAAAAAATTTGCACAACGCTATCCTGTATAAATCCACATCTAAGAAATACCCAGCAGAGGGGATCACAGTGACCTATAAGGAAAATCTAAATCGCTAAAAAATCAGTTCTAATTTTCAACAGGCTGGAAAATCCTTAATCCTTCAGTGTAGCCTCCCCACCAACTGCACACAGTCTTGCTGATCTAAACTGCTCTACTCAAACCCCTTCTTTGCATTTTCCCTTAGCAAATGTCTTAACGTTTTTTCTCTCCGGCCATCCTCCTTTCACTTTGGTAACCTACGCCTATAGTTTGACACCCACCCTTGCAATCCACCTGTTAATTCACATTGTAATGCAAAAACTTTCGCCTAAAACTGCATTGAATGTAAGAAACTGACCCGAGATTCCATGCTTGGCTCAATAGATTCACTCAGTACTGTTCCCTGTATCCATAGCTTTGGAAAATTGGAATGCAATCATGTTCTTCCTCTTTGCAAACATCCAGGTGTTTCCTTGGGTTCTCAGATCTCAACATTTTATCTTGCTTAGCTACATACCCCAGAACCACTGCAGCCACCATGTACACATCCTTGCTCTGAATCTAGACCTCGGTGGTCTTCTCAATAAAAAAACACTACATTTGAATCTCAGGGTTGGTGACACATTAGGGCACCTCTATAAAGGGGCACCAAGTGGATGAGTGCTCAAAGAGCAAAAGAACATTTTTCCTGGGGCTTTGAAAAATCTTGCACCGGTGCTGCTAAGGAGTACTACACAGTACTTCCCCCAACTAGCCCTGTACAAACTAGTCCACCACTCTTAAAAATAAAAAGCCATATGTTCTGGCTAGCAGATTAGTGTTTTTTTTCAAAAGTAGGTAAACGTTCATTCCAACGAAAATGGCATGAAGAATAAAATCTAGTAGAGAGGCTGACCTACCAGTGCCTGCTGAACTACAGACCTTTTATGATGAGTATAATAATCCTACTAAACAGACAATGTCTGTCTGACTGCAAAAACAATCATTCACAACAAAATCCAAATTCAGAAAATTAGCAACATGCAGCACCAAGGCCGCAATACACTCCCTAAGTCCTAGCTTCTGAACCAGCATTTAATCCCAAAAAGTCACCTTTCTCATACAATACTCTAAGCAAAATGTCCATGTCCCCATGCTCCAAGATCACATGACATTTGCAAAAATAGAATCATCTGCTAAAATTCTCTCATTCATTACATTCACGCCCAATGTTCTCAATAATCTCATTTATCTATTCTCAGCCTCCTAGTTTCGAAAGGCAGTCTCTAAATCTAATATCACTGATTCCTCCTTCAAACCATTGTCCATGCTCCTTACTTAAAGATACCTGTTCGGGAAGGGGAACACTGGGCAGCAAGGAAACCATGTAGGACACGGCTACACAGCAGAAGTTGTGTCCTGAATAACCCCAGTAATCGGTGAGGGCACTCAGATGTGAGTGGGAAGTTGCGAATTGTGTCCGCTAATCCTATTCTTAACAACTGAACATTTGAAAAGAATTGCAACAAATTTCCTGACTTTATAGGGAAAGCAGATTTTTATTTGATTTTAAAGAACATAGCCTGAAAAATTATTTCTGTTTGCTGATACTACATGAAGTTTTTACGAACCGTTTTCATGATGGCAAGGAATACTAGGTTAAAAAACCAGAATATAGCTTTAGTTCCGCTATTCACCGTGAAACCTGTGCCTGCAGACCGTTTTGCATATTAAAGTAGGATTTACTGCCCCTCTGAGGGCTTTCTAACTTCCTGTTTTGACCTAGTGGTTTTTTTGATTGTCTGAAAAGTCTGCTCTCTCTCCCATAGACCACACTCTGGTACAGATGTATGCTGTATTGGTGATGCTTACCTGGGGTAATTTGACCCATTTCATCAGCAAGGGTCTTACCCCCTCCCCCGCCACCCTCAAGCCCTGTACTGTTTAGCTCTTCCTCCTAGGGCTTCTGTTCCAGGGCGTCTGTGCAAAGAGTGGAAGGCTAAGGGGCTCTTCCTGTTGGACATGGAAAGTGGTTAGGGTCAGAAACTCTAATCCAGAATTGCCAGGCAGCTGAAGAGCGGTAATAATCCAGTCCACTCCATTCTATGCACTGCACCCAGTCCACGCATGCCTTTATCCCACTATTGAATAACTACTAGCTATTGCCACTGTATCATATACACAAGACTCATTAACACTTGATGTCACACATTCTCTCGTTCATCACCCTAGTATCACTCACAACCAGTACATACTTATCCTTCCTTCAATGCTTTCCCAATTCACACACCGTCTCATAGTTCCACTTGCAACACCCCACCTCTCCATTCCCGTTGTCATTGTCCCACATATCAGAGCACCTCTCCGCCTAACACCTTTATGCGTGCTAACAACCCTACAAACCCCATAGTTGACTAGTGCCTCCCAGCCAGAATTTTCCTTCAATTCTTACATTCCACACATCTCACAGTAAGGATGAAAGCAGAACAGCCTTCCCCTTATTACAAACATCACACAAAATTATGCTCACATCATTCAATTCTGTCTTCTTTCCCCACCCCTATCCTCTCCTTTTAAAACTCCCAGACCCCTAAGCACTCTTGTAAGAAACACAAATTTTATGATCTATTGCTACCCACTTCCGCCAGTACTCTGCACACTGTCTCTGCACTCAGTCCTCAACAATAAACCAACCTCTCCATCCTCACTCCACATAAGTTGACCAACCCCAGCATCTGCTTTCCATCTCTGTCATCACAACTACCATCCAGACACCTATGCCTCCTCAACTGCCTCCTACCTAATACCACCACTGGGTAAGCTACCCACTGTCACCCACATACCCAACGATAAAGCTAATCACTTTTTTCAAAATCTTATTAATCACCTATTAAATCCACCCGCTTTTATACTTCTAACTAATCCTATTTCCTCTCCACCTTCGGCACATATCACAACATCTTGCACATCCACCACAACAAAGAACAGTGAGGCTTAGAACATCACAACCTTTCACTACACCTTTCCATGCGTAGCCTTCATCCTCACCGGACCAAAATCAGTTGTGTAACACAGAAATAAATGACTAAGAGCCACCTCAGCCTTCGAAGCTCTTAACGTTGACCCCACAGTCCCCTTCCACCACTAACGTGCACCCCATCCACATTCAGAAGATACAAAGGGAAACAAAGCCCCCACTCTCAACTAAAACCTTCTCTTCTCATTTCACAGCAGCAAATCCCTGCCACAATACACAATATGTACCACCCCAAAAAGACCTTAATCCAACAATGACATACACTGCCTTCTCAAATCCACTACCTTCTCCGTAAAATGCCTTCTAGTGGAAGTGAGAACCATAGTGAACCCACTACCATTTAATGTTTATCCTCCCAACCCACTTAATTTCAACTCACTCTAACACAATTTACCTTTACCTACTCAATCCACAATTCAGCGCTTGATCCCTCCAACTCTACATCTATAACTGCATTAACAAACCTCAAATCCACCAACGCAAATCACAAGCCCACTGCACAATCATATTGGGCGCAAAACACACATCAGTCTCACTCTTTACCTCAATCTGTAGTTCCCATCACAGTACTGCCCCAAATAAACTGTTGCTAATCCATGCTCAATCACCAAGAATAAACAACTTATCTTTGACCTATAAACAGCATAAAACCAGAAATATTTGGCATTACAGAAGCATGGCTAGGAGAATACATGATACCGGTACTCAATAAGTTAGTTTTCTAACTCTTTTCTACATATTGACCACCTCCAAACATGAGAGCCTTCACAGACACATTTCCAGATGCCATGTGGAACATATCCCTGAATCATTCTAAACTATGTATACTTGGCAACCTGAATATCTGCTTCACCAGACCAAATATGTCGCAACCAATCAATCACATCCAGCCTGGAAGCTCTAATCTGCCAAGTTGTCTCTGGCCCCACCCATATGCAGGACACACACTAGACATTGCGTTCAGCAATCAGGAAGACATTGTCATCAATGCTATTGACCGTGTCCCCTGGAGCAAACATCACCATACCACCTTAATTTATTATATCTCCCCTAAATTTCTGGCAAAGTTTCCTCCCATAATTCAGCCTACTGACAATGGAAAAAGCGCAACGTGGAAGAACTCTAAGCTAATCTTACAGCAAATATAAACCTAGACTAGATTAACACAGTAGTAAGATTTGTACAACTGGATGGCCAGCGTATTCACTAAGATAATATCTTGAAAAGCACTTGTCATTAACAAAAGGATTCAGAAAACATCACGGATGAATGATGAAATAAAAGACATGCATACAGTTATGCCCTCTGCATCAAAATGGTGCCAAATAAAGAGCCATTAGGACAAAAACACCCCCCAATGCACAACAGAATCTGATAAAGCCACCATGAAATACCAAAAAGAGCACACTATACACAGGATCTCCAATACCAAATGCCCCACAGAGAAATTTCATAAAACAGTGTCCGAATTTCACAATACAGAATGCATCTCAATGCCAATATCGCAAGATTTCTCTGATCAACTGGCAGATCTTTGTCAGCAAAGCAAGAACTATACATCTACTAAGCAAAGCAACAAGAGACCTACTTGATTTCCAGTGTAATGGATTCATTTCAAATAATTAGTTCCTATTACTAACTTCCTTCAAACAACTGACCGTTGCAGATCTACGTGATGTGGAAGAATCGGGTGGATCAGCGGTCTCACTATCTGATCCACACTCTACTGAATCTTTAAAAAAATATTGCTATCCACATCAGTCTCCATTGCAGTAATTAATATAATCAGCATATCTCAAACCTCCAGCACACTTCTGTCAGAACTCGAGACATCCATACTTACGAACACTAGTAAAGAAACACAACTTAGAACCAGCTAATCCTAGCAACTACAAACTAATCTCAAACTGTATTTTCCTCCGTAAACTAACCGACAGAGCAGTTTTCTACCAAATCTCACTCTTCCTGGAGTGTCTATATCCGACCAACAAGCATGGCTCATTCTGGAAGAGGCACTGAAATCGGCAATGATCTCCATAAGAACAGTGATAGATAAAAAAAAAAAGTTGTAGCACTACTACTCCTTGACCTTCCAGCAGACTTCAGCACAGTCCATAACAAACTACTACTACAAAGATTAAAAGAAACAGACATAAGAGGAAATTCCCTCAAATGGATCGCCTCATGACTTCTGGACTGATAAAATGTTGTTTCAGTACCTCCCTACAGCATCAAAGCAGGTGTATGCAATGGCTTAATCGTCTTGGCACTGCTTTTTGACATATATCAAACTACTCCTGGAGCTCATCAAATCTTTCAGCCTCACATTGTACAGTTATACAGACAATACTCCTATAAATACTAAAGCTGGAAAATCTTAACTATATTTCGGCCTAAAATTTAAAGGGTTGTGTTGGAGCCATGGCTGCTCGATGATGATAAACCACCATTAAATCATTGCATTAAAAACTGAGATTGTAACTTGTGGCAATTGAAAACACAATGATTACCTGGCCCACCACTTGCAACCTCAAAAGAAGTGAGAAACCTAGGAATGATGATGGTTTCTCATCTCTCTCTCACTACAAAGCACAAAAGTCTGCATAACAAAATAAGCACCAGATGTTCACAAACTCAGTAAGCACAGCAAGCTATGTGGAGAAGTATGGCTCAATGGTTAGAGCGGCAGACCCTGATGCAGAGATCTGGCCCGGGACCAGGGTTCAATTCCAGCCTCGGCGGGTCTTGGGCTCAATTTCCTCGGACCTGATAATTCTCGCCTCGGTGCCTATTCTAATCATGGGTCCCACTCTGCAACTCTGGGCAATAGCTTGCTTAATCTCCACAACGGCCCCAACAGCGCTGGGATGCCTGGCTTCACCCTGGGGGTGCCCAGGAGTGGACATTTCACAGGGAAAAGCCAGGAAGGGTTCCACAGCGGTATGCGTACAGCGCCTGGACACCCCTTTGGGGGTATGGGTGCGCTTTACAAGTACAAATTTCATTTCATTTCAAGCTGATAAAAGACTGTTTCTTTTGCACATTCTTAAGCTGCATGACACTTGCATGTTAGACCTGAAAGCTTGGGTGTGGCCTTCCCCCAAACCTTTCGCCATCTCCTCTCCTGTTTGCTGAAATTCATTTTTGTTGGCTTTTGGGCTCTGTGCACTTTACCCCTGCTAACCAGTGCTAAAGTGCTTGTGCTCACGCCTTAAAACATAGTAGAATTAGCCTATATCTGATTGGCACGTTTAATTTACTTCTAAGTCCCTAGTAAACTAGTACTACCTGGAAATCCAAACAGTTCTTAAAAACCCACACAGAGAACCGAGGTCCAACCACAGAGCTGTGAACAAGTCTAAGCTTAAACAAGTGCCCATTTCTCAGTCAACCTCTGCTGACACCGAACCGCACCTGAAATGCATGCTGCTGAATTGCAGATCAGCAGTGAAACATGCGTTGGACATCGCAGACCTCATTCTTGCACACAAGCTCGAGCTACTAATCCGACCGAAACAAGATTAAATAATGCCTCCACACCTACCCTTGACTTACTAGTTCCACCTAATCACGTCATCATAAGATTAGATAGACCCAGCAGACCAGGCGGAGGTATTGCTTGCATACACTGAATCAATCTCTCAGTGAAACATAACATTGCCCTGTCCTCATGCGAATACTTATGCATTGATATTTTGAGCAACAACAGTTCACTGTGCAAATTGCACACAGTCTCCCACCTACCATGAGATAACATCACATTCATAGAGCAAATTATGGCAACCATCTCAACCCATGCAGGACAACACTGCACCCAGATCTTCCTTGGAGATTTCAACCTCCATTGGAATGGCCCTAATGACCCAGCAGTCAACAGCCTTAAATCCATCCTAGCTGACCTCAACCTGACTCAATTCTGCGACAGTCTTACCCTCAACTTGGGTGCGACTTAGGACCTTACCATTCCCAAGAGTAATACCATCCAACTGGAATCTGTCATCCCTTGTGACTGGACAGATCACCACCGCATTACTTTCCTCATTACAGAATCTGTGAGGACAAAAAAGGCTCAACTAAAGAAACCCAAACAATGGAAAAAAAAAAAGCATGCAAAGTATAAAGCTGAACGATCTGACATCCATCAGCAATAACATCTTACCACCTCCCTTGGATATGGCAGATGTTCATGACCTCACAGATCACTACAGCAACTCCATGCTGAACATTCTAGACTTGGTAGCACTCTTACAGCTAAACAGAATGTCCACCAAAGAATCCAAACCATGGTTCAATGGCAGCCTAAATGCAGAAAGACGTAAGCTTAGACTAGCTGAACAATCGTGGAGATTCTTACCTTCCCTGAAACACCTTAAACACCTGAGATCACTGAGGAGCATTCACAACAAACGTATCAGAAGTTCTAAAGCGAATTTCTTTAGAAACCAATTAGATAAAGCTAGAAATCGCCAAAAAAACAGTTCGCACTAGTCAAGCTACAATCGGGTAGCCAACCCAACCCTTCCCTTACAGGTTCTAATCCACAGCCAAATTGGGAGTATTTTGCCTTGTTCACGGGAAAGAAAGAAAGATCGAAAGTGACCTGCAGACAGCTAGGGAGCACCCTCTTTTTACACCTCATATTAGCACCCCCCACTCCGGATCTCTGAGCCACAATGTCTCTCGGCCCACACCCCCAAAAAACAATGCTTCTTGGAGCATATTCAAAACTTTTGATGAAAGCACCATTCTCAAAATCCTAACAGCAGTAAACCCCTTAAACCACTATAGAGACCCTCTACCACCAAATGTCTTCAGAGAGATTAAAATGTCCTTACTCCCTCTCTGGACCAAGATAGTTAATGCCTCACTACTTCAAGGATCGATCCCGGACTGCCTTAAAGCTGGGCAGGTTACCCTTGTTTTAAAAAAACTCACGGCGGATCATGCAGACCTAAACAACTTCCACCCCATCTCTAATATTCCGACCCTGGCAAAGCTCCTAGAGAAATATGTCCATGTACAACTATGCAGCCACATTGAACAATTCAGTCTCTTAGGTCAATTCCAACCCAGCTTCCGTCAGGTCCATAGCACTGAATCAGCACTTACACACATAGTTGCTAATGCGCTAAAAATGTTGGATCAGAAAGAATACTGCCTTTTTACCCTCCTCGACCTCTCACCGACCTTCGATACAGTCAAACATGACAGCCTCCTAGACCTACTTGAACGTAGGATGGGGCTATCTGGGTCCATTCTTAACTGGTTCACTTCTTTTCTCCACAACAGAACTCAAAGAATCAAGGTCAATTTGTCACTATCCAACCCTACACAGGTCACATTAGGGGTGCCACATGGACCCACGCACTCACCGACTCTTTAACCTGTTCATGGAGCCTTTCACTGAATTGTTGAATTTATCTAACCTCCACTAGCACACGTCCGCAGATGACACACAACTGTACCTGAAAAGGTATTCAGTCTCTCCACAATTTAAAAAAATAAAAAACTGGCTGACCTGTAACCACCTCAAACTAATCACTCTCAAAACTGATTTCCTCTTAATTGCCCCACCCAAAAACTCACCAGACATCGCAGAATGGTGAAACAACTAACAGCTCTTAACTGGTTACCACACATTATAGATTCAATGAGATCTCTGGGAATAACGCTTGCCAAGAACCTGAACATGCAGGAGCACATCAGTTCTGCCACCAAAGGAGCGAGTGTCCACATGAACATCTTAAGAAAAATAAGACCCTTCCTACCGCCTCATGACTTCAAATCACTATGGAAGTGCAACCCTCTGCGACCTACCCAGATCTAAGCTGGCGCCACTAAGGGCCTCTCTTAACTCTGCTACTAGGCTCATCACAGGATCTAAAAGAAGCAATCACATAACTCCTGATCTGAAATATCTAAACTGGCTCCCATATGAGGCAAGGATTCATTTGAAAATTGCATGCATGACCCATAAAGCCCTACACTTCAACACCCTGAGATGCCTTGCACAAAAACTTGAGCAAACGGGTGGCTGTAGAGCATCTAGAGGCACTAGCACCCTACTCCTGAAACCACCGAAATTCTATCAAAGAAAACATATAACAGAGCCTTTTCAGGTATTGCCCTGAGAATCTGGAATGCCCTACCTGCTGAAACAGAATGAACCCCTCAACTGCTTCATTCAAGAAAGAAGTTAAAGTGATACTGATGAACACATTTCTGCTTTAGAACTCACAAACTCTACTCCTGGATACGATTTGTCCCTTAGTCTGAATGCATGCTTATTTCACGCATGTTACGTTCTTATTTTTGTCCATCTTGGACCCTGAGGTGGTCTCTCTTGGGGATTCTGTCATACCCTGTGCCGTCCTTGATGATGTTGTCTAGTCTACCGGTCTCCTTGAACATTGTAAAGCGCTCTGATATCCGCAAGGATCATGTTCGCGCTATATAAAAGTTTATAAATAAAAAAAATAGTACATTTCAACTTGTTTCTCCTTTGAGCTACTGTGGTGAGAATACACATAGCTTGCCGCAATAGAAGCACTTGGATGGCTCACCTGCAGCGTCTTCATTTAAGCAGTGATGTCTGCTATACCAGACTCCTCTCCAAGGAGGGAAACTTTACTCTTTCTTATTTGGCAGCACTTCGAAACTGTGAGATATACTAGTTATTGATGTAGCATTGTGCTTCGGCCTAATGCCCACTTTTGTAAATATAATGTTGAGCTGCCCAGCTGCTCGCTGATCGTTCTCGGACATTAGACCTGCATGGACCCATTGTTGCTGTATTGCAGCAGGAGTATGGACTACATATCCTGCCCACAACCTTTGGCTAGCACTAATCCTGCTGAAGCTCTGTTTGCTTAACTTACGGCTACCAAACCTGTTGTACCCTGCTAAGTGAGAGTGAGGCAGGCTGCTGAAAACTTGACCTTTTTGGACAACCACTGTGCCCCTCATACGCCACACTAGTGATGGACTGCATGAGATTTACCTATGGAAGTACAGTGGTTTTTTATAACACGTTACTGAGTTTTATCGTAATGCAAGTACAGTTTTGAATCGTAGGTGAGCAAATCCCACTCTGTAACAACTTTTGTGTTTTTATCTTTTACTTTGTTGCTCTCTTGCCGAGCAGACCATGCTAGCCAGATCTGGAGACCTTTAGTGTCCTCCCTGAGCCCCATGGGGTCCCTGACTGTCCCCCCCCCCCCTTGTGCTACATGGCACTCGGGAAGTTGGCACACCTTCACCACACCCCAAGTAAGTACATAAATTCAAAGACACCGCACCCTTGCATACGTGTGACACTAGTGATACTGATGTTTCCTTTCTGTTGTGTTGTGTAGGTGTTTGCCTCCACAATCGCAGTGCAACACATCACATTGCAATAATGTAGCACAGAAAAGCATAGCAGCACAAAAAACTAACCAAATCACCACCAACAAAAAATGATGCACAATAAATAGCACAAACATTGTTTTCTAACAACCCCAATTGTGCTCAACCTGGAATCTAAAATCAAGAATAAACATAATATGAGATGGACTTTAGTTTTTTCAGGGGGCACAGAATGAGCACGTTAGCATTTGGGCAACTACAAACATGCCTTGAAGCACCCTTCTCCTGCAGTTGGCTCCAGCAGGCTTCCTGCTCAACTGAGGCAAGGAGACGATTATTGTGTCAATTTTTGAATACCTTAACATTGAAGTAAACTAAGAATATGATGAGGTTTTGTGCTATGGACATCGCAACAGACTTTGATATGGGCAATCATGATATACCTGGAGGCAAAGTCCATCCTGTGGATGGACACAGCAACATCCAATTCTGTCTTCTCTTCTATGTCTCTCTTGGATCGCAAATGGTATGCCTTTTTGTATACAGTTTCAATCCTTCAAGCTTCTCCGCTGCTTGACTAATGACTCCGTCTTCTTCCTCCAATCCCCGTGTTCAACTACCTGACTCATTGGTACACCCGTTTCCCTCCCTCGGGCCTACCTTCTAAAACTATGCACATGAAAAGTACATTATTCTTAAAATAAACAGAACATTGCCCAAACAAACCTCCCACCTAGTAAAGTATATATTGGCATTTTATCTCAAGGTTAACTAAGTACACAGCAACTTAAATAATCCTCCCTGGCAACCTGTTCTCCAAAACACTTGCCTTCCGCTGCACCACCCCAACCCCTTCCTAGGCCAATAGCCTCTCCCTTCACAGACCGTAAAGAATCCGGCAGTGTGCATATCTGAAATAATCTCAAGAGTGAGAATCTACTCTTCCCACCTGCATTTCGTGGGTGTATTTCCATGCTCCATAGTACTAGAGAACGTCCTAGCAATGATTGCCCCTGGCCTTTCTCACCTGAGGTACTCTTACAGTCACTGTGGAGGGCTGCCTTCTGTGAAAAATGTTGCAGCCAAACTCCATTCCTAACTTCAAATTTCTCTACCCCGTGATCCTTCCAATGCCTATCTGCTACTCATTTAATCTACTCCAAAATCCTATCTGTTACACATTGAACATTAGAAGAAAAATGAATAAAATTCCTCCAAGAAAACTTGAACAGTATCTCACCACTCCCTTTCATCAGTGTTGGTCCACCTCCTCATAGAGCGCCACTAGAAAGGCCTTATTAGTCAGACCGTCACTCTCCAAGAAAACTTGAACAGTGTCTCACCACTCCCTTTCTTCCTGCTGCCTTATGTACCATTATTAATCGCCTGACTTTTCTTGTGTTTTGACTGCCCAGGTATGGCTCCAGTGAGATCTCCGGCATGTGTTATTTACATTTCCCCCTATAATCAGTAAAAACATTGCTCTTTATTCTGTGGATACCATTTTCACTTTTCGCTATGCTGTTAGCCTCTTTCATTCCTGTCATGGGATCACACATAGTTGATTTCCAAAGCCTCAACAGGAAACTATGACCTTCTGGGAGAAAAGGTAAACTGTCTAAGGTCTTACAGCTCCCACTGAATGATGCTGTTATTGAGTGCGGGTGTTAGAAGTCCGACAAACCGGTCAGAGGACCTCTTACATCTGCAGGTGATATTGCACAGCCTCTCCCTTAACCCCCTTGAATTAGTGTACACATAGTGGTATTTTACAACGTGTCGATTCTTTTTGTGCTATTCTCACATAAATCTGGTGAGTACAATTAATCAGCATAATAATAAACATCTTGGCAAACAGAAATGAAATAAGGCTGAAATCTTGATGCACCCCAATCATAGTCAATCACACCTACCTAACCTGTTCGTTTGTTCACTGCTTAATACATTAGTCTGAAATCTATCATAACTCATGCAGAGTTGTGCAAATCTTAATTCCACCCAACATATCTGTATGCCAATAGGCCTCAAATTGGAGCCCTGATTTTTCAGCATCTCTCCCCAGCAGCTAGTCAGTTTGCTTGCCCCTCACCGATTGCTAGGGTCTTTTATCCCTTTTACGTGCATTGAGGTGCGTGGGACAAGAGGGTCTTCCTCACACTCTCACCCTGCAATTGTTACACAGAGCACACAACCGTGTTCTTTTTAGTTTATTAGGAAGCATAAGGAAGCTGGCTACATTGTATCATTTAACTCCACTGGCACTGAATTTGCACTAGGTTACTATGCAAGCAGGATTCTAGCTATTATGAAAAGCTTGCGAATGGAAATATTCTTCTCTGGGTGTTATATTAGGAACAGCAAAAAATGTCACAATTTAGCACATAAAATGTGTGTTAGCAAAAATATCAATAAGAAGCCCACATTGGTGAATCCATGAAAGCCTGAATTTTCGGCTTAGTACTTCTGGCATATACTTCAATCCATTTAGTGCATAGACTGTTACTGTGTGTAGGAAATGGCCATCTTTTGCTTTGTGTACCCCCAGATTTTTGCCTTCACTGTTTTTACTGGCTGTAGAACCGTGCACTTGACCAATGCTAACCAGTGTTGAGGTGCATCTGCTCTTCCTTTCAGTATGATGACGTTTGTATACCTCTATTTATCATTAGTATTTAGCTTACCTACAAGACGTTAATATGTGGTACAAAATGTACCCAGGGCCTGTAATTTAAATGTAACTAGAGGACTGCAGTACCCATTGTGCCATCCACAACAGTGACTTCAGGCCTACCATTGTAGCCTCACTAAAGCAGCTTTTAAATTGTAATTCGATCTATCAATATAATCCCTTTTTGACAGATCTAAACCTCCCATTAAATATTAAGTCACCCTCTAAGAAGGACGCTACTGCCCAGAAAGGAGGGTGCATGGTATTTAAAAGTAGGACATTTAGAAATGTAGTGTTACTTATGCCCTTACAGTGAAAAGCCACCAAAAGCTATTCACTGTAGCAAGGCTGGTGGTTCCATAGGAAAACTGGGATGCAATATTACATTTAATAATGCTATCTCTAGAAACTGGAAGAAAGTTCCTTCTTGGACTGTTTGTGACATTTATTAAAATACCAATACACTGTTGAAGTCTGATTTTTAATAAATAATAAGGTCAATTTACTTTTAGAAAGTTACATTTGTCCTGCCTAAAAACTCTGGAGGCCAATTTGCGTTAGCCTCCAGCTACAGCCTTATGCGGGCTTAACCCTGAATGAGGTGTGAAAATTGCCCCCAGAGCAGAAGACAAAGGCTCGTGTGTGAGCATCTGTTCTGTTCATCAGGCAGGATGGCCATTTGGGTAGTTCCCAGGAACTTAATTATTTTCAGAGGCGCCTCTCATCACAGGCAGATGTCAGATGATACCTGTGCAGCCCCTTCTTTGTTCTCCCAGTCAGCTAAGCTCCAATTGCACTGGGGAGGGCTGCCCCTCGAACTGGTTTGAAGTGACCACAGAGGAGGGGTTGCTCATTTCCGTAGCCACACCTCTAGGGTGGTCACACAGGTTCTACACAAGGGAAGAAGGGTTTCACCATCTTTGATTTAGGTAGAGACGGGCACTGGAGTATTATTTGCAGTAGAGCACACAGGAAATGCTGCGAAAGTGGGTAGGGTACGCCATGGGAACATTTACCTCATTGGTTAGGGAGGAGCCAGGAGTCCCCCCACCCACTAGCTAGTACCAAGCATAAATGTGGCATACCCAGCACCCTCCTCCGAATGCTTTCTGGATCTGATTTAGGGAGATCAGAAGAGGATTGAACATGCTGTCTGAGACCCGAGAAGAGCCCTGAAGGACTAGACCTGCTCTCCCTCTTGTACCCAGGACAAAGAAGTGGACTCTCAGGCTCATAAGGCTGACCTACTGTTCAAGCTACAGAGACACAACAAGCTACAAGAGGCCTTTTCTGCAACTGACCCAAAGGGTCCAACTGGATCTGCCCTGGACCCTGTTGGTAGCTGCTGCTTGAGTGAGTCTTGAACCCCAAGTGCTGTTCCTGACATCTGGAACCCTGGGCTGTGTCAATGTACTCCTAACATCCAGAGAAACCTGGGACTCCAATGTTCTCCGGTGGATCGGGACAAACCTGCCAAGCTGATCTGACCAAGGTGTGTTGCCACTGGGTTGAAATTTCAGTTTTCACCCGCTCGGAGCTTTCCCGCAGGAGCAAATCCGATTCAGCGGGACCTTGTGGAGAAGGTATCTGGCCTTGGGAAGCCTTCTTTGGCTATAGCCTGCAGTTTTGCCCAAAACGTGATTCAAGTTTGAACGTAGAAATCTTCACTGGACAAAGGCACCAAAAGTATCCAGCCGGAGAGGGATGTTCCTTGGGTGCAAAATTCAAATTTATCCCACTTCGCGCTTTCCCAGCAAACCTCAATCGATTTACTGGTACCTCATCCAATAGCTCTGCGACCTCATGGAGCCCTTGTTGACCACAGCCTGCTGCCTTGCCTCGCTGAAGATTTTAAACTTCTATTTTAGTAACTAAGTCTGAATGGAAAACTTCTGACCTGGTCGAACTTCGTTTCTGAAGCCGACCTGCGCTCTATCACGGTTGGCTTCAATACTTGCCTAGGTCCCAATCTACTGCGACTAGTTGATCGTGGTTGATGCTTAACCTTTTGTGTCGCTATTTCTAACCTTAAGCTTGCTTTAAAAAATCATATCTCTGGTTCCTCTTATTGGATTTTTCTTGTGGTGTCATTTTATTTATTAAGGTTTACTCTATTTTTAAATTGTTTTGGGTTTTTTCTTGTCATGTGCTTTTCACATTATTACTGTTTTGGTAATGCATAAATACATTCAATAGGCCAATATGTTACACTTGCTTAATGTGATGATTAGTATGTAATGCTGGCACTGGCATTCGGTAGCAGTGATGAGAGCTGCAGGCGTTGTCAACTACAGTGGAATACCAGGAGCCCTGGCACTTTCATTTTTACAAATTAACCACTGTTCATCACCCCCTTTGATTTCTTTCACCGAGCTTCAAGCCCAGTGAGACACATGACATTATCGAAATATATAGAAAAAAAATGTGCTAAACACAAAACCTCTTGTTTGACAGTGTCTAACCACATTGCCCATGGCAAAATATATCTTATTCCTATTATTGTTCCCCAGCTGCACTACTATACAAGGGCACCCTGCTGTTTTGTTCAAGTTACTTAAGTTGTTGTTCAGTATGTTCAGTTTTTAGGTCTGGCATTATATGTGCAGTATGCATATTTATAGGGGCTTTCAGCCAGCCCTCTTCAATTGATCTGTTCCTGTCATTCACGTTTTCTTCCATGTATCTTGGGGCAGTGAGTCAGCCCATTTTAGCCATTGGTTAAGTTTACTGAGCGACAGTGCGTTACTCTTTCACAAGGAGCACACCCACACACTAAGGGCCCGATTCCGATCTCGCTAGGAAAGCCCTCTATACGACTCGGATCCGGAGGGCTTTCCGAGCGAAACGTGCTCTGGGAGTCCGGACGAGCGAGTACGATGCTGCCGTAGGCTTACGGACTCAGTTCGCTCGGACTCCCATTGAACTCTATGGGAGCCTGTGTACAGACATGTACACAGGCTCCCATAGCAGAAAAGAGGTGGGTGGGAAAAAGCGTACACTCTGTGGCGGGCACCCCATGGTGCCCTCCAAACTGTGCATGTCTGTTTCAGGGGGACCCATGGGCACACCCCCGTGACAGATTCGGAGGGCCCCGGGTGAAGGGGGGGCCTGCTACGGCCCCCCGAAGTACGCTTCCGACAGCCGTTTCGTCTTGCTGAGACTGCAGGCAGCCGAGGCGAAGCGGCTGTCTGAATCGTGCATCGTACTCGCTTGGTCGGAATTCGGCTCCATTGCGCAGCACGATTCGCCTACGAACGAGTCGTACGGAGCGGTTCGGGTCCGTAGACGATTCGGTCGGCACTTACGCGATCTTCGCATCGTACTTGGTCGTTCGGTCCTGTGTACGATTCGGTCAGAAACAAGGGCTACGAATCGGCTCCGGCAAAGCCAAATCCGATTCGGAGGCCTTCCGAACGACATCGGAATCAGGCCCAAAGTATTTACCTTCAGTGCCAGGGACTACTATAGCAAAGCTTGGTTTTTGAGACCATAATATATTTTTGCTTTTAGCCAATGTTTTCTTTTTATATTGTTGAGGGCCCAGCAGCTTCCCAACAGCAACGTTTTACAAAAATCATAACAATACAAAAGAAGCATCGACAAAGCCAAAAGGCTATCAGCCAGCGTCCGAGCTTTTGACTTTGTCAACGTTTGTTACATGTACGTCCTGTACAGTGATAGGATGGTCTTTATGTTGTGTTCAGTATGTCACTTTAATGATTTTTTTTTAATGGGATTTTCGTGCCGTTTCATACGCCTTCTGTTTTTTGCATATTTCTCAGCTGAGAACATGGCTTTGAGTAGCTGTATTATTAAGTGGTTTGTATGTAATTTTATATCTGACGTGATTCAGTTCCTGCGCTGTTTACACTGTGTAGTTATCGGGATACACATCTCGTCCTTGAGGCTTGGTTTCCTTACTGTATTATTTACAAGAAAACTGCAGAGCTGACTCTGCCGGATGCGGTTTTGTTTGAATGCATATTTCGTTCCTTCTGCCTTTGGTTCCTTTATGTGTACATGTCCGCTTTAGCAGCATTACTTTGGTGATTGCATTCTGCTGAAAGTTTTGCATTTCGAGTTTGCTCTGGGGGCCTGCGAAGTTCTTTTCTATGGCTGATCCTTTTCGGTAGACTGCTTTTGCTATTTTATTATGTCATGAGCACAATTCCGCGGGGATAGGTACCATTCGTGCAGCAGGTGCAGTGTACCAGAGCCCTGAGGAGCCCACTGAACGCTGATAATTGCTGTATTTTACTCGACACCAAAGGGGCGATTGTCCTTGCTTGCATGCAGAATCGCAGCATCCTTAATACGCTACTGCCCAATTCATGAAGTCTGACATTTTCTCCCTTAGGCCTGCAGTACATTTCCAATTTTTAAGAACTTTAGAAAGAATTCAGATCTTGAAAACCTATGAGTTTTTTTGCAGATTCCCAAAAGTCTCATCATAAGGCATACTGAAATGCACAGAAATGTACAGGTGTGTGTATCCCGATGTGAAACTTGACATAAATATGTATTTTCTCTTTTAATATTTTCACTCCATTGGGAACACCCACCCCCATCTACATGGAGGAACCTGTTTTCCTACTAGTCCCTGGTCCGCTTTGAGGAGGTTGGGGAGGTCTTACCATTCTCACTCTCTATATGCATTTACTTCTGCCTTTGAGCAGAGTAAACTGCGTGCCAAAAGTGAATAACTACAAACGTGTTTTTTTTGTGTGCACTCCGAGTTTACAGTTGGAAGTAGATAAAAAGTATACACTCTGTGTAAATCAGTCCACAGTCATCCCGAAGACCACATACTGGTGGAATATTTGTGTGAGTAAATCCTACTTACAATGGTTTTTACCTCCGTGAAAGCCTTTAATTATTCACCTAAGTTTCACTTGGGTACATAGATAGCTTTATGAATTCAGGCCAGTGTACCCAATATTACAAAAAAATTCAAGTAGTGCAGCTCAGATACAGCATGCTTTGTTTCGTAAGCTTGATACAAGTGTGCACCCCCTCTATGGATTATTTTTAAGCACCAACTGGTCAAAGTTTGAAACAAAAACATTATGAGTTATTTTGAAAAGTATATTTAATCTTTTTTAATTTGATGCCTACCAGACACCGCAGCTTTCTGGTTTGCTAAAGAAATCTTGGGGACATTCTGAAAACTTCCATGAGAATGCATTCCGCCCATTGCTCATCATTGACTTTCTGGTTTGTAACTCACATTTGCTTACTTTCTTTTTGCTGGCTTTATTTGTTTTTGGCTGTCCAGCATGAGTTTATACCTTCCGTGGAACAGAGCCTGTTTACTATATTCTTCAATGAGGGCTCGCTTTCTGTAAAAAGGCCTTTAACTCTTGGTCTTATCTTGTAACATTAGATGTGCATTCAAAGACAGACGCCAAATGTCAGACTCTGTCTTGGTGTTTACTTTGCTTTCCCTGAATTCAAAGTGATTGGAATTATCTGACCATCTTGCTGGACTAATTGGGGTGGGGAAAGGAACGTTTTTTTTATTCTAGCACACATCAAGACTTAAATGTTTGTAAATGAACTCTGCAAATATTTCAGAATGTATCAGAATTAGGAAAGCTCAGCGAAGCCCATTTTTTGTAATTATGAAGTGTGATGAAAATATTTTAATACAATCTAAACAAATCAATACACAAGGTGATGCCATTCCACATATCTTTTGTACGCTGTATAGTTTTATCAGCAAAACTGTGCGACTGTGTAAATGTAATTGTCATTTCAGTTGAAAATGTGTTGTTTGTAATGGCAGTGCGCTAGTACACTGTGCATACTCCGTTCTGACACTCCACTCTACGGCACTCCACTCTACTTTACTGCACTCCACTCCACTCTGTCTGTCACTCTGTGCCAATTCACTCTGAAACTCCCCACCACTTTACTCCACTCTACGCCACTCTATGCTACGCCACTCCACTCCGACACTTTACTCCATAGCCCTCCTCTCAACACCTATTCACACTCTACCTTGCTCCATTTTATGACACTGTATGCCACTCCTCTCTAGGCCACTCTACTAGACTCTACGTCCATCCACTCCTCTACGACTATACGCCACTCAACAACACTCCATTCTATGACACTCCACTCTGCATTCCTCCACTGCACGACCCTCCAATCTATGACACTCTACTCCCCTCTACTCTGTGCCTCTCTGAGACCCTCTACCCCACTCTACGCAATTCCCTCTAATCCACTCCATGCCTTTTAGCTCCACTCTACGCAACTCCACTCATTTCTACTGCACTCTTCAACACTCTATGCCACTCCACTCCTCTCTAAGACACTCTACCCCGTTTTACTCCACTCTGTTACTTCACCCTGCTTTTACCCCACCCTGCTTTTCCCCCCACGAAGCGCAATTCCCTCTGTGCACCTCCACTCTGTTGTGCACCCCTCCATTCTGTTGTGCGCCCCTCTGTTATGTTGTGCACCCCTCCGCTCTGTTTGTCCCCCTCCGCTCTGTTTGTCCCCCCTCCGCTCTGTTTGTCCCCCTCCGCTCTGTTTGTCCCCCCTCCGCTCTGTTTGTCCCCCTCCGCTCTGTTTGTCCCCCTCCGCTGTTTGTCCCCCTCCGCTGTTTGTCCCCCTCCGCTGTTTGTCCCCCTCCGCTGTTTGTCCCCCTCCGCTCTGTTTGTCCCCCTCCGCTCTGTTTGTCCCCCTCCGCTCTGTTTGTCCCCCTCCGCTCTGTTTGTCCCCCTCCGCTCTGTTTGTCCCCCTCCGCTCTGTTTGTCCCCCTCCGCTCTGTTTGTCCCCCCTCCGCTCTGTTTGTCCCCCTCCGCTCTGTTTGTCCCCCCTCCGCTCTGTTTGTCCCCCTCCGCTCTGTTTGTCCCCCTCCGCTCTGTTTGTCCCCCCTCCGCTCTGTTTGTCCCCCCTCCGCTCTGTTTGTCCCCCCTCCGCTCTGTTTGTCCCCCCTCCGCTCTGTTTGTCCCCCTCCGCTCTGTTTGTCCCCCCTCCGCTCTGTTTGTCCCCCCTCCGCTCTGTTTGTCCCCCCTCCGCTCTGTTTGTCCCCCCTCCGCTCTGTTTGTCCCCCCTCCGCTCTGTTTGTCCCCCTCCGCTCTGTTTGTCCCCCTCCGCTCTGTTTGTCCCCCCTCCGCTCTGTTTGTCCCCCCTCCGCTCTGTTTGTCCCCCCTCCGCTCTGTTTGTCCCCCTCCGCTCTGTTTGTCCCCCCTCCGCTCTGTTTGTCCCCCTCCGCTCTGTTTGTCCCCCTCCGCTCTGTTTGTCCCCCTCCGCTCTGTTTGTCCCCCCTCCGCTCTGTTTGTCCCCCCTCCGCTCTGTTTGTCCCCCCTCCGCTCTGTTTGTCCCCCCTCCGCTCTGTTTGTCCCCCCTCCGCTCTGTTTGTCCCCCCTCCGCTCTGTTTGTCCCCCCTCCGCTCTGTTTGTCCCCCCTCCGCTCTGTTTGTCCCCCTCCGCTCTGTTTGTCCCCCCTCCGCTCTGTTTGTCCCCCCTCCGCTCTGTTTGTCCCCCCTCCGCTCTGTTTGTCCCCCCTCCGCTCTGTTTGTCCCCCCTCCGCTCTGTTTGTCCCCCCTCCGCTCTGTTTGTCCCCCCTCCGCTCTGTTTGTCCCCCTCCGCTCTGTTTGTCCCCCTCCGCTCTGTTTGTCCCCCCTCCGCTCTGTTTGTCCCCCCTCCGCTCTGTTTGTCCCCCCTCCGCTCTGTTTGTCCCCCTCCGCTCTGTTTGTCCCCCCTCCGCTCTGTTTGTCCCCCCTCCGCTCTGTTTGTCCCCCTCCGCTCTGTTTGTCCCCCCTCCGCTCTGTTTGTCCCCCCTCCGCTCTGTTTGTCCCCCCTCCGCTCTGTTTGTCCCCCCTCCGCTCTGTTTGTCCCCCCTGCGCTCTGTTTGTCCCCCCTCCGCTGCTCTGTTTGTCCCCCCTCCGCTGCTCTGTTTGTCCCCCTCCGCTGCTCTGTTTGTCCCCCGCCCCGCCGCTCTGTTTGTCCCCCCGCCCCGCCGCTCTGTTTGTCCCCCCGCCCCGCCGCTCTGTTTGTCCCCCGCCCCGCCGCTCTGTTTGTCCCCCCGCCCCGCCGCTCTGTTTGTCCCCCCGCCCCGCCGCTCTGTTTGTCCCCCCGCCCCGCCGCTCTGTTTGTCCCCCCGCCCCGCCGCTCTGTTTGTCCCCCCGCCCCGCCGCTCTGTTTGTCCCCCCGCCCCGCCGCTCTGTTTGTCCCCCGCCCCGCCGCTCTGTTTGTCCCCCGCCCCGCCGCTCTGTTTGTCCCCCCGCCCCGCCGCTCTGTTTGTCCCCCGCCCCGCCGCTCTGTTTGTCCCCCCGCCCCGCCGCTCTGTTTGTCCCCCCGCCCCGCCGCTCTGTTTGTCCCCCGCCCCGCCGCTCTGTTTGTCGCCCCGCCGCTCTGTTTGTCGCCCGCCGCTCTGTTTGTCGCCCCGCCGCTCTGTTTGTCCCCCGCCCCGCCGCTCTGTTTGTCCCCCGCCCCGCCGCTCTGTTTGTCCCCCCGCCCCGCCGCTCTGTTTGTCCCCCCGCCCCGCCGCTCTGTTTGTCCCCCCGCCCCGCCGCTCTGTTTGTCCCCCCGCCCCGCCGCTCTGTTTGTCCCCCGCCCCGCCGCTCTGTTTGTCCCCCCGCCCCGCCGCTCCGTTTGTCCCCCCGCCCCGCCGCTCTGTTTTGTGCCCTTCCACCCGATTGCCTCTACGCCGCTCACGCGATTGCCTCTACGCCGCTCACGCGTTTGCCTCTACGCCGCTCACGCGTTTGCCTCTACGCCGCTCACGCGTTTGCCTCTACGCCGCTCACGCGTTTGCCTCTACGCCCATCTATGCGATTCCCTCTACGCCCATCTATGCGATTCCCTCTACGCCCATCTATGCGATTCCCTCTACGCCCATCTATGCGATTCCCTCTACGCCCATCTATGCGATTCCCTCTACGCCCATCTATGCGATTCCCTCTACGCCCATCTATGCGATTCCCTCTACGCCCATCTATGCGATTCCCTCTACGCCCATCTATGCGATTCCCTCTACGCCCATCTATGCGATTCCCTCTACGCCCATCTATGCGATTCCCTCTACTCCACTCTGCTCCATTCTATGCGATTCCTTGCATGCCACTCTGCTCCATTCTATGCGATTCCTTGCATGCCACTCTGCTCCATTCTATGCGATTCCTTGCATGCCACTCTGCTCCATTCTATGCGATTCCTTGCATGCCACTCTGCTCCATTCTATGCGATTCCTTGCATGCCACTCTGCTCCATTCTATGCGATTCCTTGCATGCCACTCTGCTCCATTCTATGCGATTCCTTGCATGCCACTCTGCTCCATTCGATGCGATTCCTTGCATGCCACTCTGCTCCATTCTATGCGATTCCTTGCATGCCACTCTGCTCCATTCTATGCGATTCCTTGCATGCCACTCTGCTCCATTCTATGCGATTCCTTGCATGCCACTCTGCTCCATTCTACGCTATTCCTTGCACGCCACTCTGCTCCACTCTTTGCAATCCCCTCTGCGTCACTCTACGCGATCCCCTCTGCGTCACTCTACGCGATCCCCTCTGCGTCACTCTACGCGATCCCCTCTGCGTCACTCTACGCGATCCCCTCTGCGCCACTCTAGGCGATACCCTCTGCGCCACTCTAGGCGATCCCCTCTAGGCGATCCCCTCTGCGCCACTCTAGGCGATCCCCTCTGCGCCACTCTAGGCGATCCCCTCTGCGCCACTCTAGGCGATCCCCTCTGCGCCACTCTAGGCGATCCCCTCTGCGTCACTCTACGCGATCCCCTCTGCGTCACTCTACGCGATCCCCTCTGCGCCACTCTACGCGATCCCCTCTGCGCCACTCTAGGCGATCCCCTCTGCGCCACTCTAGGCGATCCCCTCTGCGCCACTCTAGGCGATCCCCTCTGCGCCACTCTAGGCGATCCCCTCTGCGCCACTCTAGGCGATCCCCTCTGCGCCACTCTAGGCGATCCCCTCTGCGCCACTCACTCTAGCTATTTTGCTGCACTCTACTCAACTCTACGATACTCTACACTGTGACTCTCATCTCTGACATGCCACTCTATAAAACACAACTCTACGACACTCCACTCTGACATTCCACTCCACAACCGTCCACTCCACTCTAAGCCCCTCCAATACACAACACTACTCTACCTTATGTCCCTCCATTATGTTCCACGCCACGACACTCCACTGTACGCCACTCCTCTCTGACGATCTGCCACTCCGCACTTCAACACTCTTCTCCCTTCTACGCCCCTTCCTTCTACACCCCTAAATTCTACGTCCCTCCACTCTATGCCACTCTACACTCGTAACTTTTAGCCATGCTGAACAGCAGCCATGCTGGTGTACCACAAGGCTAAAATACATAGGCAAAGCCAATTGCTCTTGCACAGACAAGCCCTGTTGGCTTTGCCTTATGTCTGTCGTTGTTTCTGATTTCCATCTTAACCACAAACAAACATGCTAGTGCGCCCTTAACACTGTTAGTTGTCCTAAAAATCCTTTTCCGCCTGTGTCCAGGCAATGTGTTCCACTGTTCCTTGTATCTTATTCGATTTTTGAGACTGTTTACTGTTTTTTCTCTGTGGGTTTATTGTTAGAGGTTTTCATGTGCCAGATTTATTCTCTTAATGAACACGTATTTGGAAACTTGTTTTCACCTGCTGCTTGGTCTGTGACTCATGCGTTTGTGACACACTCTGCATCAAGTTTTATTTTTGGTCTTGTGAGGATGTTTTAGTTTTTAACCTCCTCAAAGTACTTGAACACCTGACTGTTGCATTCTTTAACAACATTTGTCCGTTTGCTGTCAACAGCATGCACTACTATATCTGGAGAGTATACAAATTCACAGAATTCAGGGAGATTTTCCTATCTGTGTGATACTTTTATTTGTTCTCTGCCAAATTGGAAAGGCATATTTGGGTTCCACCTATCTTTTAATGATGTTCCTACAATCAGAAAGTAAGTCAAAACCCTTAATTTCCAGAGAGGGTGAACAAGACCACAAACTGCTTTTGCTTACTGGCAGTGTTGTGATTCAGCTGTTACCTTCTAGTGAGAGAGGGCAATCAACCACTCGGCACCTTAAAGTAAAAAAAAAAAAAACTGCTTAAATTGAACAGGACTGCCCAGTTAATACCAACCCTATGGCATACGCCTTACAGTTTAAAACGTCCTAACTAGTACAAAAAAGTGTGAACTGAGCTTCCTACCCTTAATCTGCCCTATGCAATCTTCCAAAGACATCCAAAAACACGCACACATGTATTACCACAACCCTGCTTCATCCTTAAATCTCCCTCTGTAGCCCCCTGTCTCCCCTTCCTGATCAGGTATCAGTCACTGCGCATACCCCCACTCAGTCGAACTGGAATCATCCTCGGTGCAATCACCCCCAATCAAAATTATTTTCTATCTATGTCCTTCCTTCTGTCTCCCAAGAAAACCATGCAGGTGTTTTCCTGCCCCACCTCATCTTAAGAACATTCATAGTCAAGGAACATCAGTCAGATATTTGCAGAGTTTGCTGGCCCCTTTACATATTCTCCATTGCACCAGCTCAGTCCAAATGATATGAGTTCTAAACCTAAAATCCTTTCAATCTTTTCAAATCCTAATTCTTGTCTTTCAGTAACCTCAGGCCCGACAGCTGACAATAGACAAAACAACTAATAACATAATAAAATGCAACCCCCAAAATAATAATAAACCCTCAAAATGTATTCAGCTTAGATCATTCAGATCTCCATCTACTCAACCTGCACATTGTCTTGACTTAAACATAAGCCCTAGTAGCTGCTGTCAGTGCACCTCTCCTAAAAGGAGTTCTAAATCCCTCTGCTGACAGTCCTAGTTTATGTAACACCATGAACAAATCCTCCAGCATCTGAGTCAATATAGAACCATGTTCATGCAGAAAAACATCACATGAGAACTTGCCTCTAATCCTCGATATTTCTGCCACAATATGACCATAAATTCTACTTCATCATTCCTATACAGTGCTATTTCTTGACCCTGCTGCTGATTTGTCTTAGTTCTTTTGACCTAAATTCTAAACCTATTCTGTACTTCCATAAACCCAGCTGTCTGTAAATCTGTGGCTCTTTAAATCCCAGCAGCTAAGGAATTGAAATCTCTAAAGACCCATCATATCAAGCAAAGTAAGAACAATGCAGTCTCCCATTCTAAAACACAAATATCCTGTAATTAACACACTAACTTTGCCAACTTCAGCTCTGCAGTTGGCCTCCTGTTGTCACTCCCACGTCCAGCCTGCCAAAATAGTCTGCCTCAACTGCTCCCGTTAAAGGTTCATCACCGCAGAAAACCTTTCCGTAGAATGCAATTGCAATAGTTTACCAGCAATTTTATCCACTGACCGGTTCATCTGACACATAATGAAATGCACATCATTACTCCTTTGCAACTCGTTCCTCTCAGCTCCATCTCCTGAATGCCCCACTGTCCAGAAATTCTTCCCGCACCTCCAAGTAGGTCTTCTATGGAGAAACAGCAACTAACTTCTTGACCAAATCCAGCACCCTCAATTCCACAGTTCCTGTGGTGTCCTGGTATTCTCTTTCACAGCTCACTGGGCAAGACCATGGTATCTATGCCACTGTGAACAAAACCATGCATTTGTAATATTATTGTCCATTCCTGGAACGTTTTTGGCCCTAAAGACAATGTTAAACTTCAGGTATCCAAGTTTGAATACTGTAAGTAGCTTCACAACTTTCTCATCCCTTGCCTTCTGACCATTCACCAAGGCTGGCCACCATGGTTTGGTTATCTATATTAAAGGTCACTCTTCTGTTTGCGTAAGAATGACTTCATAAACCTATGGGCACAACCTATAGAAATAATTGCAGAAATGCAGTGCTCCCAGTGTTCCCTATCCAGTTCTCTGACCATTGCTCTCCACACCACCTGCCGTCCCAGAACAAACCTAAGCCTTTGGGTCCTGCTGCATCAGAAAAAGTTTTCCCTTGCTGCAGCCATTCATCCTGTATTGGCCACATCGTAATTCCACTGAAATCTTTCAAAAATACGATCCAAACTCTTAAATCTGCTGTCAAGCCTGCATTTAATTGTATTCTAAGATACGTCTTATCCACACCCGATATGGAAAACCGTAATCTTCTTCAAAATGCTCTCCTTGCCCTCACAAACCTGCTTGCAAAATTCAGATGCTTCAAAGGAGCTTTAACCTTTTTCAGTTCCAACTTCTTTGACGCTACCACGTTTCCCAGCATCTCCAATAAATTTTTCCTGCTGCAACTGTGTCTCCATCCTGACTGTATCCAGCTCAGTTCCTAGGAGTGTCAGTACAGTTGAAAGAGCTTCTATTTTCTCAGGCGCCAAAGGCACCCCCTCCCCTCCCTCCCCCACCAAATCCTTTACCATTTCCTGAAAACTTTGAAGGGCTCCAGCACAAACTCCAAACTTCTATACTGAAAATCAGTTCTAAAAGTGAAAAACTATTGGTTCAAAGTACTGAACATCTCAAACTGCAAGAAACTGAACAGCCTGTAGGCAACACCCTGTCAATGAAAATACACCCTTCCAATTGCATGCCCAGAGTGGATAAATCTGGGTGTACCAGTAGTAGCCTGAAAGCTGACCTCATGTCTGTCTTTCCTAACTCTGCTCCAACTCCACATCTCTTTACCAAAACAATGACATTATCAACTGATGCATAATTCACAGCCAAAATGAACTAGTTAACTCTGTGATCTTCTGGCAAGGGCAAATGACCCATTAACCGAAATTTGCTCTCGTGTTTCTTCTGAACTACGCCCAAGGTGGAGATCATCAAATCGGGAAATAGCCAGTAGCTAAAGGGACCCCAAACTCTTCCCTCCCTAATCTCTTTCTACAACGCCTCAATGTCCTTGGCTGACTTAAAGTTCTCAGCCCACTGTCTCAATCTTAGTTCTTGATATTTAAAAAACCAAAACCATCCCTTACGTCCCCATTCTCAAGTCCTTACTGCTTTCTTTTCTGGAGAGATGACCAGATAATAACTTGGCTTAGCTAAATCAATTGGTTTAGGCACCTTTACCAGCAAATTGGCTGCAGTTCTTTTCTCCTGGCCTGTTGTCCCGTCAAGCCAGCAGGTAACTACACAAGGAACTGAACCAAAGGTTGTCTGCCTCTGCACTTTGAACAGTCCCATTGAATTTTGCAATGTAAACCTGTGCTGTTAACACTATTAAATGGCCCATATGCACAGTTCAGGGGTAAAACTGGGATGGGGCAAAACCTTTGCAGAACCCTCCCACCCTACTCAGGGTAGCGTACACCTGAAGGGGCTTGTAGGTAATGGGTATCCCACTTCCTGTTTATACACCAGTCTAGTAGGTGCCATCCACTGTCACAAAATCTTACTATCTACTTCACCACACTGTTTTTCCGGATTTACTGATAGCCTGGCTCTAAATTCCTCATCGCACCATAACCAAGTGATCCCATCATAATCTAAGAGCACCTACATTATCACATCCATGTAGTTGAAAAGCACAATCCATTGCTCTGGATGGTGTTTATAGTATACACTACTGTAAATCAGGAATGCTGACGTCCTATTCTTTATTGTCATAGGAACCTAGTCGCTTTTCCAACTCCCACTCCTCCTCTTTCGACCCTTCCTTCCCCTCTAACTCTTGACTAAACAGTTTGAAAACCTCAACATATTCTCCTTTCAGAATCTTCTCTTTTGTTTCTATAACCAAAAGGGAATCCAATGGCATCTTAACGCTCTGACTTCGCAAACTCTTCTTCTTGACTCCCTTCCTTGAATCTCCCTCCACCACACTCTTACCTTCATTTGAAATTCTCTCTCCAACACATTCTTACCTTTATCTGAAATTTCTGATTTCGAATCCCCTACCCACCCCCCAACTCATTTCCTTTCTTACCCACTACCCCTTCCAAAATCATAACCATCTTTCCATGGTCCATTTTATCCATGCCTTCCTTTCCACCTTCTGAATCAGGTGTGTCATCCACCAAATCCTGAACCACATCATCACCAACCCCCACCAACACCTTCGTTGCCACCTTACCAGATACCATCCCCATATTACCCCAAGAAGCCCACCACCTCTTTACATGCTCTGGGAGGATCCATATTCCCACGTTCAGTGCAAACTGTTGGATTTTCTGTTTTTTATTTGTCTTGCTCAAGTCCTCTTTTGCTTGCAGTCTGAGACCCAAAAGGCACCAGTGAATATGCCATTGTTAGCCTCCTCGCTTCCCCCCTTATGTAAGCCCAAATGCCACCATGCTGTCTCCCCTCCAGATTTATGCCCATCCTTCTCTATTATATCTCCTTCTTTAAACTAATGATTGTAGTCCAACTCAACCTCCTAAACCCATTCATTCACATGCTTGCAGCCACTCATCACGTCATCTGTACCACAGCAATTCACCGTCCCTCTACATCACCATCCTCCATAAGCCAGGTCCTCTTCATCTAACATGCTCCTGTTAGGGTTACTGCACTAACCCCCCCTCCCTCTCTTTGGACTGGCATCTGCACGTCACCCAAAAAGTGGCTGGTGGCTCAATACAATGTTTGGCCTGCCGCACCAGCTTTGTACCAGCTGACTTCCTGACATAAGGAGATGACCATGTCCAGAACCCCCACATACCTCTCTGGACCCCTCCTCAAGCTGCGTTACTTCCCCTTTGTTTTCTACCCAAACCCATTTCCATTTCACTTTCCTTATCACCCTTACAATTGTGGCACCTGTATCCTTATCATAAACTTGAACTTTATTTACTCAGACTCTGTGCTGCCTTATCAATGTCCCCTGTGACCACTTCTTTCTCTCCAGGTAACAAAATCACCTTGCCGGCATTGAAACCTGCCCACCTCTTTTTTTCTTAATTTAAAACTCCTATCTGCTTCTCTCTGGAAATTCTGCCAGGCAAAAACGTCCCTCACCCCTCCACTACTGGCTGCTTCTCATTGTTGCTACCCATAACAGTGACAGCGCCCTTCTCGTACATGAGCACCACCATTTTTGTTGACATCGCATCGGCGGTATTGTGAGCGCTCCTCTGGCATGCCAACGTCACCAACTTAATCTGCCTGGGTGCCGGTCTAACGCACTGCAGCTTTCCCTACACACAGCCAGTCTTAAAACAGAGGGGGTCTGGAAACCAACTCGGACTCGCCTCTCACCTCACGAGACGTTAGAAGCTGAAATGCTCTGTCATGTAGTACTGCATGACTCAGAACTGTCTGAACCACCGGGTTTGTCAGGAAAGGAGCATCCTCACCTGCTACTAAATAAATCTCCACTCACGCTATCCTCCGCTAACTTGTCAGCCCCCCTTAATTTTGCTTATAGCCTTTTCCATCTGCCCTCCAACTGCTCTCTGTTGAGACCGTGAACAAGCAGTCTTTGGTGTGACCACCCCCTGTGCACTCTTGGGTCTTCTGAGGCTGACCTACACCTTTTCTAGGACCCCAGGGACAAGTGGGTTGTTCTCCATCCCCCCTCCCCACCCCTACTGCTGTGCTAACGGGCCTCTATTGCTGGAGATACATTGTAATACCCCTAAATTATCCACAAACTCAAATTAACATAAGTGAACTGATGAAAACCGCCTCCGCTAAATGACATAAAGAAATGAAAACCCTCCTACTATAAACTGGCATAAGTTACAGACCTGCCCTGACCTCACAAAAACTTGCCTTGCATCCAAGGTTGGTGAAAGCTGAAAAGGTTGACCTAATCCTTTACCCTTCAGCACCCCAAACTGCAGGGCAGAGAACATTCTACTAGAGGAATGAACTAGAAAGGGTCAAAGGGTGGAACAGGGAAGGGCAGAGGAACAACGATTAGTACAACACACATGCCCTTTTGTGGGTAGTAATGAACTACAGTTTCTAAGAAAGATGAATTTGCCAAAAGGGAGGCTACAGGGCTATTACATACAACACACATCTCCCGTACAGAGGACAAATGGCCAGTGCAGTGCTAAAAGGAATGGAATATCCTAGGGAGGCCGAGGATGGGAAAGAGGGGGATAATAACTCAAAACCTGGTATATTGCATAGTGTAATTTTGTTTGTACTTCTTAGTCCAAAAGGGTATGCAACATTTTCTTGATGAATGGAAAACATCTGTGAAATGTCCCCTATGGCTGTCTAATGCTCTTGGATTACTAGAGTGTACTCCTCTGTTTGGCACAGTCAGTCTGTACTCCACACTTGACCGTTGTCCGCATTCACTACTTTTCTTTATAACTCTGCTACTCTCATGGACTCTGAAAAGATTGAGGGTTTTTCCACATAGCATACTGTTCTTTTCACACCGACCAGGTCCCCAACCTTCCATTTTATTTCCTTCACACATTTCAAGCAATTGCAACACACCTTGTATTTCCTTTAATTATCTACCACTCTCTCTTAAAGATGACCTCCCAGTTTACATTTACTCTCTTCTTGCTTGGTAACCCACTTGGAGTGAGTTTGGTTCCTGCTACTATTTTGAAGACGATGATAAAAGGGAATACAAATGTGACTGTATTGGGGGCGGTACTGTAGGCCCGAACATTTCTTGGAGAATTCTATTAGCAGGAATGCCATTGACAAGCATTTTTATGCATTCATTATTTGCCTTTGGAGAACAGAAGGCTGTCCTGAGGTGTTTAACCGACATTTCACATAGGAATTCCTTCACACGCCATTGTGAGGGATGAGAGTTTCTGTGATTCCCTCCTTCTTAAATGTAACGATCAACACACTAGTAATGGCATTGTTTACTCCTCTGAGCTACTGATAATAATCACATACCAAAAGGGCTTGATGTTCTTGGGCTTATTTTTCTGTTAAGGCCAACCATGCATCACCCATTCACTTACTGTTTTCATGTGTATATCCACAATCCTGAGAGTTTTGTATCCATCCTCCTTAATCCCTTTAAAAATCACTGACAGGACCACATCCTCAGAAGATTCAATTTTATTATGTTCTTTGATAAGAGGCAAAAGTGAAAGGTAGTCAACTGCTAAATTCTTTCGACCAGGTAGGTACTCCATTCTAAGGTGTACCCTGCTAATCCTAGCAACCAACAAGCTGTTCTGGGTGTTGTATGTTAAGCTCACATAGTGGTAAAAGCAAACACTAGTGGCTTGTGATCTGTGCACACCACAAATGGTACGCTCCAAAGGTAAAACTTGTAGTCATATTTAAGCCAGCAGCAGTAGCTCTTCACATTCAACCACAGAAGAGTTATTCTCTGCCAATTTACTTTGGGAAATGATTATTCTTTTTTTGCCTTCACCCTTTATTGTTATTGTTGCCACTAATCCCTTGGTACTGTGATCAAAACTGTGTGCTGTGTGGCGACAGACCTTCCTTGGGTGGGAACTTTGGAAATTTTTTGTTTGACTTTTGTAAACACTACCTGGTATTAATCAGACCAAATAAAAAAGGGCACATTGTTTACAGGGACCTCGGATTGTAAACACTTCCTGGTATTAATCGGACCAATTGAAATGGGCTCATTGTTTACAGGCGCCTCAGATGGTCTGTATAAGACTGCCAAAATCCTTTTTAAACCAGAAACTTGACTAAGCCAAGGAAATTATTAAGTTGCTCTTTATCAGTTGGTGAAGGTGCTTTCCTAACTGCCTTGACCAACTAGATTTTAGACCTTAAGTCACCTTTGGATAAAATATGTCCTGAGTAGGTTAAGGAACTCACTCCAGTTTGGCACCTGCTTTTTTTCAAAGTAAGGCTTGCTCCCTCCTATTTGCCCAAAACCTTATGCAGGATTTTGTTATGTTGGTTACATCACTCCCAAGGACTAAGATCTCTCCCTAGACGCATTCAGGATTTTTTGCACAATCCACTGGAATACAGCCACAGCTGAGGCTAATGCAAATGGCATCTTGCAATATCTGGATGAACCTATAGGACTAAAGAAGGATTTGCGGGGTCTAGCGTCACAATGTAACCGCAATTGCTCATAGTTGAGGATATATTGATTAAAATTAAACGGCGTGTGTCCCCTAAACTTGTTCTGCATTTCAATGACGTCGGGCAAAGGGTTGTGGTCGACCTATATGCAGATATTTAAGTGCCTTAAATACATACACAAATGCAATCCTTCTCCCACAGTTTTTGTTTCCAAAACAGTCAGAACCAACATTTCAAAACTTTCATTATTTTGAGTCGCACCATGATCTTGGAGCCTTTTTAACTCCAGTTCCTTTAGACAGTAAAGCGCACTGAAACATATGAGAGCCCACTGAGATTGTAGATTATTATCTTGAAGGTGCACAGGGTGTTGGGAGCCTCCTCCGCAATGTCTAGAACACCAAGAAAAATATGCAACCTCAAAGTTCCCTAGTAGTCATGCAGTGGTCCAGGAAATATGTTAAAGGTATTGCACAGTTTCCTGCAAGCAGTAGAAAGGCACACATAAATGTGTACCTTGATGACCGTAATTTCGTACAGGTGTTAAATATTTGTGGCAATTACACAATGCTGGACAACTTGTTCTATTGTTCCAATCCTCAAATTTCAAAATAAAGTCTTCTTCGTTCATTCAGTAGTGCAGAACAAATACGTAGCAAGTGAGTTATTGATTCTGTCTTGGATCCACACAGTCTTCAACATCCGCATTTAATTGTGGACTGTGTAGCCCAAACCTAACATTATGTCCACTATGATGAGAAGGGGTAAACAAAACCTCATGTTCCTGGCATGAGTTTGTTGTTTCAAAGAGAAGACTAAGTATGTTTGTTGGCTCAAAGAAAGGTATGTAGGCTGTTTAAAATATGCTTTCCTAAGTTAACTTAAACTGTAGATATCTGCATCAAAGCAGAGTTTGTGAATCTTCTCCTTAATCATGTTGTTAAAATGATCAACGGATTACGTGTCCTCCCAAACAGCAATCGTGAACTGATCAACAATTTGTTTTTGAGTTTTGTGACTGAAAAAGATGTTTTTAATTGCTAAAATTAATTTGAGAGAACGAAGTGCCACTTGGCACAAATTGAAAATATTTAATAGACAGCGAGGCCAAAATATAGGCTACTCAATCCAGACAAAGCTCCAGTCTCAGCTGCCTCACAGAACACAAAGTGAGAAGATGGAAAATATATTTGAGACATTTACAAAAGCTTTTTTTCTAGCAACATACTCATTTGGTCCCCCAGAAACAATGCGCTGTATAATATCGCTGGAAAATGTAGCTTTTAATAGAGCTAGATTTAAATCAACAGTTTGCTTCTGCAACTTAAAATGTAGCTTCCGTTGTGCCTGTTGAAAGTAGATCAAGTTGATCTTTACTACATATGTTGCATTTTCAGTCTTGCTTGTTCTTGTCACACTCCCAAGTAATTATACGTAGAAATGTTTACTGGCTCTACATCAAGTTAAACTTCCACTCTGTTCATCCGTAGATGATTATTTTTGTTTATAATCATGTTGATCACCAGGTTATGGATTAGTTGACTTAATCAACGTTTCTCAGTGATCTTTGTAAGTCAGTTGACATTGTAGCCAACTTCAGTATTGTCAGTCGGCCCAGCTAGAATTTGACCAAGTGGAAGACCATCCAGTCCTTGGGTCTTAGACAGTCCTTCCATCACCCAGAAAGGAGTCCCACTTCTCTTTATGGTCCCTGAAGGGGGATTATTTTTCCTGCCACCTGTGATGGGTATGGCAAGCAAAAGACTCAGCAAGTCTGCCCTACATCGTTCTCAGGAAACTTCCAGAGGTCACATTACCTCTCTCAACAGTATCTCCCTTGCAGGAACACACCAATTAGATCGTAGAAAGCAGTCACTCATGACCTCCGCTCGATTGCCTCATCCTTTCTAACAGAAAGTACAACGTAGTGCTTCCTTCCGCTGCTCATAACGGCTCACCGAGGGTTGTGCAAAGCAGTACAGCTGCTCTAATTCTTTTCTTCATACTTCATTCATTTCACATAGCGGGCCTAATGCCGCCTGCACCATAACGTTACTTTGTCTGAATTGTGCCGTGTGTTCCCTTTGGGACAGTCGATGCAGATGGTAGTTGGCATTTTTAGTGACCGCATTTACATGGGGCTCAAGAGATAAAGCTGTTGAAAATGTCTCCCAGATACTGCCCCGCTTCCACTGGAGGATACGCTTTGCCTTAACTATAGGACTTAGGAATAGGTGCGTGGGATGATGGGCGCATCAGGGAGCAACACTAGTCTCCATTGAATCTCCACCAGGTATCTTGTATCCCACACTGCACTACTCCCTCATACAGTAGGTACACTGAGCCAGTTAAGCTGCTGACCTGTATGCAGAGCTTGCTTCTAAGGAGACTGCCAATAAATGTATCCTTTTTTATTCATAGCAACTTATGCAGCAATAACCTCTATATGAGAATACTTTAAATACTTTTAAAGCACTTTTGCTGCTTTTGTTTTTTATGTTTTCCATTCTGTACAGTAAAAAAAGTGTCTGCAGGTGCAGCCCTGCCCCTTCACTGTGAATGCTTTCTTTGTATATATGAAAAATGATGTTTGCTTTGGTTTCTTCTTTGCCTGTCAAGCCTGTGCATATTACTTGTGTACTTTGGCAGGTTCGAAGGCATGTTAGTGGTATGAAAATCTAGAATCTAGGTAGAGATAAGCTGTAGTAAGGTGCCACCTTTATTAAATATTTAGGGATTTAATATTGTTTCCGATTGCTTACGTTTTATTAATATATTGTCCCTCTTGGTTGGCATACATTTTCCTTTTTTTTGTAATACTAGCATCTCATTTTCTACTTCATAGATTCAGTAAGTTACATTAGTCGTCATTTCCATTAGTACATGGTATTGTTTCTCTGTCAAAAAGATGCTGTTGTCGAGCATTTTTGTTGGTGGCTAGGGGACTTTAAAATATTCGCTCATAGTTACAAAGATCGCACTCATGATTATCATGGAATTGTAGATTTCAGCCAGCTGCCTTTCAAAGGACCTAAGGTGAGACAAAGGCACCGTACCATTGACTGGGAACAACTGGAACCTCCATTTAAAGTGAATTGAATACAAGCTTTAATGTAGTAAAACATGTAATGGCAGATTCAATAAAGCATTTATGAGCGGTGAAGTAGTACTACAGGGCGATTCTTTCACATGTCTTTATGAATCAGCCCTGAAATGTCCAACTCTCAATTGGTAAAAGAGCAAATAGAGCACATCTCTTTCTGTTTGTGCCAACTGTATAAATATTCCCTGAATATTCCCATTTTAGATGTTCTTGAATGCATGTAAGACTACATTAAAAAGTACCACTTGAATTATTCCGAAAATCCATTTGTGATGAGGTCCTGTAATGTTGTGATATTATGTGAATGAAATCCAGACCAGCACACTTTTTTGGCAACATATTCTACTGAGCTAAGACTGGGCAAACCCTGCTTCCCCTTGTGCAGAGCCTGTGTGTCAACCCAGAGGTGTGGCCTGGATAATGAGCAGTCTTCTCCTCTGTGGTCACTCAAAATTGGTTCTGGGGGTAGGGGTTTGGTGCAAGCTCGAATACGGGAACAAAAGCTGGGGCTTTCCAGGTGTCATCTAGCATTTGCTTGTGACAGGACATGACCCTTTGAAGTTAATTAAGTTCCTGGGGCCACCCCAACTGGTCTTCCTGCCAGGTGAAGAAATACATTCCCACTTAGTCATTGGATCTGTTTTGGGGCAGTTTTCACATGTATTTCACACCTACTTCTTACCGTGACAATATCATTGTGTCTAGTCACTGGGAGAACAAGCAAATTTCAAATATCACATGCTTAGGGGTGACTTATTTACTATTTCAAATAAAGTTTTCCTACCTGTTAAAAGGGTGATTTTGACAATAGGGTTCAAAGTGCTGCTGTCAGGCAGCACAGAGTAGGAATGAAGCTATGCATTCACTGCCACTATAGTAGATGGCACAATAGGTGCTGCAGTTCACAAGTCACATTTAACTTTCCATGTCATGGGTGTAATTCTGCACATGTACTGTGCTTTATAGGAAAGTTAAATGTGGCAATCTTGTTTGAAGAAACTTTCGGCACGTTTTAGAGGTGAGAGCACCTACACTGGGCACTATATAGCAGTGTTCCAGTGATTGAGTTCAAGATGATCAGCAGGTAAATCCCAAAACAAAAATGGAAAAATTGAGGTGATGACCCAGAAAGAGGTTCACTTTGTAACAATTGTCACTGAAGAACTATTCTCCTTCCTCGTTAGGATTCCCAAACATTGTCTCCATATCTCCCTTGAACTCTTACTCCAGTCTATTAAGAGGAGTCAGTCCATGTCCTCCTTAAAATAGATGGGTTGTGCAGCCAGGGGGCCCCTGTTTTCTTCTCCAGAAGTTGTTAGTTGACACACTTAACAGCAAAGAAAGTGGCATTGAATTTCCATGTAAGGGCGTTTAAACTGAAAGATAAATTATGTCCCATTACAGTAGCTCCTCTTTCATTGACTTAAAGGCAAGCTATTTGTTCTGTACCACATAGCATGTCACAATTTGTGCAATACCCTACTTACTGGTGACAGTGCAGTTATACTTGTGCCAGAGCAGTTATACTTGTGCCAGATCTGTAGGTCTAGCCCTGCAGCACCATGTTCTTCTAGCTGTTTTCTCCCTTCACTCATACGCTAGTGTATTTTACACTGAAATCTTCACCGAATCTCTCATGACTACTCTTCCACCTCCTGATAGTTGTCACTTCGGTCTTTTTCTGCTTCTCACCTCTGATTTTACTATTGCTTCCTCGGTATTTTACCTCCCTACCTTCACGTTTCTGCCCTTGAAAAGAAGCATGCACACTTTCCACCTTAAAGCCTCTTCTGGTCACCTTACTGACTCCCTATCTGGTACCTTCTGTCCACTCTGCAGGCTTCTCTGATGAGAGGTTTGCATCTTTGGTCATTTCTGCACTTACCTCAATGTTGATGTTTTGGACCGAGGCTACTATGGCCTACACTTAAACTGAACTTTTGACTGATGTCTTTGTAAACCCTCACTTTGACCTCTTTCTCCTTTCAGGGATTCCTGGATTCTTGCAATAAATTCTACCTGTCAGAGCTAGAGCAAGTTGACTTCCAACAGGAATATGAAGGAGCCAGAGGACGAATTAATAACTGGGTAGAAGAAAAAACTGAAGGTGAGCACCCCCTTATCACCCATAGAGTATCTGCAGAATTGGTGCATGCTGCGATTACTTCACTAAAGGTCTGCAGAACCTGTTTTGAGCTGAAATCCATAATAATCAGTTCTTTCAAATGAAAAGTTACATTATAGAAACACGATTTATTTGTTTTTTTTTTTTTTTAAATTAAGCTGCACACGTTTTTAAAATGTGGTACAAGTTAAGGAACTGGAAAAGGGGTGTGTGTGTGGGGGTGCATTGCCTTTTCATTCCATCTCTGCTATCTTTTACTTGCAATGAGTTCCCTAAAAATTCTAGCTGAGCGATATAACTCCTATTCCTCTTACCATTTACTATCTCGATTCCTCAGTTTTATTTTTGCCTAGATGACCATTGGTCTCCAAAGCTTGAAACCTGTAACCCTTTTGATGCACTTACAAGCATCTCTAATCTTGCAGGAGGGGGCATTCTCTAGTCTGCTTAAAACAGCTTCTACCAACCCTCACACTTGAATCTTTTTCCATATATCCGGTAGAAACATGAACATTAATGATACCATTTTGAGGGACAGACCCCACTTCTTAGCTCAGACTGATGGGTCTGTCCTACCCGTTCCAGAATCGTATATTTACAGAGACATCCTTTTTTTCCTTTTCTCTGGAACATTTCAGGTACATGGTGCAACCTGCTGTTTATTCTAGTTTTCCAGAGCTGCTTAGCTATGCATTGGAGTGGAGTCTGCTTTGCAACAGACTCGAAATGCAGACTCAACGGTGAAAATGAAGAAGTGTGGACACTATTAAAATGTATTGATGTTTTTGCAAGGATAATATATGGTCCACTTTATTTGCACCATATATCCAAACTAGTGAAAAACTCTTAACCATAATTGGTCTGTTATTAATAATGTAGCCTGTCAGTCCGTCACTCAGACCTACTTTAGTTGAATTTTCTCATTGGAAAACAATGGGGTCATAAACGTAAATGTCCATTAGCTTACATCCAAATGTTAGTTGATTCGCACAAGCTATCTTCACTTGGAAGTATCTTCTCAGAGAATGCAACTCACCGGGTGGTGAACACAGTCACCAACACAGCTAGCACTTGGCGTTAATTTTAAATGTAGTCAGATTGGATACTAATCCTAGGAAAAACTGTCTTATTGTGAATATCCATGCCTCACTTATGACTTATCTCTTTTTTCCATGCTCAATTAACATCCATTTGGCACTTGACTTACTGTTGATATGAAGCTTGTAACTTGAAAAAGCATGTTCATGGCATGTATAGCTGTAGATATGCATGCTCTGAATGCCCATGCCATCTAGTGTTGGGCTCGGACGTGGACAACTTGTTTCTCTTCGAAGAAATCTTTCGAGTCATGAGGTATAGTGATTCCTCCTGCGACTGATAATGTGCATGGGCATCAACTCCATAGTCAGAATGTTTTCTTACGCTATCGGTGTTAGACATGCTTCGCCGAGGCTCTGATTTGACGCCATGTGGAGCTTTTCATCAGGGCCTCTTGAGTCTTCCACTCCCAATACCTTTGGACAATCCGTCTTTGCTCTGAGTTTTCACCACCTCTGCGGTGGTTCCTCCATTGGATCCGCGTCTTTGGGTTCGTCGACACCCTGCTCGTGGCTTTGCCCCTCTTGGGCGTATTCAATTGGATCATGCTCTTGAGAATGCAATCACAGTAATGGCAAAAACGCCATTTCGCCATAGTTCACAGTGCCTTTCCAAGTACTTGTGGGCAAATCAGCATGTAGCTTGTAACCGCTTCCTGCCGCAGGAGCATAACAAGTCCTCCTATTGTGCCTGCTTCGCCTTCCGCTCCAAAAGGGCCATCAGTATCATAGGAATGCTTGATGCACAATGGAACTGTACCAAGATGACGATATTCCCAACATCTTTAGGGCCAGTCTTCAAACCCAAAATCGGGGACACAGCCTTCTGTGCTGCCACTGCCTCCCAGCCATAGGCAGCACTGATCTAAGCCTTTGGATGCAACTCTACGCCTGGTGCTGAGCCAGCAGCCTGAGACACTGCTCACCTCCATGCCGACAGCTCCCTCAACAACCTCTGGGGTCTTAGCGCCGTCACCCATGGGCACCTGAGAGTCAAAACTGCAGTCGACTTCTAACAGCCTCAAAGCTGAAACAGCCTTCGACGCCCAGTCTACAACCCACGGCAGACTTTGAGGATCGGGAGCTGCCAATTCTTCAACGCCTTTAGAAGGAACTGGACTTTCGACAGTGAAGACTGTTTATTCATATGGTTAAAATCACAGCAAAGATGCAGGAGACACTTCCTCACAAGAGGAAGCTGGCTTTTGAAGAGCGTATAGCATTGGAGCCCCCTCCACCTCCAATGCTGAAGAAGCTTCAAGACTGGGGCACCAGTTCCCTGCCCTCATGACCTCCTCCTCCCTACCAACCATCTCTACCCCCCCCCCCCCTCACCACCACAGGGACATCAGCCTCCTTCCCGGTATGGCTCTACACATTCTTCATATAGGGAGGGGAGTCCTCAGCACTAGAACCCTCACAATGTTCCCTATGACCCAGAGCCTCAGGAGTATGGAGTTGTCCCAACAGGTGACAAATGTAAATGTCCAGATATGTAAAGCGCGAAGAATTACCCGAAGGTGTCAAGGCGCTGGGGGCCATCGGGAAGATTAAGCGAGCTATTGCCCAGCATCACATGGTGCTGGGCTGATCTGCCGCCGGTGCCGGGGATCGAACCGTGAGCCCCTGGGTTCCAGAGTCCGTCGCCCTGGCTGCTGCACCACACCTCATCCACAACAACTTCGATCTCTACCCTGCCAAGCCTTTCTTCCAGACAACACCACCTCTTACCATGAAATAATTCACAGGCGGCCACCTTTCACAAGGTAGGCCTACACTCCATTGCAGAGGAGGATGACTTTCTAGTAGAGACTCTCTCACATGCACTGCATTCCATGCAGTTTTTTCCCATGCTTAAGGGGGTGTTTAAACCTACACAGTATGCCTTTAAAGACCCAACCAAGACTAGGATAATCACCCAAAGGTGTATGTTTTTTTTTTTTTTTTTTTACTCACAAGCCCTCACCCTTGTCCCACCCTACATTAGAGACCAGCTCCTGCCAGACCCGCTGGTGGTGCACACCACCCATAAACTGGCAAATGCACAGGGCACTGGGGAACCCCTGTCGCCAGATAAAGCAAGAAAATCGAAGCAGCAAGGAAACAAGTTACCACACAATCTGCAACTTATTGGCAGTTCGCCAACTCCGTAGGGTTGTTGTCCAGATATTGCCGTGGCCATTGGGATGAAATGTGTGACCTAATATAGGATCTCCTCGACCAATATAAAAACGGGCACAGCAAATGATAGCGGAAGGGCGAAGATTCTCCAACACCACCATCATGTGTGCTCTTGACGTGGCCAACACCTCTGCCAGAGGCATTAACTCCAGTGTCCTGATCTGCAAACATACTTGGCTCCGTGTCTCTGGCTTCAAGCCAGAAGTCCAGCAGCATCTGATCAACATGACCTTTGATGGGAAATACCTCTTTGGGCCTCAAGCTTATCGCATGCTTGAAAAAAATCAAAACAGACACAGCCAAAGCAATGGGAGCTATCCAGTATCCATCATCCCATGTAACTTTTCGTCACTCACAATTCTGTGACAGTGCCAAAGCCACCTCCCCAGAGGCCTCTACCTCTTATCAGAGGCAGCAGCACCAGCCACAAGCCTCCTGGGTCTATTTGAGGGGGTGCCTATAAGGGAAACCATTACAAGTTCAGGGGTAGATATGGGGCGACTAAGGAAGTAACACCCACCAAGCAGTGGCTTCCTCTTCCTCCCCGATCACACATCACCTGTCTGGGGATGTCTGCAGGGGTTCCTTCAACAATGGCGAAACATCACCTCAGACCAATGGGTTGTCCATTATAGACCAGGGTTACTGCTTGGAGCTCACTGCCCCACTACGAAACAAATCCCCTTTCATTAGAACACAAACCGCTCCTCCAGAACGCATTCTTACTCAAGGGGGCCATGGAGCCTACTCATCCTCAACAACATGGCAAACAGGTGTACTTCCTATACTGTCTTAATTCCCAAGAAAGACCGGTCTCTCTGGCCCATATTAGACCTCTGGCCCTTCAACAAGTACATCCTCTCGAAGCATTCCCACATTGTCACACTCCAGGACCTCATTCCATTATTGCATCAAGGCAACTTCATGGCTGCCCCCGACTTGAAGGGCGCCTAGTTCCATATCCTGATCCACCCTGCACATCGTCGGTACCTCAGGTTCATGGTAAGTGGGCAGCACTTTCAGTTCAAAGTTCTACTCTTCGGTGTTACCACCGCCCCCAGAGTTTTCATCAACTGTCTTGCAGTCGTAGCCACTCATGTCCGGAAGAAAGGCGTCCATGTCTTCCCATACCTTGATGACTGGCTGAGTGCAAGCAAGCAGCAGTTTTTGGTTCACACGCAGATCACCTTAGATTTCCTCCATGATCTAGGTTTTACCATCAATATTTTCACCTCCAACCCCTACAAATACAGCCCTTTCTAGGGGCAATACTGTACTCAGTCAGTCACTGGGAAAGCTTATCCCAGTCACACAGGGGTCCAAGCCTTCCAGCCCCTGCTGTCTCTTTCTGCCAAATTGTCAGCTAACCTTGAAAACAGTGATGCGCCTCCTCTGCATGATGGCCTCCTGCATCGCCATAGTTTCCCATGCCTGCTTACACAAGCTTCCACTCCAAGAGTTCCTGGCCACACAGTGGCCTCAATTGGAGGGCCTATGGAAGATATAGTGTTGTTTTGAGTCAGCACCCAACGCTGTCTGCAGTTGTGGGTCAGCAATAGTCTGTTGCGGGGCAGGCCTTTTGTAGACCCAGTCCCCCAGGTGACCATCACCACGAACGCCTATCTCACGGGCTGGTGGTGGGGGTGCATCTACAGGACATGACTGTTCAGGGTCTGTGGATACTCCTTCAACAGACCTTCACACAAACTATCTGGAGTTGTTGGCAGTTCAATTGACACTGAAGGCCGCCTTCTGCCGCATACATCACAAAATGGTCCTAGTCAAAATAGGCAATTTGACTGCCATGTATTACCTGCAAACACAAGGAGATGATGGACGGAGCGCTGAAACTTTTCAGACACTCACCACCAGTCACAGATCTGGGTTGAATCCATCATCATTCTTAAGCTCACTTGGCCACCTCAGTTCAGCAAATCAGTCTTGACCCTGTGCTTCATGGGAACAGTCCAGCCCAAACTGCCAAACCAGGTCTTCCCTGAACCGGACACAAGCATCCTGAGACCGGTTTCTGGGTAACACCCTTCATCAGCCAGGCTAGCTTGAATCCAGTGGCAAAGTGAGCAAGGGACCGACGTCTGGGCCGACCTTGCCAACTTAGGGCGAACAAAGCAAACACAAGGAGATGATGGACGGAGCGTTGAAACTTTTCAGACACCCACCCCAAGTCACAGATCTGGGTTGAATCCATCATCATTCTTTAGCTCACTTCGCCACCTCAGTTCAGACCCAGCTATATGCAAATCAGTCTTGACCCTGTGCCTCATGGGAACAGTTCAGCCCGAACTGCCAAGCCGTCCATCAATTGTGTGTATTTTGCTTTCTCGCCCTAAGTGTGCCGGGTATGCCCAGACGTGGGTCCGGGGCTCAATGTGCCACTGGATTCAAGCTATCCTGGCTGATGAGGGGTGAAACCCCGAAACCGGTCCTAGGATGCTTGTTTCCGGTCCAGGGAGGACCTGGCTTGGCAGTTCGCTCTGGACTGTTCCCATGAGGCACAGGGTCAAGACTGATTTGCATATGGCCAGGTCTAAACTGGGGTGGTATGGTGAACAAAAGAATGATGGATTTAACCCAGATCTCTTGACCGGGGGTGAATGTTTTGATTTGTTCTGCATTCCGTCCATCAATTGTGTGTATTTTGCTTTCTCGCCCTATGTATTACCTGTGGCAACAGGTGGGCACGCACTCCTCACCAGCTCTCAGAGTTAATGCAATGCATATGGCTTTGAGCGATCCACCACAGACTGCACCTGCTAGTGGAGTACCTTTTGGGATCGGACAACAACTTTGCAGTCCTGCTCAGCACAATGCGGCAACAAGTCCGCAAGTGGTAACTCCACCCCAAAGTCCTGCTCACCTACTTCCAACATTGGGGGTTTCCCGACATAGATCTGTTCGCAACTACCTCCAGGTTTCCACACCCACAGTCCATGGGCAATGCACTATGGATGATCTGGTCAGGGATATTTGCTTACGCTTTTCTGCCTCTCACGATTCGTGATTCGGATAACCTCTGTCACCGTCCTCCCAGTAGCTCCCATGTGGGCCAGGAAGCCATGGTTCATAACTCTCCTCCGGTTGTCTGTAGTCCCTCACTAGAACCTTCTCAACAGGCTGAGACTTCTCACTCAACACTAAGAAGCAGTACTATTCAGAGTCCCTGTCATTAAAGCCTTTATGGAAGGGCTTAAAAGGATTATCCCTTCCAGATTACCTCCAGTCTCGTCCTGAAATCTTAGTGTAGTCCTCACTAGGCTCATAGGACCCCGATTTGAGCCGGCTCAATCTTCTCCTCTCCAATTTTTGTCATGGAAAGTAGTGTTTCTAGTCGCTATCACTTCCCTCAGGCGTGTGAGCAAGATCCAAGCTCCCACAATGGAAGAGACGCTGACAGGTAGTCCTTGTAAATAACCCAGACTTTCTACCCAAGTTGGTCTCTCCTTTCCACCGCAACCAGACAATTAAACTCCTGGTTTTCTTTCCATACCCAGACTCAGTAGTGGGGAGAGCCCTTCACACACTAGACGTAGAGGGCCCTCATGCACTACATTGATTGGACAAAATCATTTTGTCCTGCACAAGAGCTGGAGTAATGTAAGAAATTAGATTATTATTTGGGGTGGGTGACCAGGTTAGGGTGGGCCTTCAAAGGGACTAAATTAACCTGAACACAACCCCCTGGTAGCTATGGAAAAAGCTTAACATAGGGCAATGTATAAAGTAATTCTGCAATAATAAAGTAAAAATGCAAAACAATAAAACTCCCAAAATAAATGTAAAAACCAGAGTACGATTTAATAAACACAATGACACCAAAATGACAAAAATTCAATAATGGGAAACAGTAGATATTACTTTTTTTGGGAGAAAATAGCACCCAAAAGTGCCAAAGATAGTCAGTGGTCGCGGTAGACCAGGACCGGGCAGAATTTTAGGCTGACCGCAACAGAGGGCGGGTTGGAACCACCAATCAGGTTCGTCCTTGTAAAAGATTTTACCTCCTAACCTATTCTTTTAGGCCCAACCAACCACCGGAGTTCACTTCTAAAGCCCTAAGACTTCAGTGGATGCACTTCGAGACTCATAGGGTGTCAGACAGAGGCCAACTGCAGAGTCCAGTCCTGGTCCTGGTCCAGTTGCCACTGGTCAGCTGAGCACTTCCAGGGAAAGGTATCTTGCAGCTTGTTGTCTCCCTGTAGCCATAAAGGAGGTCAGCCAACTGACCCTTGGAGGCCACCTCCTTGTGCTGCGTACAAGAGTGAGCAAGTACCATCCTTTAGGGCTCCTCTTGGGTCTCACACCGCAGATCCAGTCCTCTTCTAATCTTCCAAATCTTCCTGATCTGGACCAGCAGGTCCAGAAAAGCTTCTGAAGTGGGTGCCTGGAGGAGTCACATTTATGCCTGGAGCCAGTGGGTGGGGGGTGACTCATGGCCCCTCCCTATTCAATGGGGTAAAGGTTCCTAGCCCATGACCTGCCTATTTTTGCAGTAGTCCCTGTTTGCCTTTCTGCAAACAGGCTGAAAATGCAATGCATCAGGTCAAACCCAAAATGCATATGGCCTTCTGCCTCACTAAACTCCGCTGAGTGTGTGAATGAGGAGTGTACTATAGTATTCTTAGGGTCCTTCCACATCTGACACTACAATTCAAATTGAGACGGGCACTGTAACCACAACAAACCTAGAGGCAGAAATCTGGTAGGGCATAAGCAGAACCCTGCAGCACCAAGACAGATAATACACAAGAATTGTCTTGACATCCTGTTTCCCTTTCAAGTGTTCCCCAAGCGTTACGTAGGGCTCAACAAACCTGTCAAGCAGCTTTTCACACTGTGCTGTCAAAGTTCACAGCCCCCACCCTGCAAATCCTGTTGAGCTCATCGGATTCTTCTCTACCCATACAAGTCAGCCTATAGTTTGCTCCTGGGGTGCATTTTGCACCTCAAGAGACGCATATTCAAGGGTTGAGCACAGGCTGGCAGAGGCTTATGTTAATTAGTCTTCTGACAGTCCAGGCAGGTGAAGGGTGAATTTCTAAAAGATGTTTCCTTAATATGTATTAAAAATGTACCTTCACTATTGAAGTCTAATTTTAATAACTATTACAAATTATTGTTTAATTATTCTCTAGCTAGTCTCTTTGCTGAGTTAACAGTATTAGGATTTAATATCCCTTCTCATTATTTCTCTGAGCCAACATTCCTACAGTGAAAATAGTTTTTTGGTGCTACTCATTGTAAGGACATGTTAACTTTACATTTCTACATGTCCTACTTTTAAAAACCACGAAACCTGCATTGTGAGCTGCAAGGCTTACATAGGATTGAGCTGCTGATTAATAGGTAAAACCCTTCCTTTTAAATGTCAAAAGGTTGAGTTTGACAGTTGTCACTGCAGTTTTAAAACTGCAGCTGTCAGGCTGCACAGGGTAGGCCTAATACCATGTTTGCACTGCAACTGTAGTAGGTGGCACAATGTGCTGCAGCCCACTAGTGGCATTTAATTTCCGGGCCTTGGGTAGGCTTTCTACATCGTATACTACGGACTTATTGTCAAGTTGCATATATCAATTAGGAGTTAGGCAATTCAACAATGTATAAATGGGGAGCACATGCACTTTACTGTTGGTTAGCAGGGGTAAAATGCACAGAGTTCTAAAGCCAGCAAAAATATAGGCTTTGGCAAAGGTGGAAAATCTGGGGTGACAATACAGAAAAGGTGAATTTCCTAGAAATAGTCTTTCACAAAAGTACTGTACTGCAAGCAGTTACTAGGGGGCAGATGTATCAAGGATTGCATTTGCGATTCCTTAATAGCGAATTTTAGCGAATTGCTATTAAGGAATCGCAAAATGCTATGCATGTAGGAATCGCAATAAGAATTGCGATTCCTTAATATTCCTTAATTGCGAATTGCAAATTGCGATTCGCAATTAAGGAATACCTTCCCATTCATTCCTATGGGCCTAGAGGCCCATAGGAATGAATGGGAAGACATTCTCAATTTGCGAATCGCAATTAGAGAATCGCAAATTGAGAATGCAATTTCAAGGGTGCCAGGGTGTCCTTTTGACACCCTGTTGCACCCCTGAAATATGTATGTGTGCACATGTGGTGCACATACATGCCCTAAGGGCATGTATGTGCGCCACATGGCACTTTGAAAAATGCTAAAAAGTGCATTTTTCAAAGAAATCGCATATTACCACCAACTTCAAGTTGGTGGTAATTTGCGATTCCTTAAGGCCAAATTGCACTTTTTTGGTGCTTCTTACATTGGATTTAAGGAATCGCAATTTGCGATTCCTTAAATGCAATCGCAAAATAGGGAATCGCAGATTTTGCGATTCCTTATTTTGCGACGCAGTTTTGCCTTAATACATACCACTAAGCAAAATTGCGTTCGCAAACGCCGAAATTCTGCGAATTTCGGCGTTTGTGAACGCAATTTTGCTTGATACATCTGCCCCTTGATGTCTCTCTTGGGTGAGATACAAGCCTTTGCTCTACCAGGCCACGATACCTTAGGCTGTTCCTAAAGGCCTCATAGGTGTCCACCACTACTCTCTAAATCTTAAGCTATCACAGGAGACCCTTTTGAATGTCTTTTTTTTATTGGTTTGTTGAATGGAACAATGGTTAAAATAAAAAAACTCAACTGCACTTTTGTTATAAGGGTGGCAGATTGTATATAGCGTGCGGCTTCAACATTTAAAGTTCCAAAGTCACTCTTCCTCGTGTAATTATTTTTGCTTCCATTCAGAGGCCTAAAACAATATTCCAATGCTGAGTTATGGAGGCAGTAGTCTTTATCGCGGTTCTGAAAAAGTGCAAAGAAGTGGGTGAAGACACCCTCATGTTTATAGTGCAACTAGGCAATTGTATCTTGAAAGGGTCTAACTTTACATCAAACAGCTCTATTTGTGTGTCGAAGGTTCTTGTTAATCAAGAAGATCCAACCACGCTGGCATGGGCAGAAAAGCCACCAGGCTCTCTTCTGTTTTTTGTAACCTAGAAGGAGAAATGCAGCTGCCACTATTATTGTACGGCCATCTGGAATCCTCTTATCTAAGATGGCCTTGCATCATGAAGCTGACATGGTGGCAATCTTAGATGAAGAGGGTCACCTTAGGTTTCCTCTCTGAATCTAAGTTTATGCCGTTCGTCCTGAACATTAATGCGGTCTACCATCTTAGATGACAATGCAATTGCAAAGTTCTGTGATGTCTGAGGTACTCCTTTGTTAGCCCGGCAAGATGATGTATGAAAAATGTAAGGTGAAAGATTCAAATATCTGTGAAATGACATGGGTGAATTCGAAATGTGCAGAACTTATACAAAGAATGACTGAAGGGGAAGGGAGTTCACCGAAACAAACCAGTTGGTGAGGAGGCTGATCAAAAGACTTTCCTTTAACATTTTTGTGTGCGTTAGATAATACTATCTGAACCCTGACCGAAAAGCGTACCCAACCAGTTGACACTATTGCCTAGAGACGAAATCTACATTTGTTAAGGGTGCGTTGTAATCCTGCTTTCTCTAGTGAAAGTACTAATCCTCATTACACTCTGATAATGTGCGTTCATTGACTGAGTCTAACGGTAGGGAAACTGTCCCTTGCCCAGTAACATTAGCTCTTCTCATGAGTGCTTCACAAGGGCTTTTCTGTCCACATAGCCACCACCAGGCTTGTATTTGTTTTTAGCACTTATGGAAGGAAAATGTGAGAAACCGGAATATAGTTCCTACCACGGGAAAGCTGTATCGGACAATATTTTGGTTATCTGAGTCAGGAAGGGGAATTAGGAACGAGGATTATTGTGATTGCTTTAAAGCTTTTGTAATCCCACACTACTACAATGCAGAAAATTGAACTTTTTGGGGGTGTGGTCTGGCCACGACGCAAAATGGCCGCTTAATCCCGGAGCTCCGCACTGTGGGGAGTCCCGGACGGCGGCGAAGTGCTTTCAATTTATGGATGACATCCTCATTTTAGGAAATTACGTTGTGTGAATACTATAGTTTCACAACACGACGTTCGGCGCAGCTGCAGAATGCTTTTCTCCTTAAAAACTGAGATTTGTCTGGCAACGGCCGCAGCACTCTGACGCTGAGCTGTCATAGAGGTCTCGGCTCGCGCTTCCTTCAGCGTGGTGAGCGGCTCCTGGATGGCGGGAAGCGCCTGACTAAGTGAGGAGAGAGCTGCGCAACGGTGGAGTTTTGAAGTACAATGACTGCCTGGTTTTTTGTGACGCGTTTCTGTCAGACTTCTATTAAACACCTGAGGTAACTGAGGAGATACATTTTTCTCTTTCTACTTGACGGCTCGTTTACCCCCAGTGAGAGTGAATAGATAATCTGCGGCGACATTGTTGCTTTTTAGCGCGTCTCTCCTGTGTAATTTTTTCTCTGAGTCTAAAGCCTCCCTGAATGTCTACTATGCTGTTGAAACGAAGCTGCCTGGAAATGTGAAGTATTTGAACCACAGTTGTCTGTTGCCAGCTAGCTCACTAGATAATTGGTGGCAACATTATTACTTTATAAGGCCTCTTTCCTGAAGTAACCTTCTTTATTGGCAAGCTCCTTTGAACGTCTGCTACATTTTTGAGGCAAAGCTGACTGGAACCAAACTGCCTTTGAACCTGGGAATACTGCTGTGGTCTATTTAGAAAAATACCCGATATGTTTCCACAAGTATAAACTCTCGTCCTGCATTTTTGATGAAGTAATAACAGTCAACTTATAAGCAGCATTATTACTTTATAACGATTTACTAATGTGAAGTATATCATAGGGAGCTTTATAAATCTGAACTAATTTTCACTGCCTGATATCGGTTTGAGGAGAGTGCTATATATTTTGTTATCAAATGATTGAAACGGTTGAGGCTACCTTATTTTCTGTCAAGAGGTAAAGATCCAATATAAATTCTACTGAGGTAAATTTACCAGTCTGGACTTCTGCCACTCTTTTGTCCGGTTGCAGGCTTGTTATTTACTCATACCAAAAAAGCCTGCGCTTTTAGTACTGAGTTACAAGCACCGGTGTTTCCTCCTGATGCTGCTTTGAGGCGTTTTATGTGCGTCAGTATCAAATAACTGACGAGGTTGTGACGCTTTTATTTTAGTACGAATAGCCTTACTTAAGAGGTCTATACAGCTGTAAAGAAGCGATTGACCTGGCTAAGACCTTTGGCACAACGACGGCCTGGAATGCCTTCTGGAAAAGTGGCTAATAAATCTTCCAAACAACCCTCTTATTCTGAGATATTAAGCCAGTCGTTCTGCCTCAGAAACCTGCAACACTGCCTCAGCAGCTCAAAAGTCATCTAAGTCTATGATGGCGTCTGCACCAGACTCTACTATGGAACGAATACTCCAAGAGATTAGTGCTGTCTGACGACGCTTGGAAGGAATGGAGACGTCTATCGCTGCTCTTTTTTTATTTTTTTTTTTTTTGCCTCATTCATGGCATTCGGCGTATGGCTAAGGCTATGTGCATATTGATTGGAGAGACCCGCACTTTGCCTCTTCCCTGGAAGCCAAGGCCTTGTTAAACTATGCGTCTGGAGCTATATTCGATCTGACTACCCTCCAGCCAGGTTTAGTATGCCTTAATCATTGGACTTCACTTTGTCATCTCCTCTTTATACATTTTCCAATTAATGAGTCCCCCTTACATGGCTTCTTCTGAAAGCATCTCCCTAATTGGTCTCCACATTTTAATCGGTCTAGTTAAACCTTTGGCACAATCTAACCTACAAATATTTTTAACATATAAAATCCATTCTCTTAATGACGGTGCTGACTGTATTATCCATTTCGTGCAAATTTCTCTACGTGCAATAATTATCAAAGCAAATAATAAGTGTGCTTGAGGTATGTTCGCTAAATAATTTTCATTACCTCTGTACATTATCCCAAAAATAACAAGTTCAAGGCTTACCTGGACTTTGATTCCTAGTGTTTTGGAGACAAACTCGCCCACCTCACACCAGAAGGTCTGGATTACCGGACATCTCCATAACATGTGCACGTCGTCCGCATTTTCCAGTCCACACTTAGGACAATATCTTCTTGTGCCTCCTCCCATTTTGGCCAACTTTTTTGGGGACCAGTAAGCTCTATATAGAGTAAAAAGATGATTTCTTCTTAAAGGAGCAGGTCTGATATTTGACCAAAGTGCTGCATATGATACTTGCCATAAGGTGTGAATATCTGCGTCTGGTATGTCCGTTCTCCAAATCTCTTCTGGTGCAGGTAGCTTGCTGTCCTCCGCTTCCACTAGCATCCAGTACCACTTGGATACTTCCTTTTTGAATACTTGATCTTTCATGAATTCTCCCTCCCATTCTAAGTCTGAGCTGAACTGCTTTTCGTTCCGAACCCAGCTTGACAATTGAAAGTATTTAAGTCTTGCTAAAGTGTACTTTGTTTTTGAGGCAAGTGTATCCCAAGCAATGAGAGAGTCTCCTTCAATTAAGTCTCCCCAAGTTGTCAAGCCCGCCCTCAATAATGGGAGGGGTAGGATGTCCAAAAGACATTCTGGGGTACCTGGAGAGTTCCAAATTGGTGCTTTGCTGCTGTAATATCGAATACCCATGAGTCGTTTAATTTGTACCCAAACTTCACAAGCCGCTAGCAAAACCTTAAACCTGATCTTTTTAAAAAATTTAGGATGTCCATATTTGAATAAGAAAAATTTACCTTCTGTCGGGAGATCCATTTTTAATGCCCGTGAGTAGGGTGGCGAGCTTTGTAGATTATCCATGAGAAGATGCCTAGTGTTTTTAAAGAAAAAGGCCCAATGATATAATTTAAAATCTGGCAGGGCAATTCCCCCATCCACTTTCTTTTTGCGTAGTTTCTTCCATGCTATTCTTACTGCTTTATTTTTCCACACGAAGCTGTTCAAGTCACTTTGCAGTTTCTGCAACCATTCTGATTTAAAATGTAATGGTAAAGCATTAAAAATGAAAGTGAACTTCGGGAGAATCATCATTTTAATCAAATTCGCTCTACCCAAAAGAGATAACGGCAAATGCGACCATGATTCCAATATAGCCTTTGTTTCCAGCTGTATTCTCTTAAAATTTATGAAGGCTATGCTATTCAAATCTTTGGTTATTCTAACTCCCAAGTATCTAATCTCTGGCTTTTCTAATTGAGAGTTTGTAGGTCCATTCCACGTCATGGTTTCCGTTTTTCTTTATTCACTAAGTAGCCAGATATTATTCCAAATTTTTCCATTATTTCCATTATTCGTGGTAGTGCCGTCCTAGAATTCGGTGTATATATCATCAGATCATCCGCATATAAAGCTGTTTTTATTTCCCAATCTAGATATCTAAAAGGAGTAATCTCAGTTTCTAATCTAATTCTCCTGGCCAAAGGTTCTATATACATGTTGAATAATAAAGGGGACAAGGGACAACCTTGCCGAGTCCCGCGCCCTATCTTAATCGACGGTGAAAGTGAACCATTTACCACTATCCTAGCTGTTGGGGTTTCATAAATTGCTTTTATGGTATTTAAGAAATTTCCCCCAAATTATTTTGTTTCATGACTCTATACAAGAACGGCCAACTTACTCTGTCGAAGGCTTTAGCAGCATCTATCATTATTACAGTTAGTGGTGTTTTTGTAGTTGTAGCTACATCTATGGCTGTAATTAATTCGTGTGTAAGATCCTTCAACTGTCTATTTTTCATAAAACCCTTTTGGTTAGGATGGATAATGCTCCCCAATGTCCTACCTAATCTTGCCGCTAAAATTTGAGTAAAGATTTTATAGTCACTATTTAGTAGCGAGATTGGCCTGTATGAATCACATCTTGACGCATCCTTCCCAGGCTTTAATATTAAAGTAATTACGGCTTCATTCCATGAGGTTGGAATAGCGGCCTGGTGACTATGTATACTATTGAATAATTTGTGTAGGTATGGGATTAAAACCTCCTTTAAAACTTTATAAAGCTCATTAGGGATGCCATCCGGACCCGACGCCTTCCCCTCTTTAAACTGGAAATTGCTTTTTCTATCTCAAGGGAGGTAATTTCCTGATTTAACATTTCTTTCAAGTCTGTGTCTATCTCAGGTAGGGGGTCCTGATCCAACCACTTATCTATCTCAAGTTGGGAGTCTCTCTTCTCTTCAGTATATAATTCTTGAAAGAAATCTCCAAATGCCTTACCTATGCTTGCGATATCCTCGCATGTAATTTGGGAACCATTCTCCTGTATTTTTTTAATCATGTTTCTCAATTGATCTTGTTTTACCTTCCACGCGAGAAATTTCCCGCACCCTTCCCCATATTCATAGTGGGCCATTCTGCTGGCATCCCATCGTTCTTTAATTTTCCCTTCCAAAAACTCTGACAACTGCCCTTTAGCTTCATTTAACTTATTCTGTAGTTCAGGCCTAGAGAGATTGTTTTGGCAACCTATAAAGGTTTCCTGTGCTATTTTAATTTTGTCTTCATATGCTTTAATTTTTTTTCTCTCCTCTTTTTTATAAAAAGCAGCCTGACTAATCAGTCTCCCCCGGAGATAAGCCTTGAAAGTGTCCCAAACTATATGTGGTGCTGCTGAGTTTGAATTTATTTCAAAAAATTCGACTACTTCTTCTTTTAATTTATCCCCCACTTCATGTTTCACTAGTAATGTTCTGTCTAGTGTCCATCTATTTTCTGTTGCATTTCCTCTAATAGTCATTTCTAGCCTCACTGCTGCGTGGTCCGACAAGTGCTCTGGTAAATGTGTGACCTTGATGTTATTTTCTCTTAATCTTTCACTCACCAGAAATAAATCAATTCTTGAGGCATGAGAATATTTTTTATTTTGATATGTATACTCTTTTTTGTTGCCAGCATTTGATCTCCATATATCTATTAGCCCTAAATTCTTTATCAATTGTTGTAAGCTTTTTCTCATTTTAGGTGCACTTATAATATGTTGTGGTGATGATCTGTCTAGTAAAGGATTCATCAGAATATTGAAATCTCCTGCCATAATAATATTATATTTAGATTCTAATAAATGTCTATATAGTTCATTAAGAGGAGTGGGGTCATCTATGTTAGGTCCATAATATCCTACCAACGTAAGGCCTAACTTTTCTATTTTGATGTCCACAATTACCCATCTACTTATCTACTTTGGAATCCTCTATTTTGACATTAGCCAGCTTTTTAAATAATATAGCTACCCCCTTAACGTTACATGATTGCCTAGAGCATACCATATGTGTTATCCATTTGTTCTGTTTAAGTATGTTTCCCCACTCGTCTTCTCGTAGGTGTGTCTCCTGCAAAATAATTATGTTGTTGTCAGACAATTTAATTAGTTCTAAGATCTTCCTCCTTCTTTTCTGCACTCTCAGCCCATTGACGTTCCAGGATACTATCCTAAGATCATTCATTTCCTTCTCTCCTTTGTCCTCGCCTTGGTTCTTGTTTCTTTTAAGTCCTTTTTTCTGATATCTATTTATGTCATGTATGAGGATATTTTTTTTGATTTTTCCCCCTAATGCTCCCCACCCAGTGCTCCTATTTACAAATAAAAATGTACATTTTCCTTGGTGAAGTCCTCCTCCCACCCTGGGGAACCCTCCCTTTTTCCATATGGGGTGTCGCATTGCACCCCTTGAAGCTCCGGCGTTCCTATATCTTCTAGTTTTTTAACATGAATTTTTTTGACTATTTATGAATTCTATCAGGTTCTCAACCTCTAACTTCTCTAAAGTTATACATTTTATTTTTCCACATGACTTTCAAAGTGGCAGGAAATTTCATTTGCGCTGTTGCCCCTAGTGTCTCCAAATTCTTAATGTGCTTCCCTAACTCCCACTGTCGATTTAATGTGGTGGTGGATAAGTCTGATCTTATGTAGAAGGACCAGTTATCTTTTTGAAATGTCTTTGCTTTAAGTGCTGCTGAGAGTATTGCCTCCTTGATGACATAAGTGCGAAAATTTATTAATATTTTCCTTGGCTTGTCCCTTTTTGGATCCCGTCTGAAGGGATCCCTATGAGCCCTCTGTATATCTTGTTCCAGATCCCAAGTTTTAAATTCTGGCATAGCCTCCTTGATAACGGTCACCACAAAATCTTTCACATTCCCCTTTTCCAAACCTTCTGGTACGTTCAAAAGTCTTAAATTGTTCCGTCTGGAATTATTTTCTAGTACTTCCAGTTTGTCCTTAATTTCCTTTTCACTGCTTTTTAATGTTTTTATTTCTCTTTGATTGTCCTTTACCTCTTCTTGTAGTCCCTCGAACACTGTCTCCATTGCTGTCATTCTTGCTGTTAAATCAGCCATTTTAGTTTCCAGATTCGCACAGGATTCTTGTATTCTCATTTGATTATTCTCTGATATGGAAAATTTATCTCTTATCTCCTTTAAGAGCTGAACCAATATTGAGCTTACATCAAGAGGGTCTCCCTTTGTTTGTGCATCTGCTTGTTTCTCTGGACGTACGTTCATTTTGATGGTATTTAAGGTACATTCACTTCCTGAAGAGGCAATCAACAAATGCCCCCCCACATGTTCCCCCTCAGGTATAACTGTGTTGTTTGTGTCATTTGTATCATGTTGTTCTAATACAGCATATTTGTTTGAGGTGATTAAGTCCGTTTCCATCACTGTCTGCTTACTCCCAGATACAGTTGCCATAACTGCCGCAGAACTTTCTGTAGATTGATTCCCCAGTGATGCTGGTATGTCTGTGGATTCTGCTTGTTTCAATTTAAAGTATGATCTCAGGGATGGCGTAACTCTCGGTTTTCCTGCGTAGATTTTATTTCGCCTTGTAGTTTTCTTCAACTTATTTGCGCTATCCTGTTGTTGATTTAAGAGTGTTTTTGTTGCCACGGAGGGTGAAACTCGAATCAGTACTGCACCACTACCTATCTCCTTGTCTTTATCTTTGCCCCCTCCTCCTTCAGTTAACAACTGAATACACTCCGCATTCCTCAAGGAATATCTGTTTCTTGCTGAATCTGTAATTCTGTGCGTTAAGCCCTCTTTAAAAAACACTTTGTGAGAGCTGTTTAATGCTTCGGTGGGCAATTCAATAGTTGTTTTACAAATTGTACTACCTTCCCCCTTAGCTGACTTATCTGTTCTGCCTTGCCCTAACTTACCAAGACCCACTACTCCTCCTTCCTCTTTTATTTCACGCAGTCCATCACCATGTCCTACTATAGATTTTTTCTTCTTTTTCGACACAATTCTACCTCCTTTTTTTGGGGTCATATGGTATTCCACACAGTGATTCAGGTATTCTCTCTTACTAATATTTTGGCTTTCAATGATTGTTCTTTTATTTTGTAAGCTGTCCTTCCCCTCTCCTGAACTGATAGTCACACTCTTCTGTTCATTTACCTTTTCACCGTTGCTCTCCCTGTGCGGTGCTCCTGTCCGTTCCTGGGTCCGTTCCTGAGTTCGTGGCTGCCTCAATCCTGCTCTCACCCCGTCTCCGCCTCCACCGATCCCATCTGTTCCAATTCCCGACACCCGGAAGACCCGGCAGCCCAGGTGCACCACCGCGCGCCGACACCCACACAGCAACTGAGCCGCGCGCCACCACAACAGACCGTCTACGGTCGTGACCACCGCACCAAGGCCAGGAGAAGTCGTCAACGCCACCATGAACCGCTCCCGGACACCCGACTCTGTGGTCTCACAAAATCCGCCGTGAGCTGCCCCCGCTTTGCTCTGGAGAAGAGCCGCACTGCCTACTGTCGTTCCGCCAAAGGAAAACCCGGAAGAATTACCGGTAAGACCTGGTAGTTTCCTTATCTTTTCCCCATGTGTTACGGAACGCCGGAGCTCCCGACCGTGCTGTTAGCCGGCCGCCATGTTCCCCCGTCCACCCAGATCTCAAATCAAATGAATGTCTATCTCTGCTCTTGCGACGGAGACTAAATCCATACGTGCTGATATTGCGGGATCCCAGAAGAGGCTTGATGGTCTCACTGATCGTGTAACTGAAGTTGAAAATTGTCTTCAAAATATACCAGACAGAGACCAAGAACTTCTCTTCCTAAGAAACAAAGTGATAGATTTGGAAGATAGAAATCGCTGGGACAATGTGCGCTTCTTTGGATTCCCGGAAGGAATAGAAGGATCAGATGCTAAATCCTTTCTTAAAGCAGCTCTTCCGAAAATTACAGGCCTCACTTTTGACCCGCCATTAGAAATGCAGAGAGCACATCGTATTGGTCCCCCTAAAGGAGGAAATAATATGCAACCACGTACACGTATTGTTTGTTTTCTGCGGCACGAACAAGCTTGGCAGTTAATCACAGCGGCACGCACGCATGGTCCATATATATTTGAGAGTCATGAGATTCGAGTATCTGCAGACTTTTCCAGAGAAACAAATGACCATCGCAAAGCTTTTCTCTCTTTTCGGCCTCGCTTACGTCAGTTAGACATTAAATATTGCCTCTTTGAACCAGCACTACTGCGAATTACCAAGGATGGAATATCCAAAGGCTTCTTCAATCCAGATGACCTTCGACGCTTCCTGGATAGTGTCTCTCCCCAACATATGGAATATACTGACTCCCTACCTGAGGCCCAATCTGTTTTTTCTTCACCAACCAAAAAGATCCCTGACATCCAGCATCTCCCAGATCGTTCGCAAAGTAGGGGAAGAGACCCAGATAGACATATACGCTTGCTTGGTGATCGAGCTCAAGTTCTTCAAGCAGTAGCTGCTCTTATGCAAGAGAGAAACAGAGACAAATCACGATCTCCACTTAGCCTCCTCCATCACTTGACGACGATGTACCTTGAACTTGATTTACTACTTTACTGTTGAAATCTTGAAGAACAGATAGGCGAGGCATATCCTACTACCTGTCGAAGTCATGACCTGATGAGTATCTACTAATTTATTTACTCCATTGTACATTATTTACTGTACAAAATCCGTACCATACTCTCTAATACATTTTAGTTAATCCTTGACCTTTCATTCTTCCTTCATCTTCCTTCTTTTAGTATTTCCATATACCACAGTTTACTTGTGTTCATTTTCATAATGTTATAAAGCTTTTATCTGATGGCACTGTTATTATTGTTACAATCCTTTGATATGCTTTCAATGAAGAACTGGGCTACACATATGAAATACTGCCTCAAGGTTAGGCATTGTATTCTTTATACTACTTTCTTATACTTTCCTTTTATATTTTCTTTCTTCTCCCTATTTCTGCTATTATTTCCTTATTATAGTGTATACTTATTTTATTCCTTAGATATTCTGCTCTTCAAACAGACTGAGGTTTAAACTACTGTTAATGTTATTTAGGTGCTGTTTAATTGTCCTTAATGTAGGCTATACCTCAAATTTCAAACACTTCCGATTTTCTTCTTCTTCAGATTTTTCTGGAGTACAATACTTGGAAGCGGAAATGTTTTGTTCTTTTCTTTCACTATTCCTTATACCCTTTTCTTCTTTCCTTACCTTTCTTTCTATTTATATTTAAGTAAAATTGCTCAAAATTGTATGGATTGTTTTGATACACTGTACTTACATTAATTAATTCCGATAAGATTTAACTGTTTCAATATTTAATTATCTAATTTTTATACTATTTAATTGTCTTTAAGTTTTATAAAAATTATTTTTAATACTTCTTCCATTACCCTCCCTTTTCTCTTTTTTCTCTTCTTATATTATATCTTACATTATAATATCTGATTATTTACTCATTTCCATAATTCGCAAATTCATCTAAGACTGTTTATGATCTGTCATACCTATACACTCTTTTCACACTTCTCGCTGTGGGGGGCTCCCCCCGCGCGCATAGCCCGAAAGCTAGGACCCACAGAGAACAGTTCTACTCCCCTTATACTGCACTTTTTCCCTTTGCAGTATATCTACCCTTACTCCTCTTTTCTTTCTCCCTAGCCCTTGTTTTATTTTACTTTCTCTATTTTGGTTTCTTTGGTAATTTTTTTTCTACATTCCTAAGTAACTCTCCCTCATTCTTCTCTTTTAACCGGAACCTTTTTCTTTACTTTTTTTCCCCTATATTGATTCTTTTCCTATTCTTCACTCCTCCACACCTAACTTGATATCCTCTCAACTAACCTATACGTGGCTGTGAAGATTTCCTCTGCTCCCCACCCACTACGCATTATCTCATTGAATGTTCATGGTCTTATACACTTTATTAAGCGTAAGAAAATACTTTCCTACCTACAAGCGAAAAAAACTGATATTGCTCTTTTGCAAGAAACTCATTTGGACGCTCTAGAATCCTCTAAGCTACGACGAGATTGGGTGGGAAAAGTCCTTCACTGTGGGCTTACGACATAACTTCCTCCTAACGAGAATCATCCACGAAAGTGTGGTGTAGCTATCCTACTTCACAAATCCTAACCGGTTACTGTAATCAAGACCTGGATTGATCCAGATGGTAGATATATTTTTGGAAAACTGAAAGTGTGAGATAAGATCCTCTGTGTGGGCTCAGTTTATGCTCCAACAGGAGCCAAACGCACTTTCTTTATTAGTCTGAATCGTTTGTTGGTAGAAATTGGTGCATCCAGTTATACTATTGGCGGCGATTGGGATCTTGCTAACACAAGGAGATGATGGACGGAGTGCTGAAACTTTTCAAACACTCACCCCCAGTCACAGATCTGGGTTGAATCCATCATCATTCTTTAGCTCACTTTGCCACCCCAGTTCAGACATAGCTATATGCAAATCAGTCTTGACCCTGTGCCTCATGGGAACAGTCCAGACCGAACTGCCAAGCCATGTCTTCCCTGGACCGGAATCAAGCATCCTTGGTCCGGTTTCGGCGATTGGGATCTTGCCCGGGATGCTATAACTGAGAGAACGGGTCCCCTGGATAGGTGTAATGAGGGAGACCGAGCCTTGTTGGGAGACATAACATCAGATCATGGATTAGTGGACCATTGGCGTCTTTGCCACCCTTCTGATCAGGAGTACACCTTTCTCTCCTCTGCCCATGGCACACAATCCAGGATAGACTATTTTCTCATCTCGCATTCAGTGGTTGCAATCACTACTGAATCCTGCAATATAGAGACTGCACTATCAGACCATGCCCCTATCCTTATTACTCTAGAAATAGGTGTAACTTCTCCAGGCCGTAAACCATGGCATATGAATATCCAAAGGTATCGCCCTCCCAAAGGTAAAATTCTACTCAGTTCGCACATTTCGGACTATATACCTATTAACAAGTCATCTGTTACTTCCGGTAGAATTGTTTGGGCAGCCGCTAAAGCAACTATTCGTGGTCAATTGATGAGGGATGCTGCGGAGACCAATAAGTCTGCCTCCCTACATCATACTGAATTAGAGACTCAAATTACTTCCCTCACACATTTATACACATCTCATCCCATATTACCTAACCGTCGAAAACTTGAACTTGCTAAATCGGAGCTTTATAACTTATACACCTCCAAAGCTGAATATGCTCTTCAACGCCTAAAGGGCAGACATTATGAACAGGGAGAAAAAGCAGGTTGTTTGCTGGCAGCACAATTGAAACAACGTGAGATAGCTATGGCCATTCCTGCGTTACTTTCAGAAAGGGGTGAGATTCTTACGAGACCGCAGGATATTGTAGACACTTTTGCATCCTTTTATAAAAAACTCTATACCCCTGAAACGTCAGTAACTGAAGACCAAATAGTTTCATATTTAGCTGATATCTACCTCCCTTGCCTCACAGATGAAGGTAGAGCCCTGCTTAGTGGTGATATTAGCAAAGAAGAAATTGCTGCAGCCATCACAAAATTGCCTTATCACAAATCTCCAGGAGAAGACCGTTTCCCTGCGGAATTTTACAAATGAACCGGGACAGAAACGGTTAATACTTTATTTTCTGCCTTTCATGAGGCGGTTCAAATGCAATCACTTGGCCCTATTTCTAACAAAGCGATTGCGGTTATTCCCAAACCCGGTAAGGACCCACTTGCTTGTAGTAGTTACCGGCCCATCTCCCTCATAAATAGTGACGTCAAAATTTTAGCAAGTATTTTAGCGGCACGTCTACGTAAATTTATTCCCTCTCTCATACATCATGCACAGGTTGGTTTTGTCCCAGGTCGCTCCTCCAGGAATCCTCTCCGAACTCTAGCTCACGCTTTATGGTCTGCAAATAAGATGACGGAAGATGCTGTGGCGCTCTCACTGGATGCAGAAAAAGCATTCGACCGCATTGACTAGAAATACCTTTTTGCAGCTATGAAACGCTTTGGTTTAGGTGATCAGTTTATCTCTAAAGTTTGTCTTTTATATGGTACTCCGACAGCCCAAGTCAATTGTGGTGGGTTTCTTTCCGATCCTTTTCCAATCCAGCGGGGTACCCGCCAAGGTTGCCCTCTTTCCCCCCTTTTATTCTTACTAGCTATAGAGCCTCTAGCCTCACTCATTCGGCATTCACCACACGTTCAAGGCATACCTATAGCAGGAGGTACTTCTAAACTATACTTGTATGTTGATGATATTCTCCTTACGTTAAAAGATCTCCCTCACTCTTTACCAGCTTTACTTAGGATAATTCATGGTTTTGCGACCCACTCTGGTTACAAGGTGTACTGGGATAAAAGTGAGGCTCTTCCGATTTCTCCTGGTACCACCAAAGTGTCAATTGATGGATATCGCTTTTGTTGGAAATCATCACAATTAAAATATTTGGGAGTTCTGGTCAATAGAGGTTTGTTAAGTATGATTATAGACAATATCTCACCCCTTATAACACAAATGGAAACTGATTTAGCAAAATGGTCTCTCTTGGGTTTTTCCATGTGTGGAAGGGTACAGGCTGTTAGGATGGTTACCTTACCTCGCTTTAGCTATATACTTGGTATGCTCCCAATTCTTGTTCCCTTATCTACACTTCGCAGAGTAGACGCCCGAATCCGATCTTTTGTCTGGGGATCCACACAACCTCGTCTAGCTGCTTCTAAATTATTGGCTCGCCGCTCTTACGGTGGTTTGGGATTACTATCCTTAGAACATTATTCTTTAGCTTTACACCTCTCACAGCTAGTTCATTTACTTCCGGGTATAACTGATCCTCCACAGTGGGTCCCAACAGAACACTCCTTACTTAATCGAAGCGATGGCCTTGATTTCCTTTATGGATCCCGAATTCCACGTTCCTCTCCCCCCGCATCCAGTGTTGCAAGCTACTTACCAAACGTGGCAACATGCACATCGTATCCTCCGAGTTGCCCACCGCTTACACCATAAAGTCCCACTTTGGGGCAATGAAAGTATCCGTATAAATGGTCAAGCGCTCCAATGGTCTAGTTGGAAATCAAGAGGAATACAAACACTTGATCAAGTTATCCTAAATGGAGAACTAAAATCCTTTGATTCACTTAGTGAAGAATTTGGTCTCCCACCACACCAGATAACGCACCACTTGCAGTTGCAGCACTGTCTCAAAAGACGTCTCGGTTCTCCTCCCTGGTCTTTGAACTCTTCACCCATTTTAGATTATCTTCTTACTTGGGGTCGGCATAAAGGGGTGCTATCAGGTCTATATGGTGTCTTGATTCATCACCTATATTCACAACCATTTCTTAAAGCTCTCCAAGAGAAATGGCAGGAGCATCTACACATCGCTATTGAAAAAGATGACTGTTCAGATATGTTAGAAGCCCTTGACAAGGGTACCCGAGAGGCTCGTTTGAAGCTCTGCCTTTTAAAGACTTTGCACAATTGGTACTGGACACCTCAAAAATTACAAAGAGCAGGACTACTACCACACTCTAAATGTTGGAGATGTTCTGGAGTTAATTGTGACCTCCCTCATATACTCTGTGATTGCCCCCCCATGCAGGGTTTTTGGGCTTATGTAGGGAACACTCTGAAGGGTTTAATCTCTTCCCTTAGCACTCCTACCCCTTCCATCATCCTATTACATGATTTTAGAAGCCTTGCTACCATTACTCGTCCGCAAGGTCGTCTTCTACACACTGCACTTTCCACAGCTAGAATTTGCATCCTAAGACATTGGAAATAGTCTAGTCCTCCTTCGCAGGAAGAATGGATGGTAGCAATGATTCAAACAGCTTCTCATGAATGTATTATATACAGGTTACAGGATCAAGAGGAAATTTTCCAGCAAGTGTGGGCTCCCTTTCTCCGCGATCCCTGAATTCTCTCCACTCTAATCATACCCTGTAACCCTATATCTCAGCCTTCTTCTTTTTTCCTTACCTTATATTCTTATTTTATCCGGGTAAAGAGTCTACTCTTTTCTACCCTCTCCATATTCTCTCCCTTTTAATTATATATATTTATTTGTATGTATATATATATACACTTTATTTCTTTAATTATTGTTTATACATTTAGGAGTTCTCTAATACATTCCCCTTCCTCTTTTAATCTGCAATTCTTGTCACTCATTCCCTAATCTATGGAGTAAACTTATTCCCTTCCTTAATTCTTTCCCTACTTCTTTTTCATTCTCAATCCTTTTCTTTTACTTATAGCTATATCTCTGTACCCATTTCATTTAAAGATTCCTCTGTAACTCTTTGTATACAGAGGTCTATAAACTTCCAATATACGCTGTAGAAGATACGCCTCTCTTTTATTATACATTCTCTATCTTCTGTAAATCCCTTCTTTATAATTTTTATTCCCTATAATATTGAATAATTCACTTATTATTGTTACTCTGTATGAATTCATGTTATTTTATGATACTCTATATGTATTCCTGTTTTTTCTTATGTATCATTAACTTTTTCTCAATAAAAAAATTATGAAACAAAAAAAAAGAAAATTCAACTTTTTGGTTCCTAGGGGGACATATTCCATATACTGTTAACCTGTTATTAATAATTGACTTGTTTAATGTAGAATAAGTAACAAAATAGGCAGAATATCATGGATAGATGGCCTTGCAGATCACTCAGACCCCCTCCAACTCCCCCAGTTGCTTAAGAAGGCCACTTTGCTGCTGAAAAAACAATAACTTTTCGTCATAAACTCCTTTGTGACCGAACCTTGCCCAAGGAGCTTCAAAGTCTATCTCTTAAACTTGGACCCAGTCAGTTTTGCAGCTTCCCTTTAGGGTGAAGGCAACGGAGCAGGCAGCTGTACAGCATTTACAACATTTAATTGAATCCCACAGAATTCTGGATGCGCATCACGCAGGCTTGTGCTTCTCATATGGAGAAGAACAGAATTAATAGTGGTGTCCATTCTGAATGATGTGAGAAGATTCACCGGTCAAGGAGGGACCAGAGCCGACTTACCTAGAGGCCATTCTCTTCTATTTAGCAGACTCGAAGGTGAATACAGGTGCCTGGACTCCATAAGGGTTTAATCTCTTGCCCGTGAACTTCAGCATGTGTATACTTTAATTGGAACCTTTGGGCTCACATATCATGTCAGTGCTGAGTAGACCCAGCTTATGCTTCAGATGTAGGGGATTTTACCAGACCTAGTGCATAAATTCCATGCTAGTGGGGGGTTGGATTAAAGAACATATGTTGAAGCTTCATCCACTTATACTGAGGTGCTGGTGTTCAGTCACGCTGCCAATAATTGGACAGATTTCTGGCTTTGCCCTTCCCCACTCAACTTCATCGCAGCCTCAGTCAGATTACCAACTATGATGACTGTAGGTGGTCTCAAGTCAGTGCAATGATCCCAAGTCAGCGCCTTTTAAAAATAACTATTTCTATCAAATTGACATCTTGATGAGACTCTTCTGAATTGGTTGTTTTCCTCGCAGTATTGTGGTGATGTGTACCTTTACCTTGTCAAGTTTGGAATAGTGTAATGAAGTCGATTTTGGACTCTTTAAATAAGCATTTGTGAGATTGCACAAGGACCAAAAATGCGGCACCTTTTGTACAAGGTTATGTTTGCAACACCATTACTATTTGTTTGCTGGCTCTTGCCAGCTGCACTATTTCACTGAGAAAGTACAACCATGATTTAAAGCAGAAGAGTGCACAGCCCATTAGAGCTCTTTGTAAAACAGGCCCCGAGTTAATTTTTCTTTCATTTTTTACCAACTAAATTGACTTGATGCAATCCCAATCAACTCCACTCCAAATAGCTTTATTTCGGTAACAGGTACCATAAAAGCAACAACATTCATACAAATCATCAGTAAAATACAAATTATCGTAAGCAGCAGTTGGTGGCCACTATGTAAAATCCATCAAGACATACAACAACAGATAATCCATGAAACATGATAAAAAGTTAAAAGGATACAAATAAATACTAAAAGCTAATCCATAGAAGTATCATTACATAACAAATAAAGTGACAGTGCTATAGATCCCAGACTAGCTGGTTAATTACGGGTTATGAAGCACAGAACCCTATTAAAACATCAGACCTCCAACCTTAAAAATCTGGACCTCACGACCCAAGCACTAAGATACTTAGCCACACCACATGCAAGGAAAGTTCTTGGATCAGATTTCAAAATTCGTAGGGCGACACTATGGTCGGAGGTGCCCAGATGCCTACAGATGGGCTTAAGCCACCTGGATCTAGCTAGGCTATATGCTGGGCACGCAAACATTAAGTGTGGCACAGTCTCCTTAGGGGCTTTGCAACAGGGACAGCCCGCTATTGTCTGGTGTGGAGGACTCCACTTTGCGGTAGTATCGCGACCCATAAGTGAACCAAATCTGAACTGTATATAGAGAGCCCTATCTCTTGGTTTCTGAATGAAGTCCAGATATGGCTCAAGAAATATTTGCTGCTTATGTTGGTAAAAGTCCTCTGTTAACCTTCCTACCTTAGTGTTGGTGACATCCTGACTATCTACCCAACCCCAGTAAATTCTTTTAATTTCAGCCTTGCTTGGGGGTTTTGGCTTTCCCAGGATTCCTTAAACCCCAGGGTAAATAACAAGTTTCTGACCTTTTTTATCCAAGAAACCCTGTGGCTTACATCCAGGTTGATTACCTCGGTGAGTGCTGCAGCATACTTGGCAAGTTCTGCGGTCCGAAGGAGGCGTCCCCAGAATAACAATGGTCGTAACCTAGAGATATCTCTAAAGGAACGTCTCCCCATATCGGACATCAGAGGCTTGAGCGGTACGTTGCGCAGCAGCATCACTAATTCTCTCAGAAATTTATTTTCGGATCTACAGATCTCATCTTAATTCTCAAGACCCCACAACTCGGCACCATAGGAGGCCGAGCTGACTGCCTTTGCTGCATAAATCGTGAGCGCCGGAGCAACAGGCCTGCTCTGAGATGAGCGATGTTCTCTGCCAATTGCTCCGGCCGCACGCCTATGATTCAGCAGCATCTTAGTAATGTGGGGTCTCCAGTGCATACATTCTGATAACCGAATGCCGAGGTAGTCAAACATAGCGACTCTCTCCAGGCTAGTTCCACCCAGGGTAAACTTATGCCTGAAGAGTTTGTAGGGGTTAAATGTCATCAGTTTGGTCTTAGTAACATTGATGGTTAATCCCCTTGAGTCACAAAAAAGCTGAAACCTGTCCAATAATTTCTGTAGTCCACCCGGGGTCTTTGAAATCAACAGGGTGTCGTCTGCAAAGAGAAGAGTGGGAACCCTATCACCAGCCAGGGCTGGGGCATCAGCTGGAATTCCTTGTAAAAAGCTCACCACCCCGTTCATGTATAAAGAGAACAGGGTGGGTGCCATGACACAGCCCTGGCGGACTCCCCTGTTGACAGGAATCCTGTCAGTCTTTTGATCTTGGGAGCCCCATCTCACTTGTGCAAAGTTGCCATCGTGTAGGCGAATCAAAAGGTTAAGTATTAGTGGGGTGATACCCATCTCGCCCAGGACTTGCCACAGCCGCTCTCGAGGGACCAGGTCGAAGGCAGTCTTCAGGTCAATAAAGGCGAGATAAAGACTGCCTCCGCCTATGGTAACTGTCTTCCAATAAAGGAGAAGTAACCTAAATGCTTGATCGACTGTCCCTGTGTTAGTCCTGAAGCCCGCCTGAAAATGGGAGAGGACGTTCTCGGCCTCAACCCATAAATGGATTCTCTGCAATAACACCCTTCCAACTACTTTTTGAGCAGCATCAATTAAGCTGATCGGGCGGTAATTAGCAGGGTCTTCCCTGGCTCCTTTTTTAAAGATTGGCACCACTTCCGTGCCCTTCCATGACTCCGGAATTGGGCAACCATTAGCAATGGAATTAATTAATTGTGTGATGAATCTGGCCCAATTACAGGGGTCTGCAAGGAACAAGTCCCCTGGAAGACCATCCGGCCCAGGGGCTTTTGCTGGCACTATCCTTTTGATAGCTGCTTTGACTTCATCCTGCGTGAAGAGGTCTGAACCATTTAGGGTGAGGTAAGTAACTAGCTGGTCACAAGGCCCTTCTTGGCGGGTTTCAATGGCCCCCGAATAAAGCCCCTTAAAATGGTCAAACCAGTCCTGATTTGAAATATGGTTAGGGATTAAGTCAGGATCTTTTCTATCCCCCCTCCTTACAAGGTTCCAGAATAGATTAGCATCCCTCGCTAGGCTGGCGGTCTTCAAATCTTGCCAGTGCGATTCTTCCCAATTGCGCTTAGCACAGAGCAGAGATGCTTTATACTCCTTCCTCGCAGATTGGACCCGTGGGCAATTTTTGCTCTTGATAGCAAGAACTAACGATTTCTTTTTCTGCCTACAATCCCTTGAGAACCATTTTTGCCGACTATTCGCACCCCGATTTTGAGAGGTGCGCCTGGATGGTATATAAAATAAGGACCCCAACTGTTCTACACTTTTACTATAAACTTCTAAGACCTTCACGTGGGCGTCTGATGCACCTGACGCTACCTGCATATCGACAATTTTTTCTCCCAATAAGTGCTTAATACTAGACATTGCTAGTTCGTTAGCAGCAATTTTTGGCCATTTAAGATATCTTTTGCAATTAGATGGAATCAGTTCCTTAGTGAGCATGGCAGTACCTGCCTTATCAGCCGGACAAAAAACGGTCCATGGCGTCTTCATGATCAAACAAAGTGAGTTATGATCGCTATCAGTTGTAGGAACAATTTCCATGTCAATTACAGATATCCAAAGTCTAACATCTATTAGAATATAATCAATGTGAGAAGATCCACCAACTCTGTTAAAAGTACATGTCCCAGTAACGTCAGACTTTGTTCTGCCATTAGCAGCTCTCACCCCATATTCCAAAGTTAATGCATATAACTGGATTGCAAGCCGGGACCATCTTTTAATGGGGGGAGCACTTAGAATAGGAACACCCCCCCTAGCGTCATCTTCCTCAAGCCCCAAAGTGTCCACCTGACCAAACGGCTCAAACGTGCAATTAAAATCACCAGCTATAATGTAGTGTGAGCCAGACGGGCAACTTGATAGTTCCTGCTCAAGGATTGGGACAAGGGGTGAGGGCGCTCCCCCTCTAGTTCCCCTGACATATATATTAAACAGTTCAAGAGTTATACCCCCATTATTCCCACAAAGGGTGAGCCTCATTATATCTTGGCTCACACATTGATGTTCCACTATTCTGCAACCCAGTGCAATGTTAACCCAAGCTATAAGGCCCCCCGACGGCCGTCCTCGCCCCTTTGTTACCGCTGGTACACAGAAACAAGTGTAACCATGCTTGTACAAAGGAACTAAACTCCAAGTTTCCTGAAAGAGGCAGATATCCTGGCCTTCTATCAATCTATTCCAATCAGGAAGTAGCAGTTTGTTGTAAAGCCCAGCTACGTTCCAGGAAACGATCTTCAGCTCGGAGCAACGGGGCGGAATAATGACTGGTTCGCAAGGGGGGGTTTCCAGGGTAAAAGAGAGTGGCCGAAATAGTGGCCCTATCATATCCTTAGATGTAGCAACCCTCGGGCCCCCTAGCACATTAGCCTGGTTACTAGCGCATTCAGCGAGGGTCGAGTTAGGAGGGGGGTAGCTGGGACCTAAAACTTGTTGTGTGGACAAAAGGGAAACCAAGTTGTCGTTAAGGTGCATAGATTGAGGTTCAAGGTGCGTGGTTAGATCGGTTCTCAGTCAGTCATTATCTTCCAAATGGGATTCCCCGTTTAAACACGGATCCAGTATGAAATCATGTGCCCTAGCAGCAGTGATTGTAGGGAAACGCCTAAACTGAATGGTTGAGGATCCTGGGGGACAAGTCCGGTATTCTAATGCTAGAAGGTTTTCGGCCAGGGCAGATGTATTCAAGGTAAGTTCAATGCAGTCCCAGGGTTGGCTATCGGACGTGCATCTTCGTGCCCTGGCTATGTCTTTTCTTATCAGTGAACGGCAACCCTTGACGTGGCGAATCCAATGTATGGACTTATTAATCAAAGAGTCTTCATTTTCAAGGCCACCAGGTATGGCAAGCCTGGGGACGTTGACCATGAAGACTGTTCGCGGTTGTACAGGGGGAGGAGGTGGTAATCGCCTTGGTTGAGTAGAATCCATAGGGGGCAGGCGTGGGGTTGCAGATGTATTATTTGATTTATTTTGTCTTGCATTAACTAGAGCAGCAGATTGCTTTGGCTGGGTGGTGGGTTCAGCAGGTTGGGAGAACCTTGCCTGCCTGTAATTGGGGATCTCACCAATCCGAGAAGCAAGAGCAGTTGGGGGGGGGGGGGAAAGGAAAAACTTCCATTTGCAATGACACCCTCGTTGTATGCAGATATCTGAAAGAGACACGTTAGTGACAGATTCCTTACCTTAGAATATCCCCAGGCGTCAGGCTGGATCCGGAAAGTTTTTGCGTAGCAGTACCCTTGCGCGTCGGTAGGCGGCGTCGTGCGGCTCCGCGTCCGTCGTCGGCGTCGTGATCGCCGGGATGATGTCGCGGGCAGTACTTAGACGCCGCCCCTGCGCGCTGACGTCAGTTCTTCTTTTTCTGCGCCAGTAAGCGCAGATCCGGGAAGAGCAGTGCCCTAGTCAATTTTTGACTAACCTTTTTTTGTGAATTTTTTCACTGTTTCTTCATCGAGTCTTCACGACTCCTAGGTGTCGTAGGGATGCCCGGCTTCAAGCCATGCGGAGCCTGTGGTCGCATGATGTCGATCACGGACCCGCATCTCGAGTGTCTCTTCTGTCTCGGCCGAGACCACGACACGAAGTCGTGCCCTGACTGCCGGAAACTTCATCCGAAGGCTTTGCGAGAGCGGTCTCAAAAGCTACACGAGGTCCGGCAGTCGGCGCCGCACCAAGCCCCGGTCCCGGGAGAGGTCGAGGGGCCGGTCGCGGAGTCCCCGCCGGTCATCGGTGTCCAAGTCTTCGCGCTCCTCGGGTAAGTCGAAGCACAAGAAGTCTAAGAAGCGTCATCGCTCTAAGACTTCGCCTCGCCGGTCTCGCGCCTCGGCTGAGGCCCCAGTCGGCACCGTCCCCGCCCCTGCGGCCCCGGACATGCCTGTAGAGCCGCCCCCGCATTACCCGTCCTTTCTGGGTTTGGGGGCGACTCCGGCCGAAATACAGGAATTCCTGTCGGCCATGGCCCACCTCTTCGGGCCTTCCGGCCCCTCCGGTGCGCCTTCGGGCCCTGTGGGCCATGATGGGGTTGCCCCGGCGCCGCCGTCGACTCCGGTCCCGGCGCCGCCTGTCCCACCAGCCTTCATCCCGGCCTCGGCTCCGGCCCCGGCCTCGATCCCGGCTCCGGTGGTACCGCAACCCCCATCGACGCTGGTTGACCTAACCACGCCTCCGCCGACGCCGATGTCCCCGGTGCCGTTCCTGACGCCGTCCGGGGCTCCGGACGGTGTCGTTCCCCGGTTCTCTCCGGCTCCGGACATGGAGCCGGACCGACGTCGCTCGACTCCGGCGCCGATGAGACCTTGGGTCCCAAATGTCCCTCCTCCTCCATATTTTGAACAAGAGGAGGACCAGGAGAGCTGGGAGGGGTCTGAGGACCCTCTCACACAACAGTGTGAGTATGATCCGGACTGGGCTGAGGAACTTGGGGATGCCAGTGGTCTAGATACCTCCCCTGACACTGGCATGCTGTCTCCTCCCGTGGCTACGGAGGAGGGAGCTAATTTTGCAACGGTGTTGCGTAGAGCAGCTGGAGCCTTACATCTCCAGTTGCCTACTGTGGCCGTCAGGACTAACCTCCTGACAGAAGTGCTTCAGCCGGCGGCTTCCTCCTCGGAGACTGTGCTGCCGTTTAATGATGCACTCACTGACGTTCTTTTGGGTGCCTGGTCCAAACCCACCACAGGGGCTCCTGTGGATAGGAACGTGGCCCGACGCCATCGCCCTGCTCCGGGCGACCCCTTGTTTCTCTCCCAACATCCCACCCCCGAGAGCTTGGTTGTCCAAGCCTCTGCCTCCCAAACCGCCTTCCCTACCGCCCCTCCGGATAGGGAATCCAAACGCCTGGACCAATTTGGGAAGAAGGCTTTTCTTCCTCCAGTGCTGGCTTGCGGTCCGTCAACACCGCTTGCCTTTTGGGCCGATATACCCACTCCCTGTGGGATTCGGTGGTGGCTGTTTTGCCGCAGAGTTCTGAGGAGGTCCAGACACTGCTTACCCGCGCCATTGCGGAAGGGCGAGATGCGGCTAAATACACCATCCGTTGTGGCCTTGATACCGCCGACTCGCTGGGCAGATCGCTTGCGACGACGGTGGCGCTACGTCGCCACGCCTGGCTGAGAACAACTGGTTTCTCGGGTGATGTCCATAACACACTCATGGACATGCCCTTTGATGGAGTCGGTCTTTTTGGTTCAAAGGCAGACCATGCGCTGGAACGGTTTAAGGACTCACGGGCTACTGCCAAGTCCCTGGGCCTTTCTGTTATACGCCCTCCGCTCACCTCTGCTTTTTGCCCCTTTCGTGGCCACGGAAGGGGCGCCCAGTCACGAAAGCTGCCCAGCCACCGGCCCGCGCAGCAAGCGTCTTCGCGTGGCCGAGGACGTGGATACTGCCGTGGCGGTTTGGGCAACCAGTGTGCGGGTCAGGCCACCACCTCCAACCCGTCCGCGGCCTCCAAGCCCTCCTAGTCCCTCCTTTCCGGTGCACAGCACGCCAGTAGGGGGCAGGGTCCGCCATCACCTTCACCACTGGCGTCCCATCACCTCGGACAGGTGGGTCTTGGACATTGTCCGAAGGGGCTACTCCCTCCCCTTCGAGACCACCCCCCCCAGCCATGCCACCTCAATTCCACCGCATGTCAGGGGATCACTTCGTACTTCTGCAGAAGGAAGTCACGGCCTTCTTGGCCAAGAGGGCCATCGAGCATGTTCCGACCCCAGAAGTAGGACGTGGTTGCTACTCCCACTACTTCCTGGTGCCCAAAAAGGACAAGGAGGACATGCGTCCTATCTTGGACCTCCGGAACGTCAATCGCTTCCTCCGGAAGGAGAAGTTCAAGATGCTCACCCTAGCTCAGGTCTTGACTGCCCTCGACCCTGGAGACTGGTTGGTAGCGTTGGACTTGCAGGACGCTTATTTTCACATCCCCGTCCTGCCGGCCCACCGGCGTTACCTGCGGTTCACGGTAGGCCTCGAGCATTTTCAGTACACCGTGCTCCCCTTTGGCCTTACAAGTGCCCCTCGGGTGTTCACGAAAGTGATGGCGGTGGTCGCAGCTCATCTGCGCCGGGCAGGGGTTCCAGTCTTCCCCTACCTCGACGACTGGCTGCTGAAGGCGGGCTCGTCCCAGGCAGTCGTCTCCCACCTCCAGACTACGGCCGAACTCCTGCACTCGCTGGGGTTCTCCATCAATGTGCCGAAGTCGCATCTGATTCCTTCTCCACAGCTCCTTTTCATCGGAGCAGTTCTGGACACGACGCAGTTTCGGGCCTATCCTCCCGAACGGCGAGTCCGGGATATTCAGGCTATGATTCCCATCTTTCAGCCTTTATCCTGGGTTTCGGTACGGATGACCCTGAGGCTGCTGGGCCTCATGGCCTCCTGCATCCTGCTGGTCAATCATGCCAGATGGCATATGCGGGCTCTGCAGTGGGACCTGAAGTTCCAGTGGGCGCAGCACCAGGGCAACCTGTCCGATCACGTCCAGATCTCGGAGGGGACTGCAAAACAGTTGCAGTGGTGGCTCTCGAACCGGCAATGGGTCATGGGCAGATCTCTCTCCCTTCCCCAGCCAGAGCACACAGTTGTGACGGACGCGTCCCTTCTGGGATGGGGCGGTCACATGGGAGAGGCGGAGATCAGAGGCCTCTGGTCTCCGGCGGAGTCCCGGCTCCATATCAACCTTCTGGAGCTCCGGGCGATCCGACTTGCACTCAAGGCATTCCTTCCCTCTGTCAAAGGGAAGGTAGTGCAGGTGTTCACAGACAACACCACCGCTATGTGGTATTGCAACAAACAAGGCGGGGTGGGGTCGTGGACCCTTTGTCAGGAGGCTCTGCGCCTCTGGACATGGCTGGAACATCAGGGCATGTTCCTGATGGTTCAACACCTGGCAGGTTCCCTGAACGCCAGGGCGGACGAACTCAGCCGCAGGTGCATGATGGATCACGAATGGCGTCTTCACTCGGAAGTGGCGCAAGGACTCTTTCTACAGTGGGGAGAGCCTTGGTTAGATCTATTCGCCACCGAAGAGAACGCGCAATGTCATCCGTTCTGCGCGTTGGAATTTCCAAGGCGGCACTCGCTCGGCGACGCTTTTCGTCGCGAGTGGAGTTGCGGTCTGTTGTACGCCTTTCCGCCTATACCACTTCTACCCAGAGTGTTGAAGATTCGGCACGACCGGGCCCAAGTCATTCTTGTGGCTCCGGACTGGGCTCAAAGAGTTTGGTATCCCGAGCTACTCAGTATGAGCGTAGATCCCCCGATCTGTCTGCCTCTTCGGGAGGATCTTCTGTCGCAGCAGCAGGGGACGGTCCTCCACCCGAACCTGTCCAGCCTCCACCTGCTTGCGTGGAGATTGAGCGGCGGCAGTTGATTCCTTTCGACTTGCCTCCCGAAGTTTGTGATGTGATTCTGGCAGCCAGGCGTCCCTCCACTAAGGTGGTATACGCCTGCAGGTGGAACAAGTTTGTGGCATGGTGCACAGCAAAGGCTGTGAATCCCCTTTCTGCCCCTCTTTCTGTGGTTCTTCTGTTCCTTCTTTCCCTGGCCCAACAGGGTTTTGCCCTGGGTACCATCAAGGGCTATCTTTGCGCCATCTCGGCCTTCCTCAGGCTTCCTGATCAGCCCTCCCTTTTCAAGTCCCCTGTTGTTAACAGGTTTCTAAAAGGCATTACACACCTCTTCCCTCCTGTTCCGTTTGTGATGCCTCAGTGGGACTTGAACCTGGTTCTTACCTTTCTTATGTGCGCTCCCTTTGAGCCTCTACATAACTGTCCTCTTCGTCTTCTGACTCTGAAGACAGCCTTTCTGGTGGCCATCACCTCCGCTCGGCGGGTGAGTGAGCTCCAGGCTCTATCATGCAAACCTCCCTTTCTGTCTGTCCATCCAGACAAGGTTGTTCTTAGGACGCGTCCGTCCTTCTTGCCAAAGGTGGTTACTGCCTTCCACATTGGGCAGACCATCACTTTGCCCACCTTCTTTCCGCCTCCGCATCCTTCCAGAGAGGAAGAGAGGCTCCACCGTCTGGACCCAAAACGTGCGCTTTCCTTTTACATCAACCGCACACAACACTTCCGGGTGGATGACCAGCTCTTTGTTGGCTACGTGGGCGCCAAAAAGGTCGGGCGGTGCACAAGAGAACCATCTCCCGCTGGGTAACCTTGTGTATCAAAGCCTGCTATTCTTTGGCTAAGAAGGAGCCTCCTGTTGGGCTGCGTGCCCATTCCACCAGGGCAACGGCTGCTACCACGGCTTTGGGCCGCGGTGTTCCGCTGCAGGATATCTGTCAGGCAGCTACGTGGGCCTCGCTGCACACGTTTACAAAGCATTACTGCCTTGACAGTCGGGTCCGGAGGGACGGCTTCTTTGGCCGTTCTGTCCTCCGGGACTTCCTTGTCTGATCTTTGTTCGCAGACCCACCACCGGGGTTGGTATTGCTGGGGTATCTATTCTAAGGTAAGGAATCTGTCACTAACGTGTCTCTTTCAGATGCACAAGTTACTAACTTGTGTAACGATATATCTGTAAGAGACAGTAGTTAGTGACAGATTCCTACCACCCCACCCATCCTCCCCGTTCTGCGAACTGATTTCTAGGGTTAAGGACATCCCTTTCAGGGCCCTAGTATTTTTCAGACACCTATGTCAGCTTCTTGCATGGCTCTGCGTTCCTGGCACGGAAAGTCGTGTACAGAACTGACGTCAGCGCGCAGGGGCGGCGTCTAAGTACTGCCCGCGACGTCATCCCGGCGATCACGACGCCGACGACGGACGCGGAGCCGCCCGACGCCGCCTACCGACGCGCAAGGGTACTGCTACGCAAAAACTTTCCGGATCCAGCCTGACGCCTGGGGATATTCTAAGGTAAGGAATCTGTCACTAACTACTGTCTCTTACAGATATATCGTTACACAAGTTAGTAACTTGTGCGTCGGTGCCTGTAAAGAGTAGGAATTATGCGGCAGATTAGATGTCAGTTTGTGCAGTGCCTCGACTGGGGCAGTTAGCTTAACAATGGCCACCAACTCTCCAATCATACGCTTCAATGCGCCTATTTCTATCCTGAGTAAGTCAATAGCCTGCGTATGGTCTAATGATTGAGAGGTGCCGACTTCCATTACCTCAGTGGTTACTTCAGGGGAGATCTCTGCAGCACTGAGAATTAAGCTGTGGGGTGCTGCTTCCTCAGGGCAGTCATGCATGTCGTGCGTGTCAGCTAAAACTGAGAAACGGTTGGAGCAAACAACCGTCATCGGCTCCAAGCGGTCTACAGCTCCATTGGCTGCTATGCCCGAACGCCGCAACAAGGCGCCCACCTGCTTACTAGACTTAGATTGAGTAAACTCAGAGCTAATTGGGGCATGTCTACCAGAGGGTTTCAAAAACATTGGGGGGATGATGGTAGGGCGGGAGAGGCTACTACATTCCTCAAGAGAGGGGTGAGCAGCCTCTACGGGCTCAGGTGGCTCTGCTTCTAATATTTCTTCACAATCAGTGATTAAAGACTCAATCCTGTCTAAGACACAATTGTTTTTAGCATTCCTGAGAGACTTCCTCGCCTTTTTCCCCCTTAACAGTCCCACCCAAGGTACCATTTGTCCCCCCCCGTCCCCTCCATAACTTTCCTTTTGCCCATTATCCAGTTAAAAACATATGATTACAAACAGAAGCTTTCAATGGATCTAGAACAGAAAGGAGCTAAAAAGGATTGTCAAAAGCAAGCAAGAAGGATAGGAAGAGGAATGTTCCAGCTCAACAAAGTACCTTTGACGAGAGGCAACTACTCCAACAACGGCCCAATGTCAGGTGAAAGAGGGGTGGCCCTGCCCTGCCTCTTCCTGGCAATGACGGGCCGGCCCTTGGCCCGGGCGCAGCCCGCGTGCGTCCCGCGCAGCGGGGGAGAGTGGGCGCTTTTCAGCGCTGGTGGCAACAAGCTCCTCCTTCTCCCTGCAGCGGGACACCCTGGGGCTTGGAGTCCCTTCACTCGCTCCTGAGAGGCTGGCAGCAGTGTCTCTGGCGCGTCCCGCGCAGTGGGAGAGAGTGGGCGCTTTTCAGCGCTGGTGGCAACAAGCTCCTCCTTCTCCCTGCAGCGGACACCCTTCACTCGCTCCTGCGAGGCTGGCAGCAGTCTCTCTGGCGCATCCCAATCTTACCATTGTTCTGGTTGCTTAGTTATCTTGAATGTTCCTTGCATAAAATGCATAACTGGCTGTTAACTAATGGGACTCCCTGCCATAGGAGAACTGCATGACTAATTACCATCTCCTAAGAACCTGGCTCGACCGCCTCAAAAGTATACCTTCAATGTTCTTCTTCTGCAGCTTAATAGAGATGTCAGTGTCCAAACGAGTGCTTTACCAGTTCATTAGCATCATGTGACATGCCTGCCCATAGCACAATGCACTGCACTGTGTGCAACCTCCGTGTTTATGGAGGGAAAGATTAAAAAGTCCTTGAATGTGCAATAGGGCTGTGCTCAGTTGGGTGCACCCCATTGTCTCATTGCTATTAATTGATAGGGATACGGCTATGTCCCTCATTGCACAAGATACAGAGCGCTGGGACAGAGGCATAGATGGGACAGCAGAGCGCATGGGTCGCCACGTTCAGATTCAGTGCACCAGCTTTGCAAACCCTGTCCCTTAAAGCAACCAAGGTGTTAGCAATGCCACAAAAAGGGCACATGGTAGGGTACTGGGTAGGGAACGCAGAAGTCCTTTGGGCTGTTTACTCTTCCCAATGCTGGTAGCCTTCACGTCTAGAATATAAGCTGTCAGAAATTAACAGCTTTCATTTTGTGAAAGCTTAATGCCTGCTCTCAGCTATCCGTAGTAATTTTAATGTTTTGTGGCTGCTTCAGCAAATCGGTCACAAAGCATGTGTGCAGACCCTTTGCTGTCTTCACCACCAAATGTGCAGTGCACAATTGCTCACTGCAGATTGGTACTTCGGATTCTCCAAGTGAGCTACACACTCTTTGAGAATCCAACGGACAACTCTGAATGATGCTCCACATATTTCAAGTGTAATTACATGGTGCTTCATCACATATTGCTAATATTATGGAATAAGCAAAGGTCACTTGTGTCATTTTTGTGCTAGGGCAGCAATTCTTCACTTAAGGTCCACAGGCGCTTATGGCTCTGTAACACTTACTCGTGGGATCTGCACCTGTGTGGAAAATTAAATAATATTAGTAGATGAATACATTTTATTACACAATGGCGGTTGCCACTGTAGTTATGATTATGGTAGGCTTTCCATAGGAAGAACATTTTTTATTCTGCAAATAACTTTGCCACCTTTTTACAAATCTGCATGAAACTTTCCTGAAAATAAGTACACCTAAGCTCCTTCCTCATGCTGATCTGTCAAGTGGAGGCCAAGAAAAAGAGTGTCCCAAAATGCTGATTACCCATGTTAACTCTCATAGGAAGATTTGCTGCCTGATGCAGAAGAAAACGGCTGAAAGGAATTACACCATATTTGGCAAAACGTTAGAGCTTTACTCGGAAAGCATGCTTTTTATGATTTGGTGTAAATCTATTTAATCGTTTTCAAGAAATGAGAGGGTTAAAGAGATGCTCTGGTTTGGCTTAAAGGGGTTAAAAAGTTAGGTATTCCTGAAAGGTTCATCCCGTAATACTAAGCAATCTGATTGACTGGCTGCAACTCGGATGAAAATGTTGAGGACGTCATTAGCGGACTCAGGTACTCTGCCTCTGTGTCCTTAAAAGGTTTTAAAAAATAGTATGTAAGGGGGCACGATAAGGACACACTGAAATGTTTGGCCACTGGTCATGTGGCCACCCTCGCTGTTGCACAGGGCCAAAGACTGTGTGCATTAGATGGTTGGCCACCCTCATGATGAAGGGTGCCACGGGGGGATGACCGGAAGCTGGGGAGTTGACTGAATGTTAATAATTTTTTTTAAAACAGAAATTTCCTGGAAAAATGAATTTTAAGGTTTGGTTTTTTTAAAGGTAAGCTCAATCTTATTACCATACCCAACTGTAACACCATTTTAATGAAAAACAAAAGTTAAAGCTTAGTTATATTTAGAAAAAATGTATTTATTCTCACTACAAACCAAACTTAAATTACACATCCATCTGAAATTCTAAAGTTATATTTCTACCTTAAATGTTTAATTTAGGCACCACCTTTAAATTATTATAACACGCTCACCTCCATACACAGTGTAGTCAAATCGGTAGCCACACTACATTAACTATAACTCACCACTCTACCTTGCACTGTGTTCTCGTCTCTTAAATTATGTGGATTGTAATGTCATAAGTGTTATGAATGTTCTGATTTCAGTTGGTATAAGTGATGTAATATGAAAGAGTATTAGTGCATTTAGAAATCGCAAGTTATTGTTAATGTAATGTGGTTACAGAGTTCACTACACTGTATGGAATTGCGCGTGTTATAATAACTTAAAGATGACGTGTAAGTGCTGTATAGTACAGTGGAGGAGAGTTATAGAGTGTAGTGTCATGGAATGGAGTGCAGTAGAGTGGAGTGGCGTAGAGTTGAGTAAAGCGTCATAAATTGAAGTGGCGTTCAGTGGATTGATGTGTCGTAGAGTTTTGGAAAGTGGAGTGTAGGGGCGTAGAGGGGAGCGGTGTAGTGTAGTGGAGTGTCGTAGAGTAGGTAAAGTCATCTTGAAGTAAAAGGCAGCTATGTTGTTTGTACCACACTTTGGCCGTGTTCTTGGTTAGGGCCTTGGATATAGGCATATATCATTAGGTTTTATACTTGTTCCCTACCTATTACCACTTTATTATAGCGGTAAATACATTTGTAATTTTCTATATATTTTAAAAACATTTATGGAGTTCTGCACTAGTACCTAGAAAGTACTGCTGTAGTTACAGAAACATAAGGAAAAACAAGTCCCAGATTTAAAAAAATACACTATAGTACACAATATTCGTAAAATATTGTGAAGCTGTCTATTTAAAAAATTTTAACAAATGTACGTTTTTTCACTTTAAATTGCGCAGTAATTTGGAGGTATTGCTGCGGTATTCCGTAGACTTTTTTTTTTTATAAATATGTTAAAAAAGAAAAAAAAAACTGTAGTGCACTATATTTGTGAAATATAGTGTAGTACGGAATAATTTATTTCCATATTTAATTTTTTATTTTTTTAAATTGCACTTTTCTTTTTTTTTAAAATAGCACTTTGCTGCTTCCTATGTAGTACCGTGGTACTCTGTAACTTAAAAAAAGATATATAGAAGGCTATGAATAATTTTACCTACCTATTAACCCTTTATTAAAGTGGTAATAAGTAGGGAAAAATATAAAACCTACTGCTTGCCTATATCTAAGGTCCTAACACAGTCAAAGGGTGGGCAAAACAACAAGGCTGCCTTTTACTTTTGTAAAGGCAGCCATTACCCAATCATATACTGCCTTGTCATTTGCATGTACCGTAAAATACAGTGGTAATTTTGCTGTATTTTGTGAAATTTCACAGCATTTCACAGCCTGAGATATCACTATATTTTAATAACTTTGAAAAAAAAGTTAACCCTACTTACCTCTACTACCAAAAAGGATCAACTGCACACCATAAAATATATACTTGCCAAATACCATTCAAATCAGACTGTCCATTTTCGATCTACGCAAGTGCAAAGTCTATAGAAAATGCATTGGTGGAAAAACTTGTTTTTGGACCCTCCTTTTTTCTTTTCACTCCCTTGACGAATCTCAGCAAAAACTTTAGGTGTGCACCCCATTGTTTACTACTCACAGGATTCTTTAGGCGTGGTTCGCACGGGGCTGGCCCTCGTGTGGTCCTGAAGAAGAGCTTATGGGGAAAGCTCGAAACATGTCGACCCAGTACTAGGGACTCCATACTCATTACAGTTAAGTCTTTCCCTAGTATTAACCCCTGATTTTAAAACATACCGACTAGGAGCAGGAATAAAATATTAGCTCACTAGCTAGGTATTTTTAATCTATTTTTCCCACTCCAGATCACTGCACCACACATATTTTCCAAAAACTAAGTGCTCCTACGTAGTTCGCTAGTCGCAGTACGCCTCAATCCGCAGCGGATTGAGAGGACCCCAATGATGAAGCATGCCACCTAGGGGTAACCCTGGTGGGTGAGGGAACTCTAGAAAATAATTTTTCTTTCTGGAAAGAGGGTTTTTCACACATGTTCAGTGGAATCCCTGTTCTTCCTATGGTTAGGTTTCTAATTCCGGTATTACGGATGTTGTGGAACTAATCCCTAACCTCCCACATGTCTCCTAATTGTTTTTTTATCTACCCTCAACCTTCTCTGCCGCCACCCTCCTCCCACCCCTCCACCCATGCTGCCCTGCACGAATTGGTTGTCTGATGCCAAAAAGAGCAGGTTTCATATTGTAATCTGCTTTCTTTGACATCACACACCCTCCGATTCCAGGCGCTGTGCTGCTGGAGACTGCAAATTTACAGACTGTGACATAGCACAGTCTCCCGCAGTAACAGAGCACAAGCCTTCGGTATTTTTGTGGCGGGCACATTCTTTGCCCACCACAAAAATACAGCAAATTTTGAGGTTTTGGGCCGCAAATTTTGCTTTTTTTTTTTTTTTGCCGCAAAATTTGCCACCCAAAGCTGCAAAATCCTGGGGGGCCTGACTAATATTGAAAATATATATTTAATCTAAAATTGAGAATTTTTAACTTTCTATAAATGTGAAAGAATTTGTAATCGGAGGCTAAAAATTAAGTTGGTATCCTTAGCTTGATTTTTTTGGGAGCTGCAAAAGAACAGGAATCAGAATCTAGTATGGATGATTGATGGCCTCAATTGACATGCTGGTGTGTTTTGCAAAAAGACATCATTCATTAGGGTCAAAGCAGACAAAGTAATATGCTACAGTGTAGCCTATTGCTTCATCTTTCAGAAATAAAAACTAATTTTGAAAAGCTCGAACTTTCCCATTAAAATTATGATTTTTAAAAAAATGTTTTGTTAGTGCATTAAATTATTTCATAAGTTATATACTTGTTTGCTGTATGCTTGTTTCTGCATTTTTGTGTCTTTTTTTTGTGTTTCAAATTGTAGATATTGCTTTGGCCGGGGTCCCTGGCTTCAAGTTGTGATTCATTGAGGGTCCTCAGACGTCAAAATATTAAAAACGTCTGTAAGAAGGTCTTCTGGTAAATGTATATTTCTTATCAATGTTGTTTTTATGCCTTCTATTAGGAAAAATCCAGAACCTTTTGGTCCAGGGAACAATTGATTCACTTACCAGATTAGTCCTGGTGAACGCAATCTACTTCAAAGGAAACTGGGCAGACCAGTTCAAGAAAGATCATACTAAGGAAATGCCATTCAGAATTAACAAGGTAAGCAGTTCGTTGAAAATATTTCAAACTTTATTGAAAATGTGTACTGGAATCATGCTCCGAGTGGTGTTCTGCTCTTGGAGGATACAGTAATTCTCAGTGCTGCTAATGTTCAGTACAGTTCCTATCTTTGACTCCAACAACAGACATGTCAGCATTGTAAACAATAGGTGTTGCTATTATTCACTTCTGTTGTCTTGAACTCAGAAGAATGGCTACTAAGAGGTGAGCTATCTATTATGGTGGCAGCCGTGTTTATAAGATCTTGGCTGAGCTCAATATATTCACATATGTTGGCTGGAAAATCTTTCATTTATGAAAAGAAGTATGGTTTGAAGTTCTTATAATCCAAATCAATTTTTATTGAATTTTGTTGTACAGTAGTCAGTGGGCATTCAGATTAAGAACTTATATTAGCTCGGCTCTTAATATCATATGCAGGTGTATCCTTTACTCCAGTATCATAATTATTTAATTACCTTCTTAAGTATCCCATCTCAGATTGAAGCTTTAAGTTGCATTTCTTTTTTGTCCATTCTTTTCCTTTGATCTCAAAACACATGATTACACAAAGTGACAATTGAACAAAAGAAGCACCAGACCAATGAAGTCTACCCATGTCGTTACTGAAGGACTTGTATGGAGCCTGAGTCACTGCTCCCCAGACACCGCACTTTTTACTCACTGTTTGCCTTTGTTAGTTACAAGTTTCATATGCAGTGGTACCATATCAAAGTGAGGAAAATCTGTGGCGTTGGCACCTAGCCAAAACCTAGTGCTCACTCCACAACTTTTTCCAGAAGACTTTAGCCTGCCTCTGCACAAGAAAAAAAGTTCTCCCTCCATCTTGCCAGTAGGTACTGCCTCTACCCTACAAACAATACATCCTTGCTTCTTAGAAGTGCCATTCCCTAGTATAACCATAGTCTGTTCTGTCCCAACCACCTAACAGTATTGTTTCTTAACATCCACAAAAACACTTCACTCTTTAGAAGAAAATCTACGCATATGTTAATCCAAAGTCTGCACGTGTTTATTAACAAAGGACAAATCAGTCTTCAAATCATAGTTTGGCAACAAGGGTATTCCCAGTACCCCATGAGCATAAAAGCTTTCCAAGCAGAGACAAGACACAAATGTATGTTTTCAAACCTAGTGCTCCGGTGTAGGTCATGATGAAATCCAAACAAAGACGATGCACAGATGCTAGATCTTTAGTCATGGGATATTGTTCAACTACCTTCAAACCGGTACAGAAATAGTAAATGTCTAAATAAAGCACTAAACCAGCTATTCAGAAATGTCTATTACAATGTCAAAAATGAGAGAGAGAGGATTTCCACATCAGAGACCGGCACAGACTTTGTTGCGTTGGTTAGCATGGAGCGAAAAGGTGACTGCACCTATTACAGTTACGCTAAGGCAAAATTTCAAATTTCACAATTCCTCTCTGTATTACCTCCTATGTTCTGATGTTAGGTAATTAGTTGCACTTTCTCCCACCTGACCGCATTATTATAGACCTGAGACTCCAGCAACTGACACCTCTCAGAATTCTTTTGGGCACCATCCATGTTAATATGTGAATGTTTTAAACTGTCAGATCTGTGATCTTTCTTTTTTCCATGTATTCCTGAGAGGCCATCCTCTTTTCTTCCCTGTTTCCCTCCAACGTATACAGTTTTCCAGTTTCCTAAAAAGATTTTTCCTGTTTCATCCTTTTGCTTTAGAAGGCCAACTAAGGAGGTGGGTTCAGGCTTGTTACTGTGACTGTTGTATGTTGAACTTGGGGTTTTAAATCCAGTCCTTGGAAGTGAGTGTTTGGTGCTGCAACCCAAGGAACTAACGCATCGACACCGAAACGTCATTCGGAACCAGCGCATTCTCTGTGATATCGCCACGGCCTGCACTGAAGCTGTGGACACTGCCCGCTGACTGTGCGACGTAACGACCTTGACTTACAACGCAGCCCTGACTTTGCCGATACAGTCCTGCCGAATCACCGCTGCTGCCCGAGTCTTGGACAACGCATCGCCGACGTCTGCAACGCAGTGACTCCGATGCATTACTGTCCCTGCGTGGCTTCATGCCAACGCATCGCCCACAGCCCAGCGGTACGACATCGATACCTCGGAATCAACGAATGGCGCTCTTGACATCAATGCATCAACGACATTGGCCAACTTTGGAACCGACCCTTCGACAGCGGCGCATCCCCTCTGTTTTTCATTGCATGGTCCCCGAGCTTTGATGCATCCAAGGTACTGTCAGTGGATCTGTGTGACTCCTGTCTCTGGCCCGCGCTTCATGGCGGTCGGACTGAACGTTTGGATTCACCCCGGTAAAGCGTGACCAGATAGCCCCAGTTGGAGCTATTGATTTCTAAGCACTGCATTTTGATTTAATATTGCAAAAATATCATCTTCACATGTGTATGTTGGATTTTGTCATTTTAGTCTTGTTTTACTCAGATAAATATTGCATATTTTTCTAAACTGGTGTGGATTACTTTTGTGGTGGTTTCAATGTGTTAGTGTGTTTGTGCACACAAATACTTTACACATTGCCGCTTTAGTTTATCCCGACTGCTCTGTGCCAAGCTACCAGAGGGTGAGCACAGGTAAACTTTTACTCTGCGAAACTCCACGAAGTTACGGAAAAACTCTGCCAGGCTCTGCGGAGTTCTGCCAGTGGCAAAGTCTGTTAAGTAACGCTGCTTGCACTGATTTTTAGCGACAGGAGTTTGTCCCACACTGTAAAATCAGCGCAAAAGGCACTACGCATCACGCTAGAGGGCGTTGCTGCCTTCTGCCACTCAAGTACACATTCTATTCGAGCGGCAGCTTCCTCAACGTGGGCAGCAGATTTCTCAATGCGAGAGGTTGTGACCTGCCGCGACCGCCTGCATTGAGAAATCTCACCGGGAGGACGTCTAGTGCGCAATTTTCTCTCCAGAGCACTCGCCAACTTAATGTTGGTGACCTTCTTGAGAGAAAAAACTATGCGTCACTTTACAGAGTTTTTCAAAACTCAGCGCGGAGTGGGCAATACTCTGCGAACTCTGCTGGCGGAAACGAATTCTTCGCCTACCCCTATACTACACTTACCCTCACTAGGATTGTGGTTCCTGGTTGGACAGGATGCATACCGCTGCCAACCAGAAACCTAATTTCTAACATGGAGGTAACTACCACCTTAGAGACCACCAGTGCGCTGGACAAAGTAACTCAATTTTGCCTATAATTTCTATTTTCTCACTTTTGAATCTATCAATGAAGCTCAGTCTGTCTGGTAGGCACAGGGAATGGAGAGATTATGTGGGGATGCTTTGCCAGGCTTCCCTTGCTAAAGGTACCTCATCCCGCCATGCCTTCAGAGCTGATTGCCGGAGCATCTGTTAAACTGGTTTGTAACCATAAGAAACTGGATTATTAGTTGAGGAGTATAAGAACACCCCTCAAATAATTACAATACTGGTCAGGGTGGACCACGAAAGTACCAATGAAACCTATGTGTTCGAGGCATGTGAGCTGCAGAGCTCACACTGTGCATTAGATCGCCATCTGGTGTTGGGCTCGGATGCTTGCACTTTGTTGTTGTCTTCGAAGAAGTCTTTGTAGTCATGTGATAGGTGACTCCTCCTTTGGACAATAGTGCGCATGGGCATCGACTCCATCCTCAGATTGGTTTTTTCCGCCATCGGGTTCGGATGCAACTTTGACACTCCGGTTCGAAACTTGTTTTTTGCAACGTTTTTCACTTTTCAACACCTGATACCGACATCAACATCTCGACGTCCCTTCCTCGATCTCCTTTCCAGCCGTCGACGCGGGCCGTTGGGCCCATCGACGCCGTAAGGCCTACTGCCCATGGAAAGGACGCCATTCCGAAAATGCCCCCAGTGTGGAGCAAAGTTTCCTCACAGTGACCACCACCAGGTCTGTAATCGGTGCCTCTCACCAGACCATAACGAGGCCACTTGTCCGGCCTGCGCCTCCTTCCGCTCCAAAAAGACCATCCGCGATCGTCGAGCCCGAAGGCACATCATGGCGCAAAGGTCCGCTCCGGAACCCGTCAACATCTTCGATGAGGGTCCCGATGTTCCGGAAGAAGACTCCGAAGACCTCGCTATCATCTCCGAGGCAGAGGACTCAGACGGTTCCATCCCTCCAGGGCAGCGTGTGAGTACTACTGCCCCTGCCCCAACCCTCCCTGCAAAATCGAAGGCACCGGTCAGCACTTCGCCTACGGGCCCCAGTCGAGACCGTAAACATGCTTCGGACGCCCCGCCTCCGGGCTCGGCACCGAAGAAGAAAACAAAGCCTTCTAGTTCCTCGGCACCGACCAAACCACATGTGCCCGTTACACCGGCACCTTCGGCGCCGAAACACAAAGACCACCCGGCGCCGAAATCCAGTTCGGTCCCCAAATCCGCCTCCAAGCACGCGGATCCCTCGGCACCGAAACCGAAGCTACTCGACACACCCCTAAACTAAAGCCGGTCGAGCCTGTAGCTAAGCCGAAGGACGCCTCGACGCCTTCTAAAGCAAAGGAACATTTAAAGAAGCCATCACCGCGTTCGGAACCGAAAAAGTCGGCGCCGAAAACTAATATTCAAGGGGAGGAGCTGTTTACACCGGATCCCATCGATCCTAATCAACACAAGCTTTATATCAATCCTAAAACAGGACACATTTCCTCTGTGCCACGTCACAAGCCTGTCCCTCCAAAGAAGAAGGACTCTTCCACTTCCCCTATGCCTCCTTCTTCCCCTATACCTCTCTCTAACACCCCTCCTCTCCACATCCCTATCACACCTCCTCAACCTGCGGATTCTCCCCCACATGAGTATGAGGACAACATGGGGTACGGGGATGACCCTCATAATTTATTTCTGGATCCAGATAATCCACCACAGGATGACTGGGGTTATAATGACCCCACAGACCTCCCCAGCCCTCCACCTTATCCCACAAAACCATCTCCACCAGATGATCAGATAGGTTTTGGGCAACTCATACATAGGGCGGCCGTTTTTCATGGGGTGCATATTCACACTGACCAACCAGAAGAAGACTTTCTTCTAGACACCTTTGAACGGTCTCAAAAAACTGTTCAAACTTTGCCCATGATCAAGGGTGTCATTAAACACGCACCTGAAATTTTTAACGACCCAGTCAGAGCCAGAATCCTTAATCCTAGAGTGGATAAAAAGTATAGACCTGCCCACGATGACCCCACCTACATCAAAGGTCAGCTCCGCCTTGACTCACTGGTCGTTTCTAATGCCAGAAAACGTGCCAATTCCCAAACTTCAGGGGATGCTCCGCCCCCTGATAAAGAATCCAAATTGTTAGATTCCTCTGGCAAACGCGTAGCTGCGCAAGCCACCAACATCTGGCGCATCGCTAACACCCAAGCTCTACTAGCTAGGTACGACCGGGCACACTACGATCAGCTAGAAACCCTCCTCCAACATCTACCTGATCAATACAAAACACAAGCCACTGACCTCATTCAGGAAGGCAAACTTATTTCAAATGCCTCCATTAAGTGCGCCTTAGACGCAGCCGACACCGCCGCTAGGTCAGTTAACACTAGCGTGCTTATCAGACGACACGCCTGGCTTCGCATTTCAGGTTTTAAGCCAGAAGTCCAGACTACCTTACTGAACCAGCCATTTAACCAAAACCAACTATTTGGTCCCGCTGTCGACACAGCACTAGAAAAGATGAAGAAGGATACTGACACTGCCAAATCAATGGGAGCATTGCAGTCCCCGCAGCAACGTGGCTCCTTTCGCCGCTCCTTTTACAGAGGGGGCTCCAGGAACACCACCGCAGACAGTTCCTCTTCCTATCGAACAAACACCCAAACCTCTCCCAATAGAGGATACTTTAGGGGTGGTTACAGAGGCAACAACTCTAAGGGCAGAGGTCGAGGTAATAATAACAACACCCGTACCTCCACCACTCCCAAACAGTGACTTTCCTCCACTTCCCCCGACCACAACACCCCTGTCGGGGGAAGGCTATCACAGTTCCTGCCTGTCTGGAACTCCATTACAACAGACAGGTGGGTGAGACAGATTATCCAACATGGCTACTGCCTGGAGCTAACAGCTACCCCCCACCATACCACCCAGGCAGCGTCCAATGTCCACAGACCATCTTACACTTTTACAACAAGAGGTACTTTCCCTGCTTCAAAAGCATGCCATAGAGCCAGTGCCTCTGCTACAGCAGGGCACAGGGGTTTACTCCCTGTACTTCCTCATTCCCAAGAAGGACGGCACTCTCAGGCCTATTTTAGACCTCAGACCTCTCAATCAATACATACACTCAGATCATTTTCACATGATCACTCTCCAACAAGTGCTTCCCTTACTACAACAACAAGACTTCCTTGCCACATTAGACCTCAAGGACGCCTACTTCCACATTCCCATACATCCTGCTCACAGGAAGTATCTAAGGTTCGTTCTCAATGGGCAGCACTACCAGTTCAAAGTACTCCCATTCGGAGTCACCACTGCTCCAAGAGTGTTTACCAAATGCCTTGCAGTAGTAGCAGCGCATCTACGAAGACAACAAATACATGTCTTCCCATACCTGGACGACTGGCTTATCAAAGCCAAATCATTCAACCAGTGTGTCCAACACACACACCAAACGATACAAACATTACACAACTTGGGGTTCACAATAAACTATACCAAGTCCCACCTTCAGCCCTCCCATGTCCTTCAATATCTGGGAGCCACAATAAACACTTCCACTGCTCTAGCTTACCCCAGCCCAGCCAGGATAGCCAGTATACAAACCCTTGTCCCCAGGTTTCAAATGCAACACTCTCTTCCAGCCAGAGTGTTTATGCAGCTAATCGGCATGATGGCATCCTGCATTTTTATCGTCCCTCATGCAAAACTTCAAATGCGTCCTCTACAAGAGTGCCTAGCGCGCCAATGGAACCAGGCTCATGGACATCTTACAGATCTGGTGTTGGTGGACAGCCGCACACATCGCTCTCTGCAGTGGTGGAACACCAACAATTTGTCCAAGGGGCGGCCGTTCCTAGAGCCGGTTCCACAAGTAGTACTAACTATGGACGCATCCCTTACAGGATGGGGAGCACACCTGTTACATCATACAACACAAGGCAAGTGGACCACTCAGCAGAAGCTGCTCCACATCAACCACCTAGAGTTACTAGCTATATTCCTAGCTCTCAAGTCCTTTCAACTCCACGTACAAAACAAAGCTGTCCTGATCCGAACAGACAACATCACAGCTATGTACTATATACAAAAACAGGGGGGGACACACTCTCCACAACTGTCCCAACTAGCACAGGACATTTGGAGGTGGGCCATTCCACAAAACATATACCTTCTAGCAGAACACCTACCAGGGGTTCACAATCAGATTGCAGATCTGTTAAGTCGACACACAACAGATTCACGAGTGGGAACTACATCCACAAGTTCTTCTACCTTTCTTCCAAATGTGGGGCCAGCCAGACTTGGATCTGTTCGCCACACACAAACGCCAAATGCCCAACCTTCGCCGCCAGGTTTCCACACCCGCAGTCCAAGGGCAATGCGATATGGATGAACTGGTCCGGCAGATTTGTGTACGCTTTTCCACCGCTCCCACTCATTCCACTTGTACGCAAGCTTCGACAACAGTCTCTCAAAATGATACTAGTAGCCCCTACATGGGCACGCCAACCGTGGTTCACCACACTACTGGAGCTATCAGTAGTCCCATACCAAAGACTACACCTCTCCCCAACAATGCTAACGCAGAGCCATGGAGAGATAATGCACCCAGATCCATCTCAGCTGAACCTTGCAATTTGGCTCCTGAAGTCCTAGAATTCGGTTACCTTAACCTACCCCCAGACTGCATGGACGTTATAAAAGAAGCTAGACGCCCAACTACCAGAGCCTGCTATGCAGCTAAATGGAAAAGATTCGCTATTTACTGCACTAATAATAACATCCAACCATTACAAGCCTCTACGCAAAACATCATTTGCTATTTGCTACATTTGCAAAGATGTAATCTTGCATACTCATCCATACGTCTACACCTCGCAGCCCTTGCTGCTTACTTACAAAACAGACAACACTTATCACTATTCAAAGTTCCCGCCATTAAAGCCTTTATGGAAGGCCTTAAGCGGATCATACCTCCCAGATTACCACCTTCCCCAGTGTGGAATCTTAATATAGTACTTACCAGGCTCATGGGTCCACCTTTCGAACCCTTACATAAATGTGAACTTCAATTCCTTACATGGAAAGTTGCGTTTCTAATTGCAATCACTTCTCTCAGGAGAGTCAGTGAGCTACAAGCTCTAACTATACAAGAGCCTTTCTTACAAATACATCATAAAAAGGTAGTTCTCAGAACAAACCCAAAATTCCTTCCCAAAGTCATTTCGCCTTTCCACCTTAACCAATCAGTAGAACTACCTGTGTTCTTCCAAAACCCAGATTCCGTGGCAGAAAGAGCTCTCCACACCCTAGATGTCAAAAGAGCCCTTATGTATTACATTGACAGAACCAAATCCTTTCGCAAAACCAAACAATTGTTTGTGGCTTTCTCTCCACCACACAAAGGTAATCCCATCTCAAAAGCCGGGGTTGCAAGGTGGATTGTTAAATGTATCCAAATCTGCTACCAAAAAGCTAAACGCACATTATCAGTTCCCCCTAGAGCGCACTCAACACGCAAACTAGGGGCCTCCATGGCATTCTTAGGGAACATTCCCCTAGAAGACATATGTAAGGCAGCCACGTGGTCTACAACACACACCTTCACTAAACACTATTGTGTTGATGTGCAAGCCTAGCAACAAGCTGCCGTGGGCCAAGCTGTCCTTAAAACCCTTTTTCAAACTACTGCAACACATACAGGTGACCACCGCTAGGGGAGATACTGCTGTACAGTCTATGCACAGTGTGAGCTCTGCAGCTCACATGCCTCGAACGGAAAATGCTACTTACCAGTATGCATCTGTTCTTGGCATGTAGAGCTGCAGATCCTCACACGCCCACCCACCTCCCCGGGACCTGTATGTGCTCCAGTCCTATCTTAATTAGATACACACACATGGACATCTCTTTTCTTTTCTACTAACTCCATCACTCCCCAATATGGCGAAAAACAATCTGAGGATGGAGTCGATGCCCATGCGCACTATTGTCCAAAGGAGGAGTCACCTATCACATGACTACAAAGACTTCTTCGAAGACAACAACAAAGTGCAAGCATCCGAGCCCAACACCAGATGGCGATCTAATGCACAGTGTGAGGATCTGCAGCTCTACATGCCAAGAACAGATGCATACTGGTAAGTAGCATTTTCCTTAACCCTGTAGTACCTTGGCACAAAGCAGCTAGGTTTATTTCAAAGGCAATGTGTAAAGTATTTATGCAGTACACAAACAGAAATAAAGTAAAAACACAACAAAAGAAAAAAAAACAAACCAATTTAGAAAAATAGACTATTTAATAAATTAAATTGCCACAAAACGACAAATCCAATCAGTAGATCCAGAGACATGAGTTTTTATAAATGTTTTAGGTAAAAATAGCACCAACTGCCGGTATCTGGTTGTGCTGGACCAGGACACAATCAGAAGTTCAAACCGAAAGCAATGGAGCACGGGCTGGATACAGGACAAAGTATGTTCCGCTAGAGGTTTTTTCTTCTGACTTTGGTGCGAGGACTTTGCAGCACAGCTTCATGGGCCTTTGCTTTGTTCGGCGTCCGGTCTGGTGCAGCCTTCACCTAGGAGCTGTGTGACTCTGCGGAGTTTGGCGTCACTCTGTGTCAGACCCTATAAAGCTGTCTGCCGGAAGCTGGGCAGCATGGCTATAGGAGACTCTGCAGCGGATCCAGTGAAACCTTAAGTCAGGAGCTGTGCGGCTCTGCGGGGCTTAGCATTTCTCTGAGTCTGATCAGTGCACTCTGACTCCAGCCAAGGGTCCAGGACCTTGGGCACAACACTTTGGGATCAGGATCCACTCCCATAGAGGCCAGCAGAGGGGACCACCTTTAGTATAGTTGGGCCTGGTAAGCAGGAAAGGCCTCTGGAAACTTGTGTCCCTGTAGTTCACACAGGGGGTCAGCCAACTGACTTTTGATGTCAATTCTGGAGTCCTGGGGTCAAGGAAAGCGGGTCCAATCTACCATCAGACTTTAGTCCTTCTTCTGAGTCATCACAGGTCCAGGAGTGTTCTGAATTAAGTTCAGTTCTGGGGATGCCACTTTTATACCTAGAGCCAGTCTGTTGGTAGGGACACCCCTTTGTCTAACTCTAAAACTGGTTCTGGTCAGTACTTCCCTTTCCCCATGACTTGGCTCCAGCCTGGGTATTGAAACAAAGGGCTGGCAGGTGTGAGCTGCATCCGCCAGTAGGCTTCTGAAGTCTGGAAGGGATGGGTGTAGTTCAGGCTATCCTTTGAAGTGCAGTCAGGGCAGGGTCACAGGTCCTCCTCAGCCATCCTGTCAGAAAGACTCTTACCTTTTCACACGCAAGCCCCTTGCCCACTATCTGGGAGGAATATACATCACCCCACAGGAGAGCCAGTAACAGTCAGATGACCATGAACATGGCAGAAAAGCACATTTGGTTTAAGCAGGAAAATGCCAACTTTGTAATAGTGGCACTTTCAGCATAGTAATTTAAAATCCAACTTGGCTATTAGGTTGGATATTAAAATTATTTTTTTAGCTAGTCCCAAACTCTAATTATGCATTATAAGGCGTTAGAATGTAACCCAGTGCTTTTATATGGGTGGGCCAGCCTTGCCACAGTGAAAAACTACTTTGGATCTTTTTCACTGCCTTGACATGTAAAACATTAGATATACATGTCCTAATTTTTAAATAACATGCATCCTGCCCTATGGGCATTTAGGGCCTACCTTTGGGGTGATTTATAAGAAATAAAAAGGAAGGCTTAAACCTGGCAAAAGGCTTACTTTTCCATGTTGAAATGGGAGTTTAAAACTACAGTAGAGGCTACGACAGGCCTAGGACATGTTTTACAGGGCTACTTTAGTGGGTAGCACAAAGAGTGCTGCAGCTTACTAGTAGCCTTTCATTTACAGGCTATGGGTACAGGTAGTACTGTATACTAGGGATTTATGAGTGAATTAAATGTACCAGTCAAATGTATACCACTTTTAACAGGTTTAAAAGAGAGAGCACAAGCAGTTTACCGCTAGTTAGAAGGGGTAAGGTGCACAGACCAACAAAAAATGGGATCAGCATAGGAAAGCGCAAATCTGGTGTAACCCTGGAGAAAAGGCCAACAGTAGCCCTACATTGTCTCTTCTCATCGCTGGAGATGCTTCCAGCTGTATAGTTGTAGCAGCAGGTCTAACCATATATCTCAGAGCTCAACAGGATATTTCGTTGAGACTTCTAGCCTGAGAAGAGCTAGACCGGCTTAAAGAAGCGATAGACACCTTTTTGTGCTGTACTCGCATAAAATGCTGGAAATCCCATCATATATTTGAGGAGATTAAACTCCTCCTTTTTCAAGCTATCCGTCTTACAAGATATGTCCACATCCTGAGCGAACCAGGTATAACACTTTTGTGCACTCTTGGCACCACCTGACAAATTAGCTTACAGATGTGAGAACAGCCACAATGGAGGCAGTCTTCACAAAGTAAATATTCACAAAGTATTCTGCAGAGATTTGACACATTAGGCCAGACAGGCATGACCTGAAGAGTTGGTGCACCCGTACTCTAGCAATAAGAAGCTGTGGTAATGACCCACTTGATATATCTAACTGGCCTCTAAAGTCATCTGAAACCTTAACAGTGGCTAGCAAATCCACTTTGCTTACATGTTCAGAGCTCCCAAACCGGCAGCATGAGGTGAAATTGTTCCGGAAAGACTCCTGATCATCTGGCATATGAAAGAATGCCCAAATGAAAGGATATTTCAGCAGATGATTCCAGCAATAATGAGTGCATTAATAGTTTTAGCTGAATCCCAGAACATAGAGGGGAATCAAAAAGGTAAGGTCCCAGCAGTGAATGGCTGTATTGACTGTGGCACACCTTATTGGCACAATCAAAATTAAGATCTGCTTCTTCTTCACAATTAAGATTTGCTTCTAATGCTTTTTTAATTGTCGTGTGGTGAAATGTGGACTTTTCTACTAGCTGATCAGTCCTAAATATAAGGATTTGTGAGTGATGCATGCCACTTTGCATGTTAGAAGCCTTCTAACTGCCGTCCTCCAATACAAGCTCTACAGGACTACTGCTCTACTTCACTGCTTTGCCACCATTTACAATCATATTCTTATGTGTACCCACCTGAAGATCTCTTCCTTGTTGTGGGAACTCCACAGTTTTTGCAGGGTAACCACAGATTATTGTGCGTTTTGCTGTAACCTTATATTTTTGCTGGCTTTAGAACTCTGTGCTGTTTAGCCCTGCTAACAAGTAGTAAAGTGCTTGTGTGCCCTTTTTTAACATGTTCAAATTGACATACTCCCAATTTGGATATTAAACTTTCCTATAGGTCTCTAGAATATGGTATAAAATATACCCAGGTCCTGGAAGTTAAATACTACATACTAGTTGACTGGAGCACTTATTGTGCCATTTACTACAGTGGCAGTGCAAACCTGGCTTGCAGCCTACCATTGTAACCTGATTGTAACTGTATAAAAGCTGCAAGTCGTCCTGTTAAATAAACCAGTAACTCCTATGCAAGCCAAGTAGCCCACACGGCATGCTGCATGGTATTTAAAACAAAGAGAAGTAGAAAGTTAATGTAAACATGTTCCTACAGTGACTAGCATCCAAAAGCTATTTTTCGTTGTAGCACACTTAGCTGTCCTATGTAGAAAACCAGAGTACATATTAAAATCATAATGCTGTATCTTGGAAATGGGTCTAGCTAGAACAATAATTAAAAACTGTTTCAGTGGCTGTTAAAAATCCAGTTCAATGATGAAGTCAGATTTTCAACAAATATTATGAAAAAGTAACTTTTAGAAAGTTACCTTTTCCTTGCCTTAAGTTCTTGTAAGCTCATTTTTCTTTTGCTCCCCAACTTCCCCCAGACAGTTATTAGTGTTTACATAGGTGTGCAAAAGGAGTGAAACTCCAGTTTCAGATCCTGCTGGAGTAGCAAATCCTGCTTGACAGGTCTGCTGGGTGTACATAGAACACTTGTGGCACACTTAAAAGGCAGATAATAGGATGCCAAGACAATTCTTGTGTATCCACTGTCTGGTATGAAAAAGGCAGGGTACTTCAGGTGCGAGACACCCGTCTGGGTTTGTTGTGGATGTGGTGGCTGCCTAAAACTGGATTTTAGTGTTAGATGTGGGAGGTCACCAGGATTTTCATAGTACACTCCCCACCCACTACCCAAGCCCTCAGAGTACAAGTTTAGCGTGGAACAAGACTTCGGCTATCTTGCCCAAAGTGGATAGGCTTGGCCCAGGACACTTTACCCCATTGGTTAAGGCATGACTGGAGTAATTTCCATCCACTAGCTAGAATCAGACATAAATGCGGCATCTCCAGGCATCCACTTCAATACACTGCTGGACCGGAGGAAGAACAGAAGAGGACTGGACCTGGTCGCTGACCTGAGGGGAGCCCTGAAGAACTGGAAATGCTCCCTCTTGTACTTGGGACAAAGAAGTGGACTCCAGGGGTCATAATGTTGACCTCTTGTTCAAGCTACAGGGATGCAACAAGCTACAAGAGGCCTTTTCTGCAACTGCCCGCTGATGAGTAGCAACTGGATTTAGACTGGAACCTGCTGTAGACCTCTTCCTGACACGCTGGGAGCCTCTACATGCCTTCCCATGAGTTTCTGGAGGGTTTTAGAAGTTTACTGTTAAGGTGGATTGGGACTTAAAGGACTAAGACCGATAGTAAAATCTTTGACCGAGATGAACCTGGTTGGTGTATCCGATCTGCGCTGAATTGTGACTAGGCTCAATTTGCACCTATGTTCTGGTCTATCATAAACATTGACTCATTGACACTTCTTGCCTCTATTCCCACTTTAAAACTTATTATTCATCTCTCGGTTCCCCTTATTTGACTTTTGTCATTTTGGTTATTACATTTTACTATATCTTTTTCTAATTCAGTTTGGGATTTTCATTGTTTTGCAATTGGATTTCATAAAAACCACAAAAAGAATGTGATGGCAATCACTGTAATGCCTAACTACGCACCCAGCAGATCTATGTAAGTGATGGCCCTTATGGCGACCACAATGGGGATATACTCAACCACAGAGTTCCAAATAGATTGAATGATGAAGCCTCACCCACTCGTTTTGGCATGCTCCATTCTTGGGAACCTCATCTCACCATGGTAAGATGATAGTACCAGGGCAGATTCAACTTCATTAGGAGGCAGTTCTTAATAAAAGTACACTGGACAGGAAGGGATCTAGAACGGCTAACAATACCTTCAAGTAGACTCAGGAATATAACTTTATTTGTGGGTACCTTAGTCATGGCTAAAAACAGAAAGGGCTGATGGGTAGGCATGATGACCAATTCACCCACATTAGGCCAACATGTTTCTGCCGATATCGGCGAGGGTCATTTGTCAGGGCAAGTGGGATCCCTGTCTCTACTTCTTACCCTTATTAGAGGAAGTGTGAAGTGCACAGTTTTCGTAAAGGGAATTCCTACCTTAACAACAAATGCAGGTTGTGGTTTCCTAACTTCTGAAGCTTCATTGTTTGTTTTGGAAGTGTACCCTCTTTAGTCACACATTCGTTAAGAGGTATACCAGGTAGAAGAGCTACTAGGCCTCCATAACACCAGCCACACGTGCATTTTGACTTTATTGCTTTTTTGGTACTACATAAATACTTTACTCATCGGCCCCTCGTTAAGCCTGTCTGCTCTGTGGCGTAGGAATAGGACTCTTTACAACGAATTAGTTGTTCACGCATTCCATTACAATGCGGTCGTTACAACGACTGCGTTGTTTCAACGCGAACCATTACATCGCAAGTCGTTTCAATGACTTGCTGTAGGGGGCGCGCTGGACTTAGGAATAGTATTATTTACTATTCCTACTCCAGTTTGTGCAACAGTAGGGAAGGTGTTGGATTGTAAATCCAACACCAGCGCGCCCCCTACAGCAAGTCGTTGAAACGACTTGCGATGTAATGGTACGCGTGGTAACAACGCGGTCGTTGTAACAACCGCATTCTAAAGGAACTGCGTTGTGGAGACAGCGTTGTAAACGCTGTTTCCCCTGGCGTAGCTGCCAGGTGGATAAGCACTTTAATTTAGTGACTTTAAGGGTTCATCCTGGTTTCGATTGTTCCTTGAGGCGGGTAGCCACCCTCGGCAAACAATAATCCAATTTCTTACACTTGCCATCTCACTGCCTGGGTCTTCCACTTCCAAGTTTTATCAATATGTGAAATTGCTTTTACCCCTTCCCTCCTGATGAACCCATATCTTAAAGTGACCAGGTACCTTTGTAAGGAGGAATCCCTCCTAATAAATGAGTGCGTATATTTTTAAGTGGATTCTAACTTCAAGATGGAGTCAGTGGCGTCTTTCATGAAAGAAGTGATTTGATATGATATATCTGAATCCTTAGAAAGCTGAATTCACTCCAAATGCTAATTGAATACTATGAGATTGACATACAACTTTGGCCCTCCTTACAAGTGGCCTGTAATTTCCAGTGGGCCCGGTAACCATAGTTACCAGGCGAGTCAGAATTAGAACTTTGTGTTTTTCTTGCATAGATTTCAACTTCTAAAAGTAGGCAATCTCCATGTGAAAGACCAGGGGAAATCATGTGGGAATCTGTGCGTAATTACCAATTTAGTCATGTTATTCCCTCAAAAATTATGCTCCATGTTATTTCCTCACCATGAAAAGTATCAGTACCCCCTCTAATGGTAATTTTGAGGTGGGAAACATAATAAGCAATTTAACAGGCAAATCTTAATTTGGGCCTAAGAAAGAAACCCAAGATCACACTAGATCAACCATCCCATCCTTACCCTCCATCCCATCATTCACTCTATGCATTTTTAGCTGCAGTAAACTGGTGGCCCTTGGCAGCCTTTTTTATATAAAGACCGAAGGAGCGAATAAAATTGAAATTAAAATTAATAACTTGTAAATACGGTAATGTGAAAGGAAACCATTGTAGGTTTCTTCTATAATCAGTTTCAGCTTTCTACAGAACCCATACAGTTTCTGCTGTTTAATACAAAACCCATTTAAGTTTCTACTGAACCTATTGTAAGTCTTGCCTACAGACTGCTTCAGTTTTCTACATAAACGTAAGCTTTCTGTTGTCATAGACCTATTGTCTACAGTACAGTACATAGAATGGACTTTGGGTCATCTCTTTACTCCTAATTGGATGGTCCTTCCTGTCTGTCTCATCATGGACATCATTTAGGTATCGACAGAGGTGGCAAAATCACTGCCAGGACGACAGGCATCTTGTCCATACGAGTGTCAGTTGGGGCTCCACTCTCCTGATTATTGTCCATTTTTCTCATTACACTAATAGTGAATAGCATATTATTCACTATTAGTGTAATGAAAATGGAGTACATTTAGATGTAATCTGACCATTCCTGGCAGTAGAAGTAAAAAAAATGCTTTCAAATGTATGATGTGCGCATGTTTGCGAGTGAGAGTATGTTTATGTGAGAGAGCATGCGTATGAGTGAATGTATGTGTAAGCCTGTGTGTTTAAGCGAAGGTGAGTGAGTGTCAGTGACAAATAGCGAGCAATAATGTGAGAGATTGAGTGCCAGTGAGCATGAGAGAGATTGGGCGGGACTGAGAGTAAGAGTGGCTTTGAGTAAGAATGAATTAGTGTGAGGGAGTGATAGAGATTGTGAGAATCCATGTGCCTGAATGTGATAGTGAGTGACATTAAGAGGTAGTGAGAGTAAGATTAAGCGCAAATATGAGTGAGACCGTGTGATTGAGTCAGAGTGGATTTGATTGACTAAACGAGTGAGAATGTGACAGTGAGAGAATGAGGGCGTGAGCGTTAAAGGGTGAGTGCAAAAGTGAGTGAGACTGTAAATGAGCATGAGTGAGAAAGGGGTATTATGCTTGTGAGTCTGCCGTATGCCGTGGAAGAGTGAAAGTAGCTCTTGTTTTATGGAGGTGCCCATTGCAAAATACTGGTGCTGGCAATCCTTGGTGTTAGACCTGAAATCCTTGGTGTGGTTTACCTCTGACATTTTGCCTTCACTTCTCTTGTTTTTCTTAATTAATTTTTTGGTTTTATTGACTCTATGCACTTTACCATTGCTAACCAGGCCTAAAGAGCTTGTTCTCTCTCCTCTAAACATGGTAAATCGGCATGCACCTAAGTGCCACATTCAATTTACTTGTAAGTCCCTGGTAAATGGTACTTACTACACGTACCCAGGACCTGTAAGTTAAATGCTACTACTGGACCTGCAGCACTCAATGTGCCACCCACTAAAGTAGCCTTTTTAACATGCCTCAGGCCTGCCACTGCAGCCTGTAGTATAGTTTTAAACTGGTATTTCGACCTGGCGAAATAAACCTTTTGCCAGGCCTAAATCTTCCTTTTTAAAACCTATAAGTCACCCCTCAGGTCGAACCTAACCACTCATAGGGCAGGTTGCAATGTATTTAAAAAGTAGGATATGTGTTCTTGAGTTATACATGTCCTGGCAGTGAAAAGCTCCTAAAGTGGTTTTTCACTGATGCAATGCCTATCTCTTCCATTGAAAACACTGGGTTACCTTGTTACATTTAATAAGTGATAACTTTAGATTGGGAGTATGTAGAAATATACCTTTACACAAAAATGTATTGTAATTTAAAATCCTTTTTAGTGATGTAGTCGGATTTTAAGTCCCAATTCTGGAAATTCTACTTTTAGAAAGTTGGCGTTTTTAGGTTCTAACCATTTGTGCCTTCTGCCAGTGTCCGGGGTCACAAGACTGTAAAATGGCTCTGCTGTTGTAACACAAAGAACAGGATGGCCTTCCTGGCAGGATGACTGGGAGGAGCTGTACACAGCCCCACTTACATCTTAAACTGCTTTGCCTCCTGCATACACAGTCTGGTAGGATTGGAGGACTGAGTTAACTTTTTTTTAATTATTTGCATTATTTTAGTTTTTTTGTTTTAGTCTTTATTTGTTTAAAATATGTCTTCGGGTTACAGTAAATCTGAGCCAATAGTGCCATTTCTTTGCACCAGTAATAATCGTGTCACTGTGATGTACTTTGAAACTAAAAATAATCTCGGTACCTATTTCCTAAGTACACCGGCCTGCTAGGAAGCACCCATAACATTCTATTTAAAATTGTTGATTTTGTTTAAATGTAAAATTGTTATTGCATATGGTTCTGGCACGTTAAGGAAGTAGCAGGTTTTCTTTTTATATTTGCAACTTGCTTGAAATAACCATTTAAAGGCCACCCACACCTTTCTGCTTTGTCTAATCTTATTGAAATTGTTGTGTGTGCCAGAACAATTTTTATCAGTGACTACCCTCTGCATCCTGTGTCTGGCTAGGACGGCTCCTTCCTGAGTGTCAAGATATAATTTACACCGATATTACTGTGAAAACAATCATGTGATATAATTTTCGTTGATTTCATCATTATTCTTATTATCAATTTGAAAAAACGAAATATCGTACCTCTTTTTAGTCCTATATTGTTGGCAACTATGCTTTCAATTTGCCATCCACGTTCATCCGAGTGCCACGCCACCAGCGAACAGCATTGGTAGTTGCAGAGTGCCCACATCCACTTTTCAGCAGTGTGCCAGCTGGAGTGCTTCTCACCTGCCTGGGCCATAGAAGGCTTTTGGTTAACCATCAACTTGTGCCGGCGGACACTGTGCACAGTTGTTTTAAGGGTACCTGTTCTGAAGGCAGTTATTTGTTTGCTTTATTAGCTTGTTGGAACTGCTGGCAGTGACCTTCATCGTGAACACAACCTGAATGAAGCGCAAATGTCTTTCTTGGGTGTCTGTGCAGTGCACACCTGCCAACTCACAGGGTGCCACCATGTGACACACGATATCGGCTCCCTTCACACTGTCTCCCGGTAAGAAGCCGATATCACACGTGGCAAGGAAAACAGCTGGAAACCACAGTAAATTGTGGATTACCACTCGCTTTCCTAGGCTTTGAATTGCCAACTTATATTAGGGATGTAAAAACACCCCAGGACATCGACACCAGCCTGAGCAAGCTTTCTTTTTTTTTTGGAAGGAGGGTCTTTGGGGGCGGGATGGGGTTCGAAAGTGCCTTATAGGTACATCTCGGCACGAGGCCGCACCCCTTCCCCAGACTGTGAGATTGTTCTTTAAGTTGGCAGATGTGGCAGTGGTCCCCAAAAAATGTCCATGAAACTAAGAATGAGATATACACCTGCCCCTAGGGTTTTCATCCTCAATCTTGCGTTTTCTTTCAGCTGGGCAGACGTTTTCACAGTGGTGCGATAAGTACTCTGTAGACTGCCAGTGATAAGCATACCTGTCAACTGGTTGCACAATCTCACCGTGTGAGGCGGGGGGGTGTTCAGGGGCGGCCGGCATGGCTCGCGGGGGGAAGGGTAGGGTCGCAAAGTCGCACGGGGGGATTGTTGCGCATATTAAAAAAATAAATAAATAAAATTACCTTTGCGTCGGGTCCCGCGTCTCCGCTCCTGCTCTTCCCCGTCTCGGACAGAAGCACAGCCAGGCCCCACTGACCAATCACAATGCTGCAATGCAGCGTTGTGATTGGTTTTGAGCATCCTGGTTCAACCCTCAACCAGGGAATAAGGGCCTGGGCTTGTTCTCCACGCAGGCTGTACTGCAGCCTGCATGGAGGACGGGGAAAGTGCGCATGACTGGTTTGAGCAGCCCGAGAGGGCCGACCAAACAGTCATTGCGCACTTAGGAGTGGGCAAATCACTCCTCCCCTGCCCTGCTCCGAGAGTAGAGTGGCCCGCCCGCCAGCAGGCCCTCAAAGCAGCAGGAAGCATAAAATGATAATAACTTAAAGTTACTATCATTTTATGCTTCTTCGCACTGCTTAAAAGCAGTGGGGCGACGCTCCTCCACCATAGCGGAGGAGCCGCCACTGGGGATGACAATGGTTCAAAAGTGGCCAAAAAATGGTCCAAGGCAGACGCAGGGGTTGCGTCAGAATGGGGAACAATGCATCTAAGTCAGGGGAGGCAGTTAATGCTGGAGGGAGCAAGGGAATGTGTGACCAGGGACATGTTTCGTTCAGGATAACAATAGTTGTTTATTTTCAATAGTATGCAAGGAATATTAATAGTTCAGGTGCTCACATAAAAAAGTGACAACAAGCGTGTGGTGCTCAGTGAGGGTGACTTTAAAATATGGACATCGCATTGACAACACACAAGTGAACTCCTTATGAAAGAATTTATATAGAATGTATTGAGTTCAGGTTGTAGGGGGTCGATGGCGTTTCGATCTCCGTTATTTAGAGATCATCTTCAGGACATAGCATATGTGAGCAATCCGAATCTATAAGAGATATTACATAGTATTAGGGTGAGGCCCCGGTCGTTGAATATTATTAATTCATATTAAAAAATGGAGTAGAGCTCCCAGAGAAACAACATAACTGAATATAAATGGTTATAGGACGCTTAGTTAGTGCCTATATTGGTATAATGTACCATGTTTAAGTAAGACATCTTACCGTGATGCAGAAAATAAATTAAAGATTCAAATTTCAAAATACAGGCGAGGTGACATACTTAACGAAATTGATGAGTGAGTCGAGTGAAACAAAGTAGATGGAAAGGATAGTTATTTCAGGGCACGTGAATTAACGAAAGAGAAAAGAGCATTAAGAGGCACCTAATTAAGGAGTTAAGCTTTAAACTTACTATAAAACGGATGGTTGGACAGTTGCAAGAAGAGATGGGGTAACTGCAATAAAGATGTAGAGGGAGATCTTTAATGGTGAGCGCTGGGGCTGGCGTTAGCTCGAATGTGTTATGGACCCAGGCGGCTAAGGAAGAATGAAAAACAACTAATCAGGACAGAATATCTGAAAGCAGATATTATCGCAATAGGCTTGCAGGTGCGCAATATCCCAGCAATTGTTCTCCAGGATAAAAAATTTAAGAACGGTTTCTCACACATTGGAACTACGTGTTCTCGCCATTGGATGGTGCTAGGTATTGATACCGCACTCGAACACAGCAAGAAAGAATTTGAAGAAATTCTTGAGCTAGAAAAGGCAATCCTAGAACTAGACAGTCTAGCAGATGCAAAAGCAGTCCTAGAGAAACTAGAGCACTCCATTCTTGACTTCCAAAGCTTCGAGCATCACAAAAAATCTAAACAACTATAGTAAGGAGAGAACCTATCCTTACTTACAGGAAGATTTTTTCACGACACCCACCCAAGACCAGCAGAGAAACCCTGCCGGAACTTGGGGAAGATTTAAAAATAGACAACCCGTAACCTTCTCGGACTCCTCAGCAGACTCTGACGCCTCTGACCCCGGAGCAGGCCCAAGCACCTCAACCCACAACCCTAATTTTTTAGGGAGAGGCCAACCTTTTGGAGGGGAGAGAGGCAGAGTAAAGACCAGGTACAACTTCCCTCTAGGGGAGCGTCAGACGAGACGCAAGTTCTACCAATGGGGGTACCAATACTAGACCTTGTGCCCTTTACACCCACACCTAATGTGGAAGAAGTCCCAATCTTTAACTTGTCCCAACACCAGTTGGCATCTACGGACACTGCTCTACTGAGCAGAGATGTATCCTTATCCTTTGTAATAATGGAAAAACCCAACTGGTTCACGATACAAACTGAAATCTTTCAGTTCTTCAGAAAAGTGAGACTGAATGCATTCTTCCAGAATAAAGAGCCTTCGAACAATACAGACACTACCGGACTACGTCCTAGATCTACATAAACCCCCCCCCCCCCCGAGTGGTGCCATGACCACAGAAATACTTACCTTCGAACACCTAGTCCTTAAAGACCTGGACAAAATACAAAGAGAGTACAAGTTTACCCCATATAACGTCAGCCTGGGAGAAAAACAGAGTCTTAATAGACTAAAAGACATTGATGAAATTGTTATAGAACCCTGTGACAAAGGTGGTGGAATAGTCCTACAGGATAAAACATCCTATGACAATGAGATTTTCCGTCAGCTAAATAACACAACACATTATGAGCACCTCACACGCAACCCTCTCCAAGAGATTAGCCTCCTCATTCTGAATGTCACTAAAAAAGCTGAAGAAGAGTGTTTTATCAGTAAGAATGAATTCCTATTTCTCAACAATAAGACCCTACGCACCCCTGTCCTATACACACTACCCAAAATACATAAAAATGTGGAAATACCACCAGGTAGGCCCATCCTATCGGGCTGTGGATCTATCCTAGAACCCCTAGGCAAATACATTGACCACTTCATCCAGAATCTGGTACAGACTACAACTACATATGTGAAGAATACCATACACTTCATAAATATGATTGAGTCAGAATCTTTTGACCCACAGACAGAACTCCTGGTCACCCTTGACATCGAATCTCTATACACGAATATCCCCCAGGACAAGGGAATTGAGGTTATCAGAAATCACCTTAACCAACGACAGGCACCTCTCCAAGTTCACACAGACTTTATTATCTCACTTCTTGAAATAGCTCTGACCAAAAATTATTTCCTTTTCCAAGAAAAATACTATAGGCAGTGCAAATGTACATCTATGGGCCCTGTTTTTGCCCCCAATTTTGCGATTCTGTTCGTTGATAACATAGAGACCTCTACAATTCTCAACATAGTCAACCCATATCTCCAAAAAATTTGAGTATGGCGGAGATATATAGATGATGTCTTCACCTGCAGTCAAAGCACCGATGTGCCTGTGTGCCCGGGCGCCAAAAAACACCAGCTGGAGCCACCACCGCAAACCACCATGCGGGACCGGCGAGTAATCTCAGCCTGCGTGGCCCCAAGCTGGCTAAACAGGGCACTCTGGGCAAGGGGCTGCTCCAAAATGTTGTCCTGCTGTAGTGAGAACTCTACAGGCTCCCCCAGCAATGATTTGGCTAGGTGAAAGGACAGAATTACAAGATTTTTGCTCTTGGCTTAATGACAGTCCGCCAGACCTCAGATTCACATATAACCACAATAATACCAAAATTGACTATCTGGACGTCACCGTAAAAAGTTTGGACGGAGCACTATATACAACCCTGTTCAGAAAGCCCACTGAACGCAATACACTACTTCAGTACAATAGCTCACACCCCAGAGCACTCAGAGATGGTCTACCATACAGCCAATTTCTCAGAATCAGGAGGAATTGTAAATTCAAAGAAGATTTCTTCAGAGAAGCAGAGATGCTCTGCAAAAAACTGACTGAGAGGGGCTACCCCAGACGCCTAGTCAAACGCTCTATGAAACGAGCATGGTACTCGCACCGAGAATATTTGCTTCAACCCAAAGAAAAGACACCCCTCTCCAAAATCACGTGTCACCACCTACTGAACAGTAAGCAACAAACTGACAAAAATGATCAAAAAACACTGGTCAGTCCTTGCACCGCTTGACTTGACCGCAGGGGCTCCCATGTTCTCCTTTAAAAGAGGCCGCAACATTAAAGATCACTTCGTTAGGGCTCACAAACCTGCACGTAAGGACAACTCCCTCCAATCCTACCTTAACTTACCCCCTGTACAAGGTCACTACAAATGTAACAACTGTTTGGCATGTGATTCCACTATCAACACCAAAGTGTTTGAGTATGGAGGTTTTAAACACACTCTAGTCGTTTTCCAACTGTAATTCACAAAATGTGATCTATTGCATTGAATGCCCTTGTAAGAAGCTATATATACGACAGACTACACAGAAGATAAAAACCAGGATTTCGCAACACAAGAGCCAGATTCGCTGCAGGATTACCACAGCACCCCTTGTTGAACACTTCCTGGAAAAAGGACACTCTGAACTGGATTTTAAATGGCTAGTGATTGAAAACGTATGCCCCATCTGCAGAGGCGGAAGTCTACAACAGGTTCTCAACAGACTGGAATGTAAATGGATCTTCAACTGCCGGACCATTGAGCATGGACTAAACTCAATGGATGAATGGAATGATTTCATTTTATCACTGGATATATATATGAGACACATAACAGGCGTCTCCTATATCCGATTCTGCTAACAGGTTTATTTCCCAATTACCCTTCCCCACCTTATATGTAACAGCCCAATTATGACGCTACTAACTATTTCACTGGGAAGCTTCCCTGGTTATTAAGACCATTCCTTTGTACATAACCAGCTCAGTTATGTTGTTAGTTTACAGATTCCCTAAGAATCGTCGCAAATATTGAGGCTATTATGCCCTGTTTTTCATTGTTTGTATTTTTAGGCATAAGTGGTTTTTGCTCTGAATGCCACATACATTATTTCATATCTGCCTCTTTAATTTCTTATATCTGCTTTTTGCTTTTCTAACCCACTTACACTACAAGTGCCAAAACACTATTAAAGGGTTAATTCCCTGCAGCTGTCGGAGTGGGCCCCAAGTGTCCAATTAGACACCCCCCTCCCCCCCCCCCCCTCACTGAGCTGCTGCACGCTTACGCACACGCCGCCGGCGCTCTAATTAATAGCACCTGACACGCTCTGACCAGCTGTCTCCATTGATCGCACCTTTCACGGAAGCGAGGACCACAGCCCGCTCCTCCTTTGGCAGACTGACTCCGGCAGTCTTACCACCAAGTAAGTTAATTGCTCGCCGCAGAATTCTTTTCTCCCAGCGTGGAGCCCTTCAACAAACCTGATGGCTACCCATTTCGTCCATTGGTGACTCTTCAACGGAAGGAATTAATTATCCTCCGCAGACAACACGGCTTTGTTGTTTCTTGAATCACCTTACTAATCATGCAAGTCTGCCACCCCATTACAATGCCATGCGCTTACTGATATTCTGCCTACCGGCCGCACTCACCCATTATTTTACATTTTCAGAAATGGATGAATTTAATTCGGGCGCCCTCGTTAATTGTACTAGCACCAAGCAATTTTCCGCTAGTCCCGCGCTGACGATATCCACGCCATAAGTGCAGCCACTATCTTAATTATTCCTGCATGCACTCGTGCTTCTCAATACCCCTGATTAGTTGCTTTTCATTCTTTCTTAGCCGCCTGGGTCCATAACACATTCGAGCTAACGCCAGCCCCAGCGCTCACCATTAAAGATCTCCCTCTACACCTTTATTGCAGTTACCCCTACTCTTCTTGCAACTGTCCAACCATCCATTTTATAGTAAGTTTAAAGCTGAACTCCTTAATTAGGCGCCTCCTAATTCTCTTTTCTCTTTCGTTGATTCACGTGCCCTGAAATAACTATCCTTTCCATCTACTTTGTTTCACTCGACTCACTCGTCAATTTCGTTAAGTATGTCACCTCGCCTGTATGTTGAAATTTGAATCTTTCATTTATTTTCTGCATCACGGTAATATGTCTTACTTAAACATGGTACATTATACCATATAGGCACTAACTAACTAAGTGTCCTGTAACCATTGTTATTCAGTTATGTTGTTTCTCTGGGAGCTCTACTCCATTTTTTAATATGAATTAATAATATTCAACGACCGGGGCCTCACCCTAATACTATGTAATATCTCTTATAGATTCGGATTGCTCACATATGCTATGTCCTGAAGGTGATCTCTAAATAACTGAGATCGAAACGCCTTCGACCCCCTACAACCTGAACTCCATACATTCTGTATAAATTCTTTCATAAGGAGTTCACTTGTGTGTTGTCAATGCGATGTCCATATTTTAAAGTCACCCTTACTGAGCACCTCACGCTTGTTGTCACTTTTTTATGTGAGCACCTGAACTATTATTATTCCTTGCATACTATTGAAAATAGTACAACTATTGTTATCCTGATCGAAACATGTCCCTGGTCACACATTCCCTTGCTCCCTCCAGCATTAACTGCCTCCCCTGACTTAGATGCATTGTTCCCCATTCTGACGCAACCCCTGCGTCTGCCTTGGACCATTTTTTGGCCACTTTTGAACCATTGTTTCCATAAACATTACTCCACCCCAGGTTCTAATATTGGGGTACCCTTGTTTTCCTTCTACGCCACTGGGGATGAGGCCTTGAAAGGGGCAGGGCCTCAAGTCGAGAAGTACCTATGAGGCACTTTTGAACCTAACCCCCCACCGAAGCCCCCTCCTCCCAAGAAAAACAAAAGCTTGCTGAGGCTGGTGCTGATGTCCTGGGGTGTTTTCACACCCCTAAATGGACGTCGGCAGTTCAAAGCCTCAGAAAATGAGCTGGAAATCCACTGTTTATGGTGGTTTTCAGCTCGTTTCCCCTTCCACCATGTGACTTCGGCTCCTCACTGGGAGACCTGTGATAGGAGCCGATATCATGTGTCACACAGTGGCACTGTGCGAGTAGGCGGGTATGGGTGTGTAACACGCCTCTTCAATAAACCGCACTCCACTGATGCTCCTACAGCTCCTAGCCACTTTGCTTCCAAGTGCTTTCACTGGCTCTCAATCATGCTGCAAGACTGGGAATGAAGGGGTCTTAGACGTGAACCTGTACAAATTGGTGGTGCTATATTGTTTGATGTTAGCGAATCCTGTCTGTCTGAGAGGGGTCCAAAAGATTATCGTTTTGGGGTAGTTACATTATTTGTTTTGGTTTAGAAGACGTCACCTCTGGCAATGCTGAGAAGGCCTCTATGTAAATGTCCACTGTTTATATTACATCACATTTCCGTGGAACTCTTTACAAATGCTATTACAGTTTTTGGAGATAAAGAAATTGAAGAGCTGCGACGTGAACTGATTAGCCCCGGATCAAATAGGTTGGTTAGTGCTGATGCCACAGCCAAAACTCAGGCTGTATCTGAAAACCAGTAATCCACGCGCTGCCATCACCCCCACTGTGCACATATCTGTCGCACACCTATGCTAGCAAGGCCCAAGAGTTGCCTAATACATGTAGAGAGACGGCATGAACCCACCTCTGAGGTAGAGATTATGGACAGATTGTCTGGTAAAGAAATTTAACTAATGCAAAAGAAACAATTGATGGACGGAATGCTGGACAATGCAAACATTCACCCCCAGTCATAAGGATCTGGGTTAAATCCATCATTCTTTTGCTCACCACACCACCCCAGTTTGGACCCAGCCATATGCAAATCAGTCTTGACCCTGTTCCTTGTGGGAACAGTTCAGCCCGAACTGCCAAGCCAGGTCCTCCCTGGGCCGGAAACAAGCATCCTGGGACTGGTTTCAGGGCATCACCCTTCTTCAGCCAGGCTAGCTTGAATCCAGTGGTGTAGTGAGCACGGGACCCACGTCTGGGCATACCCTTCCCACTTAGGGCGACAAATGCAAAAGAAACAATTGATGGACGGAATGCTGGACAATGCAAACATTCACCCCCAGTCACAAGGATCTGGGTTAAATCCATCATTCTTTTGCTCACCACCCCAGTTTGGACCCAGCCATATACAAATCAGTCTTGACCCTGTTCCTTGTGGGAACAGTTCAGCCCGAACTGCCAAGCCAGGTCCTCCCTGGACCGGAAGCAAGCATCCTGGGACCGGTTTCAGGGCATCACCCTTCTTCAGCCAGGCTAGCTTGAATCCAGTGGTGTAGTGAGCACGGGACCCATGTCTGGGCATACCCTTCCCACTTAGGGCGACAATTGCAAAAGAAACAATTGATGGACGGAATGCTGGACAATGCAAACATTCACCCCCAGTCACAAGGATCTGGGTTAAATCCATCAATCTTTTGCTCACCACACCACCCCAGTTTGGACCCAGCCATATGCAAATCAGTCTTGACCCAGTTCCTTGTGGGAACAGTTCAGCCCGAACTGCCAAGCCAGGTCCTCCCTGGATGCTTGTTTCCAGTCCAGGGAGGACCTGGCCTGGCAGTTCGGGCTGGACTGTTCCCATTGGGCACAGGGTCAAGACTGATTTGCATATGGCTGGGTTCAAACTGGAATGGCATGGTGAGCAAAAAAACAATGGATTTAGGCCCAGATCTCTGTACTGGGGGTGAATGTATGACATTGTTCTGCATTCTGTCCATCAATTGTTGTTTTTGCATTTGTCACCCCGAGTGGGACGGGTATGCCCAGACGTGGGTCCCGTGCTCTCCATGCCACTGGAGTCAAGCTATCCTGGCTGATGAGGGGTGAAACCCCGAAACCGGTCCTAGGATGCTTGTTTCCAGTCCAGGGAGGACTTGGCCTGGCAGTTCGGGCTGGACTGTTCCCATTGTTCACAGGGTCAAGACTGATTTGCATATGGCTGGGTTCAAACTGGAATGGCATGGTGAGCAAAAAAACAATGGATTTAGGCCCAGATCTCTGTACTGGGGTGAATGTATGACATTGTTCTGCATTCTGTCCATCAATTGTTGTTTTTGCAAAGAAATTTAACTAAACAGCCAATAAATTCTCCTCAGCAGTTTCAGCATGCTAAAATTATAATTAATGCCATTGTCATTAAAAGATAATAATGATTGATTTCATGCTTCAAATGTATTGTTTTTGTCTGTTTTGTATCCCCAGAATGAAACAAAGCCAGTCCAAATGATGTTTAGAAAGGGAAAATATCCTATGACCTATATCGGAGAACAACAGGCTAGGATCATCGAGCTGCCTTATGAAGATAAAGAGCTCAGCATGATTGTAATGCTTCCCGATGACATCAACGACGATTCCACTGGCTTGGAAAAGGTAAGACATTCCAGTAGGGCCAAAGTGAATAGGCTGAACTAGAAACATGGATCTGGCTTGGCTAATAAATTGAGAAAACTTATCTTTCAATGCATAATTCTTAGTTACACCCCATTATACCTTCATGTTGATATGCCAACATGGCACTTTTCAAAATGGTGCTCTTGCTCACAAGGAGCGTTTCTTGATTTATTAAGAGGAAATTGGACCAGTGACCGAGTGCTCTGGATGCACCATTTAGAGCATTATCAGACCTTGAAATTACTGCACTCAGATGCCTTGTTAACACCAGATGGAAAAATGTAAAACCATGTTTACTTGAGTAAAATAAACTGCATTGGTTACACAGTGTTACTGTATTAGCATATATCTGCAGGTGGGGTGGTCCTCATGTTGGCACACTAACTATATGGTTCAAGGATGTTGGCTCTTCGAGGTTCAATTTATCCCACTTGTCCAAAACAACCTCTGTATACCAACCATGGAGCAATATATTTAACAGATCAAGTCAACATTACAAGAAAGCATGCTGGGAAGAAAAGGTGCCAAACTCCAGCCTACTTACCTGCCTGAGCTTAGCAGGGTGGTCAGCTATCTAAAACTGGAATCGGGGAATAGCACCACAAAGTACAAGCTTTCTGGAGAATAGGGGAATGTCTGGCCTTTGATATGGAAAGCAGGCAATAATGTGTGTGTGTGCGCTCCCTCTGCTTTTTGCAGAGCTCTTAGTTTTCTGTAGTCTAGGCCTAACGTGCTTCCACTTGCCTCCTGGATTTCTCACTTGGGAGCAGCAGTGCACGAACACAACACACTCACATCTGCAGAGGTGTCGTATATGGAGGATGATTTTGTTCTGTGCCATATATGTGGTGAAATTAATTCCTTAGAACAATTGTTATCCCATATTGCTAATAACGCAGGCTGCACGGATCACAGTTTTCTATCTTAATGAGCTCTATAGGTCTAATCTTAAAGATCTTTGAAACGACTCCCAGCTTTCTTTGGACTGTAGTGTATAAATGGATCCTTTCCGCATCACCCACCAACATGCATGAAGGTGGAGTTTTCATAAGGCAGAACACCGACTGAATGATGTCAACAGGATTGTGTCTAGAGGATCTAGTCCATCCTTAACATCAATGTCTGCTTGCAATCTAGAGTAACATCTAATTGGCACATGGATGAGGGATGCCTCGTAGCTGGTCAAACATGCCTTCATATTGTACCATATCAACAAAGGGAGAGGGACGGAGGGCGCTTAAAAGTCCAGCATATGTGCCCCCTAAGAGACAAGTAAATTTGACAAAGTATGCAGTTCCTGGTGGAGAAGGCAGCGAGGCGGAGGCTAGGAAGGTCTGTTCCCTGATCATGTGGTGGAGGAGACTGGGTGTCTCCCAATTTGGGAAGTAGGGCCCTCACACACCCAGCTGGGTGTCATGCTTCATCATAGGGCATGCTCCTCGTCAGGCCGGTGCTGCAATGCCTGACGGGCACCCTATGAATGGCTCTTTATCGGAGATCTTTTAATCCCAAGCCGTTAGGTGCGGTGCGGGTAGAGGGCCTTTAGGTGTAGATGTGTGTGAGCAGATGTGCAGTGGGGGTGTGGAGAAGAGTATTAAAAAGGGGAGGGCAGTGTTGCTCCCAAATTCAATTTAATCAGATAGCCCACTGGTCCCAATTAAAAACAGATAGTGTAGGCCACATCAGGAGTAATGTCCAATAGTGGCTAAAAATTTTAAGGTCGACATGTTCCTTGCCTAGTGTGTCAAACCGATCACGTGGCAATTCTTCAGGACCAAACTATCTACACGATGGTTGGTTCACTCATAGTATCATAATGTGAGCCCAACACTAGAAACCTAACAATGAGGTACCTTGTTCATGTAGACCAACCCAATTAGGGCGAATGCTTTTCTCCTTCAAAACACAGGTGGAGGAAAAAAAACTGTATTTTTAGCGTCGATTCAGTAGTTGCTGAAGTGTCCAGGACCTACCCCGTCCTCCACAGTGTCGTGTAGATAGTTTGAGATTGGTCCTGAAGAATTGCCACGTGATCGGTTTGGCACACTAGGCAAGAAACATGTCGACCTTAAATTGTTTTGCCACAATTGGACATTACTCCTGATGTGGCCTATACTATCTGTTTTTAACTGGGACCAGTGGGCTATCTGATTAAAATTGAATTTTGGAGTACCACTGGCCTCCCCTTTTTAATACTCTTCACCACACCTCCACTGCACATCTGCTCACACACATCTACACCGAAAGGTCCTCTACCCTCACTGCACCTAATGACTTGGGATTAAAAGATCTCCGATAAAGAGCCCATCATAGGGTGCCCATCAGGCATTGCAGCGCCGACCTGATGAGGAGCATGCCCTATGATGAAGCATGACACCCAGCTGGGTGTCTGAGGGCCCTACTCCCCAAATTGGGAGACACCCAGTCTCCACCACATGATGCCTTGCTGCCTTCTCCACCAGGAACTGCATACTATGTCAAATGTATTCATATTATACCAACCCCGTAATACATTCCAAGGAGAAACGAAATCTGACATAAAGCAAATCACACACTGGACAGCTCATTATCAAGACTGTATCAAAAGAAACAGTACAGGTTTCCACAACAAATTAATGTATCTATTCTTTTAAGACCAACTTTCAAATACTGCTCACCATGTCATTTCCTTTAAACAAGACTACTAAAGGTTTAGTCTTGTTATGCTTTATAATGTGACAACTCGAGTCTACTAGATGCAATGATAGTGTGAAATGGATTGAACATGAATCTCTTCCTTCATGAGCTGCGCATGCAAATTGTGAAAGTATCCTTCATGAACCCCCACCCTAAATTTGTAAATATCTCCAAAATCAATAAAAGTAATCCAAATCCACAGAGTTCTTATTTAATCGTAGACATTGGTGAGGGGTATCTTGTGTTTTTCACTGAAAATAATTAAATGCGTGTGTCCTCAATGGATGGTGCCCTGTGCTAGAGAGTAGCTATACCTGAAGCAGGTAAAGTGAGTCCTTCCTGCCCTGTTGCCATGATGGCTAATACGGGAGACGGTGTGGCAGCTTAGCCCTGTGGACATTAAGGGACTGGAGACAGTTGTGTGTGAAGAGGGTAGATCGTAGATACATTTTCAGGACCACAGGAGAGAAGAGGCACCCAACAACCAGAGTGGTGCTGGGCTTGGGGAGATAAATAGCATTGTCCTACCTGCTGTACCAGTAATCAGCCATCCGGCATTGGCAATTGGCATGCAGTGATGCTGCAGCCCATGCAACGAGAAGAGTAACATTAAGGATTGTTGGTAGGCCAGCTGCTGCTGTCTCACTATGGTGAAGCAACTAGGTGTAGCAAATCTTGTGCAAGGGGAGAAGCATAAATGACTCCTGCTTAGAAGTCCATGGCTGGATGATGGTCCCTGGAATGTAAGGAGCTGTAAGAGGAATAATGTCCCAGTACCTGCCTCATTATTGAAAATACTTGACTTGCTGTTTGCTTTGTGCTTAGGGTGGCTGAAACTATGCCCAGGTTCTCTAATAGTCTATGGGCTTTGTGGTGAGATAACATTGAAGAAGTCAAGTAAGCACTGGTAGCCATCTAGCTGTATTCTGTAAGCAGGGTAGGAGGGTTCAGCCTTTCTCCTTACTACCACTTACAGGGTTAAGCCCGGTTCCCTGCTGGCTTTTGCTCAAATCACCTCAGCAGGCAGTCCTTTGCTGCTGTAGTTTGAATCGGAAGCTATTTCATCATCAGAAGCCAAATCGCATTAACAGTTTAAGTTCAGTCAATGATGAGTTTAGAATAGTTTTAAAACCTTTGTTTCTCATAAAGAGATTAGTAATTATCGTTCTTTTTATATTTAGATTAGTCAATAAAATCAAGTTAGTTTACAGAAATCTCATCAAAAAGAATGGTTAGAACAAATCATCAAAGAATGCATCAAGCATGTTCCATAAAGGAAATGTTCCCTATTCTAAAGATTAGGATCAGAATTTTAAGTGAGTAGAACCCATGAAGAGTTTGTATTCAGAAGCAAATGTGTGAGATATGAGAGCATAAATCCCAAGAGTCAGATCAAAGAAGCAGAAGTCCCTATAAAGAGTAGTTCATGAAACTCAACCGAGTCTCAGTATTTCGAGTACATCAGCATACAGTTGCAGTAGCTATCAGCCAAATCGAGCATCAAATAGCAAGTCAAAGGATGAACAACAGCGGAGGTAGCCACAGTTGCCAAGGGTCTGGGAAAAAGTGTGCAGTGAAGCATTTGGCCAAAAAGCATAGAAACTAACTGGGAACACTCACTAATACAAAATATTGTTGCAAAATGTGTAGCAGGTCTCTCCTCTTCGGATCCAATCAAACAGAAGAATTCTTCTGAGAGTGAGTTCAGCCCTTCCTTTCCCACGAAATAACATGCAGCTTGCAAAGTTTTATCACAAAGTTTGTTACAGACATCTTCCGTATGTGGCTTCTTATTCATGAACCTCCTTTCCCATGGGCATCGATAACCGTTTAACCATCTACTATTAAATGTCTAACTGCGTAAACTATGATCTATGCCAGTGGTTCCTAAACTGGGGTCCGTGACACATTCCCAGGGGGTCCGCAGGCAGCAGTTTTAAAAGCACTGTAAAGTTCCTGGTATAATCAGCAGTTTTCAAAGCAACAATAAAAGTGTCAAGATAACGTCAGTGATTAATGTACCTGCTGGAGAGAGATGGGAGTTTTGTCTAGTGGCAGCTTTGACTCCTAAGGAAGCGCAGAGGTTTAATATTCCTGCTGCAAAGAACGTGTACCATGCATTAAAAAAAATATTTTATGTGCATAGCTATGTGGGTTACTGCTTTGTCACAGAGCTTCTGTTGTTACTGTGCAGTTCATAAGTTACAACCATAAACTAGCACAGTGAGCTATGAACTGCCTTCAAAGAGCTGCATTCAAACTGCATGGTACAAGTTAGTAAGTTATGTTTTCTCTCAGTCTTTCATTATCCTGATGCTGCTAATAAAGGTTTATTTGGGTAGAAATAAATTCTTATTAACGTCAATGCTAACCACTGTTATGTTCTGAATCCTGAGTTTGTGCTTCCCCAGACGAAGCACTCTTAAAAAAAAAAATGCCTACCAGCATAGATGACATGTGAATCCTACACCTTGAAGTCCCCTTTGCCTTATGTAACATTTTCTATACACTGATTTACACATGTATGATTCATTGTTTCTGCCCTACACTGGTATGAGAGATGCTATAAAACAAATGCAATACATGTGACAGAGGGGCTATGGAGAGATAAGAGGCACTTTTGGAGGGTGATGGTGAGGTCATCATTGAAGAGCCCCAACAAAGATCGTTGTATCCTGGTACAGTAAGGTCATCATTTACTATGCTTTAAAAGCTAATACAATTCAATATATAATGACAAATGTATGTGGAATGCACCATTTTTTAGGTCGAGCCTAGTGCAGCGCGCATGCGCTGCTCTAGGAGATGACCTTTTGGAATCGGTCTGCACTTTTTAGAAACTCGTGCATGCCACAGCATCCACCTTGTGGGAGCGAGCAGCAGGGGCCATCTGTTTGTAATTAGCGCGGCCGCGCTTGTTTACATTTGCTTTGCCTGTCCTAAATGCTTCCAAGATTTTCCTGCATCTTAACTTAAGTTACAGGCTCCCGCGAGCAGCGGCACGCAGGGGCCATCTGTTGGTAATTAGCGTGGCCGCGCTTGTTTCCACAGTCTCTAATCTGGCCCTGTGTCTACGGAGATATTGCCTTCAGAACTTGGATGCAGCAATGGATATTGTAATATATTTGCTGTGGTGAACTATTGCCAACCACTGCTCATGCAGCTATAATCCACTAGCTCATCACACCAGACACTTCAAGGGGATTGGGTACGACAAGCCAAGGTTTCACGTGTGTTGGCATTTGCTAGAGCATATCACACCAAGTCACATTTACATTATTTTAGAGCCACTGTAGAGACAACTGTAACTTTCTCAAATCCTTCCGCACTTCAAACATATTGCAACCTATCAGTTCCAACTGATTCCATTATCACCGTCACCTCAGAGAAAGGTAGCTGTCTTTAAGAAAGGAAGGGCTGTAAGTAGCTCCCCAGCCACACCTTTGGGACCCTGTTACTTCGGAGGGGAACATAGCGGAGTACGTCTATACATCCTAGAGCAGGCTTCTTGCTCGCTGAAGTTTTGTGTTTTGGAACATGAGCGAAGGAGTGCTGACGTGCCACGGCTTCGAGTCTGTCGGTTCACTGGTGCTAATCGACTGTTACTTCTATCCCAGATACGTTTTGTATAGCCTTCCTTCTGCGGAGCCCGCACGTCCTTATCCGCTGCTCTTTTGTAACTAATGTATGGGACTTTCATGGTAGCGATCCTGAGCTTTACTCTTCTGGTGTTCACATGCTAGGTCATGGTTGGTTCAGTTTTCCAATTAGGGAAGAGAAAATTATGAGATAGTTGGCTTATGCAAGCATGACCTCAATAAAGCATAAAACCCATGCCTCACTCCCAAAGTTTCTTCGCAACGAAAATAAATAAATAAAATATCCGCTGTGCTCCACTTTGTATATTTTGTCAGTCGACTACCAGAAAAGTGCACTTGTATGATATTAACTGCCAAAAAAACAAGAAATTCACCAGGGAAAACAATGATGTCATTTTTCTAAGCTGTTTATTCTAACTCTCCAGGGCGTGTGTTGATCCTGGTGATGACATATTCCATCCCTCCTGGTGTTTTTCTTAAGTGGGCCTTCCTTGCTCTCTTGCGGCTGGTCTATGTCCTTCCAATCGCTGCACTGCAGGGCAGACTAAACATCTTGTCGGTCCAGAGCAGGGAGGTTGGACATTTGGTCTCCCCGGCACATCAGTGTGCAGGAGCAGAGTACAGGCGCGCACAGATAAAAGGAGGTAGCACTTCTGGCTCCAGGTAAAGATGAGGCCACCTACCCTTCCCGTTAATTAAATTACCCGCAGAGTAGGGTCACTGCTAAGGAGGACTGGGATTAGATTTAACACGCACCCAAGCATGAACTCAATAACCAACCTGTTTTTGGCTTGAGGTCGCAGCCTTGAAGTTCCATTGCACTGGAACTGGTGAACTATCTGGGGTGACATGCAGAAAAGGCAGATTTCCGACAGTATTATCTAAATCCATGTTAGCCCTTTATCATTCCAAGGTTGATAAAAAGGGGTCTTCCTCTGAGATTCAGAACTCACTACTGACAAACGGCACAAAGAATGTGCAGTTGGCCCATTAACTCATACAGCATGACTTTCTCAATGCAACACTAGGATTTGTAAGCAATTTAAACAATATCGGAACATTCATTTGAGACCTTTCACAGCAATATATTTACAAACTCCCCAAAAATGATATTACCACAATCTCCCTTTCCATGAAACAGCAGCATGGAGGAAGCGTCTGTACATCTCTGTGCCTGAGGGGTGCTTAGAGCGCCAAAACTCTGATGCCCCAGGGCTGCCCAATGCGTGAGGGCGCCCTATCTTGAGTGACAGGCTGGGCAGGGGTCTGAATGTGCCAAGGCCATGCCTACAAGTGTCTGAGCCGGCACGGCTGCTCGCCTCCACTTCCGTGTGCCCCCGTTCGTATGGCGAGCTCCCCAGCAAAGCTTGCAGTCCATCTTTCCAACTAGCCCGTCGTTCTGGTATTAGCTAGCATTTCGGAGTTTTTCCAATTACGACTAAGAGACACATCGAAGGCACTTCGTTTATTAATTGTTGTTTCCTACACCGTGGACTCAGATGGCACAGAAGGGGCCTGTACTGACAGATAGATACCTACACTGTGCTGAGGGAGGGAACGCGGGGGCTACTGCCAGGACCCCTCTCCCATGAAAGTCCAGTAGCCGGGTTCAGCATCTGGCCCGTCGGTCATGGATCTGCTGTGAATTAGGAAAGCGAGCCACCGGGAGCAACCCGAGCCGGGACGCACAGCGCCCACGCCGGCATTGTCTGCTTCTGGGGGCTGAGGCATGACAAGCCTGGCACGGCGCCCGCCGAGCGAGCGCAGCTTTCATTGTTTCACTTAAAACGAGACAAAACAGACAGCTACAACCGATACGGACTTCACTCAGCAACAACAGCAGTTTGAAATTTAAAACCAGCATCTGCAATGCAATAGGGCTCGCATTTACGCGAGTTTGAGCTATTGACATTGCAAATAACAATGCCTTTTATTTTTGTTTTTTAAAACATAAATAAAAGGCATTATCATTTACAATGCCAATAGCTTAAACTCGCGTAAATGCGAGACCTATTGCATTGCAAATGCTTGTCTCTAATTTTCTTGGGGGGAGGGGGGGGCAAAGCCCCCTTTGTAGTGGTCAGGCTCACTCGCATTTGGTGCGCACAGTACAGGGACTGGTCTGACAACATTTGCCAGGGCTGCTTTGGGTTTCCAGTACGGCCCTGGCAGGAGCAAGAACCTCGTACCACGAAATAAAAGCAAACATTAAAAAGTTAGTCACCGAGGTGCAGCACCAACCTTCCAATTAAAATCTTTAGATTTTTGCAAATTTTCTCAATATAAAAGAATAAAATCTTTGGCTATTAGACTATTTGTTTGGTGTGCAGTTGGTGTATTTTTCATGAATTACTGTTTTAATATTTGAAATTTAAATTGTACAAATTGCTTGGGGGTCCCCGGCTTCCAGTAGCGACTTACTGGGGGTCCTCAGGAGTCAAAAGTTTGGGAACCACTGATTTAAGCTAAAGAAGAGAAACATCACCTTGCAAAATACTGTTTAGTAATGCATTCCATTTATATAAAGTAGCACTGTTTTAAAATGTACAACTATACTATTCAAGCATTATGTGAAACATGGTAAGAACAGGAAATGAAATCATCGCAAAATATGTTGCTTAGTAAAATAATACATTTATTAAAACCGGAACATTCTGCTGTTATGACTAACGTTTCTAAGCATGTCACATTAAGGTCAAGTTCCTAAATTATATGGTGCAATATGGAGTTCACTTATAGTTAAGGAAAAACTTGTATTTTAGCATTTCTTTCGCCTATACTAATAGCTGTGGCTGCCTATTGCAGCTTGCACATTTAAAATGCATGTCATTTTCTCTTTTAAATTGCACATTATTCATTGAACATATAGCTGTTAATTATATAAAATGGCACCTTAATTAAATAGCGCTATCAAAAGCGTCATCACTGAAAGGTGTTTGGTGAATAGCCTTGATTTTACAGGCCCCAAGTGAACTCTATTTTCCTGACAACTGCTCAAAAGGAAGAAAGTGTGGGGCCAATGTGGTTGACTGTATGCAGTTGGAAATGTAATGTAAGGCCTTGGAACCATGAGTGGAAGTCTAGAAACACCCCAACTGCTGCATACAAGTACACAAAATCTACTGATATTATATGAAGAAAGAAAAATATGGTCATTGGTCACAGTGGACCTGTCACTTCTTTGCAACTTCCTTGGCATTATACTGAAAGCCATTAATGAGTCCATAGATTCCTCAGAAACAATATTGGTGGAGTGAATGTGTCCCTAATATAGCAATCTTTGCTTGAAGGTATGGCCCAAATGCTTTATTATCAGAATGCCACCCTGCCACTGCTTGGATTACCCCATGTAACTCTTATTGCAAGGTTCTTGAAATATAGAGATATAGCTTTGGGGTCTAAAATGCCAGTATTCAAGGTAAATTACATTAGAATTATGTGAGGATCTTTCTTTTCCCAGATTTAAACTTTTGGTGCAGAAACAAAAAAGATCCTTTGGGTTAAGGAAGAAGTTAAGAGCACTGGGCTTGCAGTATATGCTCTAGTACCCAGCAAAGTTGAAGATAATCCGAAAGTATTATCTGCATCAGGTTGAGTAAGCAGACTGGGGAAGACTTCATGAGCTAAACACCGCGACATAGAAGGGTGCATGAAGTGGCAAGAAAGGGAACATGATCAAGTTAACAATCCTGTTAAATCCTAGTATTTGCTGTAAATATATTTGCACTTCATGTGACACAACAACATGTTTCCCGGTTTCCTACCAAGCTAAATGTTAAATATGATGCAAAATGGTGGTCCTCAGCCTGTGAAGTGCCAGTGAATCCATTGGTGCATTTAGTGTGAGTACACAAAGCTAATAAGTGTTTTCTCACCTTTTTATCGAAAGGTGTAACAAGCTTCCACTACTTAAGTATTGTTCCAGGAGAGCCATACATTTGTATTTGTATTTAAATTTATAAAGTGCATTATGCCCATAGGCGTCAAAGCGCTACCACTGGAGAAGAAGCTGCCAAGAGGCCACAGCACTACAGCCAATGAAGGGAGAATAGCCAAGTTTTCAATTCCTTGCCAAAGGCCATATGAGAGTTTAAGCTAGCATTCTGGACCGGCAGCGTGTTCAACACTTTAGCCGCTACTACAGAAAAGGTGTGACCACCCCTTTTGGCCTTCCGAAACCTTTTAAATGTTCACCTTCCTCAGATAGTAAAATCTCAGCTATCTCTTATGGGAGTACCAGTGAAATACTGAACTCTGGGTTAACGGCCCCTGCGCCTGATGGATCATACAAGCACTTTAAAAGTCACCCACTTCCTAACAGGCAGCCAGTGCAGGGAGCGCACGTCTTCCCTGACTGAAAGGCATTTAGGTACATCCAATACCAGGCGTGCTGCCGCATTTTGAATGACTGTCGTTTGTTGAGCAAGGACTTATTAATGTTTTAAATATAATGTATTGCGATATTCAAGGCGATATGTAATTAGCGCAATAACCACTGGTATTCTGAGCTCAACTGGTATAAGAGGAAAAATCTTTTTCAGGATTTTCATGATGAAGCATGAACTCTCAATCTATTGACCTGGGTATTGTCAAAGATGACTCCTAGGTTTTTAGCGAAGACAACTGGTGTAGGTAAGGGGCCACAAATATCTGGCCACCACCGCTCTGACCGTACCGAATGTTGTGCCCCAAAGACCAGGATATCTGTCTTTTTTGCATTTAATTTCAGACCGTTCTCCTTCATCCAGATGCTGATATCCATCCTACAGAGTTTGAATTTCTCTGCAACTGATAACATATCAGATATCGAGGCAATGGTCTGGGTGTCATCCGCATAGGACAGAACCTGAAAGCCGAATAACCACACCAATTTTGCCAGCGGGGCCACAAAGATTAAACAGGGTGAGGCTGAGAGAAGACCCCTGCGTAACCCCACAAGGGAGCTGTAACGGTTCTGCCCTGAAGTCCCTGCAGCCGACAGTGTACGTTCTATTGGTCAGAAAGGAACCCAATAGGTCCAGAGCGGTATCCTTCAACCCTGCCTGGTGCAATCTTTCCACCAAGCGGGATGGGGATATTGTATCAAATGCCGCTGACAGATCCAGCATTACCAAGATGGCCGTGCTACCTTGAGCCACCTGGCAACTGATGGAATCTGCCGCAGCAACCAGTGCCAATTCAGAAAATGACCACTCCGGAAGCTAATCTGTGAGGGGTCCAGAAGGTCCTGGGGTGGTGATAAACTTGGCAAATAGCTGGTTAATATATTTTTCAAAGATTTTGGCTGGTGCAGGCAGAAGCAAGATTAGGTGCGGCTTTTTAAGGTCATCTGGACCCCGTTAGGCTTTTTTTTAGGGGAATAACTGCTGCCTGCTTCCAGAGTTGAGAGAGTACTCCCATAGTAATTATCTGGTTGTAGATCCTTTCCAGAAAAGTTGCAATCAGATCTGGTGCAAATTGTAAAACTGGGGGGGGGGGCAGGGACGGGTGTCCTCCAGTGAGCCTGATGTCAGGTACATAAGAATATTTTTTTACTTTCATGCAGGATATGGGGGGGGGGAAAGTGGACATAGACGGGGAGAGAATGTGGCTAAACGGCTAGGGTGGTCGACCTCGGAGCTGGGGAACCGGGTTTGAGTCTCGGCAGGGTCGCTCAACATTCTGTGATTCTGGGCAAATCCCTTAATCTCCCCGTGCCTAAAAAAAAAATGAGTCTGTTAGTCTGTAACACAACTGGTGCTCATGTAAAGCGCTCTGATACCTTCGGGTCTAGTTTGCGCTATATAAAACTCCACAAAAACAAAAAAATAAAAATAGGTGTGATGGAATCCCGATCAACGGGAGCCTCTGCACCCATAGTGAAGGGAGGACTATCCTCATTAACCTTAAAATCCCAGAAGATCTTCAGTATCTTATCTCTGAAATAAACTGTGACGTTATTGCAGAAGCTTTGCGCGTTCAACTATTGCTGGACCGGGAGAGTAGAGAGCTCTCACCACTTTGAAGAGTTTGTTGGGAGTGTTGCTTGCAGATCTTATTTTGTTGGCATAATAAGATGATTTTGCAGCCAGAATGGTGCGTTTGTATGTAGCAGTCAGCTTTTTATGTTTGCATTTCTCCTCTGAAGTGAGAGTGGCCCTCCACCTCCGTTCTTGCTTCCCACATTGCCGTCTGAGGTCTTTAAGCTCATCTGGTAACCAAAGCACGAGTGCTTTAGTTCTAGTGCCAGTCTTGTATTTAAGTGGAGAAACTTATTTAATTGTGGCTGTCACCCAAACATTGAAATCATCTGCCGTTAGGTCCTGTAAGCTGTTCTTTTTCACTAGTATTACACTGAGGGATTATTCCAGATCTATGGGGAACATTTTACTCCAGCTTCTATAAGATGCAGGCTTACGCCGTGTCTGTTCTAAAAGTTACCACTAGATAGTCTGACCAGCTTAGCGGGATAATGTTGCCCACCTTCAAGACCGAGTGATTGGCAGAGATTCCATCCAGCATTTGGCCGGCAGTGTGGGTGGGGGAGTTGACCAATTGGAAGAAAACAGTAATTCATAAGTTCTAAAAATATTTTTTTAAAAGCAACAGAGTCGTTGCATTCCTTATCTTCCAAATAGAAGATAAAATCACCCAATATAGTGAAATGAGAGCTTGCAATAAAGGATTCCAGGGCTTGATCCCAGGCTCCGATAAACTGAGTTCAAGAGCCTGGGGCGGTAAACAAGGAGTCTAGAAAGGGAAAACATATTATTTGCTTTGAGTCTATACTGCACTACCTGGCATGTCTTGTGGGTCTGAGCTAATGGGCTGCAAAGTGCAGTTGAGCGAGTTTCTCTAAATAATAGCAAATCCCCCTCCTCTGTGAAAGGATCGATCAAGTCTAGCAGTAGTGTACCGCAGAGTGGTAGCTGCCACTAAATCAGGCCCAGAGTCTTCCTTAGCCCAGGTTTCAGTAGCAAACAATCTATGTCTTGGGTTTCGATCAATTCCCATATTTCCGTACTATATTTGACCATGGATAGTGCATTTATCATCGCACATAAGAACTCCTCCTTGGCGTGGGCACCCCTGACCTCATGTCTTCCTTACCGTTACAAGTATGCACTCCAACATCCAGAGTTAGTGTGGGGTGCCAGTTACAGTGAGTACACCTGCGCATCTGAATATTAACTGGGTTGAAAGTGCCGCAAACCTCCCTCCCACCGTTGGGACGCCACCTCATTCGATCAGCCCAGGAGTATTGATACAGCTTTCCCTCTGTAGTCACACAACCAGCATTCTGGGCCACTGGCGCAATTCAGGTGCGGACGGGCTTGCCTTTGGCATGCCAGCAGCGTGCAAGTTGTGCGCCTCTGTGTATCGACCCGCTTTTAATGTGCAGTTGGACACATAGTCAGCACCAAATCGCTGACCTACTCCTCTTCTCTGCACAGGCAAGATGGCTGTCTGAAGAGGAGAACGATACTTCTGCTAGGCGAACAAAAAGAGAATGAGCATTGTCTCTAACAGGCTCTGCAAGAACGTGCAAAGTAGTGTGCAAAAACGCTAATAATTTAACAAATGTAGCAGCAGAATGGCGTTTAATTTAAAAATCCCCCCAGACAAATGTAGAATCACCCCTCAAGTCACAGTGCAAAATAAAATAGAATTCAAAGGAGGCAATAAATATAATTCAAAAAGAACAATTGATGGACAGAATGCTGATCAGTGTCAAACATTCATACCAGTACAGAGATCTGGGCCTAAATCCATCCTTTTTTTTTGCTCCACATGCCATTCCAGTTTAGACCCAGCCATATGCAAATAAGTCTTGACTCTGTTCCCCATGGGAACAGTCCAGCTCGAACTGCCAGGCCAGGTCCTCCCTGGATCAGAAACAAGCATCCTGTGACCAGTTTCAGGGCATCACCCGTCATCAGCCAGGCTAGCTTGACTGCAGTGGCATGGAGAGCACGGGACATACGTCTGGGCATACCCGTCCCACTTGGGGTGACAAACGACCTAAGTGGGAAGGGTATGCCCAGACGTGGGTCCGGTGCTCACTGCCCACTGGATTCAAGCTAGCCTGGCTGATGATGGGTGATGCCCCGAAACCGGTCCCAGGTTGCTTGTTTCCGGTCCAGGGAGGACCTGGATTGGCAGTTCGGGCTGGACTGTTCCCATGAGGCACAGGGTCAAGATTGATTTGCATATAGCTGGGTCCAAACTGGGGTGGCGTGGGAGCAAAGGAACGATGGATTAAACCCAAATCTTTGTGACTGGGGGTGAATGTTTCCATTGTTCAGCATTCTGTCCATCATTTGTTCCTTTTGCAATAAATATAATTCAGCCATACAATACAGGAATCCGTACACAGAGGGCAAGAGTAGCACTCTGCATCAGCTGGAGCTTCTTACCGAGGCCTTTTTGATCATGTTCTTGGGAAATGCGCTGTTTGTTGGTGATGTACACTTGATGTGAATAGTAAGATCCAAATAGCTAATTGATCACACTGCTGATGTACATTACAGCATGAATGTAAATTTCTATCTGAAAGAAACAGTTAGTTATAGATTCCTTACCTTAGAATTACCCCCAGGCGTCAGACTGGATCCAGAAAGTTTTTCGTCAGCAGTACCTCTGCGCGTCGAAAGGTGGCGTCGGTCGGCTCCGCGTCTGTCGTTGGCGTTGTGGTTGCCGGGATGACGTTGCGGTAGCTACTTATATGCCGCCCTCGCGCGCTGACATCAGTTCTTTCTTTTTCCGCGCCAGCCAGCGCAGATCCGGAGAGAGCGGTACCTCCAGTCATTTTTTTACTTCGCTTTTTGAGCGACTTTTGTCGACGTCTTTTTGAGTCCTACCGACTCCTGGTGCACATAGGGATGCCCGGCTTCAAGGCCTGTGGTTCCTGTTCCCGAATGATGTCGCTAACTGATCCGCACCGCGTGTGCCTCTTTTGCCTGGAGCGCGACCATGACCCCAAGTCGTGCTCCGACTGCCGGACCATGGCTATGAAGTCTTTGCGGGAGCGGTCCCGAAAGCTTCTTGAGGGCCGGCAGTCGGCTCCGTGCTGTTCGAGGTCCCGGTCGCGAGGGAGGTCGAGGGACCGGTCGCGGAGCCATCACCACTCATCGTCCAAGTCTTAGCACTCGGGGTCAGGTAAGTCGAAGCACAAGAAGAAGTCAAAGAAGCATTGTCGCTCTTCGAATTCTCCCCGTCGGTCGGCTGACGTCACGAGGGATGCGGGCGGTGCCACTCCCGCGGCTCCGCATGCGGAGCCTGAAGGGGCGACTCCGAGTTTCCCTCCCTTCCCGGGACCCGGAGCGACCCCTGCCCAGCTTCGTCAGTTTTACAAAGCCATGCATGCCATCTTTGGGCAGTCCGACTCTGCCGGTGCGCCTTCGGGCCCCGCGGTCTCGGTTGGGTGCCCTAGGCCTTCCCTGCCGGCGGCTCCGGCCCCAGCGCCGCAGGGCCCCCATGGATCCAGGCCTGGATCCGGATCGGCGCTGGTCAACCTTGTGACACCTCCACCAGCGCCGACTGCGTTGACCCCGGCTCCCACCTCCATGTGGATACGTAGTCGAACTGGCGTCGGCCGACGCCGGACCCAACGCCGATGGGTATGTTTGTGCCTGCATTCCACCCTGGCCATTTTCAGTCAGTTTGGCAGCCAGAGGAGGATGAGGACGACTGGGAGGGGTCTGAGGACCCTCTTAGTGCTCAGTTGGAGTACGACCAGGACTGGAGAGAGGACCTGGGGGATGCCAGTGGTCTGGACACCTCACCAGACCTTGGCATGTTGTCTCCTCCTACCGTGGCTACGGAGGAGGGAGCGTCTTACGCAGTGGTGTTGCGTAGGGCGGCCTTGGCCCTAAACCTCGAGCTACCTACTGTGGCAGTCAGGACTAACCTCCTGACAGAGGTGCTTCAACCGGCAGCGAGCTCTTCGGAGCCCCTGCTGCCGTTTAATGAGGCCCTTACGGACATCCTTTTGGGCACCTGGTCCAGGCCCACCACAGGGGCTCCTGTGGATAGGATGGTTGCCCGACGCCACTGCCCGGCTCCGGGCGACCCTACTTTCCTCTCCCACCACCCTTCCCCCGAGAGCTTGGTGGTCCAAGCCTCAGCGTCCCAAAGCGCATTCCCTACCGCACCACTAGACAGGGAATCCAAAAAGCTGGATCAGCTTGGGAAGAAGTTGTTTTCTTCCTCCAGCTTAGGGCTGTGGTCGGTGAACACCGCATGCCTCTTGGGCCTTTATTTCCACTCCGTGTGGGACACGGTGGCGCAAGTGCTGCCTCAGTGTCTGGAGGAGGCCTGGACCGTGCTCTCCCGTGCTGTTGCCGAGGGGAGAGACGCAGCAAAGTTCGCCATTTGTTGTGGACTGGACACTGCCGACTCACTGTGTAGGACCATTTCAATGTCTGTGGCGCTTCACCGTCACGCCTGGTTGAGGATGACTGACTTTTCTGGGGATGTCCAGAACACCTTGATGGACATGCCTTTTGATGGCCGTCGCCTGTTCGGCGACAAGTCAGACAGTGTGCTAGAGCGCTTCAAGGACTCTCGTGCTACGGCCAAGTCCTTGGGCCTCTCCACCATGCGCCCTGCACGGTCTGCCTTTCGCCCCTTTCGTGGCCACGGAAGGGGTGCCCCAACACGTTCCTTTCAGAGCCACAGGCCAGCGCATGCTGTTTCACCTCAGCGCAGCCGGGGACGTGGGAACCACTGACGTGGTTCTGGGGGCCAGAGGGCGGGCCAGTCCACCACAGTCCCCTCTGCAGCAGCCTCCAAACCCTCCTAGTCTGACCTTTCAGGCCCATCACACGCCAGTGGGCGGCAGGATTCGCCATCACCTCCCCCACTGGCGCACCATCACGTCGGACAGGTGGGTTTTGCAAATAGTCCGAAGGGGCTACTCCCTCCCCTTTGAGACTACCCCTCCACACATGCCACCCAAGTACCATCGCATGTCGGAGGATCATCTGACCCTTCTCCTACAGGAAGTTACGGCTCTCTTGGCCAAGGGAGCCATAGTGCGCGTTCCTGCCCCAGAAGTAGGTCGTGGTTGTTATTCCCACTACTTTCTGGTGCCCAAGAAGGACAAGGGCCTGCGTCCTGTCTTGGATCTCAGGGACGTCAACCGCTTCCTCCGGAAGGAGAAGTTCAAAATGTTGACCCCGACTCAGGTCTTGTCTGCCCTCGACCCTGGAGACTGGATGGTAGCGTTGGACTTGCAGGACGCTTATTTCCACATCCCCGTCCTGCCGGCCCACTGGCGTTACCTGCGGTTCACAGTAGGCCACGAGCACTTTCAGTTTACCGTGCTCCCCTTTGGCCTTACCAGCGCCCCTCGGGTGTTCACGAAAGTGATGGCGGTGGTCGCAGCTCATCTGTGCAGATCAGGGGTTCCAGTCTTCCCCTATCTCGACGACTGGTTGTTAAAGGCGGGCTCGCCCCAGGCAGTCGTTTCCCCACCTCCAGACTATGGCCGACCTCCTGAATTCACTGGGGTTTTCCATCAATGTGCCGAAGTCACACCTGACCCCCTCTCAGAAGCTCCTCTTCATCGGAGCGGTTCTGGACACGATGCAGTTTCGGGTTTATCCTCCCGAACAGCGAGATCTGGTATATTCGGGCTATGATTCCGATCTTTCGGCCTCTATCCCGGGTTTTGGTCAGGATGACCCTGAGGCTGCTGGGCCTCATGGCCTCCTGCATCCTGCTGGTCAATCATGCCAGGTGGCATATGCGGGCTCTGCAGTGGGACCTGAAGTTCCAGTGGGCGCAGCATCAGGGGAATCTGTCCGATTGTGTCCAGATCTCAGAGGGCACTGCACGACAATTGCAGTGGTGGCTCATGAACCAGGATTGGGTCAACGGCAGATCCCTCTCCCTTCCCCAACCAGAACACACAGTGGTGACATACGCGTCCCTTCTGGGAGGGGGCGGGCACATGGGAGAGGCGGAGATCAGAGGCCTCTGGTCTCCGGCGCAGTCCGAGCTCCACATCAACTTTCTGGAGCTTCGGGCGATCCATCTTGCACTAATAGCATTCCTTCCCTCTGTCCGGGGTAGTGTGCGCAGGTGTTCACGGACAACACCGCCGCCATGTGGTGCTGCAACAAACAAGGCGGGGTGGGGTCATGAACCCTATGTCAAGAGGCCCTTCGCCTCTGGACATGGCTGGAACATCAGGGCATACCCCTGGTGGTTCAACACCTGGCAGGTTCCCTGAACACCAGGGCAGACGAACTCGGCCGCAGGTGCATGATAGATCATGAATGGCGTCTTCACTCGGAGGTGGTGCAAGGTCTCTTTCAACAGTGGGGAGAGCCTTGGTTAGATCTATTCGCCACCGAAGAGAATGCGCAATGTCAGCAATTCTGCGCGTTGGAATTTCCAAGGCGGCACTCGCTAGGCGACGCTTTTCGCCGCGAGTGGAGTTGCTGTCTTCTATACGCCTTTCCGCCTATACCACTCCTGCCCAGAGTGCTGAAGAAGATCAAGCGCGACCGGGCCCAAGTCATTCTTGTGGCTCCGGAATGGGCACGAAGAGTCTGGTATCCCGAGCTGCTCAGCATGACCATTGATCCTCCGATCCGTCTGCCTCTTTGGGAGGATCTTCTGTCGTAGCAGCAGGGGACGGTCTCCACCCGAACCTGTCCAGCCTCCACCTCCCTGCGTGGAGATTGAGCGGCGGCAGTTGACGTCATTCGACTTGCCTCCCGAAGTTTGTGATGTAATCTTGGCAGCCAGGCGTCCCTCCACTAAGATGGTATACGCCTGCCGATGGAACAAATTTGTGGCATGGTGCACAGCAAAGGCTGTGGATCCCCTTTCTGAGGTACTCTTGTTCCTCCTTTCTTTGGCCCAGCAGGGCTCTGCTCTGGGCATGTTAGACTTGGCATCTTTTGGCGTGTTTCCCCTGACTTTTTGCTTTCTGACCTCCCGGTTTTGACTCTGTTTTTGCTGGTGTGATGATTCTGCGCACTTTCCTCACTGCGGTCCAGTGGGAAAGTGCAAGTGCTCCTGTATAAAATGTGTTATGGATTGGTGTTTCCATGATTGGCCTATTTGGTTTATGTGTCAGTCCCTTGTAAAGTGCACTGCGAGTGCCAGGGCCTAAAGACCAAATGCTGTTGGTGGGCTGCAGCACTGGATTGTGCCACCCACGCAAACAGCCCGTAAAGTGTAACTCGGGCCTGCCATCGCAGAGCCTGTGCGCAGCCTGAGGCTGCCATGTCGACTTGGCAAGTGCACACACTTGCAAGTCCCTAAACCTTCCCTTTGCTACATGTTAGTCACCCCTAAGGTAGGCCCAAGGTACCCCTGTGGGCAGGGTGCGTTGTACGCGAAAGGTAGGACATGCCCGGGTGTGTGCGGCATGTCCTGATAGTGAATTACAGCCTAGTTCGTTTTTCACTATTGCAAGGCTACCTGTTCCCCTAGGCCAGAACGGGCGGTTTTGATTATTACAGCTTATAATCCTAACTGACCCCGGGACCATGGTAGAAATTCGAGTTTAGTATGCCTGGACTCAGAATGATAAAATGCAGCTTTTAGTAAGGTTGGTTTTACCATTCTGGGTTTGAAAATACCACTTTTAGAAAGTGGTAATTTTCTTGCCTAACCATCCAAGCCTGCCTCTGCGAGATTGTGTATTCCGTGTCTGGAATGTGAGTGACAGGGGCTGGGGGATGCCAGGAGACAGGGTGAGTCAGCGCAGGGCTGAATAGCCAGATCGACCTGTAGATGGGTGGGAGGGGTCGCACCTGGGCCCTGAATAGGACAGTGCCTTCCCTCCACAATGCTGGCTCCACCTCCTGTGGTGCGTCTGATGTCCCTGGCCTACTCACTGAAAGAAGGGACGGAGACTTGTCAACAAAGTGCTCCAGAACTGGTTTGGACTAGGCAAAGGCCTCTCTGCCTTCAGAGAACAAAGGAATTTGGGATATAAATATTGGGGCCCTGACCCCATGAATTTAGATCTCGCTGGAATCAAGGAACCTGCCAAGACGAAGCGCTGGAAGAGCTGCCAGGAGGAGTACTGCCCCTTTGCTGTGTTGTTGCTTTGTTGGGTTGGCCTGCAGCTGCTGCTTCTGCCTTGGGCAGTGAAAGGACTGGACTGAACTTTCTACGAACTTGTGCTGAGTATCTCCAAGGGCCAGAAACCGAGCTGGCCTCCTGTTAAGAAGTCTCAGGGACTGCAAAGACTTCACAAGCCTCTGGGTACCGCTTCTGGAACGCTGTTTCAGTTGCCACAGAGGAAGGGAACTGCAACCGACTCCGTCAACCGAATCCATCCCTGGCCAGTGACCTGTTTGCACCGCAGACCGCATCGCCCCGCTTCGCATCGCAACCCTGGTCTCACCGTGGGCGACGTCCGACGCCGCCAACATCGAGCCGCTGCTTGCACCGTGACCTGTGGGCACCGCAGTTCGCATCGCATCGCTTCACTGGGCCAGCCGGACCAGACCGACACTGTCGCTGCAACTGGCTCAAGAGTCGAGACCGCACCGCATTTGGGGCACCGCTCGCACGTCTGCGACGCACCGCTCCGACTCGCACCGCTGTCCGACGCCAGCTCCCGCACTCCGGCTAGGTCGCCTGCATCGCAACCTGTCAGCACCGCATCGAGCATCGTCTCGCCCTGCATCGCACGCCTTGGACTCACCGACTCCGTCTGCCCGACGCTCATCGAGCCGCTGCCTGCACCGCATCGAGGGACACCGCACCTTGCATCGCTCCGTCTTGCACCGCAACCGCGACGAACGCCGACCGGCTCGTACACCCCGTACCAGCCACAACGAGAAAAGGTACTGTGACCGAGTCTGTTCATGACTCTGCTGGCCCGTATCGACGCGGTCGGCTGGAACTGTTAGACTCTGTGGTTTTCAGCATCACGGTAGGCTCGGACGGAGCTACCGACTCGTGCGAACTTTGCTTTTGTGCTATCCTTGCAAAGAAGAAGTTATCGTATCAAGCATTCATTTTCAAAGTACAGTATTGTGGATTTTTGTCGTAATTGGTCTTGTCTTGAGTATATAAAATATTGGTTATTTTTCTAAACTGGTGTGATGTCCGTTTGTAGTGCTTACACTGTATTACTGTTGGTTATGTGCAAATGCTTTACACACTGCCTCTGAATTAAGCCTGACTGCTCGTGCCAAGCTACCACGAGGGTGAGCAGGGGTTACTTCACGAGTGTAACAACCCTTACCCTGACTAGGAAGAAGGGTCCCTACTTGGACAAAGGTGCAAGCCCTTGCCAACTAGAGATCCCATTTCTAACATTGGTGGCAGCGGTGGGATAGGACTTGCGTTTGCACTTGACTTACAGTGATTGGTGTGCACTACTACCATATCGCAGACCATTACGTACCACATACTGGTTCTTTTCTTTTGGCCTATTGTTGATCTTGCCAGTTTTCAACTCACGACTTTTGTCATGCCTGAATCAATTGCGTCATCCGTTGCATCTCTGGAAGTTATCTTTGAGGAGGACAGGTTGGAATCCTACGCCGTAAAGGAGTTACGAGCGATTTGTAAAAACCTGAAAGTCCAAATTAAAGGCCTCACAAGGAAGGAGGAGCTACAGAAGGCGCTGAGGGCCTGGGTAGCAGCCAGACATGCCAATGGGCAGCCTGGTGATCTCAGTGAGGAGGCGGAGGAGCCTATTTCCAGGGTGGATGTGCTTTTGGGTAGGGGGAACCCGCCAGGTCAGGCAGCAGCAGTCTGTCCCCAGAGGAGCTGGAGGACAGGCGGGAGGCAAGGCAGTTTGAGCTGCAGAAGCTCAGATTGGAGAGTGAGCGGGAGGAGAAGAGATTGGCCATAGAGGAGAGGAAGATGCTCTTAGAGCATGAGAGAGAACTGAAGGAGCTAGAACTTAGGAGTAAGTCAGGCTCAGATGGTGGCAGCAATTCGTCCAGAAAAGCAGACAGGATTGTGCACATTCCCAAGAACGTAGGCAAGGAGTTCAAGAAGGGGGATGACATACAAAGGTGGTTCCAGGGTTATGAGGCAGCCATACACATGAATGGGGTCCCTGAGGAGAATTGGGGAGCAGGATTGTGGCCACTTTTCCCGGAAGAAGCAAGGGATGCTCTGATAGCTTTGGGTAAGGGGTATCACCTCACCTATGCTGACATGAAGGATGCCCTTCTCACGAAGTATGGTCTTACTCCTGAAAAGTACAGGGATCAGTTCAGGTCCAGTAAGAAGTCTGATGTCAACACTTGGTTGGAATGTGTGGATGTGTTCTGCAGGTCTCTGGATGGTTGGGTGAAGGGCAGTAGTGTAACAGATTTTCAGGGGCTCTACAACTTGATTGCATGGGAGCACTTGTCTAGTCTATGTTTTGCAGATCTGCGCCAGCACTTAGTTGATAGTAAGCTAACTGACCCCAGGAAGCTTGCTATGGAAGCGGACCGCTGGGTGAGTACCAGGGTCCACAAGAAAGCGTTTGGGGGAGACTCAGCCAAAGGTGGGCAGGGTCCCCAGCAGAAAGGTGGGGGGACAAGGGTAAAGCACAGGAGTTCTCAAAAGGGCCCCAAACTAGTACCCAGGGTAAAGGTTCCCAGCCCCCCGGTGATAAGAAGAAAGGGGTCTCTACAGGGAAGCCTGTTGAGACCGGCCCCGCAAGTGTTATGCATGTGACCAGGTAGGTCACTTTAAGGGGGACCCCAAGTGCCCGAAGGGGACACAGCCACCCACCGGTGGACAGTCCAAAGTGTTGGCTAGTGTAGCGCTTGGGGAGGAGGGGTGCCCACAGGAGGGTGGGGATCCCGCAGAAATGACCCTTGTCTCACTAGGGGACAGTGAGATGGTCCCAGGAAACCAGGTGCCCCCTAACACAAAGAAATATAGCACCTGGGTGACCATTAATGGGAACAGGGTAGAGGCTCTCAGAGATACTGGAGCCAGTGTGACCTCAGTCCGGTGTCACCTGGTGTCTGAGAAGCAAGTAGTCCCAGGAGCATTCCACCAAGTAGTTGCTGTCGACAACTCTGAGCGCCAGTGTATGGTGGCGCAGGTTCCCTTTGAATGGGGGGGTCTCAGGTCCCTTGAGGGTGGTTGTGAGCCCTACCATGCCTGTAGATTGTCTGCTAGGAAACGACCTGGAGCAGTCCTCATGGAAGGAGGTTGAGCTCAGGTCTCACTTGGAGATGCTTGGGTTGCCAGAGTGGGCATGCGTGTCTACTCGGTCAATGGCGGCCAGAAAGGGTGATCAAGAGGACTTGGAGCCTGAAACAGTGGCCCAAGTCCCTGCCAAGAGAAAGGGCAGGGCGCGGGAAACCGGCCCCCGAAGTTCCCACGGACCGGGAGGAGGCGGACCTCGAGGGGGACGCCCGGTGCCTACAGGGGAGCAAGTAGCCGAACTGGGAGACATCTCTGAGCTGACCCATTGGCAGCAAGAAGGGGGTCCCACCAGGGAGGAGTTCTGCAGGGAGCAGAGCGAGTGCCCTACTCTGGAGGGTCTGCGGCGGCAGGCTGCAGACCAGGCAGCTGGTAATCAGTCCGGGTCACATCTGATCTACTGGGAGAGTGGTCTCCTATACAGTGAGCCTAAGGTTGCTGAGCCTGGGTCAGCCCGTGTGCTGGTGGTACCCCAGCGCTTCAGGACCTTCCTACTGGGTCTGGCTCATGACGTGCCTTTGGCAGGACATTTGGGGCAGGACAAGACCTTTGACAGGCTTGTCACCCACTTCTTTGGCCCCAAATGCGAAGGCAGTCAGATGCACACTGCAGGTCTTGCCAAACTTGCCAGGCAAGTGGTAAGAGTGGGAGGAAGGTCAAAGCTCCTCTCCAACCTTTTCCGGTTGTTGGAACACCCTTTGAAAGGGTAGGGATGGATATAGTGGGGCCACTGGATCCCAAGACAGCCATGGGCAACAGGTACATCCTGGTCTTGGTGGGCCATGCCACCCGGTACCCGGAGGCAATCCCTCTCAGGACAACGACGGCGCCAGTGGTGGGCCGGGCGTTAATGGGGATCTTTTCCCGTGTGGGATTCCCCAGAGAGGTGGTTTCTGATAGGGGGACCAATTTCATATCGAAGTATATGACATCCCTGTGGAAGGAGTGTGGGGTAACCTACAAGTTCACCACTCCTTACCACCCACAAGGAAACGGTCTGGTGGAGAGATTCAACCAGACCTTGAAAGGCATGATCAAGGGTCTAACAGAACCCATGAGGCGTAAGTTGGACGTCCTCTTGCCATGCCTACTCTTTGCGTACAGGGAGGTGCCTCAGAAGTCTCTTGGGTACAGCCCCTTTGAGCTCCTGTATGGCCACCCTGTCAGAGGACCTCTGAGTTTGGTTAAGGAAGGCTGGGAGGCGGCTCCCAGGAAAACTCCCCAGGATGTATTTAGCTACATGCTGGCCTTTAGAAACCAAACTGCCCGCTTCAGGAAACTCGCTCAGGCGAACCTAGAAGCAAGCCAGGAAGAAATGAAGAGATGGTATGACCAGAACGCCACTCTGGTCGAATTTCAACCTGGACAAAAGTGTGGGTCATGGCCCCCGTAGCACCTTGTGCCTTGCAGGACAAGTGGACTGGGCCATATGAGGTAAAGGAGCGCAAAAGTGACGTCACCTACCTGGTGGATTTGCAGGCTCCAAGGAACCCTTTGAGGGTCCTTCACGTGAACCGCCTCAAGCCCCACTTCGAGAGGTCCGAAGTGAGTATGCTCTTGGCGACAGATGATGGGGTGGAAGAGGAGAGCGAGCCTCTCCCTGACATCCTGTCTACCAAGGAGCATGATGGGTCAGTAGAGGGTGTGATCCTCTCCCCTACTCTGACTCAGGAGCAGCAGGGGACTGTCGCCAGTTGTTGGGACAGTTCGCCCCACTGTTCTCTCTGACTCCCGGTGTTACTCACTGGTGTACCCATGACGTGGACACCGGTGACAGCCATCCTGTGAAGCACAAGATTTACAGGTTGACTGACCGGGTCAGAGCCAGCATCAAGGAGGAGGTCTCTAAGATGTTGGCGTTAGGGGTGATTGAGCCCTCCCACAGTCCTTGGGCCAGCCCAGTGGTCTTGGTCCCAAAGGCTGCGGCGCCCGGTGCCACTCCAGAACTCCGGTTTTGTGTGGACTACCGTGGGCTCAATGCCGTCACCAGGACTGACGCGCACCCCATCCCCAGAGCTGATGAGCTCATTGATCGGTTGGGAGCTGCCCGGTTCCTCAGCACGTTTGATTTGACGTCTGGGTACTGGCAGATTGCCTTAACCGATGGGGCCAAGGAGAGATCCGCATTCTCAACCCCAGAAGGTCATTACCAATTCCGGGTGATGCCCTTTGGGTTGAAGAATGCCCCTGCCACCTTTCAGAGGTTGGTCAATCAGGTGTTGGCAGGGCTGGAGGATTTCAGTGCCGCCTACCTGGATGACATTGCTGTGTTCAGTTCCAGCTGGGAAGAACATTTACAGCACCTTGAGAAAGTGTTGAGGGCTCTGCAAGGTGCAGGCCTCACGATCAAGGCCAGTAAGTGCCAGATCGGGCAGGGTTCTGTGGTGTACTTGGGACACCAGGTAGGAAGCGGCCAGGTGGCGCCCCTACAACCCAAGATTGACACCATTCTGGCTTGGGAGCCCCCAAGACCCAGACAGAGGTGAGAGCCTTCTTAGGTCTCACCGGCTATTATAGGAGATTTGTTAAGGGCTATGGCACCATCGTTGCCCCCTTAACAGAGCTGACCTCTAAGAGGCAGCCCAGGAAAGTGATCTGGACGGAGTCCTGCCAGAAAGCTTTTGATGCCCTGAAGGCAGCCATGTGCACGGCGCCCGTGCTCAAGGCACCTGACTTCTCCAAAGAATTTGTCGTGCAGATTGACGCTTCAGAGCATGGTGTGGGAGCGGTGCTCTCACAACTGAACGAAGAGGGCCTGGATCAGCCTGTAGTCTTCCTTAGCAGGAGACTACTTCCCAGGGAACAGAGGTGGAGTGCCATAGAAAGGGAAGCTTTTGCTGTGGTCTGGGCGCTGAAGAAGTTGAGACCATACCTGTTTGGGACTCACTTCCGGGTTCAGACAGACCACAGGCCCCTCAGATGGTTGATGCAAATGAGGGGCGAGAATCCAAAACTGCTGAGGTGGTCCATCTCCCTACAGGGAATGGACTTTACGGTGGAACACCGTCCTGGTACAGAACACGCCAACGCAGATGGTCTGTCCAGGTTCTTCCGCCTTAGTGAAGAGAACTCCCATGGGGTTGGGTAGTTCTCCCTACTTTCAGCTGGAGGGGACATGTGTTAGACTTGGCATCTTTTGGCGTGTTTCCCCTGACTTTTTGCTTTCTGACCTCCCGGTTTTGACTCTGTTTTTGCTGGTGTGATGATTCTGCGCACTTTCCTCACTGCGGTCCAGTGGGAAAGTGCAAGTGCTCCTGTATAAAATGTGTTATGGATTGGTGTTTCCATGATTGGCCTATTTGGTTTATGTGTCAGTCCCGTGTAAAGTGCACTGCGAGTGCCAGGGCCTATAGACCAAATGCTGTTGGTGGGCTGCAGCACTGGATTGTGCCACCCACGCAAACAGCCCGTAAAGTGTAACTCGGGCCTGCCATCGCAGAGCCTGTGCGCAGCCTGAGGCTGCCATGTCGACTTGGCAAGTGCACACACTTGCAAGTCCCTAAACCTTCCCTTTGCTACATGTTAGTCACCCCTAAGGTAGGCCCAAGGTACCCCTGTGGGCAGGGTGCGTTGTACGCGAAAGGTAGGACATGCCCGGGTGTGTGCGGCATGTCCTGATAGTGAATTACAGCCTAGTTCGTTTTTCACTATTGCAAGGCTACCTGTTCCCCCTAGGCCAGAACGGGCGGTTTTGATTATTACAGCTTATAATCCTAACTGACCCCGGGACCATGGTAGAAATTCGAGTTTAGTATGCCTGGATCAGAATGATAAAATGCAGCTTTTAGTAAGGTTGGTTTTACCATTCTGGGTTTGAAAATACCACTTTTAGAAAGTGGGTATTTTCTTGCCTAACCATCCAAGCCTGCCTCTGCGAGATTGTGTATTCCGTGTCTGGAATGTGAGTGACAGGGGCTGGGGGATGCCAGGAGACAGGGTGAGTCAGCGCAGGGCTGAATAGCCAGATCGACCTGTAGATGGGTGGGAGGGGTCGCACCTGGGCCCTGAATAGGACAGTGCCTTCCCTCCACAATGCTGGCTCCACCTCCTGTGGTGCGTCTGATGTCCCTGGCCTACTCACTGAAAGAAGGGACGGAGACTTGTCAACAAAGTGCTCCAGAACTGGTTTGGACTAGGCAAAGGCCTCTCTGCCTTCAGAGAACAAAGGAATTTGGGATATAAATATTGGGGCCCTGACCCCATGAATTTAGATCTCGCTGGAATCAAGGAACCTGCCAAGACGAAGCGCTGGAAGAGCTGCCAGGAGGAGTACTGCCCCTTTGCTGTGTTGTTGCTTTGTTGGGTTGGCCTGCAGCTGCTGCTTCTGCCTTGGGCAGTGAAAGGACTGGACTGAACTTTCTACGAACTTGTGCTGAGTATCTCCAAGGGCCAGAAACCGAGCTGGCCTCCTGTTAAGAAGTCTCAGGGACTGCAAAGACTTCACAAGCCTCTGGGTACCGCTTCTGGAACGCTGTTTCAGTTGCCACAGAGGAAGGGAACTGCAACCGACTCCGTCAACCGAATCCATCCCTGGCCGGTGACCTGTTTGCACCGCAGACCGCATCGCCCCGCTTCGCATCGCAACCCTGGTCTCACCGTGGGCGACGTCCGACGCCGCCAACATCGAGCCGCTGCTTGCACCGTGACCTGTGGGCACCGCAGTTCGCATCGCATCGCTTCACTGGGCCAGCCGGACCAGACCGACACTGTCGCTGCAACTGGCTCAAGAGTCGAGACCGCACCGCATTTGGAGCACCGCTCGCACGTCTGCGACGCACCGCTCCGACTCGCACCGCTGTCCGACGCCAGCTCCCGCACTCCGGCTAGGTCGCCTGCATCGCAACCTGTCAGCACCGCATCGAGCATCGTCTCGCCCTGCATCGCACGCCTTGGACTCACCGACTCCGTCTGCCCGACGCTCATCGAGCCGCTGCCTGCACCGCATCGAGGGACACCGCACCTTGCATCGCTCCGTCTTGCACCGCAACCGCGACGAACGCCGACCGGCTCGTACACCCCGTACCAGCCACAACGAGAAAAGGTACTGTGACCGAGTCTGTTCATGACTCTGCTGGCCCGTATCGACGCGGTCGGCTGGAACTGTTAGACTCTGTGGTTTTCAGCATCACGGTAGGCTCGGACGGAGCTACCGACTCGTGCGAACTTTGCTTTTGTGCTATCCTTGCAAAGAAGAAGTTATCGTATCAAGCATTCATTTTCAAAGTACAGTATTGTGGATTTTTGTCGTAATTGGTCTTGTCTTGAGTATATAAAATATTGGTTATTTTTCTAAACTGGTGTGGTGTCCGTTTGTAGTGCTTACACTGTATTACTGTTGGTTATGTGCAAATGCTTTACACACTGCCTCTGAATTAAGCCTGACTGCTCGTGCCAAGCTACCACGAGGGTGAGCAGGGGTTACTTCACGAGTGTAACAACCCTTACCCTGACTAGGAAGAAGGGTCCCTACTTGGACAAAGGTGCAAGCCCTTGCCAACTAGAGATCCCATTTCTAACAGGGCACTATCAAGGGCTATCTTTCGGCCATTTCTGCCTTTCTTCGGCTTCCTGATCAGCCTTCTCTCTTCAAGTCCCCGGTTGTTAATCATTTCTTAAAAGGCATAACTCATCTCTTTCCTCCTATCCCCTTCGTTATTCCTCAGTGGGACTTGAATCTGGTCTTGACCTATTTGATGTGCGCTCCCTTTGAGCCGCTTCACAACTGTCCTTTAAGACTTTTAACTCTTAAGACTGCATTCCTGGTAGCCATCACATCTGCCAGAAGAGTGAGTGAGCTCCAGGCTCTTTCATCCAAACCTCCTTTTCTGGCTGTACATCCGGACAAGGTTGTCCTAAGAACTCGTCCTTCCTTCCCAAGGTGGTCACCTCCTTTCATATTGGGCAGACCATCACTTTGCCCACCTTCTTTCCGCATCCTTCGAAAGAGGAAGAGAGGCTCCACCGTCTGGACCCAAAACGTGCGCTTTCCTTTTATCTGGATCGCACCAAACGGTTCTGGGTGGATGACCAGCTCTTTGTTGGCTACGTGGGCGCCAAGAAAGGTCGGGCCGTACACAAACGGACCATTTCTAGATGGGTCGTTTTGTGTATAAAAGCCTGCTATTCTCTAGCTAAAAAGGAGCCTCCAGTGGGGCTACGTGCCCATTCCACCAGGGCGACGGCAGCCACTACTGCTTTGGGACGAGGAGTTCCTTTGCATGACATTTGCCAGGTAGCGACGTGGGCATCCTTGCACACGTTCACTAAACACTACTGCCTGGACAGCCAAGTCCGGAGAGACTGCTTCTTTGGCCGTTCTGTTCTCCAGGACTTTCTGGTGTGAACTTGGTTCGCAGACCCACCTCCGGGGTTGGTATTGCTGGGGTATCTATTCTAAGGTAAAGAATCTATAACTAACTGTTTCTTTCAGATAAACAAGTTACTTACCTTCGGTAACGATATATCTGTAAGAAACATAGGTTAGTTATAGATTCCTTACCGCCCCACCCATCCTCCCCGTTCTACGATCTGACTTCTAGGGGTAAGGACATCCTTTCAGGGCCCTAGTTTTGTGCTCCAGTGGTCAGTGTCTTGCATGGCTCTGCGTTTCTGGCGCGGAAAGTCGTGTACAGAACTGACGTCAGCGTGCGAGGGCGGCGTCTAAGTAGCTACCGCGACGTCATCCCGGCGACCACGACGCCAACGACGGACGTAGAGCCGACCGACTCCACCTTTCGACGCGCAGAGGTACTGCTGACAAAAAACTTTCTGGATCCAGTCTGACGCCTGGGGGTAATTCTAAGGTAAGGAATCTATAACTAACCTATGTTTCTTACAGATATATCGTTACCGAAGGTAAGTAACTTGTTCATTGTGAAGGTATGTACCACAGGATAAAACCTTTTGGACTTATTATGGATTATATAATTTTCTATCCTTGAAGAAGTGATTGGCAATTCCCAGATGCTAAAACATGCATTTCTGTTGCAAGACGTTAAATAAATAATTTTGGTATAATTCTGGTCCTAGCACCTAGCATAGGTGCAGAATTCACCATTTTGCTGTAATGTTCTCAAATGTATATTGTGATGGGCAAACCTGCAACACTCCTAAGGAATCCTAGGCTTGCTTGAACGCCATTAAAGTAGTGTAATATTACTAGAGTACCCTTTCAGGTGTTATGACTTCTTAGAAAATACATGTGTGAGCGCACAATTTGCCCTTATGGTTTACATTTTTTCTCTCAGAAGTCAGGCTTGCTCGCTGCAATTCCGCACATTACACTCAATTACACCCCACATATATTTTTCAATATTATCAGCCACCTTTGGTGTATAGTACCTAATCTTAAAGTGGTACTACTTTTGTCTTAAAGCCTTTAAACATTATATTTGAGGTGTCACCCAGTAGCCATTTGTGAACTGGATAATGATTATGCTCATTTCTAAACAGGTTCTGTGCTCCTTAACAAAGAAGACCCAGAACAATTGTCTGCTGTTTGCCCTTAGATCACTAAATTGATTACAGTGGACATACGAGTGGTTCCGCACACAATAATATAGTTGAGCTAAATACAAGAACAGAGGGCAGTCTTAATGTGCAACACAGAAGGATTTCGGATTCCACGATGTATCTTTTTCCAAGAAGAGTTCTTTATTGTGTTTTTACAAAGATAAAATCCAGTAGCCGACGCGTTTCGTCACTAAGGGGACTTCTTCAGGTCTCCACAGTATGAAAGTGTCCTATCCCATTCCAGATTTCTTTAAAAATTATTTCTGTTAAGTAGATACATAAATATGATGTATTTTGATCTTGTTACGGCTTGATAACCTAAGAGCTGTCGGTTCGTCGATGCGTCTGCTTCATAAAGTTTTCAACTGGAATAGGATAGGACACTTTCATACTGTGGTGCCCTGAAAAAGTCCCCTTTGGGACAAAACGCGTCGGCTACTGGATTTTATCTTTGTAAAAACACAATAAAGAACTCTTCTTGGAAAAAGATACATCGTGGAATCCGAAATCCTTCTGTGTTGCACATTAAGACTGCCCTCTGTTCTTGTATTTAGCTCAACTATATTATTGTGTGCGGAACCACTCGTATGTTTTATGTATTTGGATTTTTTCAATTATGGAGTAGAGAGGGGTGTACTCCTTAGTTTCCTGCACCAGCACCGACTGTCCATACAATAGATTGCCAAGTGCGGATTGCTTCTGCCTCAACCCTCTGGTCGCTAGCATTAATTGATTACAGTGGAGTACATCTTCCAATTTCTATTTATACAACACATTATTTTTGGGATGTCTCTCTGGATTTCAACAAAACTGTAAAGTGTCCCAAATGTATATGCATACATACTCACATATACTAACCATCACTTGAGCATTCCAAATAATATGGTGTTGCATTAGATGTATAAAATATATAGCATGATCCATACAATAGTATGCCATTGGACAGCCGATAGTAATTTTGTGTTCAATGTTTAATGCAGAGAAGCTATTTAATCACGGTGTTCAGTTAGTGCTGTTGCATGGGTCAACCATGCCAAATATCTTTCAAAACCACCTTTTATAAAGAAGACAGAAGTCAGGAAATGTTGGTCCCTTTATTTTATAACTGCAAAGATACACTCTCACACGTGTAGACCTCAAGGTCTTTCTCACAATATCTTTTAACATATAACTTAAATAGTGTCTTTTGTATCCAATAGGCTGCATTTGTAATTACCTCACCCAAGTGCACTATGGTAGATGTTGTGAAAATGTGTCATTTATCATGAGTTCACAAGAGGCTTCTTTCATGGAAAATTAGATCACTCATCTTTCATTTAATTGAGTCCTCAGGTGATATTTGCTACTCTAAAATTTATCAGGTGGATAGTTTTCATTTTTATTAGTTTTAATAGTTTTTTCTATTTGGCTGCTTTTCTGCAAGGTGATCATTTGTGGATTCACAGGAACATTTCTTTAAGCCTGATGTCACAGTTATGGGTATATTTTCCTCAAATGGATTGGCTAGTTTACATTTGCTGTTTTAAAATGATTCTCACCGTTTTGTGTTAATCCTATTTTGATTTACAAATCTTCTCCTTTTTGATTTCGATTGTACAAGATTGTCCCATGATTGTTTCGGTACTGACTAATTCCCTATTTTTCTTTATTCTCCTAGAAAGGCATGTAGTTTCTCATCGTTACTCAACTCGAATGGTTCGATTGTTTTGTTTGTATTATCTAGCCTGATTCCAATTATCATTTGTGTTTGTTTTGTTTTATTCTGTTTTAAACTCTTTCTTGATTTTTTTTTACTTCATACAGTGCATGATATTGAAGATGTTGTTACTATGTACTTTGTCATAGTTTTTAACTATTGCGCATGCGTAATCATTTCTCTTGATAGCCCTTAAATGTTCTAGAAGTCTTTTTAATTTTTAAGGTACAAATGGTGAGTCCGGCATTTCAGGTTGTATGGACATTCTAGGGCATATGCTACAGGCGGACTGTTACAGTTTAGCATATTATTTATCTGTTTCTCTTTCCCATCTTTTAGTGGGAAGGTTTTAGAGTTTTTCAATTTCGTGGGTACTTTAGCGATATTGCATGCGTAGAAACCCATAATCTGTTTTGTCAGGCATGTTTCTCTGTTTTCATTTCTTTCTGTAGTGACTGTGTGCAAAATTGTATCTAAAATGGTTTATATTTTCTGTATGTTATTGCAGATTAGGTTTTCAACCTAATAAACTTGTGATATCTGTCCCCTTTGTGTATTTAAGCATTCTTTTGAACTCCTTTTTCTTTTTTTTTTTTATTATTTAGGAATTCTATTATGTCAGACAACCTATCTATTATATAGTTATTTCATCACATCAGGTTGAACAGTATGGCTGATTTAGCTCTCGAAAATAATATATTGTAGTGCAATTAGGAAGTTAATAAAGCCGCAAATGAGTATAAGCATGTATATATCTTTTAACATACAAAATTAGCATCTACAACCCGAAATTCCTAATGTTCCCAGAGTACATCCAACTCTCAGTGAGAATAAGTCCAGGCTTATCCCTTCTCAAAAATAGATCACTGAAAACATCTTGTATACACTCTTGCCATGCTGAAATAGAGTAGAAATCAAAATGGTCTTCTCTAGTGGGCGACCCAACAGTGGCATTTTCCTCATTTGGTCCAATTCTCTAGGTCAAGATCCTTTCTCTTTTTTTTGAAAATGTACAATCTGTGGGTAATCTTTGACCCTGCCTTATCTTTTAAATCTGACTAGCTAGTTCTTTAATGGAACTCCCTTCTAAGTAGTCTAGGAAAATGGAATGTGTTTTGCTTCTAATTCAGCACAAGAACCTAGGAAACAGAAAACAACTAGTTATATTTGTTTGGCATTGTCTTTAAAAAACCTAAACCCATCATACTTTGAAGAAGGCTAACTGCGATATATTATCACAGAAATCAAGAAAAAAAATCTTTATTGCTCAGGACAGTATGACTCGAGCCTTTTGAACCATCAGTTTCTCATGGTCCCTCAACTACCAAAGTTGCTAATATCCTATACATACCAAACAAATTTTCCTTGGTCTGACTCGAAAGTTTAGCTGTTGCCAGACAGTTATGTGATCATCACTAGAGAGGGGCTTTTGCTCCGCCTCCATGTTGAGAGCCACGAGTACGTTTTGATTGTGCAGAAGTTGTGTGCTTCGACAAAAAAGTGATTGTTCTCCAGGCAGCTGTGGTAATCATTTTGTTTATTTATCCATCTGCCTAAGCTTGAACTTACAGGGTCACACACAAATTGGGATACTATTAAAACATCTTAGATAACTAGATAATTTATGTTGCTTTTCTCTGGGAGCAGCACAGATGGAAGGAGAGCAGTCATTTACTTACATGGATTTTTAGGTCTGACTTGCCCGTGCAATTGTCTCCTGACCTTTTAACCTACACCAGTATTATTCTTCAGTTCTTCACTGCCACAGAAATACATATCTATTCCCATGCTGTTTACTTGTAATGCTTCATATTACTATGCAGCATTCCTTTCAAGCCAGACCTTTTGGCAATGGCAATACTTGTTTAACCTGTATGTGTGTTACTCTGTTCTCAAACCACATATTTAATATTTTATATTATTTGTATACATATTGCATTGTTAAAAAAATGCATTTATATACAAACTGCTGGGTAACATTTCCTTTGCTATATTTCTCTGTCATAGTTAGGGGAATGTTGGTGTGAATCCCCCGTGCTATCCTTCATAAGTAAGGCATAAAACTGGCAACCATGATCAACAGTATACCATGAGATACTATTAGATTAGTCCCTTCAGTGTAGTTGGGCCACATACCTGTTGCCAAACTAAATTGCCCTCCGAAATCCCACTCTCTTCCCATTTAATTAAACCCTGATTTGAATTCTTTTTTCCTTTATCCCTTGTTTGTTCTTTGCTACGAATATGCTCTTCCATTTCCTATCTGATTCATCACGAGCCTACTGTGCCATAAATGTGTAAAGTATTTGGGTAAACCCCCCCTTTTTTTGTGCAGAACTGCAGTTATTTTAGGTAGGTCCAAGCTTTAAACGTCAAATATAGATATTTTGTTATTGATTATTATCTTTGTTTCAAAGTTATAACCCCTTACCATATTCACCCTCCCACATTGCTATGTTACCAATGTAAAAAAATAAAATAAAAAAAAGATCAATTAGTAATTGTCTAGAGGAAACAGTTTGCACAGTGGAATTGTTTGAGAAGTTAAGAAATCCTATGACCGCTCCCTGTGTTTTAGTATAGTAAATAACATTAATTGCATTTTGCTACAGAGTACAATCCATATTGACGTGCTTGTCAATATTTTGCCTAAATTGCTAGAAACATATCCTTGCTTGGCACACCTTACAATTAGTATTATGCCTGAAATAGTGCTTCCTTTCCTTTGAATGGAATCCTTTTTTTAATTCAATTTGGGAATATCAATTACTTACTTTTTTTGGGAACAAGAACCTATTGCCTCTTTGAATGCTTCAGTGGTCAACTGAGCTAAAGATGATTACTGAATATAAATACCTTCATTTAAAGTTACTAAAACGTTTGTCAGCAAGTTTTCTGACAAGTAATCTCAAATCTTCTGTTTCGAGACAGGGTTTCACATTGTAGTCTCTGTACTTCAATTACAGCATACCCCATAGAAAAACAGATATATATAAACTGTGGACACAAAAAATGTTGGCTAAATAATTTAGACTATCACCACGGGATTTGAAGGAATTTTAAGATTTAATGTTTTTTGTGACATTTCATAATGGAAATGTAATACATATTAACATTGATGTGTTTTAACATTGATATATTGGATGCATCCCTGATGCGGCAGATACTGCTGCTAAAGGGTTTAACATCAGACCTGCCCGACTCCGAAATTCCAAATTCTGGACCCAGGTGCAAGAGCACCTGGCGCATGTCCTTTTTGATGGTGAGCATCTGTTTGGCCCCCGCTGATGAAAAGATGCTCAAAAAAATGAAAAAAGACACTGACATTGCCAAGTCCATGGTTGCCCTATAGTATGATTTTTTTAAAGGCATTACTTCCTATATGTAGAACGTCCTACTTCTAGTAAGATGATCAGCTTGTGTCCTTTGAAAATAATGAATGATATATGATATGTAATGTAATATATAAGACCCCCTAAAACAGTAATTTTTATACCAAATGCCTTTTGAGAAACAAATGTGACTATCTGTATGTGGTGTGTCTACATAGTCGACAAAAGTCACAAATAAGTGCTGACAAATTGAAAAAATGATAATTGTATAGTAAGAGCCAAAAAAAGTAAAAATGTTGGTTGGTTATGATTGTAAAATAAGAATTATATAACTTTAATATTCTTTATTGAAAACATTAACGTGGTAAACATTAAAATTCCAGCAATGTTAAGTGCCATGAGATGAAAAAAAAAATCATAATGGTGGCTGCAGAAGAGAAATAAATAAAAATGTGGCCCATTTTACAAAATCACAAGAGTGTGAAATAAGGTTACAGAGAAGGTAGTTCTGAAAGTATGAATAATGTACAATCTCAATATGGTGCATCATTTAGAGGGTAAACAGAACAAATGTAAAAGGGAGTTTTTGTTATGCTACCACTTGGAAAAGTTGTTAGCAGGCCACTTTGTGAGGTTTTGACTGAAAAAGGACATCAGAAATATTATTTTGTTAAAACATACGGGTGACATGTATATTGAGCGCTTATGATTGTCATATATTGTTTGTTTCTTGCACTTGCATTAAGAGGAATTTTCTTTTTACCTAGTTTTAGAAAGTGAACAAGGTTTTGCTAGGCTAAGTTGCTCCGTTCTGTGAAAGATTTCCATTCTATGGCATCCTCTTTGATTTTTATGTAATAGTAAGGTTGTATGGTTGATACAGTTCGATGCTGTTTCTGCATTCCAAAAATTCATGAAATGATGGGTTTCATGTATTTAATAAATTAATATTGTCATTCATACTTTCAGGCTGATTTTGACTGTTTTGCATTGAAAAATAATTTTTGTCTCCTTTTTCAGCTTGAAAGGGAAATTAATTTTGAGAAATTTGCAGATTGGACAAATCCAGAAATGATGGACACAACTGAAGTTGAGCTTTTTTTACCCCGATTTAAGCTGGAGGAGGATTATGATCTGAAATCATTTCTGATAAGCCTGGGAATGTGCCATGCATTTGATGTGGGCAAATCTGATTTCTCTGGAATGTCAGAATGCAATGATCTGGTACTGTCCAAGGTGGTTCACAAGGCATTTGTGGATGTGAACGAGGAAGGCACAGAAGCAGCTGCTGCAACTGCAGCAATCATGATGAGGCGATGTGCACTAATGGTGCCTAGGTTCATGGCAGACCATCCTTTCCTGTTCTTTATCAGGCATAATAAAACACGCAACATCCTATTCTGTGGCCGTTTCTGCTCCCCCTGATGACCGATATGCAGATTTTGTCCTTGATTGCAAAGATGTATTTCCTTATTTTAAACAGATTTGTATTGATGTGAATGGCTTCACATAAGCATGTAATCCCAAACATTAAGAAGAACTTAAATATTAGTGTACCATTTTCCATTGCCATTAAATGCAGCATTTGAACATTATGGGCACAATTTTTAGTACCATGTTCTAGAAAAATGATGACAAACTTGGCAAGTCAATGTTTTTGTAAAAACCAGACTTTGGTTTTATATGTGCCTGTTATTCTTTGATGTCAGGTCTTTCAGGAGGTCTCTCAGTAAAAGATAAACTGCTAGCAATGCAAGTGGAAAAACTCGCAACTAATAAATTAACTTTCTAATATTTTAAGTGTTAGGACTTGTTCTTTAAACTGCAATTATATCTACATAGCAATTACCCTCCTTTGTGTTCTGCTAAGAACACAATAGTGTCAGTAAAAAGTGTTTTCTTAAAACTTGGCTTCCTTGCTTGTCTGTACTCAGGCATTCATCCAAATAAAGATGATCTAATGTCAAGTGAATATTGGAGTTAGAGTCATGTACGTGTTGTGGGTATATATTTCCTTTGTGCAAGGCATTGGGATACTGTGAACATCTGTGCACCTTGCAATTTATTGTGTAATGAACTATAAAATCGTTTTTGTTAATAGTCAAATTTACTGCTCCCATTTGAGGCAAAAATTGGGTTTGACATAGTTCCATAAATACAGAAGACTTTAACGAAAACCATGGATCAATGTTTACTGTGTCCAGTACGTAGAATCAGTGGTAGTTCACTGATCTGCGCTTTTGAGCTCAGATTTCTCCCAACCATCTTAATGCAAATGAACCAAAATGAAACAAAAATAATTACCCTTCTAAATTCACGGTACTAACTACAGATATAACTAACAAGCACACACTTGTGCAAAGTGCCTGTCGGAGATTAGCAAGTAAAGGGGAAAACAACATTTCCGTTGTAGTTAGGGACCTGAAAAGAATGGCAAACACCACTTCAGCCAAGCCTCCTGAACTGTCCCTAACTTTTAAGGTTCTCCATGTCTTTACATTGTAGCAGGTTGTCTTTCATCATAATCCTATCAGAACTCTAGCAGGACAGCAGGCAGTGAGGTAATCCAGCAGCAGATACAGAACAGCTTGAAATAGTGATATAGACATGTGCAAGGCAAAGTCTGTCCAGGTAGTTGGGCCTTGGCAAAAAGTCATTCAGAAATCCGGTCTGAGCTGTCAGCATGAGCAGTGTTGTCTCAACGGTTCTGATAATGCTGAGCTAGAACACAGTGTTCGTAGTATGTATTGCTGTAGATACTCATGCTCTGCATACTCCTGCCATCTGGTGTTGGGTCCAAATGTTTGCAACTTGTTTTTCTTCGAAAAAGTTTGAATAACAAGAATTGTCTACAATGCACCAGGACACCCTCTCCAGCGCTGATTGTTTTCTTCTGCCCTAGGCTTGGACGTTCGAAAACACAGCTTTTGGACCGATGCATTCCACACTAGTTTTTTTAATACCAGCTACTTGCCTTCTGATCCACCACAACAACATAGTGCCACTGATCATTTCTCCCTGGGAATTTGGACCCCACAGTCCCCAACAGTTAGCCTTTAACACATCATGTCTTCAGGCTCCTGCCTTCAATAAACCTCAAGTCTTCTTGGCTTCTCTTAGCAGAATTTAACAGAGAAAAATGTTTCTAGCTCAAACAGAACGGATCAGGTGTTACTAAAGCTCAGTGACATGTTTGCATGCAGTGGAAGGCCCTTTGCAAGGTTTTACTGCTCACATTTCTGTTGCTTATTGCAGCATGTTGGTGTTAAACTAGTACTAATGGAGTAAAACCTTGCCCAGACAGTGTTAACAGGTGTAAATATGACAAAATAATATAGCAATACTTTCATGAAATGTGGTTCATTGTGCTGCATAATTTGCTTTTTCTTGCCACATAATTTAGCTAACCATGCCGCATAATTTGGTCCTTCGCTATCACATAATTCCAGTGGCCCTGTTCATACTCATTTGATCAGTACTTGAGTCATTGGGGTATAACTGTCATTGAACAGTGGTTATCCTGGAGCAATGAAGTTAATCAACAAACACCTCACCAACAGCCTCTGCAACCATCAGCTCCTCGACGCCAAGCAGTCTGGATTCAGGCCTAACCACAGTACAGAAACCTCACTCATCACCAGCATGATCTATGACAGATGAGAGATGGCAGGCCTCATTCTCCTGGACCTCTCTGCAGCATTTGATCCGGTCTGACACTTCATCCTTTTCAGACGCCTGTAAAAGATTGGCATCCAAGCACCTGCACTCTGTTGGATCTGCTCCTTCTGAATGGGTAGAACACATGCTGTCAGACTTGCACCTTACTTCTCGGAAGCCTGCAAACTCATCTGCGGAGTGCCTCAAGGTTCATCGCTCAGCCCCACTCTTCGCCACTTATAAATGATCCCTATGGCCAATGTCATCCGCGCATACAACATCCACATCCTCTCCTATGCCACAGACACACAACTCCTACTCTCCCTCTCAGACAAGATCACCAATACGAGAAACAAGTTCACTGCCTGCATGACCAAAGAGACTAAATGGATGAAAGCCAACTGTCTTGAGCTCAGCACCGACAAGACAAAAGTAGTGATCTTCAGCAAGAACACCTCACCATGGCACTCCAGCTGGTGGCCAGCTGAACTCGAGCCACACCCACACCAGGAACCTCAGAATAGTTATTAACCGCAAACTGGACATAACCGCACAAGTCAATGCTGTCACTGCTTCCACAACCTGAAAATGATCTTCAAGTGGCTCCCAAGCAACACTTGAAAAACTATCACTTATGTCCTAATCACTAGGAAGTTGGGCTAAGAGAACACCCTCCACGCTGGGCACACCAAGTAACTCACTAGAAAGACTACAACCCATCCAGAACTCGGCAGCCAGACTCAATCACAACCTCCCACGCAGAACTCACATCACACCAGACCTCATGGAGCTCTACTGGCTCCCGATACACAAATGTGCTCATTTCAAACTCCTCTCGCACACATAAAAGGCACTACATAACTTAGGCTCAAGCTACCGAAACAGTCGCTTCTCACACATCCCACACATAAACAGTACCAGATCTGGAGGACGGGCATTCTCTTACATTGCTCCTAAAGCGTGGAATGGCGTCCCACTCCACATCACAGCCACCTCCTCTCTTCTTGAATTCCGCAAGAAGCTAAAAACCTGGCTTTTCAATTAACCTGCTATAGGCACAAACACCTCCTCAGCGCCAGGATACTCTCACAGGTGATAGTGCACATAACATATTGCATGTGTAATTCTTTGCAATTTTATTTTAAAGACTGCCCTCCTGGTTTGGATAAGCTACATGCATGTTTTTTGGGAATTTGTATCAGTGCCTATAATATCTAAATATAAACTTTGTTGTAACATTAGTATCCACCACATAAGTTGAACTCTGTAGCTTCAAGCAATTCTTCGAAACTAGTCGATAGTCAAATTTATCTGCCTACTTTTAGTTCATAAGTATACATTGAAACAATAATGTTCCATGAACATAAGTCACTAAAAACTTTCAAATGAATATTGTCTAGTCATGAGATCTGCACGTGTTCAGGGTCTTTCCTTATTCTTAATCATGTAATTATTGAATAATTACATTGGCACCTCTGCTTATATACCTTTGGGAAATGCATTTGATTTGGAACATGTCACAGAAAACTCAATCTTTTGATGCTAGATAATCCCTAAATATCCATCAGACACAAACTTGGAAACTTCACAAGCATTTAATAGCTCCACCACTATCTTCTAGTATCAAGTATGACTTCCATTCTGCAACATTTCAGCATCTCTGGTGTAATTTCTATATATAAAATAAATACATGATAAAGACCTATTTAAGTGTTGCAAAAGCAGTTTTCGGGAAATATTGCAAAAGATAAATTGTCCTATAAAAATATGATATTCTGCACCATGGACAGGAGGCCCTTACATACTATTTCACATTCCTAGGGGATAGAACCTCTAAAGATTAACATTCTAAAAGGGGGCTAATACAATATGAGTTATTGAACTCTGCCATATAATTCGGCAATACAGCTATTTTCAGCAGAAGGACAACAGGGCCCCATCCTGCACACATTTAACTTTGTGAGGTTTCAATTGTAACTACATTATTTTAAACCTTTTTTGGCAAAAAAAAACATGAAAATCTATCTTTGAAAAATTAATGAGCAATTGATTTGCTGAGCAGACACTCAGGAGAGCTCCGGACCAGTAGTGTGGAATTTAAATCCAGTCATGATCAAATCAAAATGAGTAAGCATAGTATTAATTTTTTTGAACGTCTTGGTATACATAGGCGTTACCAAAAGAACTGTGTGAAAGATACAGACGAAAATAATTCATTACATTTTGGAAATTTCCACCCACTACCAGCTCCCAAATGACATCTTCCATTTTTGCCTGCATCAGATAAAACTAAGTGTATAATTCATAAACATTGTCTATCTAAAAAAATGATTAAGAAACTGAACACTTCTTTCGTAGTAAATATGTTCTTGCTTACAAAAGAACTAGGAACTTAAAAGGATTGGTTTCATCCTCAGTCATAATACACAGTACAAATGCAATCTTCCCTTCTTAATTATTACAAACATGTAGTCAAATCCGATATAATCTAGCACCCACATAGGGCAAAGCAATAAACTGAAATCCAACATGACTGCATTATATTTTTTGTTTTAACTTTATTTCCCATTTTTATGTGGCACAACTCAAAGCTAGCAGAGCTTTGATGTGCTTTACAAGTAAAACAACATTGGGGAATGGAAACCTGCTTACAATAAAAGTAGCAAAAAGGAATGAACATTAAATGTTATCGTAAACCAGTTGCCTAGAGGGGGCACATATGAAAGATCATATACTTAAAGCAAGATGAGAGAGAGAGGTAGATATGCCAAGTGAAGCAGAGATGGGTTAGAGGGATGATTGAGGGGAGGGAGGTAGCTTGGTCTAGAGGATTGATAAAGATGTATGTTACAGCACAAGATGGGGGAAGAGGTTTTTTAAGAGTGAAAGAGAGCTGAGGGAAGAGAACAAAATGTAAAACAGAGGGTAAGACAAAAGTCAAAGGTGAGTAAAAGATAAGGCAATAATTGAACACTTGGGAATGAAGGACGATAAGAATAAGGAAAAGAGAAGGAGGAGATAGGTAGCAATAAAAGACATGTTGAGGTACAGTGAAGTAAGAGAGTAAAGGCAGACATAAAGATGGAAGGCACAGAAGAAATAGGAAAGCATTTAGAAATCAACTTCATATGTTGAAGGAGATCTTCATGTTGGGCGTTCCAAAGAGAAGGGGTTTGCCCTCGAGAATGACTGCATTGCAGCAAGGGTGTGTTCTGAATTCATCCTCCACATGTTTTAATGAGGAAGATAGGCAGTTTACACAATAAATGGTCTTTATAGACTTTTTTACGTTGGAAAGATGAATAAGAAAGTGAAAACTAGCACAAGAATAAACTTAGGACTGGGAATATGAATTCACCACTTATGAGACAGTTTATTGAAAAAGGTGCAGCCAATGAAATATCAAGTTTTAGATCGGATTCCTTACAATATATGTGCAAGAAATACATCTTTGAAAACATTAAAATGAGAAACACATTGGATCGATAAACTGGATACAATTTGACCAAGAAGCCTGAATGAGAAGCAATATTATGCATTTCTTGTCTGAAGAGTACAAGTGTCATAGAGGAAAGACTCACTGAAAAAGCAAAAAATGGCCAACCATACATTTCCTCTGGAAACTTTTATGTGGATCTGGCCTGACAGTGGTGAGTTGAACTGGTGGCATCATGAAAGAATGACCTGCTGAAGTCCTTACATTTAGATAGGCATTTTTGAAGTTCATTTTTAAATCTGGTCTTAGCCTTAATCATGTCTGTTTTATTGCTTTATCCATGAAAATTGAAATACAAAGCCCCTGAAGAAGTGTATGTCACTAGAAACGTATTGGGCAATGCGACTCAGTCCTCCTTACAAAAACCACACTGAGGCTTCAAAACCTTTTCAATTCTTAATTGGCATTTATGAACAGCCTTGACCTGGCAACCAACTACAGAAAGTCTTATGTAATGGTAGTTGGCCATTAAGTCTACCAGGTAAAGGACCTTTCATATGTGTGGCCAGGAATTAACTATACTAAATTCTTTCACCTACCTTGGAGTCATGTTTGACTTGGATGGAACTTGATCCTCTCTTTTAAAAGCCAAGAAAATGTATTTTTACATATTGATGGTTCTGTCTTTTGATTTTGAATCTAGATTTTGGGAATAAAATCAGTGGCTTCATTGGCAATTCATCAGGTGAAAAGTGTCTCCGCAGTGGCCTGTGGTAGCGACATAATGAGCTATTCTGACTCCTTTTCATTGCAGGTTGCAGAAAATAAATTTGTTAGGTGATTATTGAATGTCCCGTAGTCCACCCTGCGGCTATTGCTTATCAAAAGCTGGGTCTGTGCTAACTTTCTGATATTTTGGCCATGTGTCCTCTTCTGGGATGGCTTACTATTTGGTTTAACAAAGGGATAATATTGAGCCATGCTAAACTGAAGGAGTGTCTTTCCTTGGACAAAGCGGAGCTTGTTCCCTGGTTAAAATATTTAGACAATGTTTTCCCAGCTGGGCCGTCAGGATTTATTTGTTAATCGAGAGAAAATCACTAAATCTGACCTGATTTTGATTAGGGTAACTTTTATGTTAAGGTGCTAGGCCGATGGGTAAGACCTAGAACTCTCTAGGCCTTTGGTCAGAGAATATGTGCTTCTTAAGACTGTTTCCCCATGCCGAGTCATATTTATTCCTGGTCACCAACTCCAGACATCGTTTTTTATTAACACGCTTTAGGTTGAACTTAATACAGCTGTCTTTGTCAATCCCAAAGGGTTGGCCTGGTGGGAAATTTGGAACTCCCTGTGATTGTAAGCATGTGTCCCCACAAGACCTGGTACACTTTTTCATTTTCTGCCCATGTAGGGTTTTTATTACCCCCTCCTAAAAAAGATGAATTTTAAAAGGATACACCCAGCTATGCTGTTTTTACAATTGTTAAACAATGAGCTAACCTGTTATCTGGTTGCCCTTTATCCTCTGCAAAAGCTATGAGAACGTCCCTTGATTATTGATTCTATGAGATTGCGTCAGTGTATAGCTATTTTATTGATTTTAAATGTTTATGCTATTGTTTTCTGTTATAAGCTGTCATGTAATGTTTTATGTCCTGTATGCGTTAATCAACTAACAATAGGATTTTAACAATGACCTTGTTGGTGGGGTGATTGATAGCAGGGTGCTAGTATGCTTATATGCATGTTTAATCCTTGGGTATTTTAAGCTGTTATGAATTGTATCTTATATGGTTTTGCTTACTAAAACTAAATAAAGATTTATGAATGAATGTATTGGGCAATATTCATTTGAATGGTTAGGTACTTTTCCCTGTGTTCTTGGAGAACAATTGTTTGAATATGTACATTTGAACTATAAGCAAATAATAAGTGGCTGAACCAAATTAATTCTCTCTATTCCCTTATTCCGGACACTTGTTTCTGCCATTGTCTGCTGAGGGGCATTCAGCTGTCATCCAGTTCCTGAGTATGTCCATATAGTTTGTAGCTATTAGTATTTGCAGCAGATAATTCTCTTTATTGCTGAGATGCACTGCTAATGCGATCCAAATGTAATCAACGGACATCACTGGAAAACCTGTCTCTAAAGTGTTTACCTTTAATGCATTTCCTTTAAGGTTTCATCGCAAGATTCTTTTCTTGTTGAACAAAAGTCTTTGGTCAGATCTACCATATTTTAACACTTTCACATTTAGCACACATTCATAAAATCATCTTGTCTAAGATCTAATGTAACCATTGTTTTTATTCTGTCTGCATTGAAAACACCAATACCAAATGACTTTGAAATTACGTAGTTCTTATTCATAACACTCGATTTAACTTTTTTTTTTTCTTCAAAATGGCGGTTTAACAAAACCTCCTTTCATATTCTCCTAGACCAAAGATGCTTCAGTAACAAAACCATGCCATGCTGAGAGCCCCTTCAGCCTGCAGGAGCCCCTCAGCAAGGCAGCTAGATTCTGACAAATGGGCCTAAGAGGGTAGTAACTTGCAAAGAAACAGCAGGGTGTGACAAGTGAGAATAAGGTTCATTGTGGTGGACCTCAAAGACAAAGGAAACCCCTTTAGCGGAATGACCCCTCTCCCCCCCCTCCCCCCCCCCGCTGTAGGCCCATCTAAATTGGGCAACGATCCCATCAAAGCCGACAGCAGCTTTAAAATAGATAAACCAAAGGTTAGGGAGACAACACATAACTTAATGAAGCTCAATAGAAAAAAAAAGCCAAAAGGTGTAACATGAAAGTTGAGTTACAGACTTTAGGATGAGGAACTTGAGAAAGAGGAGTACTACTGGAAAAGGAAAACAAGGGAAACCAAAAGTGTTCAGGCTCCCAAGTTCAAAATCTATACAATACAATTAAGGAAAAAGAGTAGGACATCTTTTCGTAGGGGAAAAGCACAGCGTGAAATAAACGGGTGGATGAATCAAGGAAAAAAATCTACCTAGCCGGGAAATGAAAAACAAAATAAGAACAGAAAGAAGAAATCAGTGTCCGGCAGGAGCTACTTAAGAGCAATCGGTTAACAGCCAAAGAATTTCTAATACTGTAACCTAAAACAGACTTCGCAAGGAAAGGAAGGGGGAAAGTAACGGGGCGGGGAATGGAAGGTAGTGGCGAGGCTTAAAATGTAACAATCATTTAACTTCAATCTCTGACACCCACCTGTCCGCAGACCCATACATTCTTGAATTGCTGGAGATTCCTGCATGCATCCCAAGATACTACCATGAAATCTTTGAATGAAATGTGTCATTGGACAGTCACCCAAGCACCGCTTATTAAGAATGCTCTATGAGGTAATTGCCCACTGTGATCTAGAAAGGCGAGGTTATTGGTGCCATTGATATTTTTCAAATGCAAAATCATCTGTTCTCCACACAAAATCATGGTGCCAAAACAAGGTAACATCCAACTAAAATTGCTTGAAATATCACACCATTTCATGAAGCCATAATAGAATAAACAATAGAATGCTGCGTGGACTGGTATCTTGGCAAAATATACACCTAAATCTCAATACATCCAGAACAAAGCAGCTTACCTCATCCTTCAGGTACAAAAAAGAAAACGCACACAACTTTCAGTAAAGGTCTTTCACTGGTTCCCTCTAGAAAGCTACATCAAATTCAACCAACAACCCAATTTCTCACAGGAGGGAGGGAAAGATAATAGGGAATTGGGGGCATATGGGAGGGAGCTAGGGAAATGTCACCAAACCGCACCACCGCCACAAAAAGGGACCACATAACAAACTAAAGTTTGTTTCCCAATCCAACAAGTCTACCTTTTCCAAATGGGAGGATTGGTCTAGGAGCAGGAACATGCAGTCTCATCATCACCCTCGCATCAATTAATCCACGTCTAACATTGCCTGCCCTCTCCAACAGCTGTAGAGGGCTCATGGTGCTTCTGCCTGTGTGACTGCCTAAAGGGGATTCTAACAAGTCATTTTAAGGTGGACTGAGTACCAGAGCGAGACCATAACACACAACTGAAAAGCTGCTTTCTCACAGCCTGGAGCTTGTGTGGTGGAGGTGCCAGGGAATCTTTAGATCCTTGGTTGCAATCTTTTATGGTCAAATCCCTCAAGAGTCTGCCATTCACCAAAAGGTTTTTCCCTCTCCTGCTGCACTGTTTTTTTCATAGGAATATTGGGAAACCCCAGTACCCTAATATTAGCAGCTCACCCTGTGTTTTCTAGCATCCCCGCTCTTCCTTCAGAGGCCACCAGAACACCACTAGCCCTATCCCAGAAATCTGCTTGCTACCTCACCTGCTGTTCAGACCAATGAACCTGTCACCCTAAAGCATGCAATTTAAAGTCCAGTGCCACTGCACCCTTTTCCACCATAGAGACCCTCTTCCTTGATCATAATTAATTAGTTATGCGATCACTACAATTATCCCTTCTGGTAACAATTTGTAACCAATTCAAATGTGCCAATGAACACGTTGCACAATAATGTAGTAGCTAACTGTTTATTGTGACCCCCCTCCTCCTAAAATACTGGTATGTACAGTCAGAATAGTGCACTACTTTATACTTAAAATCATGATATAAGGAATTGACACTTACTATTTGTTTCATACCAGCAGTGATGTGAATCTCTAAGGTTCAATGGGTTTACATATTAAGACATATCTGATATTTATCATGATATACATGATGTCTGCCCCTAAACTAACTTCAGAGCCAATTTATTACTTAGTTAAATGCACGAAATGTTTTATCTTTAGTACATCTAATCTTTCAGGAATCATGTTATACACAAGGTTAACTAAGGCAACACTTCTGGGTGTTTTAAAGAAAAAAAAGAGATTTTACAAGTTCATGCTTCTTGTTGCTGTTGGGACATTTTTGAGCCAACGATAGAAAATGTAAACTGCTGGACATGTAAATGGAAAAAGTGACAACTCGAGTATAAAATTTGTGTTATTTTAAGTAAAAGGCACCGTGATGTAGTTCATTAAGTCACCACATCAATAACCCTCCTTTGCATTCAATCTTTCTATATTTAGAGTTCTTATAACACACATGACTACATTGTTTGCCTTAGAAGTTCTTCTCACCTAAATTAATAAGATCTGATGTCAAGTGACTACTGGTGTATATTTAAGTTGAGAAAGGCATTAGAATACTGTCAACATTTTGCCACCAGCAATGCACTCTCCTGCCGACTATAAAATGTTATCAATTAAAAGTCCAATTTGCTGTTACAAAATCTGGATTGTCCTGTTTCCTGAAGCCTGTGGGAAAACCACAGACCAATCAGTGCTGTCCACCTGCTACATAGATTCAACGGAGTTTCATTGCTCTGCAGTGTTGAGCCCAGATTCCGCCCACATCTCATTCTGTAATTAAACAGAAAACATATTTACTAGTCTAAAGCTGTGTTTCTACTCTGAAACACAAGCCTTTAATACACCCTTTTGTAGTGTGCCTGCATTTGAGTGTAAAGAACCCTGGAACCTTAAATACCATTGTGGAAGCTGGACCTGGAAAGACTGAGCCTCTTCTAACCTGAATTGTTCCTGATTATCAAGTGTTCGGTAGTTTTTAAAGAGTTTTACATCAGATTCCTACCATAACTAGCCTCGCAGTGGCCATTGATGAGTTAAAGTATCAGACAGAGATGGATCTTTATGGCAAAGCAAGTAGGCTTTCAGGCATTCATCTTTTATAGTGTCTGGGCATGCCTTTTAAAGGGCTGAAAGTGTGAGCAGTCTATTCCAAACTGTCCTGATAATGCTTAGCTTGAACAAAGCACCCCGGATACTCAACCACTTTACTTTGAAAACAATTGTCATCCATTTGTGTAAGTCTATGAACTACTTAAAGCTTCATGAAGCAGTTGGAGGCTAGCCCACCAGGTCAGGGGAGGCCACGGCCTCTCTCTCATAGCTGAGGATTGCTCATCCCATTTATAGATCCCGCTCTGCTTGGAGAGAGCTATGTTCCTAGAATGCAGCAGCTGCACCAGGAGTTCCACTGTTGGCAGAGTGAAATGTGGAGAAAGCGCATGTTTTGGCTCCATTTAGCAGGTTTCCCATCTTTACATGGAGTGGGATTAGCATGGGTTTGTGGGGCTGGTGTATTGTCAATTAAGGGCAAGTCACCCACTCGTGAGTACTGGCAAAACGCAGACGCAGGTCTAAATCGCCCAGCAATAAGCTACAACTTTGGTTTCTCTGGCCAGTTTTGTTGAAGCGAGACCTGTCAAGCTCTTCTGTCTACTGATTTGTCAGCCCCCTACAGTTTGTTAATATGCCATTGGTACATGTAACATAAAACATAAGTCCTTATAACTATTAATCTCTACAATTACATTCATTATCAACTGGGAAAAACTGTCCTATTTGAATAAAGGTGTTAATGAAATTTCAATTTTCGAATGTTGAAATTAATCATTTAGCAGTAAACTAGTTATTTTGGTGCCAAATTAGGTCTAGGAGTGCCAGACCCATACCTGAACTTTCATGACAACCACTAAGTAAAGGAATCACATTTTTATTGATATTTAAATATATGGATATCCTGACAACTTGGCGTGGATTCAGCACTCCTGTTCTTACTTTGTTCACCCCTTGTCTAATTGAAGAGATGTACCATTGGTCAAATGGAGTCAACTATAAAATAATTGGAAAACTGAAGATTTAAGTCTTCAAGTTTAACTTGCATGCATTTAACTTGTATTTCAGTTTTATTATTTGCTAGTCTATGCATTGTTTTGGTTGAACCATATGTTTAGACCACAGTTGCCATATTTTTTATATTTTGTTGCATTTGCAGATTAACTTAATTTAAATTTATTGTGCAGTCAACAATCAATTATATCAAAGCTCTAACATCCAAATTTACTATCCTCTCCGTTTTGAAAATGCTATTTGTATTTTTCTCAGAAATTATGTAGGTCTTATTGATATTTCTTTTAAGTCAAATTATTTCTACAATACAAACAACTCTCTATAATCAACATCTCTGTTTATAAACCCACAGAAAAAACATGATTTGGTAATAGAATGTGTTATGAGAGTTTGACACCAGCCATGTACATAATTCTGTAGTGAAGTGTAGGTGTGGAAGAGCGTTCTCTGGAGTGACGTGTAGCCACACTGAGAGCCCTTTAGCCTACTTCATTGACTCACGAGCGCAAAGCATGGCAGCTAGATTCTGACAGAAGAGGGAAAAACTTTGTGAGGAAGTGGCAAGTAAAGAAGATGAAAGGGGAGCAGAAGAGGAGAGCTGAGGGAGAGAGATCAGCCTCCGCCTCAATGATAATTCAACTGGACAGAAGGAAGGGTGACATCCTTTGGAGGTGGGGTGGAGGGTGGGGGTGGGGGTGGAAGGTCTCCTCTGAGCTGCCCAACTGAATTGTTACAAGGAAGGGCAAGGACATTTTGTACCAGGGAAAGCTTGGTGTGGAATAATGTGGGATGGTTAAACTGAAGAGAAAGTGTTATCTACCAAAATGGGCCAGCAAGAAAAACAAAATCGGCTTTGACTATCATATGCATTTCGCATGCTAAGAATCTTTTGGCTGATGCTCTAACTTGTGGTTATCCAGATTCATAACTCAGTTATGATCAACTTGCTTATGATTCTTACTCATCAAGTAGCCAAAACTGTCCAGTCTTTCTTAAACAAAGATGAGATGGCTCAAGAACAAATGGATGCACAGTAATTAAAAGACAGCAGAGATTCTGCTGGGAAAGCAGAACTATGCCTTGGTATAAAAGGAGGTCAGAATGTAGGGCTAAATCTGGCTAGCTCACAGTGCCTCACCTGAACTCCTAACCTTCCCAGAGTAGGAGCTGATTTTGGCAAACCTAGAACATGAATCTCTAGTCCCCAAAGGAACTATGGAAACAGATCATCACCTTCCGTTTCTCACTCATGATTGTCAATAGTAATCAAAAGGAAGGCACGAAGGAAGTTTGCAATATATTTATTGAAACTATTGTGGTCTATTTTGAGGCAGATGAGCTGCGATAAGTAAACAAATACAACTAAGCAACGTAACCATCATTACTAGCAGGCTGTATACAATGAACAACCCAACCATGGTAACTTATATATCTGTCTAGGCCTACCCTCCCTGTGTGAGCACAGGGCTATATTTGTGATCTCTGGGATTAGCAACAGACCCCATACCTGATGTGTGTAGTTAGGTGGTCCGCATCATAGGTGTAAACTCAGTTTACGCAAGGCTGCTGCCTCCGTTCCAGGACCTGTCTCTCTGCTGGAATTCTCCTCTGTGCCCGGGCAAAACACGGTTTATATGAGAACTACTGTGTTGGAAAAATAGCTGTGCTCCAGTGTCATGCCTAAAAACGTTATGAGATGTTGCTGGCCGGGCACAAGAAAACAGTACACCATGTTGTTCAACCTTGAACAAAATGTTCAGACTGAATCCCTAGAAGAATCCCTGAATAACAAATATTATGTATCCCTTATTTCTAAAATAACATTGTGTCACAAAAACAAATGTAGTATATGTGGTTTGGCAAAACAGTGGTAGGCTAAAACAGCTAAAATTCAAGACTAAGGAAGAACCAAAGTGGACCCATAAAGGAAATCACTACAATGTCATCCTGATAATTCTAACAAACATCTCTGATAGAGCCAAAGGGACAGTGTTGTTACAAAGATGATAATGGCCAAGAACATCTTGTGTTCTTTGTCTCATGTTTTGCCAGAGAGTGACTGGAATTTATTGGTGCTTGTAAGAGAGCTTTTAGATATGAAGATGGCTTGTAATGAATGGGCACTACAGAACTATTTTTAATTAAACTCAATCATTAGAGTTTACTGTATATATGAAATCTTCAATGCTGCCATAGTGTTAATGGTAGATGGACATTTGTTTTGCACAGAGTGCCATTACTATCGTATGTATTTCTGATGCTAAGAATCTTTTGGCTGATGCACTATCTTGTGGCTATCCAGAGTCATAACTCCGTTATAATCAACGCTTATGATTTTCTCATCAAATAGCTAAAATTGTCCAGTCTTTCTTAAACAAAATGAGATGGCTGCAGAACAATTGATGCTAAATAATTAAGACCTTAATGGTAGGAATCCGTTAGTTTGTTGAAATGAGTTGTATTTTAATCAACTAGCCATTTATCCAACAAAAGAAATTCAGCATGATGTGATGAAAATATTTTCTCATTCTGAGCTTTCTCACGTTTAGAAGTGCCTAGACTACTTTGGATTTTACAACTTTTCTGGTGGCCAGCTGTTCCTTCTGGTGTTCAATAATATGTTCTTACCTTCCCAATGTCTGCCCATCATACATCACCACATTGCAAGATGTTTACTGTCTTTACCAATGGCCCCTGAACCTTGGATTGATTTCCTTCAGGAGGATTTCAGAAAATAATGGCTACAATAGACACCTTCTCAGGAAGGCCCATTTATCTTTTCTACCTATGTTACCTACAGCAAATGAAATGGCTCAATGTTTTTGAATTGGCCTATTTCATCTTCATGGATTACCTCAAATAATTATTTTTGTTAGAGAAACTCCAGATCTTTCACATTTTTGGAAGGTTCCGTGTAAAGTATTATCAAATTAAACCAGCTCTTTCCTCTGATTATCATTCCCAGTCTAACAGGCAACCAGAGCAAACCAATTAAAGGTTGGACAGTTTCTGCAATGCTATTGTAATGCAACCCAGGAGATTTGGGCTTTCTGATTACCAGTTGCCGGATTTTCTTACAACAATGGGACTCACAGAGCTAGTAACGTTTTACCTTTTTTCTGTATGTAAGGTTTTCATCCAAGAGTTTTTCCTTCTTCTCTTTGTATTGACCCTTTAGTTCCTGTGGCTGCGGATCATTTGAATGAGTTACTGAAACATTGACAATTGGTTTCTGAAGGTTTATGCTGTTTTGAAGTTGAGGTGATGGAATATGCTGACAACTCAACAACAAACTGTTCTTTTGTTCCTGGAATTAAAGTTTAACTATAGTCTTTTTTCTTCCTTCACTGGCTGTAAAATTTTGACCACAACATTTTAGTCCATTTGTCATTCACCATCATATTAATCCTGTGGCATTTTGCTTGAAGTTACCATGTGCTATGAACTTGCCTTGAGTGACAAGAGTGCAGTGGAAGACAATCTACTTATTGCACAGCCAAGAAACTGATTGTAGGACTCTATGTTCAGCATATGGCTGGATGTCCTCCCAGATTAGACCAGACCATTGTTTCTGCAGTCAGTCGCTGTGAGGGGTGCTGTGAAACTTGTAAGGAGCCTCGGGTGGGAGGAGCTGTAGCAAGACTCCAGAGTTCAGTATTGAACGAAAGATGTCAAACTTGGTCTTCGTTGTGTACCTCGTTGATGTGTGTATGGAAGAAAGGTGCATGCAAGGTCTTACAAATACCATTTCCAAGATGGTGTCTATTCAGGATTCCTGAGTGAGCATCCCAATCGAAATGAAATTGTGTCTTTTCTTGTGATGTCAGTTCTGTTTGATTCATATATAAATAAGGTATTAACAAGTAAATTATGCATCACAACACATTTGTTCCGTTGTTTTTCTTCGCTATGTATCTTTTACTGGATTTTCAGGCTTAGATCGTCAGTCTGCCTGATGTCAGTGAGAAATATGGGTGCCTTGTTTATCTACTTCTGAATTAAGTCATCTTCAACCAAGAGGTAATAGATTGCCACAGATTTTTTGCTTTGTGGGATTTTCCTCCTAACTGGGACCTTCCTACAGAGAGACAATGCACCTTTCACATGTCAAGTGTCTCCATAAGAAGGTCCTGGTGTGGTATGGCACCATGACTACTGGGAGGAGTCGTACAGTCATTAAACTTGGAGAGTTTACATTGTAAGATATCTCCATACCTTGTAGACTTTTATTGCTGTCCTAATGAAGGCATATATCATTAAAACTCATTTATCCTTGGTTTATAAAAACCCTGACAAATAGTCAATTAGGCCACAGAAATAGAGCTTTAGATTCATATTCAAATCAGTCACAATTAAAAGCATAAAAGAAAAGAAATGATCCTCTATACACAACTAGTTTAATAATAACAATTGTCAAATCTCAATTTATCTGTTTCAATCACAATTCATAAACAGTCATAATATATTGGAATATAAATTGCATAATACTTTAACAAATGTTTGTCGTTCATGAAATAATCACAATTCCGCTACTCTTCTACAGTATCCTAATTTAGTATGAAGTCTTTACCATTTTAGGAGGGATTGCACCTACTGGGAGGAGTTTCAGGGTTAAATAGTTATTGCATCCATTATATCAACAGGTTCCCTGCTACGTAACAAAAAGGGGACACATTTTTGGCTGTTAGATCCCCATGTAAATCACTTCAAGTGGTATGTGTTATATCTTCTAGTCCTCTTCCCACAACCTCTCCTAGCTTCCTTAACAGTGAAGACAGGGACACATCTACACTGCAGATGAATAAATACTCTCATCTCCTCACCATTACCTGAGTAGTTTAGATGGTTTTGTATTGGAATGGTAAAACACGTAGAAAATCCATACTTTCATACCAAGTCTTTTCCTGCAAGGAATACTGGTTAGCCGTGTAGGGAATATATACATTCTGTGGACAAGTTACAGACATTTTGGAGTACGCAAAAAGTACGCTGTTGTTTTTTTTACTTGCTCTTCCTTTGTCTTTATGAATTGGCCCCAAAACATCTAACACTCGAATAAAATATGAATATTCCTTGAATATTCATATACAATTCATACAAATAAAAAGGAAGGTGTCCCTTTTGTTGCATATTTACTGCCTATTGCACACGCCATTATAGTGGCGAGTGACAAAGGCCGATGGGAATATCTAAAGGAGCACTCCTGTAGTTCTACCTCCCATAAATACTCCTATTTGTTTTTGTCAATCAGCTCCTCTGTATTTTCGCTTTCATTTAAATGTATTTTTTTAATCCGAAAATGCCAGTAAACATATTGTGTTCATGTCATCAGTTCAATACAGATCAGATACAAAATTGTCTCTGGTGTAGTTCTTGGTAGGTGATGATAAAAAGGAGTTTCACTCATGGAGTTGGTAAATCCACAAATGAGTCTGAGCATGTGTGTACATCTTTTACATGTACAAACTGACATTCTAAATATGTCTCAAAATACATCCTGATTCAACTTAAAATTAGGAAATGATCTATGCATTACCTGGATCAAAGATTGATCTAAGAATGCCGTAACTCAAGAACTATTCCTGTTCTTAAATGGGGCATAAACAGAAATATTATTCCGGTTTACTACCCGCATTAAATCTTACTTATTTGATCCACCTGATATGCCAGAACCCTCCCGAGCAATGAAAGTTTACAACCAAATAGTAATTGGAATCACCTTTAGTCGAAAATCATCATGTCCTGAATAAGGTCATCTGAAATAGTTTGCCACCTAAACAGTGTTGTAGTTGATTCATTTTTTTTGACTCGGGCAACATATTCCTCTATCTGGCATTGAATTGTTTGTTTCTGACAGTCACTTACTTGTCAAAGTTGTTTACACTTTTTCTGTACCGTCCAAACTCATTTACCATTTATTTGCACTGTGCTGTTCACAACCCCCTTATTTTACATTCTACTTAATCATAATATTTTGTTGAAAAATGTATTTCTATACGAATTGCGGAATGACATTTGCTTTGCTATTTGACTGTTATAACCAAGTGGATACTAGTTGTTGGAATGGCACCAAGCACAATCCATAAGGAAAACCATAAAAGTGGCTGTCGTGATTAACGCTATGCTTCTGCCAATTCTATAGGATTACTGAAAATCTGTACCCAGTTGCTGAAATGATTTGCTCTTTGGAATCCCTCTGTTTTAATTAATTGTACCCAGACATCATACATATGTCATTTACTACTTCTGTGTTATTTAAACACTTTCATGAAATATTCTGTTTGATTTTTCACTACACACTTATAGAACATTATTTTGTTAATCCGATCATATACAGTGCTTTGTTACTATGTGGTTAGATTTGCTCTGTGTGTCAAATATACATGTACACACCCATTTTATCCTAAAAATGTGGAATCCTTTGTCTCGTACGTTTTATATGATTCAAATTCATATTTATGGCTGTAACCATAACCTTGTTACCAACAAGAGGGAAAAGGAAATGAATGCTTTCCTTGTTTTTAAATAATTATATTTCCTTAAGGCAGTCCATGTCCTTGCATTTTGCTAGGGTGAAGAATACATATCCACATGTGTTTCTGGTATGTTCAGGTTGCAATCCATATCCTGTGCTTAATTTTGTCCTTGCAAATTTATATTTCTTGCTATTACCTTTATGGAATCTCCTTTATTTTAATCTAGTACTAAATCAGTGGGGGAGCTTTAGGCTACGGTTTTGCTGATGTAAACATTTTCATCTTGTATCACTCTTTTTGATTCAACTGTAACGGAGGGAATTTTGTGACTGTGAGGCACACCTGGGTTGCACAATGAGAGCAATGGCATTGGGTCTGGTTCCTGAAATTATTGAAAACTTTGGTGCCTGTATATTTAGAAGAGTTATGAAGTTTTAAAAACCTTTAAACTGCTTTTAACAAACTAATTTAAATATATTTATTTTTATTTAAAAACAATTCTTGTCTCCCTTTTCAGCTTGAAAGAGAACTTACCTATGAGAAATTTGCAGACTGGACAAACCCAGAAATGATGGACACAAATGAGGTTGAGCTATTTTTACCCCGGTTTAAACTGGAAGAGAATTATGATCTGAAACCATTCCTCACCAGCCTGGGAATGCGGGATGCATTTGATGCAGTGAAATCTGACTTCTCTGGAATGTCAGATAGCAATGATCTGGTGCTGTCAAAGGTGGTTCACAAGGCATTCGTGGATGTCAATGAGGAAGGCACAGAAGCGGCTGCTGCAACCGCAGCAGTCATGATGTTACGCTGTGCAATGATCAGAGTTCCAAGGTTCATGGCCGACCATCCCTTCCTGTTCTTTATCAGGCACAACAAGACACGCAACATCCTTTTCTGTGGCCGATTCTGCTCTCCATAAATGGAAAAATACCATAAAATTACCATCTGCACCTCCTCAAAATATGATGTTTCATTCCTAACTGATATGTGGATGTTGTCTTGGACTCCCAGGAGTAAACCTTAATTTCACAGTAGTTTGTAATAATGTGATTGGTTTCACATAACTTTTACACAAAAATTGAAAATGTTGGGAACATTTTTAAATCTAACTATTTCCATTGCCTTTACGGTGCACCTTTTAACCACTATGGTCAGAATGCAGAACACACTTCATTTTGTTCTTCATTGTTAAATGAAGAAAACAATTTCCTGTATGACATTTGTCATTTTTTACACAAAAACAGGATCATGATGGCATGTCGGCGTTTTCATAAAAGCAATGCCGGAGTTGTATAAATTCAGCATTTCCATGCAGAGTAATGTTGCATGGTATGCCATTCTGGATAAAACTCAAGATATTGTAGACTTCTAGGCTTGTGGTTTGAAAAACCACCGTTCCAAGAATTAACTTTCAGTTGATTTAGTGACAGCATTTTAACTGCAGTCAGTAAGCCTCCAAAGCAATAACCATATTTGAATTTTACAGAGAGGACTATAGTTTCAATATAAAGTGTCCTTCTATAACAAATGGCTGCCTTGCTTGTCCTCTTCCTCCATACAGTCTAAATAAAGATCTTATGCAAAATTAATATTTGCGTTATGGTAATATGTTTGTTATACTAGTGTTTTTCATTTAGCAAAACATAATGCTCTGAACATTTTACATTTGCTGATCTAGTTGACTATTCAATTATTTTCATTAAAAATCCAATTTTCGGTTACCTTTTCAGTAGTCACAAATTGATTTGTCATAATAAGAGGAAAAAAGAAGTTGGTGGGAAAACTATAGACCGATTACTGCAGTCCACCCAGGACACCGGTGACGTGGACTGGCAGCTGACACCCAATCAGATATGTCAATAAGGACACTCAATGAGGAGCAATACACCAATAGTGTGCACAAATTAGCTTTAATGAAACAGTAAAGTAAATATATGTGTTAGCACAAAAACAAGGTATTCACTAAATATACTATGATTGTATGCTCAAGTATGAAGTACACCAAAATAGCATTTAAAAAGCTTGGCTGCTCAGTATCTAATACCTAATTGGCAACTATGCAACAATTGAATTAGCATTCCATTGTTCTTGATTTGCAAAACCACATTAATTGGCTGGCTATGAAATGCACAATAGCTACTGCATTACATTAAAATGTCCAAAGCAATCCTGTAAGTATATGAGTCAGAATGGAGCATAATACATTTGATCACAGATGCGACACTGACACTTTAATCAATTAGAATAAAGCAGTGAAAATAAAGGCCCTTCATCCCTGGGTGGAATTTAAGCTAGAAATTAACTTATCCACAGTGCTGAAAAGCCCTCTCCTTTCTCTCGAGCCTCTTTCTCTCTCTCTCGAGCTTTACAGAAAGGAACAGCACAGCCAGGTAGCAGCTACGTGGGTATGGCAGTTTACACAACTCCATCTGCGAGCTTCAATCCCCCACAGGTGCCTCTGTGCTTAAATATCCTGAAGCTTGCCTTGTTTCAGATTCTGTTCCTTTCTCGCAATTTCTAGCTGTGTTATCAGTACGTGTCCTTTGGCTGCCCTGACGCTCACTAATCATCTCTTTGGACATCTTTTGGCCTTTTCCTGAACTCTTTCTCAGGGTTAGCCCAACCTTCGCCTGCATCTTTCCCACACTTCATGCTTCTCGTAGTTTCTTAGTGTATTGTAAATAACATGCCGGCCGCAGATAACTTTGTCTATGGAATGCTGAAAACAAGCTTGGAAGTGACAGCGTGAACCTTATCCGCTGTTCAGGTTTTCTGCATGTATTACCGCTCATCTACATTGTTCAAACTAATTAACCCTTCGTGTCACAATGTCTTCCGCAAACTATCCCTGTACTACACACACAGGCCTGCTGGAGGTTTACTGATCTAGTGTTTTGAGGTCTGATTCCTCTAAATGTTGCTCTTTTATATGAACAAAAGCAAAAAGTACTCCACTGCAGGCTTGGTAACACCCACAAGCACACATTTGGAAAATAGCCTCTACATAGAGGATTGGAAAGTGAGCAGAAGGCAACATGAAACCTACAGTACCTTTGTGGTAGAGAGGCTGGAAAAGCATGGAAAGTGCCCCTTCAATCAAGCCTCCTGAGTTGTCCCGAATACTAAAGTACTTGAAAGCCTCTAAAAAGAAACGGCTTGTCTTCCGTCAGACTCCTGTCAGAATTCAGTATAGTGGCCAGTGAGGAGCTACATCAGCAGATCGAGATGTATCTATGCTACAAAAACATTTGTATTTGTCCAAGCCATCAACTTTTATAAGTCCAGGCCAATTAGTCTTGTAAAAAGCATGTCTAGGGTTAGAGCATAAGGGGTGTGCTCTCAACATTCCAGAATATGACAACTGTTAACAAGCATAAGTTTCCGAATATCTAGCTATCCTTATTTGAAGCTATTATTTTGTGATTGATCTATTTCCCCATATGGCTTTCTCCATTGGAATGCACAGGGACCATACTAGAGCTGAAGTATCTAACTGAGAAATGTCAGGAAGGTAGTCAAGCCATATCTTGTAACACAAGCATTTACAAACTAGTCACTTTTTTATTGTGCCAGCATATTAAAATTCAGGTGTGACCATACATCATTGTTACAGACACTTCTTTCCCTGATGTTTTTTCCAAATCTCCTGAGAACCTGCACTTGGAAGCGGTGTCAGAGCTGCCTAGACACTTTACAAATTACAATAGAACATAAAAGAACAGTACTTGTTTTTAGGTCTCGCCTACGCAGCGCGCATGCGCTGCATAGGAGGACCTTTAGCCGTCGCTCTGCTCTTTTTGGAAGCACATACTCGTGCTTGTGGCGGCATCCACCTTGTGGGAGCGAGCAGGGGCGCGCCACAAGCACGAGTATGTGCTTCCAAAAAGAGCCGACTGCACACGCACGCACCACTCCCGGGCCAGCAAACACACGATTGCAGTGCCAGCAGTGTGTTTTGCACACAACACAACAACAAAGAAAGTAAGTACCTCTCAATTATAACCATGTAAATTTTGGAACTAACATTTGTGACGCAGAAAAATGTGAACCTTCTGGGTCACGCTCGCCTTTAAGTAACAACTTGCTCTCAATCTTGTATTTACATTTGTCTTTCTCCGAGTACTTGCTCACTTTTTCTAACAGCCTCCTACACGTTTACATTTCCTCTCATTGCTGCTCCGTCTTTTATTTCCCTCTCTCAAACTTATTTGTTCTCTAGCAGTTTATAATTATCTTCTCCTCCACTATCCTTCCAACGGCTCCGCTTGCGTCCCTCCTACTGGCACTTCGTCACTTTCTTCACATCCAGCTCCTCCGGTCGGGCCCCTCCTCGCAGCACTCCTTCACTGTACACAAATGCAGCTCACCACCTTCCAACGGCTCCGCTTGTGTCCCTCCTACCGGCACTTCGTCACTTTCTTCACATCCAGCTCCTCCGGTCGGGCCCCTCCTCGCAGCACTCCTGCTCTCTCAAGCGCGCACCCGCACCACTCGCGGGCTCCATTTCCATTAACGCGCGCGCGTTATTAGCTTATTCTTCTTTCCACCACGCTCCCTCACTCTTGTTTAATGCTGGTGCCATCGAGTATTGGATTAGCATCGCCGAACTGTGCAGGTTAATGAGTTAAGAGTTCCCATTAAAAGAAGGACGTCCCTTGCATCAGTTTTGTTTTGGTGGTGTCCTGACATGCAGATTACAATACTCGCATTACAAGATGGCTTCTTCTGTGACGTCAGCTTCTGCCATCCTCCACTGGGCCGCGGCACGCTGACGCATGCAATGTGGCTCCATGAGTAGAGGTGGGTGAGTCCTTGGAGGCTCGAGCCTGGCTTGAGGGAGATTCTGGCTCAGCTCGAGGTCCTCTTGCGACTTCAAGCACAAACAAGCCGAGCCCCTGATCGAATGGGCAAAACATAACAACATGATGCTTAATTCTGGCATTTGGCATGTCGGAGCCTCAAGCCTCTGGTTTCTGTTCTCTTCTTTTCTCTCATGCCTTCTCATTTTCGACTTCTTGTGACAGCAAAAGGCATCAATGTCCCACTGCAAGATGGCACCCAGTCCTGGTGCCCCCGGGGCACCAATGCCGTTGACAGTACCTGCCCAGAAGTATCACATTTTGGTAGGGTATCAGAGAATACTTGTATAAGTTGGAAGGAAGCCAACTGCTGCTGAATCCAAGCTCCCTAGCACTTATCTTACTGACCGACCTTGAAAGTATGAAAGACTGAGTTGGCCCAGCTGAGATTGGACGTTATCTATTCTCGGTCAATAATGTAGGAGCTGCTGTGTTGGCTACTAAGAACACCCATTACTAAAAAGAGGCAATAACTTACTACGAATACATGCAGACCCACAGCTGACACAAATGCAGACAAAAGGCTTAAACACAACGCCCTGTTCACATTTCGGGTTGTGCACAATATTCATGATTCACGCGCTGATTTGTTTTATTATTATTATTTGTATTTATTTTTTGCTGACTCGGCTCGTATTTGGGCTCTTGGAGCCGAGCCGGACCCAGGCTCGGCTCTGACTTGGCTCTTCCCATGAATTCCCGAGCAGGCGGCTGGTGCACGCATCAGGAGACAGCCTGGATGGGGCTTTGTCAGCACTGCTATAGCAGAAACATGCTCCCACCCACGGACTCCTTCTAACATTCATTCATGTATTCACTCACGAACTCTACAATCAATAGAACACCGCGTTCATGTATCCAAATAGTCCGAACTCCCGGCATTGATTGCTGACGGGGACCCCGGAGTGCACAAACGTAGAAACGTCACTGGATGGTTCAATGGACATTCAATGGTGAAAGTTGGATTTTTATCTCGCCAGCAGGTGTCAGTGTTGTCTTGGTCCACACTCAGGCATCATGCCAGCCTAGAATGTATCACAAAGTTTCTTCTTTTAGTCATTCCAAAATAACTGTTCGCGTAAACCCAAGGTGGTAAAATGTGCAAACAACACAGCTTCGTATGAGTCACAGGAGTCTCTCGTGCGCGCACAACCGCGGGGCGCCGCCGCAGGTGCACGAACCTGCAGTTACACAGCTCCTCAGTACTTGTGTAAATAACCTGAAGGTGCTGCACAGGCACCGCGCACCCTCGCAGCGCCGCCAGTCAAAGCACTAGAATACCTAGGACTTCCCTTGAGGGACCTGCCCGAGAATTCCGTATGCATCATCCTAGGGATAGGGTGACCAGATTCTCAAAACAACAAGCATTGGCATAGCCAATAGGTCTCGCCTTTGGGACCTTATAAGTGTTTAGGTATCCAGCACAATATCCTTGGTGCAGCAACATCAAGTGTTGCATGGCTAAACACTTATAAGGTCCCAAAGGGCGAGACCTATTGGTCTCTTCTATCGAACGCCTCTATCGCAAGCTGCACAGCACAAGGCAACCCCTGTGTGCTGCCCCCATAGGACTGATCCAGGCATCCACGGTTTATTTCCCCACCAGCCTAGGGATCCATTTTGTCCTGCACAAAACTCTGACTGGGAGCATTTAGCTCAAACAGACCTCCGTGTCCCTTGCACACCCTGTGCACAAATTCCAGACTCCACGTGCTGGCCTGTAACGTAAAGCACCAGCCAGCTCCCATGTTTACCGCCCTTCCCAAGCAGTCCATGGCAGAACCCCCCACCCGCGCATTACTCAGGACAGGCATCGCAAGGGCTCAAGGTTTGGGCGTTTAGTCACATGTGGAGAGCCTGCAGGTGCTCTCCCATTATATCTAGCACAGTCTGCATACACTGATTTCCCAGCGCACAGCACCCTTATCGCACACACAGCTTCAATTACTCATATTAAGGACTAATTAACTTCTGTGTGACAAGTCACTGTACCGCAGCACCTGTTGAGTTCTTTCAGAGTCAATGTGATGCAGCCTCAGGACACCATTAAATAACCCCTATTCACTGCAAGTCTCCCTTTCTCAGACAGTCCCTATGATAAGGCCTCAAATCACCTCTGTGTTACATTGCCAGTGTGCAGCAGCCACAAATCACAGCACTGTATGCTAACTTAAATTACTATTTCATAGTCCGTCCTCCATAGGTCCCCTATATCACTACCTTCGCTGTTTCCTTAAAGTTAAAAAAGAAAAAAAATGCTCTAGGCACTCTATCTAGTCCGATCGTAGTTATTATACCACTTTCAAACTTTGTACTTTAATCTCACCCTACTAGCCACTATATATTCTACTATTTACTGTCCTTCTACAGATTTAATATAGTATGCTTTCTTCTCTAATATCAATTTAAAAAAAAAAAAAATGTTTATTGGAAAACATTTATTTTTTATATATGCCTTCAATGGTTCTACTTTTATTTACACATTCATAAAGTTCACAAACGGTAATATAAGCAGCTTTAGATTCCTTCAACTCTTACACTAAAGGCTACTCTCCATATCTAACACTAGAATAGCTTTCAAAAAATGTTTTCTTTATCCTTCTTCATCAATAAGGGTTCTTTAAACAAGTGCACACTATCATTTGTGGTCAACATATACCAGGCCAACCTCTCACATTTATCAATAAGGGTTCTTTAAACAAGTGCAAACTGCACACTATAATTTATGGTCAACATATACCAGGCCAACCTCTCACATTTATAACAATACAAATTAGCATTACAAAAACCATTCATTAAAAACACTCTCTAAAACATTCACATAGCCAATAGGTCTCGCCTTTAGGACCTTACAAATGTTTCACGATACAACAGTTCATAATATTGCAACAACAATATTAAACTGCATAACTAAATAATTATAATATCCCAAAAGCAAAACAGATTGTCATATACAATAAGAGCTAAATATTGTTTAGTTATCCAAAACAACATCCTTAGTGCAAAAACAACAACTGTTACATAGCTAAAAACTTATAAGATCCCAAAGGCGCGACCTATTGGCTTTGCCAATGCTTGTTAAAATGTGAGCTTGATCTTGTATATGTTAAAACTCCCACCAAAGAGCTGACTTATGCTACCAAATGGCCAAAGTATTCATGGACTACTTCTGTGACTCATCTGGGTAAGCAGCAGCGGCACCATAATGTCCTCCTTCATTGAAAGTGGGGTGGAGCTTTGCGTTGCGAAAGCTCAGATATCGAGATTGTGGCAACAAACATCACTGTGCCTCTTCCAATGTAGTAACCGAGGTTACGCTGTTGTACGGCCTGGCGCTGCCGGTGCCTGTGATGGGCCATGGCCTCTGTCCAACATAAACCACAGTTCCTGCTGCCACATGAACAGCGCAGCAAGGCAAAGAGCAGCACACCAATTCAGTTTCATAGATTTATTTGTGCTCAAGACAACGTGTTCAGCTTCACAGAATCTTTTCTCAAAGTAAATTAAAAATGCTCTATTTCCCATTGATATTCTCGTCATGGTTCATGAACAGCAAAGACATACTAGCAAAACTGATATTGCTGAATGATGTGTCGGAGTGACTTTTTCAGAAAATTCTGTAGCATATCAAAATAATTAGCAACGTAATTGCAATGCTATTCAATTAATCTTATGCCAGCACTAATAACTTGTACTGGCGGCTTCTCAGGAACACTGTCTCGTGCACAGCCATAAGAAAACCACACAAAGACATTTTAATTTTAGCACAAACATTTAACTGAGAGCACTCTTTGGGGTGAATACAAGATCAAAAGTGGGAACTACTAACATTGAGACCAAGAAGCCCTGCATATCCAATTGTTCTGTTTTGTGCATTTTCTGAAAGATTTGCTACATTGATTATTCATTATTCATAAGCAGAGATTAATATTGAACGGTACTGAATTATCAAATACCTTCATTGGAGTGCTGTTATTACAATTGCATATTGATAAGAAGTCTCGGGTATATGTGAGACCCACAACTGACGGTATAGCACACGCTGCTGGCGCCATACCATCAGCAGTGCTTATAAACAGTCACAAATGCGGAAACAAAACAGGAGTACAAATATTACATCAGCAGTGCTGGGCATGGCAATTGTATGCCTACGAGCAGTTCCCGGCATTAGTAAAGACGTGTATGTGACTCTGATGCACTAGGGTGGCCAGATGTCTCAGGTTTGCCTGGACAGTCCCGGTTTTTTGACGATTGTCCCGGCGTTCCAACACTTTTTACAAAAATAGATAAATGTCCCGGTTTTTAGAGTTGGTCGGGTGAGCACGCACATTTATCACTGTGCCCTGAAGGCTCCCGTTCACATTGGCCCTCTCATGACACCAGGGAACAGTTTTGTTTAAAAGTGTCTCCTGTGCTTCCTGACTTAATTCAGGCAGCACAGTGGGATTTAATGAAGGATGAATTAACCCCTTCAGAGGCCATCACCCCGGCCAGAATCACAAAGCACCCCTTGCAACACACCCCAGTTTGGCGGAGGAAGGTTTTAATTTTCATCCTACATAGGTGTGTTTTTCGGAAGCATGAAAATTGAAGACTTCCTTGGCCATATATCTATCGGATAACCACTGACTTAGAAATTGGACTAAACGTTGACACTGTACTGACCAGTACCAACATTTAGTCCTATTTCTATGTCAATGGCTATCTCGTTTTTGGGTCTCGCCTGAGCCAGCGCGCATGCGCTGCTCTGCGAGGCTTTTAGTAAGGGCTTTTAAACTCTAAACACACGCTCGTGCTTTTTTTTATCACCCTCAATTGGCCTTTGCATGCGTCTTTCTAAGAAAGACAGCACGCAATTGGTCCAAGGCGGGTGCATGTCCCGCCTTCTCTGTCCCCTGGCCTAGGGTGCTCGGGAGCGAGCAGCAGCACCATCTGTTTCCAATTATCGCGTAATTGGAAACAGAGGCAGTCAGCGCTGGTCGCGCTGGTTTACAAAAGTCCCCACATCATGTGATGTGAGCATGTACAGTGCGCCAGCTCTTTCCAGTGGTTTGGGTTTTCTCTTCATAAACATTATTTAAAAACTGTAGCTAGGCAGTGGTCTTTGCGTAACATTTTTTATAAACTATAGTCTTTACTTATTGTATACACTTTTTCCCCTCTGCCCATATTTATTTTGCACGCTCTTCCTGTTGCTCTGTTTAGCTGTAACCTTTCAGATTGTTTTCATGCTCTCGACCAATCCACAACTGTAAAGTTCTTTTACACAGGAATTGTTTGATCCCGTTTTTGCTTGTGACCGCACACGTGCTCTCGTTTGCGAGGGATTGTTTACAAGGGATTTTGTCTGCCCTCATACCACCTTTTTTCCTACCGATATATAAGGCTATCACTGTATTAGTATCGGTCCACCTGGTGACCATCGTGTCACTCCAGGGCTGTTGATCCTGTATGTTAGTAAGAGCCCACTCCAGGGCTGAGTGACTTTGTGGTGTCAGTCCACTGCAGAGCTATGTATATTTGTTTTGCTGTGAGCCCACACCAGGGCTGTCGTGTGTTGCTGTCACCCCACTCCATGGCTCGGTGTCTTGTGTGTTAATATAAGCCATTCCGCGGCTGTATCTATGTACTGTTTAGTCAGTCCACACAGCTAATGCGTATTGAGTGTTGCTGTGAGTCCACCCTATGACCGTGTGGTGTTGTGAGCCCACTCCCGGGCTGGGTGTGTTCTTTTGAGCACACACCAGGTCGGTGTGTATTGTTTTATCACCCCACACTGGGGTTGGCCTTGCGAGTTATCGGCCCTCTCTGGGTGCCATGTGGTTTTGTCAGCACTGTCTAAACACGCATGTCTGAAGTGATGGAACTTTAACCAAACCGGCAAATACAGAAATGTGACAAAACCCGGAGAGAACAGCCCTGGAGATCGAATCACTTGGGCCGACTGAAGTCTCAGGCACACGAGCACTGTGCCAACAGGGTGTGAAATGGTTATTTCCAAACTAGGTGCAATTATCTTGTCCTTGCAAACACAGTGACTGCTTCTGCTGGTCTGTGGTGCAACAGCGGCACGTGACTGGTTTATTGTACTATAATTATAACCGCATCGGTAAGAATGCGAATTATAAGACTGCAGTGAAATTAATAACACATTACTTTTTTTGCTTTAAAGGTCTGTCGGTAACCGGTATTGTTTTTGTCGTTTGGTGTGCACTACTGTAACCCTAGCAAGATGATTAACCAAGTAACTACGAGGGTTGTACCACTGAAGACCTCCTGAATGAATGAAAGATGTTCTGCCTTGACTTCATTTGTAATCGTATACACAGCATATATGCTCCAAACTAATAAAATGGGGAATCCTAATTTGTTTCTACCTGCAGCAAATCCCCGCCGTTGCTTGAGTTATAAAAGAGATGTAATAAGACCCTAACTACAGGGTCCTATTGCTCGTTTTGCATCTTTGCCCGACCCTATGGAACTCTATACCACCTAATATTAGGAAAATTCAGGATCACTTACAATTCCGGAAACAGCTGAAATCCGGGCTGTTCTCCATCTAGCCTACTGTTCTCTGTCTTACTGCTGCCATGTCTCACCTGGGAATAGCACCGGAAGGCCCTTTTGGGGGGTATCCGCGCGCTTTAGAAATCTTTATAACATAACTTAACATAAGCACCCTAGAATTTTTGAGAAGAAACTTGAGAAAAAATATAGGTGATGTTAATCTGTGAGACTCCATGTTCTTGCTGAGCCTTCAGGTTACCCCAAATGTCTCAAGGGTTCAAACTTTTGCAAATGCTTAAACCTTTCTGGGTAGCTCTGAAGTACATGCCTCCACCCTGCTCTTGCCACCAAATGCTTTCAAAACAGATCTCGTCAGCAAACCAAATATGCGAAAACATAATTCTCATATTTCTTGATATCTCCAACCTGGCTAATGGCAAATATGACAATTATCTGAAATTCAAGAGGTGTCTGGCTAAAATGTATTGTAGAACTTTTAAATGGCATTTGTTTCCCATGATGAGGCATTGAAGCACTTTTGCAACTAACAATACAAACTCTAGGCTCCAAGGAGTTATGTAGTGCCTGCTTGGAGTGTTGCTGTTAGTAATGTATGATGCAACATTATGAGAGTTGGTAAACTGATTAGTTGCATGCAATTTCTAGTCCTGATGAAAGTTAGTTGTTAATTGTACTTTATGCTGATGCTTTAGTTATGTAATGGCGATGTTTCCATCTACTTTTACAGCCAATTATGAAGGAACAAAAGCTATTCGGTTGGTTCACACATTTCCAACAAAATGCATTGAAACGGTTCTGTCAGCATGTTCCATTGAGCTCTGCGTTAGGTGTAAAAAATACTTTTCAAGCCGATCACATTTATCAAAACATAAAGCCACTTTAAAACCCGGCTCTGCTTGGTCAGCTGTGCTTGGACAAATAATGGCAGATTCAGAACTAAATAAGTGGCTGGGGAAATAACACAGCGCCCTGATCAATGGGAAGCGCCACACGGCCGGCGCTGCTGTTCATGCAAATATTTATGAGCGAGGAGGAGATGTTAACCCCAAAATAGAAAAGTCTTTTTTATGTTACCGGGAAAACCTTTCACGATCACGTGCGGGGTGATTGTCACTGCGACAGTTTATCATCGGTTTTATTAGTATTATTGTTAGTAACTGCAATTTTATTACCATCACATTATTGTCATCGATAGCAGTAGTATTGTCATTATTTTGTCATCATCTTTAGCGGTTTGTAATGCACTTGTGACAACACAACATATTTTTTTTTAGTTTTATATAGCAAAAACTCGACCCAAAGGTATCGGAGCGCTTTACATGAGCACCAGTTACCAACAGAGGGGGGCGAGTATGCGGGAATGCATTCAGGGGCGGAGGCGTTTAATGTGTGGCATGAGAAGTGGACACAGTATCACTTTATTATAACTTATCAACATGATGCACAGCAGCCACACTGCTCTACAACATAGCTTGAAGACATTGCATGCGTGGTAAAGGCATCTACGTGAAAAAGGCATGCTCTGGCTAAACACTTATAAAGTCCCAAAGGCGAGACCTATTGGCTATGCCAATGCTTGTTTTGTTCTGAAAATGTGGTCACCCTATGCAGCACAGATTGTTGACAATCATTGGTGCAACACGTCGAATTAGTATTACTCGGCATTGACGAGAAAAGCCAGAGTTTGAACTACATTGAATGAACAGCAGCATCAAGTAATTTTATAATAGCTCTGGGGATTACAATTACATACCAACTAGAGAGATCCCAGGCACTAGAAAGCCGTGCACTCGATTTGGCAGGACGAGCTGTCTGCAACGATACTTGGCATTAGTTGGAGAGTGTATAACTTATTCTGCTCCTGTACCATGCAGAACGATTATCACATGTTTTTTGTTCTCAAAAACAGCGCAAGATATGACAGTGAGGGAATTGAATGATACATATTTGCACAACCACTATTAAGTGCATGCTGTCAAAATATATACTGTACAATCTCCTGTCCATCTGCCAAATGACATCTATCTGGGCAAATACAACATAAATAAGGTCGATAACTGACATTCATTTATTAGTACTGGTTACTGGAACAACACATGACCGAGTAATGCCAATAGCCTGCCAGCCATATTCAGTAAACGCAACTTGGAGGTGGGTAAGAGTGATATTTATGCAGCTATGATTTTGGTTGTTTGACGCCTCTTTTGTAATTGTTTGAGAGTATCAATTTCTCATGGTGCTCCTCGGAATTGTTGTCAGCCAGGCCACGATACTTGGCTCCATCGCTTAGCAGGCTGAACCGCCAGGCATTTCCAGTACCACTCAGGCTATGTTTAAAGACGAAGATGGCATGCTAATTGCTGATGTGGTTGCATTTTTGAGAATTGTATACAGTACTATATCACAATTAAATCACAATCGTACACATTTTTATTTAGGTTTTGCTTGTGCTGTGCTTGTGAAATCTCTTGTATTTAATGTATCTTAAAAGGGGGCTCCTAACAGTTCCCATTGCCGAATTTCTGTGTTCGTTCGCTTTTGTGTGGAATTTTTTGTTTTTTTTGTCAACTTCCCCAGGATGCATGCATTTACGATACTTCTACTAAAGCTGTTCACACGGTTTAAGCCCCATTCGCTTTCAAGATAAGATCTCTTCCCACTGAAAATGCAGACAGCTTCTAACAGTATGCTGGAATACTTGCTTTTTATCACTTAGTTGTGTAAAGCATATGCTTTAGCCTCAGAACATTTGTGGCATTTCCTGTTTATGCCTCAGTACTTTTCTTTGCACTTTCTATGCATTATCGGATTGATTTTTTTCAACTTTATCTATTTGGTCATTATGATGAAATTCTATATGTTGTAATAAACATTGCATGCTTAAACTAAAGTAAATCTACAAGAGCTGTGCTATATTTTTCTACTTAACAGGCAGCCATAAGTGCAGTTACCTTGCAGATAACTGGGTCATGATTTGAATGGTGCAGCAGCACCGGGCCCAAAATTTGTCAGAACTCCTCTAAACACATAATATTGCTATATTTGACTACTAAACAGGCAGTCACAATTGAAGTTACCTTGCAGTTAACAAGGGACTTGATTTGAATAGTGGAGCAGGTGAGGTAACACTGGGGCCAAAACTCTAAGGACTCCACTAAACCCAGATTATTGCTACAATTTAAAGCTAATCAGGCAGCCACAAGTACAGTTACCTTGCAGACAACAGGGTCATTATTTCAATAGTGCAGCAGGTGCAGTGGCACTGGGACCAAAAGCTCCAGGCACCCCACTAAACACCTAATATTGCTATATTTTATTCCTAAACAGGCAACCACAAGTACAGTTGCCTTGCAGACAACAGAGTCATGATTTGAATGATGGTGCAGTAGCACAGGACCCAAAAGTTGTCCGAACTCCTCTAAACACATAATATTCCTATATTTGACTACTAAACAGGCAGTCACAATTTCAGTTATCTTGCAGTTAAAAGGACTTTATATGAATGGTGCAGCAGGTGCAGGGGCACATGAGCGGAAAGCTGTAGGGACCTCATTAAACCCATATTATTGCTAAATTTTACTACTAAACAAGTGCATTTATCTAGCAAGCAATAGGGTCATGATTTGAATGGTGCAGCAGGTGCAGTAGCACCAGGACCAAAAGCTCTAGCCAACTCACAAAACACCTAATATTGCTATATTTTACTACTAAACAGGTAGTCACAAGTGCAGTTACCTTGCAGACAACAGGGACATGATTTGAATGGTGCAGCAGGTGCAGTGGCACTGGGCCAAAAATTTGTCATAACCTCCTCGAAACACCCAAAATTGCTATATTTTACTACCATACAGGCAGACACAATTGCAATTATCTTGCAGTTAAAAGGGGCTTGTTTGAATGGTGCAGCAGGTGCAGTGGCACCAGGGCCAAAAGCTCTATGGACCCCAATAAATGCAGAATATTGCTAAACTTTACTACTGAACAGGCAGTCACAAGTGCAGTATCTAGCAGGCACTAGGGCCTAGAATTCAATGGTGCTGTAGGTGCAGAAGCACTGGGCACAAAAGTTGTCATAACTCCTCTAATCACCAAATATTGCTATATTCAACTGCTAAGTAAGCAGTTGAAAGTGTAGTTACCTTGCAGGCACTAGGGTCATGATTTCAATGGTGCAATAGGTGAAGGAACTCCGGGGCCCAAAGCTCTAAGAACCCCCTCTAAACACCATATATTGCAATATTTTACTACTAAACAGGTAGTCACAAGTGCAGTTACCTTACAGGTAATAGGGTCATGATTTGAATGGTGCAGCAGGTGCAGTGGCACTGGGGCCAAAAGTTGTCATAGCTACGCTAAACCCAAATATTGCTATATTTTAGTACTAAATGGGCAGTCGCAAATGCAGTTATCTTGCAGGCACTAGGTTCATGATTTCAATGGTGCAATAGGTGAAGGAACTCCGGGGCCCAAAGCTCTAAGAACCCCTCTAAACACCATATATTGCAATATTTTACTACTAAACAGGTAGTCACAAGTGCAGTTACCTTACAGGTAATAGGGGCATGATTGAATGGTACAGCAGGTATAGTGGTACCAGGCCCAAAAGTTGTCAGAACTCCTCTAAACACATAATATTGCTATTACATCATTTAATTCTATTATAGCCCTCTTTCATTTCATTTTTCAAAATTTTGCTATTACTTATCCACACTATACCACTAGTAACAGCACAATATATTGTCTTTTTGCACATAAACAAGCCATAACACTTTAACAGACTTTCTGTAACTTATATTGTACAACTACTCAGCAAGCTACAACTTACAACAAAAATCAGCTTATTAATCACATAGGCGAAACCTAATGCATTTACCAATGCTGTTTAGATTTCCTTCCAAGCCCCGTGACTAATAAATGCCTCACTTTTGCTTTGAGGTCCAGGGCTAGGAATCGCATACTTTGTTTTAATTCATTTATTTTTGCAATTGTTTTAATAACCGAATGGCTATGTAAATATAAGCTCTTTTCCCATACCCTCTAAATAGCATATATTTTATTTTCTTTAATAAGCACGGGCCTAGGGCTCATGCATCTTTTTTCATTTAATTTAGATATTTACTTGTTTCTCAATTGTTACTGTTGGAAGTATCTTATATTTATTCGATTGACATGGTTTTAAATATTCTCAGTAAAATTTCTTTTTAAAAAATCACAACTTTTTAAATCAAAATGCACTAATTACAACATTTCTTATTTCATAAACTCGCAATAAGTTAATATATTTATGGCCTACCCAAATAATTTCTGTGATCTACAGATCTTAATCCTACTACTAAAACCTACTTTCTTGTCGAAGTTATAAAAATGGTGTGAAGATTTGCACCCACTGGTGGTTTTAGGGCTAAAAAGGCAATTTAATGCATATCATCAACGGATTCCCAGCTTTTTAACAAAGAATTTATGGCAAATTGATCAGCGTATTACATTTTCTAGTCCTTTCCCCACAAGCATCACATGCTCATTTTTTGTGACCTCACAAGACCTCTTCTACGACAAAGTCTGGAACATGTGTAAACATACGCATAAATAATCTCATCTCCTTTACAGGAACATTCCAAATTAAATAGTATTATATTAGAATGATAAAGCACATAGTAGAATACATACACGGTATGTTCTTGGAAAGAACACCCTTTGGCCATTCCAGGCAATGTAGGACTTTTGTATTTAATTGTTCTTATGAAAACATTTAAAACATTTTTTAGGGTAATGCAAACCTACATCTATCCAGATATGATACACCGTACTTGTAGAAGTTATTTTTAGTTAAAAGTACCAAACTGGAAGTGCGATAAGGACTAGTTGGAAGCACAAAGGAGTTTTAACATTCATGTTCCTTCTGACATACAACTTTTACATCTTCAAACTAAAATTCTAAATGTTCAAAGTACATTCTGATCCAGTATACTGTGGAGAACCTGGGATCGAAGATAGGGCACATATTCAAGTGCTCTTTCTGCACTGAAAACGTCCTGTGTTTTTCTTGGGTTGACTACCCCCAATAAAATGTGGCTCATTTCATCCATCTCTTAGGCCAGAACCATCTTCCGAAAATAACTTATCCAAACAAAGGATGGTCTTTGCCACTGTCATGTCCTAGTTAAACCCCAAATTAACATGTTCATAAAAGAAGCACGTTTCCATCTCTTCAAGGAAAATTCTAATTTATTTCTCGTCTGTCCTGCACGAGAGCCTAAGAGTAGGCGCTTCCGGCAACATCTCCGTGGCATTGTCTTTAATAGAAAGAAAATGACGAAGCCCAGAACATGGTCATCTGGAATAGTTTACCGCCCAATCCCCTGTTGTCTAATGTTTCATTTTTTGCTGGATTAGGACAGGATACTGCTCAATAATAATTTCTTGCAGGGTTAGAGCAGGAATACTGCTCAATAAAACATAATAACTACTTGAACCTTGAGTTCCTGGCATAGTCTGAATCGCCAAACCTTTTATGTACCGACCCCACTCATTTACCCTGTGTGTGCACTGCGCTGTTCCCAGACCCTTCATTTTATAAGAGACCCATGCATACTGTTTTACAGAAAATGTATTCCTGTGCAACTTGCTGAATGACATTTGTTTTTGACTTATTTCTCTGCCATAGTCTAGTAGATACTACGGGCAGTGCAACCGATGCGATCTCAATTTGCGCGGAGCTTGGGGAGTGCTGTGTTTTGAAATCTTTAATGGGTTGGAAGGTACCTGCTGTAGAGTTGTTGTGTGTCCAGCAATTTTCAGTCAACAATAAGTGTCGAGATAACTGTGGTGATTAATGGTCCTGCTGGGGATAGATCGGAGTTTTATCTAGTGGCAGTTTTGACTCATAAATAAAGCCCACGCAGGGGGTTAGTGTGCCTGCTGCAAAGAACGTGCACATCACAGAACTGTATTTTATGTGGATAGGTCAGTTGTTTACTGCCTTTGTCACAAGGACCCTTTTGTTACTTGTAGTTCATAAGTTATAATCCTAATATAGCCCAGTGAGCTATGAACTATCTTCAAACTGCTGCATGCAAACTGTACAGTATAGGTTAAACATGTTTTTTCTTTGGGTTGAAAAAACTCTTATTATTGAGGCCAACCTCAACCCCTGTGCTAACTTTTAAATCCCTGAATTTGTGCTTTTCCAGACAAAGCGCTTTTAAAATATACTGCCTGCTAGTATGGATGATGTGTGATTCCGACTCTTTCTTTTTCCCATTGTTTTATGTAAAATTTCCTATACACTGATTTACACACATATGATTCATTGTCTCTGTATAATGTGTGTGTGATGTAAAGTGCTCTGACACCGTACACTGGTATGAGTAGTGCTTTAAAAACAATGATATACATATAAGAGAGGGGCTATGGAGAGATGACGGGCACTGCTGAAGGGTGGTAGCCAGGCAATCAGCGGATAAGGTCATTGGGAGTCGCCACCAAAGATTGGCGCACCGCTCACCACCATCGCTAAAGCCAGACCTGTAGATACTAGTTGTGTGGATCCCATCCCACACCATCCATTATGAAAGCCATAAACTAGTTACCCTGATTAACTAGTCCTTGTTAGGGGCATATTTTTCTTTTTAAATTAAAGTATATGTTAACCCCTGGTTTCTTGGTGCTAGACATGTTAAGAGCAGGCTGTGCTAGCAGTATTGGAATTGATAGACAAGCTTGCAAGAAAAAAAAAAACAGCCAGGTTATGACAGAACATCTAAATTAAAGGATGGTAGATTCATGTTGGAATGCTTCTGGAAGAGAGTGCCATAGCTTGGCCGAGTATACTGCGAAGCTGTGGCCACTAATTCTGTTTTTGATGAATTTTGGTAGCTCTTGTGGGTTGGCTGTAGAAGAACGAAGGAAAGGACAAGGATTGTGTCTTCTGACACCGTGTATGATGGAAGTAGAAGCTTAGGCCTCGAGGGCTTAGAAGATAATACACATTTTGATATAAATGTGTTGTCTTGCAATACTGTTTGAACTAGTTTGAGGAAATCTTGGACACCATGTTTTCTCAAGGCAATGGGTATCTGTTGTATTTTTCGAGGATGAACAACATATATTAGAGTATTTGTTTCTAGTAAATACAGGCCGCTACCTATTTGACATATTTTTAAAAAAACAGTTTTTTAATCTGCTTCTAATCTTGTAAAAGCTTTTGGTAATCTAGGTAGTTCTGATTTCAATATTCTCATCCTATGTCATACTTCTTTTTGTCATTTTAAGGGATTTTGTGGCTAAGACAGCTGAATTACAAAGTAAGAGCTTTTGCATTTCTGAGTCTGCATATTATTGAAAACGTTGGCATTTAGAAAAATTATAAAGTTGTTGAAATCAGTAGAATGGTTTGACTAAGCAATTTATGCTCTCTTTTGAAAATCAGTTCTTGTCTTTTTTTCAGCTTGAACAACAACTTACCTATGAGAAATTTGCAGATTGGACAAACCCAGAAATAATGAACACTGATGAGGTGGAACTATATCTACCCCGATTTAAGCTGGAGGAGAATTATGATCTGAAATCTTCCCTCAAAAGTTTGGGAATGAGGAATGCATTTGATGTGGTCAATTCTGATTTCTCTGGAATGTCAGATAGCAATGATCTGGTCCTGTCCAGGGTGGTTCACAAGGCATTTGTGGATGTGAACGAGGAAGGCACAGAAGCTGCTGCTGCAACTGCAGCTGTCATGATGCTGAATTGTCTAATTATTGTGCAAAGTTTCATGGTAGACCATCCTTTCCTGTTTTTTATCAGACACAATAAGACCCGCAACCTCCTGTTCTGTGGCCGATTCTGCTCTCCGTGAAAGGAACAATGCCATAAACATGCCTACTTCCATTCCAGAAAATATTATGTTTCACTGCTGACTGATAGGTGTGTTTTGTCTTGGACTGCTAGGGCATACCTCCTAGTCTGAAAGTAATTTATAATATAGTCGTTGGCATCATGTAAATCTTTAACAAAAATATTGAGGAACCTTTTGCAGTGCAAGATTTGACTGTTAAGATGATAATTTAGGACACACTATCTTGTTGTTCATTGTTAAATGCTGTCATGACAGGGTTTTTGTTGGAGCAAGGCATGGGTTCTATTGTGTTGATGAATTTCCATGCTATTTAGTATTGCATGGTTGGCCTTTCTGGAGGAACTGCTACAGAATGTAAATATATATATATATATATATATATATATATATATATATATATATATGGAAAAATGAATTCTGACAGATTCTTCAACTTGTGAATCCCTCCCAGGTGCCATACTGGAACAGGAAACACAATATCTCTTGCATGCTTAGAGGTGGTGCTATAGGCCTCAGTTGGTGACTCCATCCTGCCTCCGGATGTTAAGAGACAGACTCGCATATAGGCATAACCACTGAGTGCTGATGTCAGTTCCTCTTTTTTCTGCACACTTTGAAGTGGATCTGGAGATCTGCCCATGCCATTTGTTCACCAAAAATATTTCTCCAAAAATCCACACACAACCACAGTGTTCAAGCCAACCGTGCCACGTGTTGGTTCCTCTGCTTCAAGCATGACTAAGTCCTATGTCAAATGATCCCTGATGCACCCAAAGGCCATCAGGAAGTTAAAAGGTACTCTACATAGCCAAATATAGGAAAAGTTTGTCGATCCCACTCCAAGTCGCAGGTCCTACCCTGTCCCATTCACTCTCTTCAGGTAAATCTAAAACACATTGGAGACAGAAGTTGAAGAGAAAACACAAGAAGTCCACACAAAACTCTTAGGGCCTTATTTCCATGTTGGCCGATGGGTTACTCCATCATAACAATATTTTAGGAGAATGGAGGTCCTCTTGGTCTCTGATTTGGATGCTCTTAAAGGTCTTGAACTTGTTCCCATAATGAAAATGATGACGAGGAGGCTGACCACCTGCTCCCTTCTCATTATATTGATGCAGGCTTGTATCTTGATGTCACAAATTCTAGTCCCTTGGATTCTTCAGCAGAATTGTAACTGAATTCCCTCAAAAGAAAAGAGTGCATGAAAGACTAAGATCATTCTCTAGACGGAAAGTTTGCAGCCCTGGCCTGTGACTTCATAGTCCTTACAGTAATTTAACAATTTAACAAGGTCTTGACTGAGTTCATCATGATGGCCAGCTCTAAGCTTTCCTAGACCCTGCCATTCAATCACCCTATTGTAAGATGACACACACCTGCACGAGGAGATTTGACTTTCCTGACACAGCATCTTAATCTTGAGAGCCTTGTATTACAGTGCAAAGTCAATACAAATTCATTCTTGCTGCTTCACAGACCAAGATTCAAATTGAATAGATCGTATGGTCAATAGAGTTTTCATCAACTAGCCTAGTGCCTTGATCCATGAATGCTGATTTTCGCTTGTGTTACTTACACTCATGCCTGTTGGGACATGGTGGGTGTGGTTGCACCTGCTTTGTCAGAACTCTTACATAACTCCTTCTTGCAGACAATACAGGATGGCAAGGACATGGCAAAATATATTTTATAGTTGGGCCCGGCCACCATGGATTTTGTTGCCTGGGCTATGGGCACCATGCCTTCAGACCACACATGGATGCATGCTACTGGGTTTTCTTAGGCCATCCAAGCAAGCCTTAGTCAAGAACGTGTGGAGTTATTCTGGGAGTATTACTACACAAATTGACGACGATTGGCGTATCGGTCTTGCTCAGATTTACATACTAAAGAACCTCATGGGATCTACATGATCAACCCATAAGCTTTGTGGGAAAAATCAGCAAACTTATCTTTCTGCCTGGAGACACTTTGCAGACACTATACAGTGTGAAAATCGGCGTATGCATTTTACTGGGAATCATTTTAGGTGTGGTACTATTTTTCACTTTCTTCCCTCTACGTACCCCAACAGTTGTGTTTATCTGCAAAGTAGCCTGCAAGTTCCAGGAGTTTGTTTGTGCACGAGTACTTCCATTGTGCGATCCAGTACAGCAGTGTGAGTGTTTCCTCAGATTTCCTCACTCGTACAAAGAGTCAGCTGCTTCCATTGTGCCATCCCGTGCGGCAATGTGAACCTTTCTTTGAATCCCTTGTTCTTAGAGAACATCGCCACGTAAGGCCACGCTACATGACTTGCGTGGCCACCATTTTGCTTGTACTTCATACGCTATCAGCTTTGTAGTTTATTAGTTCATTTGCGTTCCGCATTCTAACTGCTGCAATTGTACTGAGCATTTCGCATCACCCTATGAATTTGGGAAAGCAACTGAGCACATACAGTAAGCAGTATATATATATATATATATATTATTATTTTTTTAAACCTTCTGGCCTTAATAACAAACTTTTCTGTTATTTTTATATTACTGTATAACTGGTTTCTTTTCCTCACACAGCCAGAGCGAGTACAGTGTCTTGGAAGGTAGCTCAAGTTCATGTTCAGGTGCTACTTTGAATGCGGGCATTACTTTTCCAAGGAATTTCTTACTAACCCTGGAGAACCCAATGTCAAATGGCAAGAATGGAAAGAGTACTTTGTTAATTGCATCGCAACTTTGGAAGTCAATGGTTGCGTTATGTCATCTGATAGGAATAAAAGAATACTATTAAACTGTTTGGGTCCAGAGGGTCTCAGAGTATATAACCAGATGCAAAAACCTGAAAGAGGGGGCTACTCAGATGTATTTAAGAATGCTGTTTTAGACCTTGATGAGCATTACTCACTTTTTGTGTGCGTCACTGTCACTAGACGTGCCTTCTTTCAACAGAAACAAGCGCATAACGAATCTGTGGCAGATTATGTCAAGGGTGTTGGGGATAGAGGAGACGATGGATGCCAGGTGGCTCCTACTGATGATCAAGGGTGAGGAAGACTGGCCTCGACACAGCGGGCTTTGGCTGGCATTGTCTGCAGGAGTGGCAAAGCGCAATATAGCGAGATGTTGGGGGGCATCCCTTCCCCCATCAGTGGCAGAATGGGAGATTGACCTAGACTGGTGCCAACGAACAGAGGAAGTTTTATACAAAAGCAGGGGGTGCCTAAACAAGTGGGAAAAGATATGGTCTTCATGGCGGAACTACGGGGGTATATAGAAGGGCCTAGAGCCCCCGACATATGCTTAAACTCTCCTCAGAATAAAAGAAAGTAGGCCAGATGAGACCCATCCCCCATGCTAGGTAGAAATGCAAAAGAGAATATGCTAATTGTTCCCAAAGTGATTGTAATTGTATGATCCCGTCACGATGTATCATTGTTATCAAACTCAACCTAGTGATGTACATGTAAACACTTTCAGCCTTGTGATGTCTAATGAGCTGGTTTAATAAAAAGATTAATAAAAAAGAATCTGTGGCAGATTATGTTTCTGCCTTAAAAAATCTGGCTATCAAATGCAGGTTCGGAAATTTACATGATGAGTTGATAAGCGATCAAATTGTCAAGTGCTTGTCCTGCTGAAAGTGCTTCTGACTCTTCTGGTAATGAGTCGAATGATGTCACAGATGATTTGGATGCAAAAAGTAGTAGTAGCAATAGTAGTGTTGTCCAAAATGTGAATAGTAGTGATTTTAACAAGCCTATATATGTGTTATCACTTTTGGTGGTATTCTGTTACAGGTGGCATAGATTTGGGTTCTCCTTTCATCATTATAGCCTGCTCTGTGTGGGAAGACAACTTCGTTAAGGTTATTGGCTCTCATTTAGAAGCCACGAATATTGATCCGGAGAGTTTCTCAAGTGAAAAAATCAATATGTTAGGTTTTATAGTACTGATTTTTTAATTCAAAAGCAGGAGGGTCAAGGGTAAGCTGTATGTGGCAGCCCATCGCAGTTAGGTTGGAAAGACCAAAGAGCTTTACATGTTATTCTCGATCATCTCAACAGTCCTGAACAGGTTTTGGTTGCATGTGAGGATGAGGATTTCCTTATGAGCTTAGTAACTAAATTGGGAAACTCAAAGGGTTCACTCACAAAATCAGACTGAAAACATTGGCTGCCCGAAGGATACACAAAGTACACAACATACCTCTAATTGTTAGGGATGAAGTTAAGTCTGAACTCAAGAAGCTGTTGGATGCAGGCATAATTGATCCTGTTGAAGCTTTTGAATGGATGTCTCCATTGGTCGTCACAAGATGTGCCAAAGGACAAATTAGAATCTGTGTTTACCTCAGGCATCCTAATGACCATATACTTGTAGATCAGTGTCCATTGCCAAGAATTGACGAAATGCTTTATTTGACTAGGAATTCTCAGTGGTTTTCCACATTGGACCTCTATGCGGCATATCACCAAATTTCATTGCATTTTTCTAGAAGAAGTTTGATGGCGTTGTGTACCCAGTTCGTCTATTTTTGGTTCCCTCGTATGTCTTTTGGAATAGCGTCTGCTGCTTCTGTGTTTCAGAGACTTATGACAGAACTATTTGGTTATATGCCCAGAGTTGTGTTTTTCCAGGATGATATCTTGATTATGAGCGGTGATAAAGCAATGCAAAATAACAGATTGAGAAAGGTCATGAGTGTACTACAGGAAAAAGGTTTAACTGTAGAGATCTGGAAATGTAAATTTGCTGAAAGGAAGGGGACTTATTTAGGTCATAAAATTAGCTCAAAAGGGATTCAACCTGAGGAAAAGTTGGTTGGAGCCATTTTGGATGCACCTTCCCTTAACTCTAAGGATGATCTTAGGCCATTCTTGGGACTAGCGGAGTTTTACGCAAAATTTGTGAGTAAATGTTCTGAAAAAACTCATGCTTTTAGAACACTACTAAAAAACAATGTACAATTAGTTTGGAATGATGACTGTCACAAATCATTTGTGGAAATCATGAACGCCATTAGCAGAGCACCAAGCCTTCAAGGGTTTGATTCTAAGGCAAGTACCGTTGTCACTACTGATGCCAGTGGTAAAGGGTTAGGCAGCGTGCCAACCCACGTTGTGGTGGATGGAAAAGAGGTTGTAGCAGTGTTTGCTTCCCATTCACTTACTCCCATAAAAGAGAGGTGCTCAGTCATGGAATGAGAAACATTGGCATGCGTGTGGGCGCTAGAACATTTCAGAATGTTTTTATGGGGAAAGAAATTTACACTACATAGTGACCACAAACCTTTGACTAAGCTATTGACGACGGATGGACTTTTGAGGGCCACTGCTAGAATTGCTAGGGTGTCCATGCGCCTGCAAGGTTACAGGAATGACATTCAGTATGCTCCGGGTGTAAAGTATTTCACAGCTGATTTTTTTTTTTTTTTTTTTTCCCCTCGCAGAATGTTATCTTTAATGGAAATTGACAAGAAGTCATGGAATTAATTTTCAGTAGCTAATATTTCACCAGATGATGCACTTCAGAACAGCTTTGACAGCAAGGAATCGTTGGGAGCTGAGAGTAAGGATGAGGTTTTAAGTGAAATTAAGGGAAAAATAGTAAATAGATGGAGTGTTTTGGAAAAAAAAGTGTGAATGATGAAAACAGAGGATTCTGGGAAGATAGAGACAAACTTAGTTTTGAGGAACCGTTTGTATTACGTGGAGAAATAATAATTCCTCCGAAAGGTTTAAGAGAAAAGATACTCAACCTTTATAATGAAGGTCATTCACGAATTACTCGAACAAAAAAGATTGAAAGAGTTGTATTGGTGGCCCAAAGTAGATTTAGAAGTTGAAAGATTTGTCAGGTTGTGTGCTAAATGTGAAAGTGCTGATATATCTCCAAAAACTTTTAATCCCCCAAGTTCTTTGGAGTGTCCAAGTTTACCTAGGGAGGAGCTGGCTTTGGATTTCATGGGGCCCGTTAATTAGCAGGATGGTACGTGCAAACGCATTTTAGTTCTAGTGGACATGTTCTCATATTGGTTAGAAGTGGGAATTGTGGATAAAGTGAACAGCACTACGGTGATAAAATGTTTGGATGAAGTGTATTAGAGGGAAGGTTTTCCTGCAGTTATAGTGTCCGACAATGGGGTACAGTTGAAAGGAATGTTTAAAAGCATCAGGCGTGGAACAAACGTTTTCTGCTCTATATCATCCCAGTGGGAATGATATTGTGGAAAGGGTGAATAGAAGCATCAAAGGTATTTTGCAACTTTCTAATAAAAGCAACATGTCATGGGAAGATGAAATTAAGAAAATGGTGTGGGCATACAGGACTACCAGCCACAGTTCAATTGGTGAGAATCTGTTTTCATTGATGAGAGGTAGAGCACTGTACTCCAAAATCAATCCTGGTAGGATGAGGAAAAGTGAAATGGCAGAGTGTGATATCCAGAAGGTAAAGATATTTATCATAGAGTCCCAGAGCAGGAACAAGTCATAATATGATTATAAACATGGTACGAAACAAGTATACTTAAGTACCAATCAATGGGTGCAAGTTAAATATGCCAGGAAAGTAGCAAAAAGTGAATTCAATGAACCTAAGAGAGTGATGAAAGTAATGCATAACACTGCTGTGTTAGACATGGTTGAAGTATAGCATTTGAGTCGCCTTGCCTTGGCAAGAAATATAGTTGGTGATAGTAAAGAAAAGAAAACTAAAGCTAGCAACTATTGGTGATTAGACCACAAAAATCTTATTTCAGAGAGTCTGGTTCCAGGAAATTGTGCTGTTGAAAGTTATGAAAATGTTGCAGTGGGGTGTAAAGATATGCAACTTGCAGTTGAACAAGAACTTTTGGATACTGTTCAAGATGCTGATGTGAAAGAGATTATTACTTCAAAAGGCAGAGTAATTAAGAAACCAAAACAATATACTATGTTTGTTAGTAGTTTGTTTTTGTAGCTTTCTTAGCACAGTTGTAAAAAAATCTTTTAAAAAGGAGGGGAATTGTGTAGTATTTACTATTACACTGGTGGTTTTAGGGCTAAAAAAAAGGCAATTTAATGCATATCATATCATGAATGAGTTCCCAGTTTTTTAACAAATAATTTTTCATGGCAAATTGATCAGCATATTACATTTTCCAGTCCTTTGCCCACAAGCAGGACATGCTCATTTTTTGTGACCTCACAAGGCCTTTTCTACAACTAAGGGGCCGATTCCGATTCGGGCCGGAAATCTCTCCGACCGAGCCGGACCCGGAGAGAATTCCGACCGAATCGGACCCTAGCAGTCCGACCGAACGAGTACGATGCGCACGCATGCTATCGGACTCGATTCGGTCGGACTCCCATTGAAGTCAATGGGAGCCTGTCGTACAACGCGTACGCGGGCTCCCATTGACTCAATGGGTGCGAGGCGGACAAGGGCGCCCCCTACAGCGTGTACGCGTCCATGCGCATCGCGGCGTACATGCACAGGTAGGGGGGAACCATGGGTCCCCCTGTGTGCGACTCGCGCGCCTACGCGTACAGGGGGGTCCGACGCGGACCCCCAAAGTCCGGCTCCGACAGCTTTTTCGAGCCGGACGGCGCGAGTCGATCGGACTGCTCGCGGCGCGCATCGTACTTACCCGGCCGGGAAACGTCTCCATAGCGTGGTGCGAGTCGTGTCCATGCGAGTCGGTCGGATCGTGTTGAAGCCGCGTTCGAGTCGGTCGGCGATTTCGCGGGTGCTTGCATCGTACTCGCTCGGCCGGACCCGCGTACGATTCGGTCGGGAAACAGGGCTCCGAATCGGATTCGGTGAATCCGAATCCGATTCGGAGCACTACCGGCCGAGATCGGAATCGGCCCCTAAGTCTGGAACATGTGTAAACATACGCATAAATACTCTCATCTCCTTTACAGGAACACTCCAAATTAAATAGTATTTTATTAGAATTATAAAGCACATAGTATGATACATACAAGGTTTGTTCTTGGAATGAACACCTTTTGGCCATTGCAGGCCATGTAGGAATTGTGTATTTAGGTGTTCTTATAAAAACATTTATTTAAAAAATGTGGGTAATGCAAACATACATCTTTCCAGATCTGATGCACCGTACTTGTAGCAGTTCTTTTTAGTTAAAAGTTCCTAACTGGAACTGCGATAAGGACTAGTTGGAAGCACAAAGGAGTTTTAGCATGCATGCACCTTCTGACATACGACTTTTACATCTTCAAACTAAAATTCTAAATGTTCAAAGTACATTCTGATCCAGCATACCGTGGAGAACCTGGGATCGAAGATAGGGCACATATTCATGTGCTCTTTCTGCACTGAAAACGTCCTGTGATTTTCTTGGGTTGTCTACCCCCAATAAAATGTGGCTCATTTCATCCATCTCTTAGGCCAGAACCATCTTCCGAAAATAACTTATCCAAACAAAGGATGGTCTTTGCCCCTGTCATGTCCTAGTTAAACCCCAAATTAACATGTTCATAAAAGAAGCACGTTTCCATCTCTTCAAGGAAAACTCTAATTTATTTCTCGTCTGTCCTGCACGAGAGCCTAAAAGAGTAGGCGCTTCCGGTAACATCTCCATGGCATTGTCTTTAATAGAAAGAAAATGACGAAGCCCAGAACATGGTCATCTGGAATAGTTTACCGCCCAATCCCCTGTTGTCTAATGTTTAATTTTTTGCAGGATTAGGACAGGATACTGCTCAATAATAATTTCTTGCAGGGTTAGAGCAGGAATACTGCTCAATAAAACATAACTACTTGAACCTTGAGTTCCTGGCATAGTCTGAATCGCTAAACCTTTTATGTACCGACCCCACTCATTTACCCAGTGTGTGCACTGCGCTGTTCCCAGACCCTTCATTTTATAAGAGACCCATGCATACTGTTTTACAGAAAATGTATTCCTGTGCAACTTGCTGAAAGACATTTGTTTGTGACGTATTTCTCTGCCATAGTGTAGTAGATACTACGGGCAGTGCAACCGATGCCGTCTCACTTTGCTCGGAGCTTGGGGAGTGCTGTGTTTTGAAATCTTTAATGGGTTTAAAGGTACCTGCTGTAGAGTTGTTGTGTGTCCAGCAATTTTCAGTCAACAATAAGTGTCGAGATAACTGTGGTGATTAATGGTCCTGCTGGGGATAGGTCGGAGTTTTATCTAGTGGCAGTTTTGACTCATAAATAAAGCCCACGCAGGGGGTTAGTGTGCCTGCTGCAAAGAACGTGTACTATGCACATCACAGAACTGTATTTTATGTGGATAGCTCAGTTGTTTACTGCCTTTGTCACAAGGACCCTTTTGTTACTTGTAGTTCATAAGTTATAATCCTAATATAGCCCAGTGAGCTATGAACTATCTTCAAACTGCTGCATGCAAACTGCACAGTATAGGTTAAACATGTTTTTTCTTTGTGTTGAAAAAACTCTTATTATTGAGGCCAACCTCAACCCCTGTGCTAACTTTTAAATCCCTGAATTTGTGCTTCTCCAGACAAAGCACTCTTAAAATATACTGCCTGCTAGTATGGATGATGTGTGATTCCGACACTTTCTTTTTCCCATTGTCTTATGTAAAATTTCCTATACACTGATTTACACACATATGATTCATTGTCTCTGTATAATGTGTGTGATGTAAAGTGCTCTGACACCGTACACTGGTATGAGTAGTGCTTTAAAAACAATGATATACATATAAGAGAGGGGCAATGGAGAGATGACGGGCACTGCTGAAGGGTGGTAGCCAGGCAAACAGCGGATAAGGTCATTGGGAGTCGCCACCAAAGATTGGCGCACCGCTCACCACCATCGCTACAGCCAGACCTGTAGATACTAGTTGTGTGGATCCCATCCCACACCATCCATTAGGAAAGCCATAAACTAGTTACCCTGATTAACTAGTCCTTGTTAGGGGCATATTTTTCTTTTTAAATTAAAGTATATGTTAACCCCTGGTTTCTTGGTGCTAGACATGTAAGAGCAGGCTGTGCTAGCAGTATTGGAATTGATAGACAAGCTTGCAAGAAAAAAAAACAACAGCCAGGTTATGACAGAACATCTAAATTAAAGGATGGTAGATTCATGTTGGAATGCTTCTGGAAGAGAGTGCCATAGCTTGGCCGAGTATACTGCGAAGCTGTGGCCACTAATTCTGTTTTTGATGAATTTTGGTAGCTCTTGTAGGTTGGCTGTAGAAGAACGAAGTAAACGATAAGGATTGTGGCTTCTGACACAGTGTATGATGGAAGTAGGAGCTTAGGCCTCGTGGGCTTAGAAGATAATACACATTTTGATATAAATGTGTTGTCTTTCAATACTGTTTGAACTAGTTTGAGGAAATCTTGGACACCTCATGTTTTCTCAAGGCAATGGGTATCTGTTGTATTTTTCGAGGATGAACAACATATATTAGAGTATTTGTTTCTAGTAAATACAGGCCGCTACCTATTTGACATATTTAAAAAAAATCAGTTTTTTAATCTGCTTCTAATCTTGTAAAAGCTTTTGGTAATCTAGGTAGTTCTGATTTCAATATTCTCATCCTATGTCATACTTCTTTTTGCCATTTTAAGGGATTTTGTGGCAAAGACAGCTGAATTACAAAGTAAGAGCTTTTGCATTTCTGAGTCTACATATTATTGAAAACGTTGGCATTTAGAAAAATTATAAAGTTGTTAAAATCAGTAGAATGGTTTGACTAAGCAATTTATGCTCTCTTTTGAAAATCAGTTCTTGTCTATTTTTCAGCTTGAACAACAACTTAACTATGAGAAATTTGCAGATTGGACAAACCCAGAAATAATGAACACTGATGAGGTGGAACTATATCTACCCCGATTTAAGCTGGAGGAGAATTATGATCTGAAATCATCCCTCAAAAGTTTGGGAATGAGGAATGCATTTGATGTGGTCAATTCTGATTTCTCTGGAATGTCAGATAGCAATGATCTGGTCCTGTCCAAGGTGGTTCACAAGGCATTTGTGGATGTGAACGAGGAAGGCACAGAAGCTGCTGCTTCAACTGCAGCTGTCATGATGCTGGATTGTCTAATTATTGTGCAAAGTTTCATGGTAGACCATCCTTTCCTGTTTTTTATCAGACACAATAAGACCCGCAACCTCCTGTTCTGTGGCCGATTCTGCTCTCCGTGAAAGGAACAATGCCATAAACATGCCTACTTCCATTCCAGAAAATATGTTTCACTGCTGACTGATAGGTGTGTTTTGTCTTGGACTGCTAGGGCATACCTCCTAGTCTGAAAGAAATTTATAATATAGTCGTTGGCATCATGTAAATCTTTAACAAAAATATTGAGGAACCTTTTGCAGTGCAAGATTTGACTGTTAAGATGATAATTTAGGACACACTATCTTGTTATTCATTGTTAAATGCTGTCATGCCAGGGTTTTTGTTGGAGCAAGGCATGGGTTTGATTGTGTTGATGCATTTCCATGCTATTTAGTGTTGCATGGTTGGCCTTTCTGGAGGAACTGCTACAGAATCTACACTTATATATGGAAAAATGAATTCTGACAGATTCTTCAACTTGTGAATCCCTCCCAGGTGCCATACTGGAACAGGAAACACTATCTCTTGCATGCTTTAGAGGTGGTGCTATAGGCCTCAGTTGGTGACTCCATCCTGCCTCCGGACGTTAAGAGACAGACTCTCATATAGGCATAACCACTGAGTGCTGATGTCAGTTCCTCTTTTTCTGCACACTTTGAAGTGGATCTGGGGATCTGCCCATGCCATTTGTTCACCAAAAATATTTCTCCAAATATCCACACACAACCACAGTGTTCAAGCCAACCATGCCACGTGTTGGTTCCTCTGCTTCAAGCATGACTAAGTCCTATGTCAAATGATCCCTGATGCACCCAAAGGCCATCAGGAAGTTAAAAGGTACTCTACATAGCCAAATATAGGAAAAGTTTGTCGATCCCACTCCAAGTCGCAGGGCCTACCCTGTCCCATTCACCCTCTTCAGGTAAATCTAAAACACATTGGAGACAGAAGTTGAAGAGAAAACACAAGAAGGCCACGCAAAACTCTTAGGGCCTTATTTCCATGTTGGCCGATGGGTTACTTCATCATAACAATATTTTAGGAGAATGGCGGTCCTCTTGGTCTCTGATTTGGATGCTCTTAAAGGTCTTGAACTTGTTCCCATAATGAAAATGATGACGAGGAGGCTGACCACCTGCTCCCTTCTCATTATATTGATGCAGGCTTGTATCTTGATGTCACAAATTCTAGTCCCTTGGATTCTTCATCAGAATTGGAACTGGATTCCCTCAAAAGAAAAGAGTGCATGAAAGACTAAGATCATTCTCTTGACGGAAAGTTTGCAGCACTGGCCTGTGACTTCATAGTCCTTACAGTAATTTAACAATTTAACAAGGTCTTGACTGAGTTCATCATGATGGCCAGCTCTAAGACCCTTTCCTAGACCCTGCCATTCAATCACCCTATTGTAGGAAGACACACACCTGCACGAGGTGATCTGACTTTCCTGACACAGCATCTTAATCTTGAGAGCCTTGTATTACAGTGCAAAGTCAATACAAGTTCATTCTTGCTGCTTCACAGACCAAGATTCAAATTGAATAGATCCTACGGTCAACAGAGTTTTCATCAACTAGCCTAGTGCCTTGATCCATGAATGCTGATTTTCGCTTGTGTTACTTACACTCATGCCTGTTGGGACATGGTGGGTGTGGTTTCACCTGCTTTGTCAGAACTCTTACATAACTCCTTCTTGCAGACAGTACAGGATGGCAAGGACATGGCAAAATATATTTTATAGTTGGGCCCGGCCACCATGGATTTTGTTACCTGGGCTATGGGCACCATGCCTTCAGACCACACATGGATGCATGCTACTGGGTTTTCTTAGGCCATCCAAGCAAGCCTTAGTCAAGAACGTGTGGAGTTATTCTGGGAGTATTACTACACAAATTGACGACGATTGGTGTATCGGTCTTGCTCAGATTTACATACTCAAGAACCTCATGGGATCCACATGATCAACCCATAAGCTTTGAGGGAAAAATCAGCAAACTTATCTTTCTGCCTGGAGACACTTTGCAGACACTATACAGTGTGCAAATCGGCGTATGCATTTTACTGGGAATCATTTTAGGTGTGGTACTATTTTTCACTATTTCTTCGCTTTACGTACCCCAACAGTTGTGTTTATCTGCAAAATAGCCTGCAAGTTCCAGGAGTTTGTTTGTGCATGAGTACTTCCATTGTGCGATCCAGTGCAGCAGTGTGAGCGTTTCTTCAGATTTCCTCACTCGTACAAAGTCAGCTGCTTCCATTGTGCCATCCCGTGCGGCAATGTGAACCTTTCTTTGAATCTCTTGTTCTTAGAGAACATCGCCACGTAAGGCCACACTACATGACTTGCTTGGCCGCCATTTTGCTTGTACTTCATACGCTATCAGCTTTGTAGTTTATTACTTCATTTGCGTTCCGCATTCTAACTGCTGCAATTGTACTGAGCATTTCGCATCACCCTATGAATTTGGGAAAGCAACTGAGCACATACAGTAAGCGGTATATATATATATATATATATATATATATATATATATATATATATATATATATATATATATATATATATTTTTTTTTTAAAACCTTCTGGCCTTAGTAACAAATGTTTCTGGTATTTTTATATTACTGTATAACTGGTTTCTTTTCCTCACACAGCCAGAGCGAGTACAGTGTCATGGAAGGTAGCTCAAGTTCATGTTCAGGTGCTACTTTGAATGCGGGCATTACTTTTCCAAGGAATTTCTTACTAACCCTGGAGAACCCAATGTCAAATGGCAAGAATGGGAAGAGTACTTTGTTAATTACATCGCAACTTTGGAAGTCAATGGTTGTGTTATGTCATCTGATAGGAATAAAAGAATACTATTAAACTGTTTGGGTCCAGAGGGTCTCGGAGTATATAACCAGATGCAAAATCCTGAAAGAGGGGGCTACTCAGATGTATTTAAGAATGCTGTTTTAGACCTTGATGAGCATTACTCACTCTTTGTGTGCATCACTGTCACTAGACGTGCCTTCTTTCAACAGAAACAAGCGCTTAACGAATCTGTGGCGGATTATGTCAAGGGTGTTGGGGATAGAGGCGACGATGGATGCCAGGTGGCTCCTACTGATGCTCAAGGGTGAGGAAGACTGGCCTCGACACAGCGGGCTTTGGCTGGCATTGTCTGCAGGAGTGACAAAGCATAATATAGCGAGATGTTGGGGGGCGTCCCTTCCCCCGTCAGTGGCAGAATGGGAGATTGACCTAGACTGGTGCCAACAAATGGAGGAAGTAGTATACAAAAGCAGGGGGTGCCTAAACAAGTGGGAAAAGATATGGTTTTCAAGGTGGAACTACAGGGTTATATAGAAGGGCCTAGAGCCCCCGACATATGCTTATACTTGCCTCAGAATAAAAGAAAGTAGGCCAGATGCGACCCATCCCCCATGCAAGGTAGAAATGCAAAAGAGAATATGCTAATTGTTCCCAAAGTGATTGTAATTGTATGATCCCGTCACGATGTATCATTGTTATCAAACTCAACCTAGTGATGTACATGTAAACACTTTCAGCCTTGTGATGTCTAATGAGCTGGTTTAATAAAAAGATTAATAAAAAAAAGAATCTGTGGCAGATTATGTTTCTGCCTTAAAAAATCTGGCTATCAAATGCAGGTTCGGAAATTTACATGATGAGTTGATAAGAGATCAAATTGTCAAGTGCTTGTCCTACTGAAAGTGCTTCTGACTCTTCTGGTAATGAGTCGAATGATGTCACAGATGATTTGAATGCAAAAAGTAGTAGTAGCAATAGTAGTGTTGCCCAAAATGTGAACAGTAGTGATTTTAACAAGCTTATATATGTGTTATTACTTTTGGTGGTATTCCGTTACAGACAAGTTTCAAGTTTATTTGATTTAGTTCTCAGCTGAGAACCACAAACAATCAATACATGATATAAAATTTTAAACAGTTTAGTTAAAAAGGAAAAGTTTTCGTTCTAATACAAAGTTAAAATAGGTTTTAAAAATGTATAAAAATTGTAGCAAACAAACTCATTTGGTGGAGCCTTACATAGTGTGATCAATTCCTGTACAGAGTTAATTGTACATTTAATATAAATTGGTTTTAAAAATCTTTTTCTTGCCTTTACCACTTTCGCATTTGGGCAAATGAACAACAGATGTTCCAAGTCCTGCTCCCCACCATTACACAAATTACAAAGAACACTTGATTTTTCTTTTGGTAACCACTTATATGTAAAAGATTTTAAAGGAAGTATCCCAAATCGAAGCAATACAATCGATCTCCTGCTCCCATGCATTAAATTAAAGTTAATATACTGTTGTGTTTTCTTAAAAACCATAGTTTCTGCAAATTTTTTATATAACGACAATTTAGCGCAGTGTTGCGAGTCGAGATCAAAGCTGAGTCTTGGAGTAAAATGTTTTAAAAGAGCTTCAGCTGAGCAGGAGTCCATGACTGTAACAGATTAATATTAACATTAGATAACTTAAAAGCAGTTAAAACATTCCTTGAAAATACATGTTTCGAAGATTCTTTTTCAAATGACTCTTTTTTTAAGTAAAAATCGAAGCGTTCCTTCTTCGGCATGGAGGAGGTTATATGCCCATCTGATGATATTGGTAATTCCTCTGGCAAAGGCGCTGGTTAATGAGAATTCGAGACGGAGAGCTTGTACCGGTATTGCTTGAGACAGCTTTATTAGTTTCCGTAAAATCTTCCCTTCTTGTAGGTCTAGATAGTTCCATTGGCTTATTGGGATGTATTCAAGGGCATATGACAGCACTGGTGGAATCTTTGCACTGTATACCTGGAGCAGTGAAGAAAAATGTCTTTGTCCAGTTGAAGCATATAAGCGTGAAAGTGCCCCCACATGAACATAGGACTTACGAGACAGGTTCTGAGTATAGAGCACATTTTGTAGAGTCTTTGTAAAGATTCGACCTAAATAGGTATACTCATTTGTCACTTCCAATGTTTTTCCCCCTAGAGTCCAGTTAAATTTGACACTCTGTTTCCTTCCTGAAAACGGAACTATTTTTGTTTTCGCGATGTTTGGAATTAAATAGTTTTCCTCCGTATACTTGTGGAGTGCTTGCAGGCTTCTTTGCAGGCCAAATGGTGTTAGGTCTAAAATGATTATATCGTCTGCATACATCATGATATGAATTTTGTGGAGGGCAATTTTAGGTGGAAAGTTGCAGATCTGTTTAAAACATTCAGGCAAATTGCTGAGATAAAGGGAAAACAATAGGGGAGCAAGAAGGCATCCTTGCCTAAGGCCGTTTGGAGTCGGGATAGGGCTTGTGAGACCCTTTTCCATCCCCATTTGGATCTGACACCAGGTTCCAGAATGTAATGATGTTATTATATGGAGTAATTTTTCCGGAATACCCATTTTGCTGAGTTTTCTCCAAAGTGTTCCCCTGTCCACTGTATCAAATGCGGTGGTAAAGTCAATGAAAGCAGCATACACAACCTGGGATTTAATAGCCACATATTTGTCTAAGATGGTTTGCAACACTGCAATATTGTCCGTTACTGAGTGCTTTGGTCTGAATCCGGCTTGATATAGGGGGATTAGTCCTGATGAAAATGCCCAGTCCTTAAGATGGTCTAATACTGCTGCTGTAAAAATCTTTCCTGTTGCATCTAAAAGGGCTATCTGCCTATAGTTGCCAGGATGCAACTTTGATCCCTTTTTGTGTATCGGTATTACAATGCTCCCCTTCCAAGAATTGGGGATTTCCCCGGTGGCAAAGATGTAATTAAAAAGGGGAGATAGCATCTTACTCCATGCTTTAGGATTACATTGGAGGACCTTTATCGGAATTTGGTCAGGACCCGTTGCTCCCGTCGTTCTCGCCTTTTTTATATATAGCTCAATTGAAAAGGGACTTGGTGCACCGATATTTACAGATTTTTCTTCAGGATTTCTAGCCAAATTTTTAGAAAATTCTGGATTAGTATTTAATTTATATATATTGGCAAGATATAATTCCCATTCTGCCGGAGGCTCCGGGTTGGCTTGTACTCTTTTTTTCGTGCCTGTCTCCTTAGCTATTAAATTCCAATAGGCGCGTTGATTATTTTGTTTTGCTGCTATCTGAATGTCTAGCCAGTTTTTATCCTGGATTATTCCCTTGTTTTTTGCCTTCTCTCTCCTGCTTTGATTTTTCAACTTGTTAATTTCAACTGTTTTGATAGAGTATTCAAGAAATTGCGATCTTATTAATTTATTTAATTGTTTTGTATTTATAACTAATTTTGGTTTTCCATATTGATTCTTTCTTGGACCCCGTTGTTTTAACTTTTCTAGTAGTTTTTGTACTAATTTTTTAAGAACCATTTCGAAGTTTATTATTGGATTTTTAGAGTGAATTATCTGTAATAGTTGCGTTGTATCGATTATGGCAATAATTTTATTGAATGTTCCTGAATTCCATTGAATCCTTCTTTGAGCCTGATTTACCAAAACTGTACTATGAATGTACATAGTATGGCATGGAAAAGACAGTTGTGTCCTCCACTCTGTATTTGCTTGCAGGATTGCATGGTCACTGCCGTGTACAAAACTAATTTTTAGGTGTAAGACTGTTCCAAACAGATCCAAGCTACATATCATGTAATCCAAAAGTGAGGAGCTAGAATTCCCTTGTCTTGTGTTTGAAGCGGGAATGTCCCCCTCTACATTACCATTTAGTATTATTCCACTTAACAATGGGAGTGAAGATAATAACATTTTCCCTCTTTTATTAGCTTTATTTTCTTTTGGAAATAGTGGAATGGAGAGTGCCAGGGCCTCATCTTTGTACCAGTTTGCCCATTTTTGAAGTAGCTCATTTGATATTTTCCCATTGAAGTCGCCCGCGATGAATAATGAAGGATAACCTTGTCCTTCTACTGTCTTTTCGATATCCTCAAGGATTTCTATCGCCAGT